>OZ004729.1:51478524-52197524 GCA_963924685.1 Dexiosoma caninum
TCGTATCTTAAATTCTCATTTAAAAAAAATCTGTAATTTTTGCCTGCGTTAAATTAAGAAAATAGAGGTGGAAATTTCAATTCTGTATTTGTAGAATAAAATAAAAGATGTTTTTTGTTGCATAGTTTGTGGCATAACTAAAAAAATTTTAATGTGCCTATAACGCTAATTATTTGCACATATTTCGGTGTTTTCCAACCGCAGCTAGGTGCCTTTATGCCGAATGTGATTATATCGTAAAATGGACTATAACGTAAACTTTTTCTATGAAATTTGCAAATAGCGACAATAAATGCCGACAATATGGACTATATCCCTAATGTGATTATAAGCGGTAGTGACTATAAACGAAATGTACTGTAACACCAAAAAATTGTCGCCTGTTAACAAACCCCACCTTGTTTGATACGCTTTGCTACACGCATCAATATTCAGCTTCCATATTTCTCATTCATATTAATTTTTTTAGTGAAAGTTACCGCCGGCAAAATACGAGGGCGGATCAATAAGTCCGTGACTTTTCGTAGTTATATGAAATGCAACACTGTTCCCATCAAGTACCACCTGTTAATAGACTACTGTCAAATTTTGGGCAAGTTACGTCATTTACTTTGCGTTTAACACCTGTTCAAAATATACAACCTCGTGTATTTTTCTAAAAATGGAAAAAGGTGAATTTCGAGTGCGCATTAAACATTATTTTTTGCGAAAAAAAAAACCGTCAATCAAACCAAGGGAAAGCTCGATAAATACTATGGGGATTTCAATGTAAAAAAGTGGTTTACTGACTTTCGTTGTGGTCACAAGTACAAATGCCGCTGAACGTTCTGGACGGCCAATTGAGGTCAGTATACCCGAAATTGTCGAAAAAGCCACGATATGGAGTTGGCCAATCGAAGAGTAAAAGTGTGTGAGATTGTTGATGCCATACGCATTTCATATGGCAGTGTGGTTTCGATTGTAAGTGATCAGCTGGGTTTAAGAAAGATGGGTGCCGCGTTTGCTCTCAATTGAACATAAACGTAAACGTGTGACAACTTCAAAGGATTGTTTGGAGTTGTTTAATTGCTATCCAAATGAGTTTTTGTGCCGTTTTGTAAACATGGATCCATTACTGTACTCCGGAGACCAAGCAGCATAATCCACATCAAAAGGGAAAAACAATAAACGACGAATATTATGCCAACTTATTAGACCGATTTAATGAAGGTTTCAGTGTCGAAGGCATATTCACTGTCACTGAACAATACCGGCTCAGCTGATAGCAATCCACAATCACATCAGAACGCCCTCCTTCGTTGGTGTTGTGTAGCACCGGCGAACTAAAATAATAATAAAAAAAATGGCTACTAAACCGAAGCTTCAGCACTGCTACGAGTATAAACAGAGAACGTGCAAAAGCAGAGCTGTAAAATAATTAATTAAGCTTCACCTCCTGTCGTTTCTCCTACTATCCCTTCCCTATAGTTCCAGCACAATGCTCCGCATGTGTAGGAGTCATCTCCTGGTCACAGATAAAAAATAAAAAAAAAGATAATGCACGGGTGCACACGTGTGCAGTCTCAATGGCAAAACTTTATGAATTGTGCTACGAATTGGTACCTCATCCGCCATATTCTCCGGGTTCAGCCCCTAGTGACTACTTCCTATTTCCAAACCTAAAGAAATGGCTCGTTGGAAAGATATTTAGCTCCAACGATGAAATTATTGACAAAACAAATGCCTATATATATATATATGTATATATATGACGGTGTTAAACGCAAAGTAAATGACGAAACTTAATCAAAATTTGACAGTAGTCTATTAATAGGTGGTACTTGATGGCAACAGTGTTACATTTCATATAACTACGAGGGAAGTACGAAAAGTCACGGACTTATTGATCCGCCCTCGTATATATCCATTTTTTTTTATTTGTTCCAAAAAAAGTGCTGATGGTATTTTTTTCACTATATTGTTGACTTTGCACGTACCACAAAGACGGCAATGACCCATATAGACTGCAATTAATTCGATTATAAACATTTTTTTACATTTTACTTGGGGTTACATGTTCAAATTTTGCCTCTTAAATATTAAAATTCTCGCAATTTTTTACTAATCCACTCATACTTTTATGAGAATTTGCTTTCAAATTCTCTGGCCAACTTTTGTTTTAAATTATACCGGGTGATCTCGGCTCTACAACAACAGCATTTTTTGTTTACAAATACAACAATTTTATTGAAGTTGTCAAAAAAGTTTACGTATTAAGATGTTTTTAGTTGAATACAATTTTGACAACTGAACAGAAATCAGTGGATGAGAATTTTAGCTAATGCAGCCACCTGGTATAAATTCGCCTTGCTAGAAAACTTGCGTACAGCCTACGTCACAGCCAAAGTATATTTATAAAATCAACTCCTCAGGTAACCTTTTTCATTCGTTTATGTTTTACATGCTGTATATGTCAAAACTTGTTTACATTTATGCGCGCCAATATCATTTTTACTCATTTGTTTAATTTCAGAGAGCTCGCCGTTAACAGTTTGCAAAAGCAATTAAAACGAAATTAATGTTTTTCGCGCTATTGTAGCCTGTAGCATGAAACATATTCGCCACAGCAGGCTACGAGCTACAAATGTAGTTGGCTGCATTCGTTCCCTTGTAGCCGGCTACTTAGTTATTGGGAACCCGGCAGCTATGAACAACTGCTCACTCCAGAAATATGATGTGTTTCGTATAGTTCAGTGGTGCCACTTTAAAGCATTTCAGTTTCATAAAAAAAAAACATTTGTTCCAAATATCCTCATTCCACTTAAATATTTAAAAACTGGCCAACTTATCTATGCAAAACTTCTTTGTTGTTCTTATATGAGTTAAATAGAATATACCAATTTTTTGTGTTCTTTTCTTTTCATATAAAAGTAAATATTTTTAAGCTCTTACATATTAATAATTTCTCATTACATATTACAATATAATTACATATTGTCGCTTGTCAAAATAGTAATTATTCTAAGTTGGCGACAGCTACAAAAGTGGTCGTGTAGCCGTGTAGCAGTGATATCGTCAAAATAATCGTTTCCATATAAACGTGTGTATATTAATTTTGACAGATTGTAGCTTGTAGGCTGCTGTGGCGAAGGTATTTTATGTTTGTGTGTGGTTGCTTTTGGAGAGCAGTAAAAAATAAGTTTGATATATTTAACTAGTTTTACACAAACAAAATGTCTGTTTTTGGTATTGTTGTTTCGTTGTAGAAACGCGGCGACTTGACAAATAAACTTTGGTCACAGCTATCAATACACATGAATTTTGAGAATATTAATTTGTAAAAAATTTTAAAGCAAAATTTGAACCTGTGGCTGCTGTGTTAAGGGTGCTTTAGACCATAAGATCTGTCGTACGACATGTCAAATTTTTGTGTAGAAGAGCACAAGTCGGATCGTCTAAACGTAATATGTAATGAAACTATAAGATTTTGAGAGAAAATACGGATAAAAATTTGACAGTCGTATGGCTCTCTTCATTTTTTAAAATTTTTCAAAAACCAACACACACCATTAGATCAGGGATGCATTTTTATGTAAACAAATGTGAGAAAGCCAGGGAGGGAAAACTGGTTTCATAAATTTATACCAATTATAAAATCGAAATGTACATTTTAGACCACGACAGCACAATTTTATAAAAATATACGTATATTTTCTAAAAGTACACTAAAAATTTTGACCACGAAAATAACATATTCGAAAGTTATAAAAATATTTTTCAAGGTTATTAAAAAAAAAATTCATTTGCACAAGAACTCCATCCCTGGGGAACACAAGCAAACAGCTGCAGTTAAATTAAATGAAAATGTTTTGATCTTACTTGATTTTATCCATACCAATGGTGTAAAAGCCAGAAAACAACCATTCGATTTTTACTCTCTTTTTTTAAAATACGGATGGAATTTCATTTTATTTTCTCTCTCATTTTACGTACGACAAATCTTATCGTCTAAAGCTCCCTTAAAAGGGTGCTTTACATTTTCCCACAAGTCGTACGACATGCCAAATTTTGTGTAGAAGAGCACAAGTCGGATCGTCTAAACGTAATATATATATATACCGAAAGTATATGTGTGACAATTTTTTTCAAACAAACGCAGTCAAATACAAATATTGAAGCTGAATATTGGTACGTCTAGCATCCACTTTACACATAAAAGTAAACGAATGGAAAAATTGTCAAAATTTGTAGATTATTCGAAACAGCTGATCATTAAACAGCATAGTTTGTAAAAATATGAGATGTCTTGACTACTTATTATATATAAGTTTTAGGTATTTCATACAATTCATTCTCTGCACAAACTTCCGGGTTGATATCAACGATCGTGAGAACTGGAGGACAAACTCCGCCATCGATGATAAGAAAACTTACATAAGAGTGCAGCATTTGAGAGAGTAAAATGACAGTGCTATTCTAATGGCCTGCAAATTTTTACTGAACGACTTTTTGCGAGTAGAATCCACTGCAAAAGAAAAAAATATGGTTCAAAAAGAAACAAACAAAATTAAGCAAACAAAAGTTTACAATAGGTTCCGTCGTTCACTTTCCCAGTAAAATCCAGTAGTTGAGTAAATTTTATTTAATTTAAAAAATTTTACCCTCAAAGATTACCTGGTATGAATTCAGCTTGTTTAAAACATAGACTCTATGTTTATAATTATTTTCTGTGCTTAATATTGAAACATTTTTATTATATACATTTTTATCATGCATTTAATTGTTAAAAACTTTTTATTTATAATTGTTGTTATTTAATAATTTTTTAATATATACATATACTATATATGTATGTGTACATGTACATGTATTTGTGGCTGCATATGTATATGTTTATGACTGTATGTTTGCATGTGTGTACGTACATTCGTATATCTATGAGTATATGTATGTATGCGTGTATATGTATGTATATGCAAGTGTGTACATATGAATATGCTCGTGTGTATGTTTGTATATGCATTTTTATGTGTTTATGTGTGTATATTTGTACATGTGTGCATATTTATGTATGTATATACATATGTATATGTGTACGTGTGTGTGCATTGTATGTATATATTTATATATATATTTGTATGAGTTTGTTAAGAAAGTTTATATTTGTGTATATATCTATATATGTGTGTATGTGCATATATGTTTATATATATACATGTTAGTCGGTCTATATTGTTTTTTTTTTTTTTTTATCTGGGACCAGCACTCAGGAGATGACTCCTATACATGCGAAGCATTGTGCTGGAACTATAGGAAAGGGGATAGTAGGAGAAACGACAGGAGGTGAAGCTTAATTAATTATTGTACAGCTCTGCTTTCGCACGTTCTTTGTTTATTCATTTAGCAGTGCTGAAGCTTCGGTTCAGTAGTCATTTTTATTATTGTTTTACTTCGCCGGTGCTACACAATACCGACGAAGGAGGGCGTTCTGATGCGATTGTGGATTGCTATCAGCTGAAGCCGGTATTGTTCAGTGACCAGTGACTATGCCTTCGCCACTGAAACCTTCCGACAACAACTGACACACAAAGACACACTAATGCACATCAGAAAAATGCCAGATGTTTATTTTTATTTTTTAAAAATTTTTAGTCTGAAACTGGGGTTGAACCCATGTCTGTTTTTGGTTTAGTAGTCAACGTGCAGACTACCATCCATCGTGCTATCGCCACCCTCAATGTGTGTATGTGTGTATGTATATATATATATATGTGTATGTATATATGTATATATATTTGTGTAGGTTTAAAATTCGTTATATTTATATGCGCCTATATTACTACTACACATTTTTGAATTTTCAATCAAATTTTATAACAAAAATTTTGTGACATGTTTCAAAAATATTTTTATATTTCAAAGAATTATAATTTCCTATTATTCCTGATGATGATCCGCCCCCAAAAATCCAAGTCTTACCACCTGCTTCTCCAGGGAGTTCGCGTGTAGGATGGCGATGGGTCTTGTACCTGTATCCTCGTTGGACGTGGCGTGTTGTAGGTGTGTGTCGTTTCCTTGCAGTCTTCTTCTCACTCATACATACATAGATTTCTTCTTTTTGTCATTAATCAGTGGCAAGTATGTAACAGTTGTTGTCATAGTATTTTACACAAGAGATTTAGTTAACTAGTTTTAAGTTCTCGGGGCTAAATTGTTTTATTAGGTTTTATTATATTATTTATTTAGTTTTAAGTATTTATAAAAAAATTTATTGCTACTTAATTTTAAGCTTTGGTTTTCCACACTCCTTTTTGTTCTCTGTGTCATTGAATTTTCATTTAAATAAAATCTCGATTACTTTTCTTTTTCTCCTTTACACCAGCCACATCCTCAATTTTACTCCTTCACGTACCAAACCGAACTTAACTTCGCCCTCTTCGCAATTTCACTTCTCCTTTTTTTCCAAAAACATTTCATCCCAGCCCACGTCAACCATAAAAAAATGGCTGAGCGCCCCCAAAAATCCGTAATCCTGCCTTGGTCCCGCTCATCAGCTATTCGCCTCCTGCAATTGAACAAACACAGCTGGTTTTTGTTGGTGTTCTCACAGCTACACAAGTCAGCTGTGGTGGCTGTCATTACCCACCTTGTTAGTGTTGCCCACTAGCACTGCCTTAGCCCATTGCAGGGTGCGGCTACCACAGTTTATTTTAGAAATTAGTCCACTAATATGGTGACCAAAACCAAGAGTATTGTCTACCAAGACATTTCATTCGATGGACAAAATCAATAAGTTGGCCATCAATCATGATAGACAGGTTAATCACAGTACTAGGCTGTTTAAAAATCATCGCTTTGATCTTAAAGGAATTTATACTAAGTCTGCTGTTACTCTTCCAACGTGAAACATTCCCCATTAACGAATTAATATCATATTCGAAAACATCTATAAGCTGCGTGTGACCCTTCATTAAAATAGTTGTATATCGTCGGCAAAAACGATAGTTTCACATACAAAACGTTTAGTAAACGAAACAAATCATTAATATAGATCATAAATAATTAGGGGCCAATGACAGAGCCCTGCGGTAAACCACTCCGTTACTGGTAAACAACTCGAATTAAGGTTGCAGCATTGAACATATTGTGACCGACCTGATAAATAAGAATAGATTAATCCGCAAACGGATATAGAGGAATCGAAATATGTGCAAGGTTTGTTGATTAAAATAGCATGAAGCTATTAAAAAGCTTTTAATAGATCCAAAGAGAGCAAAACAGCTACGTCGTCCTTATCTACAATTCTTCTAGTAGAATCGGAAAGACCAATTAAAAAGCCTGACTGATACGGGTTTAGCAAAAGGTTCTAGTTTAAAAATTGCACGATTTGATCTTTAATAACATGTTAAAAGATCTTGGACAAAATCGGCATAAATGATATGGCCTAAATTCACCTTCTGAATTTTTTTTCCCCATTGGGAATAACTTTTGAAATTTTCTAATCCGTAGGGAATTGAGAACTAGTAATTATATTGTTAAACAGAAATAAGAGTTGTTGATTTATGAGTAGAAAATTTCCGTAGCAAATCTCGCCCATAATTACAATGTCCCTGTATCTCACCAGTAAAACACCTAACCTATTTTCCATATTAGAATAGTTGATTTCTACGAATAAAGATTCGAAAATTCCAAAGTCTGTCGATTTATAGACTACCCTACCTTTATATTTATTATACGCGTATATACCAACACCACCGCCTCGTTGACCAGTTTAATTGCCTTAATGTGAAAAGAATGAATTATCCCTCCTTGGTCTATCGCCTCTGTAAAAAGTATAACCTGGTACGGACACAGCACTAGAAGATATGTGTGGTTTGAGCCACGTGTTACTAACACCAACAACATCAAGAAGACATCTACTTAAAATATTACGTATTTCATCCAGTTTAGTAGACCTAGAAGACATGCTAGAACTTTGACAGTTGAAATGACCGATATTAAATCATTAGAACGATTATATAATCTACAGCGCAAATAAGTGTTATCATGTGATACTAGGCCAAAGTTTAAGCCAGATGGTGTAATAAAATATAAAAAAGGAAAAGTATATTTAATACATACAGTATCGGCCAAAACCTAAGCACCATCACAGTACATTTTTTTTAAATGATAATTTTTTTATAAAAACAAAGTTATTAAAATTTTTTTTTTTTATTTTTTTATTTATTTATATATTTATTATTGAAAAACACAAACTTAAAGAATTCAGAATTTAATAAAAAAAAAGTTAAAATTCAAAAAACATTTTAAGTCGCAAATATAAGCGGACTAAACTAAAGCACCCCCTAATATTGCGTTTAGAAAATTTTACTACGCTACTGCGACATTACTGTATTACTTACCCTACACTCCAAAAATTCAGCAGAGATTAAGCTGCAGTGTTAAGAAGAAGAACTTGTTAGAATTTATGCGAAAATTGTCATTGTTTTAAAGTTTTCGTTGAGATAAGAGTAATGGCACGCAATAAGTACTCATATGAATTTAAAACTAGAATTCTTGATGATTGGAGAGCCGGCTTATCAAGACATCAATTGCGTGCAAAATATTCGATCAACAGATCAATTATTTCTAGGCTAATTAAAAAGTTTTTGCAGACTGGTCGCACATCTCCTACTCATTCTGGAGGAAGGCCACGTGAAACTTCGCGACATGAAGACTCCTTAATTAAAAGGACAATCCAAAATGATCCTAAAGCATTTTCTAGTCACATACGAAACCGCTTAGATTTAAAAATTAGCGAAAGAACGATTCGCAGAAGGGCGGTAGAGGCCGGATTATTCAGTCGACGACCAGCCAAAAAACCTTTTATATGGCCAAGGCCCATCTCAACTGGAGTGTCCAAAAATGGAGGACTGTGCTATCTCTGACGAATCTAAGTTTAATTTAAAGTATTCAGATGGCATAAGGCGTGTACGCAGACCAAATGGACAACGGTTGAAACCTAAATATTGCAAAGGCACTGTAAAACATGGAGGCGGCAACATAATGGTCTGGGGTTATTTCTCTGGGCAAGGGATTGGGCCTATTCATAAGATTGATGGAATTATGGATCGTTTCATGTATCGTGACATATTAAAAGACGTGATGTTGCCTTATGCTGAAGAAGAGATGCCACTTAAATGGACATTCCAGCATGATAACGACCCAAAACATACGTCAAAAGTGGTTAAGGAGTGGTTCCAGAACCCAGTCCCCCGATCTTAACCCAATCGAGAACTTGTGGGAGATCGTTAACTTAAAAATCAACCGAGAAAATTGCAAAACCAAAGAAAATTTATTTGAATCCGCAAAAATAGCATGGAAGCCATATCACCTGATATAATTAATAATTTAATATCCTCTATGCCTAAAAGATGTGCGTGTGTCATCCAGAATTAAGGATTCGCAACGAAATATTGATTTCAATAGTTTTTTGTTGTACCTTAAATTGGGGGTGCTTTAGTTTAGTCCGCTTATATTTGCGACTTAAAATGTTTTTTGAATTATAACTTTTTTTTTATTAAATTCTGAATTTCTTAAGTTTGTGTTTTTCAATAATAAAGATATAAATAAATAAAAAAATAAAAAAAAAAATGTTAATAACTTTGTTTTCTTAAAAAAATTATCATTTAAAAAAAATGTACAGAAGGAGTGCTTAGGTTTTGGCCGATACTGTATGTATATAAAAATATTAACAAAAAATTTAAGTATAAAAAAAAAAAATTGATATGAATAAAAAATAAAATAAAAAATATTTGTTAGTTCTTCAAGTTTTTTGACCTCTTTTTATATTTATATAATTATTTAAGCTGTAGGTCCTTTTTATATATGTAATATTTATTTTTATTCGATATTTTGCTACTCCTTTGTGTAGCTTCTTCAGGAAAATTGGTTTTTGTTTATAATCTTAATTAATATATATTCCATATATAAAAAGGATGTACAGGTTAAATAATTAGTGTTGATATATAAAAAGTATAAGGAACTAGAAGAGTAACCAGTTGATTGTATTTCGAAAAAATCCTAAAAAAAAAAAACATTATTCGGGAGCGAAGGCACGATGGATGGTAGTCTGCATGTTGACTACGAATCCAAAAACAGATCTGAGGGTCTCGATGTTAATTTCAATCTTCAGGTTACAGAGCCAAGACGCTAACAATATCAGCAGCGCGAAATTAGCAAAAAGCGTAACTGCAGAATTGTTCACATCTGGCGCGCATGGTACTGGCAGTGGATACTACATGTAGGGCATACGAGGAAGAGGATACTGGAACACTACCTGTGTCGCTGCCAAGCGCTAAGACGAGTGAGGGGACGGATATTCGCAAAGACCTACATACCGAACCTGGAATATATTACAGACGTGCATTGGAGGCACCTAAGAGAGTATATAGAGCGGAAGGGCTTTTTTGAGTGCGGGGTATCCCTAGAGCGCACAACATGCCTCCTTTGAGCATAAGTGTGATTCCGTATGGGATTTGGACGACGTAGTGCCCCAATCTTTTCAATCTAACATAACCTAACCCTGGAGCCCGAAAATCGTGGATTCAAATCCTACTCCACTCATAAAGAATTTTCTGGATCTTGTGATGTTACGTTGATGCATAAAGTTCAAGCTGCTGGACATCACGTTCGTGTACGTGTGCCAAAAATAGAAATTATTTTATTTTCTATCCAGCATTTTCACTTATACAACCACGATGCTTAATGACTATTTTGATCCTGTATAGAGCCCTTCAAGCTAAAGAAGAACTTTTTTATTTATATATTTTACTTTGCCGATGTATTATTGCTCAAATACCAAACCTTATTCTTTTTATTTTGGACCAGTGTTGAGGGAAAATCCCCTACATATGCAATGCATTGCACTAGAACTAGAAAGTGGTAGGAAGATAGAGCTTAATTCACAACAATTAAAAGTTACGGCGCACAGTGGATTAAAATAGTATGTCTTCTTGGATCAAATCAGGGAAGCTATGTTCGTATAATTTTTCTTTATTTTTCAGTTAATACCATTAAAATAAGTAAAAAAGAAATGATTTCAAAGTATATTTGAGTATAATTTTATTAAATAATGCCAAATATCAGTGTAGGTATATAGTGCAAGGAGTACAGTATGAGAACTTAAACATTACATTTTATACATCTTAAAGTTAATCATCAACATCATCATCATCATTATCATCATCATCATCATTAGCAACTTCAATATCACTGAAATAGTTCTTGTTCGGAGCTGCAGGTACAATTAAATCAATTGCCTCCTCTGGCAAGCTTTGAACCTTCTTTGTAGGCAATTTTCGCATGCTTGAAATAATTGGGTAAGAGGTTATGGAAAACATATTAAAAATGTCTTGGTTTGATTTTTCGCGACTGCACTTTCGAGAATGAAACTCCCTATATTTTTTAAAATCTTTATTTCGAGCTTCTTGCGATTCTTCTGATAACTCCCTCATTGGTAAAATGGCATTTGACACAATTTCGGTTCGGTGAATAAAATACTTGTGCAAAGTGGGAGGCATTTTTCATTATTAATTTCATGGCCACTGGATACAGCAATAAGCAACACGTGCATTGTTTTTATTAAATTAACATCTATTTTTGTTATTTCGGCAGATTTTTCAGCGTTTTGAAAAAAACGTCTTGCCGTATTACCATCATTCGTGTTTCCAAAACCAGGTTTGGGTTGGTCAACTATTAATCCCATATTCTCTTTAAATTTTTTCTGAATTTCTTTTTTTGTTTCAGCTACTGTTCTTTTTTCAGAATCAGTTCTAGCCTGCCACTTTTTTAAAGGTATTTTATATGACACGTGCAAAAGACATTCAAAAAATCTAATCCAGCCATGAAGAATGGAAAGGCCATATATTAAATTGTCTACATGTACAGGTCTTTGGATCATGGCTTGTATATTATTAAAATCCTTACTTGTAGCGCTACATAAGTAACACTTTTGTGTTGATGTGGTCTCTGTTAAGGCATTGAAAACTTTTCCATGTACCATTGCCAAAATTAATTTGAGGAAAACATGTACAACTTTCTCACCAATCGTGACAGTTGAACAGGTTAAATTCTGTCTTTCCTCTTCAACTCTTTTTTTTCACTAATTGACATATATGCGGTTTCTTTGGTAAATTCAATTTTCAAGGGTCTGCAAAATCTAGGTGAAGACGACCGTGGATTTTGCCAAATTACCTTCTCCTCAAACATAAGCCTAAGTGGTACAATTGTGGTTAAAAAAACTGATGCATCACTAGCATCAGATCCATGAAAGGCTTGTTTGTATGAGCTATGGCCAGAGCTTCCATCAGCTTCTGGGTAAGTTTTTTCTTTTTCAGTTTGAATATTGTTGTAGGAGGGAAATATTTGAGGAGCAGCTTGTCTAACAACATTGCATTGATTTCGTGTTAGTTTAGCTTCTACAAAAATAGCCAAAGCTTTTGTATTCGATATTTTCAATGTGGGAAGTGGTTGTTTAAACTTTTTTTTAAAATTTATGCCCTTGCAGCACTTTTCATATATGGCTCGCAACACTTTTGATTCCTCGACATAACCTGCGCTTTGTAATTGAACCTGTGAAGCATAAAGTAACTCTGGCAATGATATGGTGTCTCTTAAAATGTTTTTTTATATTTACTCCAACCACTGGACTCGGTAAAACTAATTTCTTTTCGACCACGTTTTGCAGTCGGGGCAAGAGTAAAACCAATAGAGGATTCCAACCAGATTTTATTTTGAGTAATAAACCTCATTTCCATTCTATGCGCTCTAGTGCACCTAGATTTAAATTCATAAAAGAAAACATCAATTCTTTTATTAAAATCACACATATTATCCTCAGAGCAGTTGGTGCTTTTTTTGATTTCTTCAGCTAAAAATTTCATATTGTCATTCATTGTTTGAGCGCTTGAATTCATCATAATATAAAATAAGCTTCGACGAGTATAAAAAACAACGTTCGAACTTGTTTCTATAAAAAAAAATAATGCTAATACAAAAAAAAATTTCAAAAATCCCTTTTACCCGATTACTTGAAACTGCACAACACGATCACTATTTGTCAAAACAAAGAATATTATTAAAATAAACA
Organism: Dexiosoma caninum; assembly: GCA_963924685.1. NCBI lineage: Eukaryota > Metazoa > Arthropoda > Insecta > Diptera > Tachinidae > Dexiosoma > Dexiosoma caninum. The sequence continues at coordinate 51,491,633 of OZ004729.1, forward strand.
AAAACAAAATATTATTGAAACAAAGAATATTATTAAAAGAAACAAAAATAACATCATTACTGAAAAGAAGAGCACAAATAAATAGAAAATAGTAACATGAAAAACAACAAAACACAACACACAACAACAGCAGCAGTCGCGAGATCAATGTGATTTTTAGCTAATTTGACTGCTGCAACACTTGTATTAAACAATGCATAGCTTCTAAAAGGCAGAAAAAGGCAGCGTAAAATTTTGCACTATAATACAGATTTATGTCCTCTTTAATATAAACTAAAAATTATGACACGAATGTGAACAAATAATAACTATATATCCATTTAAAATATAAAAATGGTGATTTTTTTGGCATTTCCAATATAAATAACTAAATCTAAAACACTTCCACACACAATTTGATACACAAATGTTAACGAAGTATTTGCAAAACAACCTGAACTTCATGGTTCCATTGAAAAATTGTTAACTTTTGCAATACTTTTTAAACTAAATAAAATTTTCAACGGGAAAGTTTTCACTTTTTTCAGCCTTTTTTGCACAAAAATTTCTATAAAGTTTGACTTTGAAGTTTCACTACAAAAACACCAGAGCACTTTTGACATTTATTTTAACGACAACTGATGTAGAATTTTATATACTCTAAAATTTTTTTTTTTAATTAATCCAAGAAAACAGGCTATTCTAACACTCTGTGCGGCGTCTCGATGTTAATTTCAATCTTCAGGTTACAGAGCCAAGACGCTAACAATATCAGCAGCGTGAAATTAGCAAAAAGCGTAACTGCAGAATTGTTCAAGAACCATTTCTTGAGCAGCGTAGAGTGCGAACGCATTCTCAATAGCCAGTTGCCTGAAAAACTAAATGCCGTCTTTTGAAAAAATACTAAGAAGGCACCTTCAGAAGCCACAGCTCAGACCGCATTGGTCTTTACAAGCTGTTTCAGTTTCAGACTAAAATTTTAAAATAAAAATAAACATCTCGCATTTTTCTGATGTGCATTAGTGTGTCTTTGTGTGTCAGCTGTTGCCTAAGGTTTCAGTGGCGAAGGCATAGTCACTGGTCACTGAACAATACCGGCTTCAGCTGATAGCAATCCACAATCGCATCAGAACGCCCTCATTCGTCGGTATTGTGTAGCACCGGCGAAGTAAAACAATAATAAAAATGGCTACTGAACCGAAGCTTCAGCACTGCTACGAGTATAAACAAAGAACGTGCGAAAGCAGAGCTGCAAAAATAAATAATTAAGCTTCACCTCCTGTCATTTCTCCTACTAACCCTTTTCTATAGTTCCAGCACTGTTCGCATGTGTAGGAGTCATCTCCTGAGTGCTGGTCCCAGATAAAAAAAAAATATGCGAAAAGCGCCAAACACTCATAAATATATTCGAAACTGATGACCAATCCATAAAGTAAATTGTAAATTGAAAATTGTAAATATTTTGATTTTCCTCTGCAGCAGTTGTTGACACATGAAGTTCCTTCTGGCGGCTATAGTCGCATAATGGTCATTGAGAAAAACCTTAGAGTGAACATCACCATTTATTATGTCGCTAAGCTTTAGCCGTTCTTGTCCTGTACTATTTCGCTAATATATGGATATGCTTTCCTCCTCAGTTATTGTTTACTTTTGTAAAAAATACTTTATGAGAATATCATAAAGTATGTAATAATAAATTTCACATATATTTGTTAAGGGAAAAAAGCACAATTAAAATCATATATAAAGAGATATTCCCAAAATAAATTCAGTAAATATACAATTATTATAATTATTAAATTATTTACAGCCAATTTTCTTAACTTTCTCACAAAGTATATAAACTATGACGTTCGGCATAAAAATCAGATACAAAATGTTGAATCACGCGACGTTCGAATAAGCTAGTGAGTTTATCTAGTAATGAATTTGTCTGGTATATATTTTTGTAAATTTTCTGCGTGACAAAATCAACGATAAGTTTTGAGTGATACGGCAGTTTGCCTATATATTTTTTGGAAAAATAGAACTACGACAGGAGATAAGGAGCAATTTTCAGGTATCAGAAAATTTCTAACCGCTTTTAATGAAATAACATATATAGGGCTGCGTCTAGGACACATAGGCCATACATTTTTTTAGTTAGGTGTTAGGGAAAAATTTGAGCTTCTCCGAAACTAAATAACCGATTGAAAGGAAATTTAAAATATATATACAAATGCGTCTTGAAGGACATTATATAGTCTAAATTTTTTCAAAACTGACAGCAAGACGGGAGGTGGAGGGAATTCCCGCGTGTTTGGATTTAATGAAATTTAAAACATAGATTACTCTGCACCGAGAAAGGTACTTACGCTATATATTTTTCATAAAAACAAGATCTTGAGCGGAAGTAGGGGAAAAATCCCGCGTTTAACTAACCGATTGAAATGAAATTAAAAAAAACATAGAAAGGGTACTTCTAGAAAAACACATAAGCAATGTATACATTAATTTTTTTAGTACCCCAGGTGAACGTAGGCGTTAATACATGACTCTCTGAAACTGTCCAACCGTATGGAGATAACAACATGAGCGAAGCCGCGGGTAAATAAAATATATTTTGCTCTCACCTCATTGTCTTCACTGCTTATATGGTGTCCGGTGTATTTAGTCTTCTTCTTACGCTTCTTCTTTTTCTTTTTTGAAACCGATGGTCCTGCAGGTAAATTTGTTGCGGCTGATGCATGTTCAGTTTCATTATCGTCTTCTTTAACTTCACTTTCGGAAAGACTTTGTTGATTTAGCTACCAACACACAAAAAGAATAAAAAATGTAAAAGTAATAAAAAATATACCCTTATATAAGCGAAAGACACATGTTTGATTAACCTAGTTTCATAAAAATTTTTTTCTATAATATAAACACAGACAAAAAAATCTGAATTGGACTGCTGACTTTACCATTTAGCCACCTACAACAGACTATAGGATATTTTATCACTTGTTTAGTAGATATACCATAATTATTTTACATACATATATATATAATATTCTGAACTCATTCTGTTAAAAACTTACCAAATCAAAAAAGTTATTTTTTTTGGCTCGTTGAGCTTCTAGTTCCTCATCATCACTGGGTTGTTCATCATCATTCTGTTGCAATTCCAAATCACCACCTTGCAATTTTTTAAGAACTCTTGAGGACATTTTGTTTGCACTTATTCGTTATTTATGTCGACACAAGTGTTTATTACAAAAGAAAAGATACAGTTTTCCAATTTTTGACTGTTTAATTATAAAATTTCATAAATAATAAAACCACATACTTTTTTAGCCAAAGAAAATAATATAAATAGGAAAAAATTAAGAAAATAAATTTGCCATTTCTCCAACATGGTTGTATTTTTACGAAGCCAAATTTAAGTTAAGGGTGCTTTAGACCATAAGATCTGTCGTACGACATATCAAATTTTTGTGTAGAAGAGCACAAGTCGGATCGTCTAAACCATGATCTAAATATATAAGGTCTGCTTGACAGTTCAAATTATTTTTACTGTGACGTCACCGTCGAGATTTGTTTTTAATATGTATGGGGTTTTTTTTTTAAATATTTTGCAATTTTAAAGGTAAAATAAATAAAACAAATTAAATTGTTATGTTATAGTCTTTTTTTATTTTTTTTTTCATTTTTTTCTTGTATTAATATTTTGTTTAAATTTCTTATTCTAAAATATAAAAGACTTTTAAAAAATAACGATTTTACATTTTCAGGCACATCTATGTTATCACATTTAATGTTATGGTATTTTAAATAATTATTTCGAAAACTTAAAGTATTATTATTAATTTCCTTAAATATATTTTCTAATTTTAATATGTTTCCCATAAATTCTTGGCAGGGTTTATAGAGCCCTCTGTTTGAACTGCAACTGACTTATTTGGATTTTCATTTTCAACATTTTCAATACTTTCTTCTTGTAATTTCTGCAGACTATAAATAATTTTAAATATTATTTCATTAAAAACAGTGGATTTTAAAAAAATTGTATTTACTTTAAATCAAATTCACCAATTGCTTTCTTTACAATTTGTTTGTTTGCTCTTTTTACGTATCGTTTCGATCTTTCGACTGGTAAAATGCTGTTTACATGGATATTTAAAGATGGGACAGCCTTCGCATCTAACAATCTTTTTCTTATTGGCGTGTTCAATAATATATCCTTTAAACGCCAATCATTATTCGTAAAATGTCTAGAACAAATTGTTCCAGATTTCTAATTAACATTTTTTTTACCGCATGCATTGATCCACACTTTCTTTATTTCTGGATCTTTTGGAAACGTAATATATTTTAGATTTTTATCATCCTGCTTCGAGCTTTTACAATCTTTTACCACACAGTATTTCATTGTCCAAATAAATATTATCACTTTCTACACAAATTGTTTATTAAAAACTCTTTTTTTTTTGCTCTAACTCAGTTCACATTTATTTTTAAATTAATTGTCAATAAAATAATCCTTTAATTTTCTTAATAAATATGTAATAATAATAATTTTAATCACTAGCTTTTAAATTTCCATTTAACCACAACAAAACATTTCCCGACGATGACGTCAAATTAAAAAAAAATGGCAGCTGTCATTCAATATCAAGCAGACCTTATATATTTAGATCATTGTCTAAACGTAATATGTAATGAAACTATAAGATTTTGAGAGAAAATACGGATGAAAATTTGACAGTCGTATGGCTCTCTTGGTTTTTTAAAATTTTTCAAAAACCAACACACACCATTAGATCAGGGATGCATTTTTATGTAAGCAAAAGTGAGAAAGTCAGGGAGGGAAAACTGGTTTAATAAATTTATACCAATTATAAAATCGAAATGTACATTTTAGACTACGACAGCACAATTTTTTAAAAATATACGTATATTTTCTAAAAGTACACTAAAAATTTTGACCACAAAAATAACATATTCCAAAGTTATAAAAATATTTTTCAAGGTTATTAAAAAAAAAATTTATTTGCACAAGAACTCCATCCCTGGGAAAACAAGCAAACAGATGTAGTTAAATTAATTGAGAATGTTTTCATCTTACTTACCCTTTAAAGGGTGCTTTACATTTTCCCACAAGTCGTACGACATGCAAAATTTTGTGTAGAAGAGCACAAGTCGGATCGTCTAAACGTAATATGTAATGAAACTATAAGATTTTGAGAGAAAATACGGATGAAAATTTGACAGTCGTATGGCTCTCTTGATTTTTTAAAATTTTTCAAAAACCAACACACACCATTAGATCAGGGATGCATTTTTATGTAAACAAATGTGAGAAAGCCAGGGAGGGAAAACTGGTTTCATAAATTTATACCAATTATAAAATCGAAATGTACATTTTAGACCACGACAGCACAATTTTATAAAAATATACGTATATTTTCTAAAAGTACACTAAAAAATTGTTGAGCTTAAAATATAATATATATTTTCTCATCTAATAATTTTATAATTATTATTTTTTTCATGAACATTGTTTCTAATTTATTTGTTGCCTACATGTTTAATTATTCTTATGTTATACTTGTAGTCGCCCAACTATATATGGCCTTATGGCCTCGGTTGGTGATTGCTATAAATAAATAAAATTAATAAATAATTTAACACGTTCTTTTTAGGTTATGTTATATTTAACAAAACACATGTATACAAAAAATTTGACGTTCGGCTGGAAAGCGAAATGACGAATTTGATATGCGACAACCTTATACTCGTAATAATAAACCTTTTAAAACATAGAGTCTATGTTTTAAACAAGCTGAATTCATACCAGGTAATCTTTGAGAGTAAAAAGTAATGCGGAAAGCGGTCCCGGGGAGGAATCTACCCAGAGGAGGAGGAGGGAATTTTTTAGTGGCAACACCACTCGACGCAGAAGACGACGGTCTCTGTAAGTGCGAAGGCACACGCCAAAAAAAAAAAAATGATGTAAACGCCAGAAAACCCATCCGATTTTTACTTTCTTTTTTTGACATACGGATGGAATTTCATTTTATTTTCTCTCACATTTTACGTACGACAAATCTTATCGTTTAAAGCGGCCTTAATTAAGATGGTTTCACTGTTCATAAAGCGCATGCTACACGATAAATATTAAGGTTCAATATTTGACTTTAGTTGCGAAAATAGTTACAAATTTACTCTCTCGAATATCAAAATGGTTTTGATATTCGTCGCAATATTAAAGTCATACATATACGCTCTGTGTAATATTGACGAATAGTAAAATGGTTTTGATATTCATCTAAATATTAAACCTGTTGGACGTAGTTTGGCAGTGTTATTGTCAATATTCATTTTATTTCTAGAAACTTTGCAATGCGTTGTTGTGACGCATTACAAATAGACTAAAAAGTTTTTGTAAACGAATTAATTGAAGTATATCGCCCATTAATGACTTTTTGGGACGTGCAAGTAAATAAATATAGTGACAAAAACAAAAAAAAATACCGTCAGTGCTTTTTTTAATAAATAAAGAAATAAATAGATATGTATTTTGCCTACGGTAACAAAGAAAAAAGTTTTGCCAACGGAAAATTCTGTATGTTTACACTTGAAGAAAACAAAAAAAAAATTAATATTGATGAGGAATGTTGACGTAGTGTGTCAGAGGCTTCAATATATATATACTAAAGGGAATGCTACAGGATCAATGTTCAGCTTCAATATTTCTTATTGTATGCATTATTTTATAAAAATATTCACACTTATACGTATATTTGTGCACAAGGACGATATTGAAGCTGAAGATTGATCGTCTGTCAGGGGCTTAATTTTTGTAGTTAGTCTGTGTTCACACGATTCTTGTTTTATTAACATGATTGCTACTTTATTGGCGTGAGTAACGAGGGGAAGGGTAACGAGTACTCATGTGCATGTACTGTCAGTACCTTTTTATTTCTTATTCTTAATTTGAATATACACACAAACAATATGTACATGTCGCCAACATGACATGAACTGTGTGAACACCAAAGAGAGTTCAAAGGAGAAAAAGTAAGAATCATATCATTAAAACATGAATCGTGTGAACTCACATTTATTTTTTACTCTTTCATTTATCTTTCTCCGTTTTTTTTCGGGCGGGCAGCATTGCCAGAAGCTTTGAGAAGAAAATCATCATATGACGAAAAAAAAATCATATTTTATGGAAAAAAATCATAATTTTCTCGGCATTTGTTATTTCCATCTAAAAGTAAAAGTAAAAGGATTATATATATACAAGTAAATTGATATTAGAAATATTAGTTTTACCTTTTCGTACTAAATACTTGTATATTACTTTTGTTTTTCATTTGTACAACGGAATATAATTTGGACTTTCCAAGAAAATTACAGCTTTGCAGCTTTATTTATTAATTTATGGTGCTTTAGACCATAAGATTTGTCGTACGTAAAATGAGCGAGAAAATAAAATGAAATTGCATCCGTATTTCAAAAAAAAAGAGTAAAAATCGAATGGTTGTTTTCTGGCTTTTACACCATTGGTATGGATAAAATCAAGTAAGATGAAAACATTCTCATTTAATTTAACTACAGCTGTTTGCTTGTGTTCCCCAGGGATGGAGTTCTTGTGCGAATGAATTTTTTTTTCAATAACCTTGAAAAATATTTTTATAACTTTCGAATATGTTATTTTCGTGGTCAAAATTTTTAGTGTATTTTTGGAAAATATACGTATATTTTTATAAAATTGTCCGCTCGTGGTCTAAAATGTACATTTTGATTTTATAATTGGTATAAATTTATGAAACCAGTTTTCCCTCCCTGGCGTTCTCACATTTGGTTACATAAAAATGCATCCCTGATCTAATGGTAGGTGTGTTAGTTTACCCCAAATTGGGCGCCCGAGGACGTCCAATCTTACCCAAAAGCGTTTTCTTACGCAAAAATTGGGTAGATGAGAGAGGTTTTGAGAGAGTAATGTTCTTGTTCTTCACGCACGAGAATGCCCGTACTTTTTCTTCGGGCTACTTTGGGCGTGAAGAACAAGCAATAAGTTTGTTTATAATAAACATCATGATCTAAATATATAAGGTCTGCTTGACAGTTCAAATTATTTTTACTGTGACGTCACCGTCGAGATTTGTTTTTAATATGTATGGGGTTTTTTTTTTAAATATTTTGCAATTTTAAAGGTAAAATAAATAAAACAAATTAAATTGTTATGTTATAGTCTTTTTTTATTTTTTTTTTCATTTTTTTCTTGTATTAATATTTTGTTTAAATTTCTTATTCTAAAATATAAAAGACTTTTAAAAAATAACGATTTTACATTTTCAGGCACATCTATGTTATCACATTTAATGTTATGGTATTTTAAATAATTATTTCGAAAACTTAAAGTATTATTATTAATTTCCTTAAATATATTTTCTAATTTTAATATGTTTCCCATAAATTCTTGGCAGGGTTTATAGAGCCCTCTGTTTGAACTGCAACTGACTTATTTGGATTTTCATTTTCAACATTTTCAATACTTTCTTCTTGTAATTTCTGCAGACTATAAATAATTTTAAATATTATTTCATTAAAAAAAGTGGATTTTAAAAAAATTGTATTTACTTTAAATCAAATTCACCAATTGCTTCCTTTACAATTTGTTTGTTTGCTCTTTTTACGTATCGTTTCGATCTTTCGACTGGTAAAATGCTGTTTACATGGATATTTAAAGATGGGACAGCCTTCGCATCTAACAATCTTTTCTTATTGGCGTGTTCAATAATATATCTTTTAAACGCCAATCATTATTCGTAAAATGTCTAGAACAAATTGTTCCAGATTTCTAATTAACATTTTTTTTACCGCATGCATTGATCCACACTTTCTTTATTTCTGGATCTTTTGGAAACGTAATATATTTTAGATTTTTATCATCCTGCTTCGAGCTTTTACAATCTTTTACCACACAGTATTTCATTGTCCAAATAAATATTATCACGTTCTACACAAATTGTTTATTAAAAACTCTTTTTTTTTTTATCTAACTCAGTTCACATTTATTTTTAAATTAATTGTCAATAAAATAATCCTTTAATTTTCTTAATAAATATGTAATAATAATAATTTTAATCACTAGCTTTTAAATTTCCATTTAACCACAACAAAACATTTCCCGACGATGACGTCAAATTAAAAAAAAATGGCAGCTGTCATTCAATATCAAGCAGACCTTATATATTTAGATCATGGTCTAAACGTAATATGTAATGAAACTATAAGATTTTGAGAGAAAATACGGATGAAAATTTGACAGTCGTATGGCTCTCTTGGTTTTTTAAAATTTTTCAAAAACCAACACACACCATTAGATCAGGGATGCATTTTTATGTAAACAAATGTGAGAAAGTCAGGGAGGGAAAACTGGTTTAATAAATTTATACCAATTATAAAATCGAAATGTACATTTTAGACTACGACAGCACAATTTTTTAAAAATATACGTATATTTTCTAAAAGTACACTAAAAATTTTGACCACAAAAATAACATATTCCAAAGTTATAAAAATATTTTTCAAGGTTATTAAAAAAAAAATTTATTTGCACAAGAACTCCATCCCTGGGAAAACAAGCAAACAGATGTAGTTAAATTAATTGAGAATGTTTTCATCTTACTTACCCTTTAAAGGGTGCTTTACATTTTCCCACAAGTCGTACGACATGCAAAATTTTGTGTAGAAGAGCACAAGTCGGATCGTCTAAACGTAATATGTAATGAAACTATAAGATTTTGAGAGAAAATACGGATGAAAATTTGACAGTCGTATGGCTCTCTTGATTTTTTAAAATTTTTCAAAAACCAACACACACCATTAGATCAGGGATGCATTTTTATGTAAACAAATGTGAGAAAGCCAGGGAGGGAAAACTGGTTTCATAAATTTATACCAATTATAAAATCGAAATGTACATTTTAGACCACGACAGCACAATTTTATAAAAATATACGTATATTTTCTAAAAGTACACTAAAAAATTTTTCAGCTTAAAATATAATATATATTTTCTCATCTAATAATTTTATAATTATTATTTTTTTCATGAACATTGTTTCTAATTTATTTGTTGCCTACATGTTTAATTATTCTTATGTTATACTTGTAGTCGCCCAACTATATATGGCCTTATGGCCTCGGTTAGTGATTGCTATAAATAAATAAAATTAATAAATAATTTAACACGTTCTTTTTAGGTTATGTTATATTTAACAAAACACATGTATACAAAAAATTTGACGTTCGGCTGGAAAGCGAAATGACGAATTTGATATGCGACAACCTTATACTCGTAATAATAAACCTTTTAAAACATAGAGTCTATGTTTTAAACAAGCTGAATTCATACCAGGTAATCTTTGAGAGTAAAAAGTAATGCGGAAAGCGGTCCCGGGGAGGAATCTACCCAGAGGAGGAGGAGGGAATTTTTTAGTGGCAACACCACTCGACGCAGAAGACGACGGTCTCTGTAAGTGCGAAGGCACACGCCAAAAAAAAAAAAAAAATGATGTAAACGCCAGAAAACCCATCCGATTTTTACTTTCTTTTTTTGACATACGGATGGAATTTCATTTTATTTTCTCTCACATTTTACGTACGACAAATCTTATCGTTTAAAGCGGCCTTAATTAAGATGGTTTCACTGTTCATAAAGCGCATGCTACACGATAAATATTAAGGTTCAATATTTAACTTTAGTTGCGAAAATAGTTACAAATTTACTCTCTCGAATATCAAAATGGTTTTGATATTCATCGCAATATTAAAGTCATACATATACGCTCTGTGTAATATTGACGAATAGTAAAATAGTTTTGATATTCATCTAAATATTAAACCTGTTGGACGTAGTGTGGCAGTGTTATTGTCAATATTCATTTTATTTCTAGAAACTTTGCAATGCGTTGTTGTGACGCATTACAAATAGACTATAAAGTTTTTGTAAACGAATTAATTGAAGTATATCGCCCATTAATGCCTTTTTGGGACGTGCAAGTAAATAAATATAGTGACAAAAACAAAAAAAAATATCGTCAGTGCTTTTTTTAATAAATAAAGAAATAAATAGATATGTATTTTGCCTACGGTAACAAAGAAAAAAGTTTTGCCAACGGAAAATTCTGTATGTTTACACTTGAAGAAAACAAAAAAAAAATTAATATTGATGAGGAATGTTGACGTAGTGTGTCAGAGGCTTCAATATATATATACTAAAGGGAATGCTACAGGATCAATGTTCAGCTTCAATATTTCTTATAGTATGCATTATTTTATAAAAATATTCACACTTATACGTATATTTGTGCACAAGGGCGATATTGAAGCTGAAGATTGATCGTCTGTCAGGCGCTTTAGTTTTGTAGTTAGTCTGTGTTCACACGATTCTTGTTTTATTAACATGATTGCTACTTTATTGGCGTGAGTAACGAGGGGAAGGGTAACGAGTACTCATGTGCATGTACTGTCAGTACCTTTTTATTTCTTATTCTTAATTTGAATATACACACAAACAATATGTACATGTCGCCAACATGACATGAACTGTGTGAACACCAAAGAGAGTTCAAAGGAGAAAAAGTAAGAATCATATCATTAAAATATGAATCGTGTGAACTCAGATTTATTTTGTACTCTTTCATTTATCTTTCTCCGTTTTTTTTCTGGCGGGCAGCATTGCCAGAAGCTTTGAGAAGAAAATCATCATATGACGAAAAAAAAATCATATTTTATGGAAAAAAATCATAATTTTCACGGCATTTGTTATTTCCATCTAAAAGTAAAAGTAAATAAATGGATTATATATATACAAGTAAATTGATATTAGAAATATTAGTTTTACCTTTTCGTACTAAATACTTGTATATTACTTTTGTTTTTCATTTGTACAACGGAATATAATTTGGACTTTCCAAGAAAATTACAGCTTTGCAGCTTTATTTATTTACTTATGGTGCTTTAGACCATAAGATTTGTCGTACGTAAAATGAGCGAGAAAATAAAATGAAATTGCATCCGTATTTCAAAAAAAAAGAGTAAAAATCGAATGGTTGTTTTCTGGCTTTTACACCATTGGTATGGATAAAATCAAGTAAGATGAAAACATTCTCATTTAATTTATCTACAGCTGTTTGCTTGTGTTCCCCAGGGATGGAGTTCTTGTGCGAATGAATTTTTTTTTTAATAACCTTGAAAAATATTTTTATAACTTTCAAATATGTTATTTTCGTGGTCAAAATTTTTAGTGTATTTTTGGAAAATATACGTATATTTTTATAAAATTGTCCGCTCGTGGTCTAAAATGTACATTTTGATTTTATAATTGGTATAAATTTATGAAACCAGTTTTCCCTCCCTGGCGTTCTCACATTTGGTTACATAAAAATGCATCCCTGATCTAATGGTAGGTGTGTTAGTTTACCCCAAATTGGGCGCCCGAGGACGTCCAATCTTACCCAAAAGCGTTTTCTTACGCAAAAATTGGGTAGATGAGAGAGGTTTTGAGAGAGTAATGTTCTTGTTCTTCACGCACGAGAATGCCCGTACTTTTTCTTCGGGCTACTTTGGGCGTGAAGAACAAGCAATCAGTTTGTTTATAATAAACATCATGATCTAAATATATAAGGTCTGCTTGACAGTTCAAATTATTTTTACTGTGACGTCACCGTCGAGATTTGTTTTTAATATGTATGGGGTTTTTTTTTTAAATATTTTGCAATTTTAAAGGTAAAATAAATAAAACAAATTAAATTGTTATGTTATAGTCTTTTTTAATTTTTTTTTTCATTTTTTTCTTGTATTAATATTTTGTTTAAATTTCTTATTCTAAAATATAAAAGACTTTTAAAAAATAACGATTTTACATTTTCAGGCACATCTATGTTATCACATTTAATGTTATGGTATTTTAAATAATTATTTCGAAAACTTAAAGTATTATTATTAATTTCCTTAAATATATTTTCTAATTTTAATATGTTTCCCATAAATTCTTGGCAGGGTTTATAGAGCCCTCTGTTTGAACTGCAACTGACTTATTTGGATTTTCATTTTCAACATTTTCAATACTTTCTTCTTGTAATTTCTGCAGACTATAAATAATTTTAAATATTATTTCATTAAAAACAGTGGATTTTAAAAAAATTGTATTTACTTTAAATCAAATTCACCAATTGCTTTCTTTACAATTTGTTTGTTTGCTCTTTTTACGTATCGTTTCGATCTTTCGACTGGTAAAATGCTGTTTACATGGATATTTAAAGATGGGACAGCCTTCGCATCTAACAATCTTTTTCTTATTGGCGTGTTCAATAATATATCCTTTAAACGCCAATCATTATTCGTAAAATGTCTAGAACAAATTGTTCCAGATTTCTAATTAACATTTTTTTTACCGCATGCATTGATCCACACTTTCTTTATTTCTGGATCTTTTGGAAACGTAATATATTTTAGATTTTTATCATCCTGCTTCGAGCTTTTACAATCTTTTACCACACAGTATTTCATTGTCCAAATAAATATTATCACTTTCTACACAAATTGTTTATTAAAAACTCTTTTTTTTTTGCTCTAACTCAGTTCACATTTATTTTTAAATTAATTGTCAATAAAATAATCCTTTAATTTTCTTAATAAATATGTAATAATAATAATTTTAATCACTAGCTTTTAAATTTCCATTTAACCACAACAAAACATTTCCCGACGATGACGTCAAATTAAAAAAAAATGGCAGCTGTCATTCAATATCAAGCAGACCTTATATATTTAGATCATTGTCTAAACGTAATATGTAATGAAACTATAAGATTTTGAGAGAAAATACGGATGAAAATTTGACAGTCGTATGGCTCTCTTGGTTTTTTAAAATTTTTCAAAAACCAACACACACCATTAGATCAGGGATGCATTTTTATGTAAGCAAAAGTGAGAAAGTCAGGGAGGGAAAACTGGTTTAATAAATTTATACCAATTATAAAATCGAAATGTACATTTTAGACTACGACAGCACAATTTTTTAAAAATATACGTATATTTTCTAAAAGTACACTAAAAATTTTGACCACAAAAATAACATATTCCAAAGTTATAAAAATATTTTTCAAGGTTATTAAAAAAAAAATTTATTTGCACAAGAACTCCATCCCTGGGAAAACAAGCAAACAGATGTAGTTAAATTAATTGAGAATGTTTTCATCTTACTTACCCTTTAAAGGGTGCTTTACATTTTCCCACAAGTCGTACGACATGCAAAATTTTGTGTAGAAGAGCACAAGTCGGATCGTCTAAACGTAATATGTAATGAAACTATAAGATTTTGAGAGAAAATACGGATGAAAATTTGACAGTCGTATGGCTCTCTTGATTTTTTAAAATTTTTCAAAAACCAACACACACCATTAGATCAGGGATGCATTTTTATGTAAACAAATGTGAGAAAGCCAGGGAGGGAAAACTGGTTTCATAAATTTATACCAATTATAAAATCGAAATGTACATTTTAGACCACGACAGCACAATTTTATAAAAATATACGTATATTTTCTAAAAGTACACTAAAAAATTGTTGAGCTTAAAATATAATATATATTTTCTCATCTAATAATTTTATAATTATTATTTTTTTCATGAACATTGTTTCTAATTTATTTGTTGCCTACATGTTTAATTATTCTTATGTTATACTTGTAGTCGCCCAACTATATATGGCCTTATGGCCTCGGTTGGTGATTGCTATAAATAAATAAAATTAATAAATAATTTAACACGTTCTTTTTAGGTTATGTTATATTTAACAAAACACATGTATACAAAAAATTTGACGTTCGGCTGGAAAGCGAAATGACGAATTTGATATGCGACAACCTTATACTCGTAATAATAAACCTTTTAAAACATAGAGTCTATGTTTTAAACAAGCTGAATTCATACCAGGTAATCTTTGAGAGTAAAAAGTAATGCGGAAAGCGGTCCCGGGGAGGAATCTACCCAGAGGAGGAGGAGGGAATTTTTTAGTGGCAACACCACTCGACGCAGAAGACGACGGTCTCTGTAAGTGCGAAGGCACACGCCAAAAAAAAAAAAAATGGTGTAAACGCCAGAAAACCCATCCGATTTTTACTTTCTTTTTTTGACATACGGATGGAATTTCATTTTATTTTCTCTCACATTTTACGTACGACAAATCTTATCGTTTAAAGCGGCCTTAATTAAGATGGTTTCACTGTCCATAAAGCGCATGCTACACGATAAATATTAAGGTTCAATATTTGACTTTAGTTGCGAAAATAGTTACAAATTTACTCTCTCGAATATCAAAATGGTTTTGATATTCATCGCAATATTAAAGTCATACATATACGCTCTGTGTAATATTGACGAATAGTAAAATGGTTTTGATATTCATCTAAATATTAAACCTGTTGGACGTAGTGTGGCAGTGTTATTGTCAATATTCATTTTATTTCTAGAAACTTTGCAATGCGTTGTTGTGACGCATTACAAATAGACTATAAAGTTTTTGTAAACGAATTAATTGAAGTATATCGCCCATTAATGCCTTTTTGGGACGTGCAAGTAAATAAATATAGTGACAAAAACAAAAAAAAATATCGTCAGTGCTTTTTTTAATAAATAAAGAAATAAATAGATATGTATTTTGCCTACGGTAACAAAGAAAAAAGTTTTGCCAACGGAAAATTTTTTATGTTTACACTTGAAGAAAACAAAAAAAAAATTAATATTGATGAGGAATGTTGACGTAGTGTGTCAGAGGCTTCAATATATATATACTAAAGGGAATGCTACAGGATCAATGTTCAGCTCCAATATTTCTTATTGTATGCATTATTTTATAAAAATATTCACACTTATACGTGTATTTGTGCACAAGGACGATATTGAAGCTGAAGATTGATCGTCTGTCAGGCGCTTTAGTTTTGTAGTTAGTCTGTGTTCACACGATTCTTGTTTTATTAACATGATTGCTACTTTATTGGCGTGAGTAACGAGGGGAAGGGTAACGAGTACTCATGTGCATGTACTGTCAGTACCTTTTTATTTCTTATTCTTAATTTGAATATACACACAAACAATATGTACATGTCGCCAACATGACATGAACTGTGTGAACACCAAAGAGAGTTCAAAGGAGAAAAAGTAAGAATCATATCATTAAAACATGAATCGTGTGAACTCACATTTATTTTTTACTCTTTCATTTATCTTTCTCCGTTTTTTTTCTGGCGGGCAGCATTGCCAGAAGCTTTGGGAAGAAAATCATCATATGACGAAAAAAAAATCATATTTTATGGAAAAAAATCATAATTTTCACGGCATTTGTTATTTCCATCTAAAAGTAAAAGTAAATAAATGGATTATATATATACAAGTAAATTGATATTAGAAATATTAGTTTTACCTTTTCGTACTAAATATTTGTATATTACTTTTGTTTTTCATTTGTACAACGGAATATAATTTGGACTTTCCAAGAAAATTACAGCTTTGCAGCTTTATTTATTTATTTATGGTGCTTTAGACCATAAGATTTGTCGTACGTAAAATGAGCGAGAAAATAAAATGAAATTGCATCCGTATTTAAAAAAAAAAGAGTAAAAATCGAATGGTTGTTTTCTGGCTTTTACACCATTGGTATGGATAAAATCAAGTAAGATGAAAACATTCTCATTTAATTTAACTACAGCTGTTTGCTTGTGTTCCCCAGGGATGGAGTTCTTGTGCGAATGAATTTTTTTTTTAATAACCTTGAAAAATATTTTTATAACTTTCAAATATGTTATTTTCGTGGTCAAAATTTTTAGTGTATTTTTGGAAAATATACGTATATTTTTATAAAATTGTCCGCTCGTGGTCTAAAATGTACATTTTAATTTTATAATTGGTTTTTTAAAATTTTTCAAAAACCAACACACACCATTAGATCAGGGATGCATTTTTATATAAACAAATGTGAGAAAGTCAGGGAGGGAAAACTGGTTTAATATATTTATACCAATTATAAAATCGAAATGTACATTTTAGACTACGACAGCACAATTTTTTAAAAATATACGTATATTTTCTAAAAGTACACTAAAAATTTTGACCACAAAAATAACATATTCCAAAGTTATAAAAATATTTTTCAAGGTTATTAAAAAAAAATTTATTTGCACAAGAACTCCATCCCTGGGAAAACAAGCAAACAGATGTAGTTAAATTAATTGAGAATGTTTTCATCTTACTTACCCTTTAAAGGGTGCTTTACATTTTCCCACAAGTCGTACGACATGCAAAATTTTGTGTAGAAGAGCACAAGTCGGATCGTCTAAACGTAATATGTAATGAAACTATAAGATTTTGAGAGAAAATACGGATGAAAATTTGACAGTCGTATGGCTCTCTTGATTTTTTAAAATTTTTCAAAAACCAATACACACCATTAGATCAGGGATGCATTTTTATGTAAACAAATGTGAGAAAGCCAGGGAGGGAAAACTGGTTTCATAAATTTATACCAATTATAAAATCGAAATGTACATTTTAGACCACGACAGCACAATTTTATAAAAATATACGTATATTTTCTAAAAGTACACTAAAAAATTTTTGAGCTTAAAATATAATATATATTTTCTCATCTAATAATTTTATAATTATTATTTTTTTCATGAACATTGTTTCTAATTTATTTGTTGCCTACATGTTTAATTATTCTTATGTTATACTTGTAGTCGCCCAACTATATATGGCCTTATGGCCTCGGTTGGTGATTGCTATAAATAAATAAAATTAATAAATAATTTAACACGTTCTTTTTAGGTTATGTTATATTTAACAAAACACATGTATACAAAAAATTTGACGTTCGGCTGGAAAGCGAAATGACGAATTTGATATGCGACAACCTTATACTCGTAATAATAAACCTTTTAAAACATAGAGTCTATGTTTTAAACAAGCTGAATTCATACCAGGTAATCTTTGAGAGTAAAAAGTAATGCGGAAAGCGGTCCCGGGGAGGAATCTACCCAGAGGAGGAGGAGGGAATTTTTTAGTGGCAACACCACTCGACGCAGAAGACGACGGTCTCTGTAAGTGCGAAGGCACACGCCAAAAAAAAAAAAATGGTGTAAACGCCAGAAAACCCATCCGATTTTTACTTTCTTTTTTTGACATACGGATGGAATTTCATTTTATTTTCTCTCACATTTTACGTACGACAAATCTTATCGTTTAAAGCGGCCTTAATTAAGATGGTTTCACTGTTCATAAAGCGCATGCTACACGATAAATATTAAGGTTCAATATTTAACTTTAGTTGCGAAAATAGTTACAAATTTACTCTCTCGAATATCAAAATGGTTTTGATATTCATCGCAATATTAAAGTCATACATATACGCTCTGTGTAATATTGACGAATAGTAAAATGGTTTTGATATTCATCTAAATATTAAACCTGTTGGACGTAGTGTGGCAGTGTTATTGTCAATATTCATTTTATTTCTAGAAACTTTGCAATGCGTTGTTGTGACGCATTACAAATAGACTATAAAGTTTTTGTAAACGAATTAATTGAAGTATATCGCCCATTAATGCATTTTTGGGACGTGCAAGTAAATAAATATAGTGACAAAAACAAAAAAATATATCGTCAGTGCTTTTTTTAATAAATAAAGAAATAAATAGATATGTATTTTGCCTACGGTAACAAAGAAAAAAGTTTTGCCAACGGAAAATTCTGTATGTTTACACTTGAAGAAAACAAAAAAAAAATTAATATTGATGAGGAATGTTGACGTAGTGTGTCAGAGGCTTCAATATATATATACTAAAGGGAATGCTACAGGATCAATGTTCAGCTCCAATATTTCTTATTGTATGCATTATTTTATAAAAATATTCACACTTATACGTATATTTGTGCACAAGGACGATATTGAAGCTGAAGATTGATCGTCTGTCAGGCGCTTTAGTTTTGTAGTTAGTCTGTGTTCACACGATTCTTGTTTTATTAACATGATTGCTACTTTATTGGCGTGAGTAACGAGGGGAAGGGTAACGAGTACTCATGTGCATGTACTGTCAGTACCTTTTTATTTCTTATTCTTAATTTGAATATACACACAAACAATATGTACATGTCGCCAACATGACATGAACTGTGTGAACACCAAAGAGAGTTCAAAGGAGAAAAAGTAAGAATCATATCATTAAAATATGAATCGTGTGAACTCAGATTTATTTTTTACTCTTTCATTTATCTTTCTCCGTTTTTTTTCTGGCGGGCAGCATTGCCAGAAGCTTTGAGAAGAAAATCATCATATGACGAAAAAAAAATCATATTTTATGGAAAAAAATCATAATTTTCACGGCATTTGTTATTTCCATCTAAAAGTAAAAGTAAATAAATGGATTATATATATACAAGTAAATTGATATTAGAAATATTAGTTTTACCTTTTCGTACTAAATACTTGTATATTACTTTTGTTTTTCATTTGTACAACGGAATATAATTTGGACTTTCCAAGAAAATTACAGCTTTGCAGCTTTATTTATTTATTTATGGTGCTTTAGACCATAAGATTTGTCGTACGTAAAATGAGCGAGAAAATAAAATGAAATTGCATCCGTATTTAAAAAAAAAAGAGTAAAAATCGAATGGTTGTTTTCTGGCTTTTACACCATTGGTATGGATAAAATCAAGTAAGATGAAAACATTCTCATTTAATTTAACTACAGCTGTTTGCTTGTGTTCCCCAGGGATGGAGTTCTTGTGCAAATGAATTTTTTTTTTAATAACCTTGAAAAATATTTTTCTAACTTTCGAATATGTTATTTTCGTGGTGAAAATTTTTAGTGTACTTTTAAAAATATAGGTATATTTTTATAAAATTGTGCTGTCGTGGTCTAAAATGTACATTTTGATTTCATAATTGGTATAAATTTATGAATCCAGTTTTCCCTCCCTGGCGTTCTCACATTTGGTTACATAAAAATGCATCCCTGATCTAATGGTAGGTGTGTTAGTTTACCCCAAATTGGGCGCCCGAGGACGCCCAATCTTACCCAAAAGCGTTTTCTTACGCAAAAATTGGATAAATGAGAGAGGTTTTGAGAGAGTAATGTTCTTGTTCTTCACGCACGAGAATGCCCGTACTTTTTCTTCGGGCTACTTTGGGCGTGAAGAACAAGCAATCAGTTTGTTTATAATAAACATCATGATCTAAATATATAAGGTCTGCTTGACAGTTCAAATTATTTTTACTGTGACGTCACCGTCGAGATTTGTTTTTAATATGTATGGGATTTTTTTTTTAAATATTTTGCAATTTTAAAGGTAAAATAAATAAAACAAATTAAATTGTTATGTTATAGTCTTTTTTAATTTTTTTTTTCATTTTTTTCTTGTATTAATATTTTGTTTAAATTTCTTATTCTAAAATATAAAAGACTTTTAAAAAATAACGATTTTACATTTTCAGGCACATCTATGTTATCACATTTAATGTTATGGTATTTTAAATAATTATTTCGAAAACTTAAAGTATTATTATTAATTTCCTTAAATATATTTTCTAATTTTAATATGTTTCCCATAAATTCTTGGCAGGGTTTATAGAGCCCTCTGTTTGAACTGCAACTGACTTATTTGGATTTTCATTTTCAACATTTTCAATACTTTCTTCTTGTAATTTCTGCAGACTATAAATAATTTTAAATATTATTTCATTAAAAAAAGTGGATTTTAAAAAAATTGTATTTACTTTAAATCAAATTCACCAATTGCTTCCTTTACAATTTGTTTGTTTGCTCTTTTTACATATCGTTTCGATCTTTCGACTGGTAAAATGCTGTTTACATGGATATTTAAAGATGGGACAGCCTTCGCATCTAACAATCTTTTTCTTATTGGCGTGTTCAATAATATATCCTTTAAACGCCAATTATTATTCGTAAAATGTCTAGAACAAATTGTTCCAGATTTCTAATTAACATTTTTTTTACCGCATGCATTGATCCACACTTTCTTTATTTCTGGATCTTTTGGAAACGTAAAATATTTTAGATTTTTATCATCCTGCTACGAGCTTTTACAATCTTTTACCACACAGTATTTCATTGTCCAAATAAATATTATCACTTTCTACACAAATTGTTTATTAAAAACTCTTTTTTTTTTGCTCTAACTCAGTTCACATTTATTTTTAAATTAATTGTCAATAAAATAATCCTTTAATTTTCTTAATAAATATGTAATAATAATAATTTTAATCACTAGCTTTTAAATTTCCATTTAACCACAACAAAACATTTCCCGACGATGACGTCAAATTAAAAAAAAATGGCAGCTGTCATTCAATATCAAGCAGACCTTATATATTTAGATCATGGTCTAAACGTAATATGTAATGAAACTATAAGATTTTGAGAGAAAATACGGATGAAAATTTGACAGTCGTATGGCTCTCTTGGTTTTTTAAAATTTTTCAAAAACCAACACACACCATTAGATCAGGGATGCATTTTTATATAAACAAATGTGAGAAAGTCAGGGAGGGAAAACTGGTTTAATATATTTATACCAATTATAAAATCGAAATGTACATTTTAGACTACGACAGCACAATTTTTTAAAAATATACGTATATTTTCTAAAAGTACACTAAAAATTTTGACCACAAAAATAACATATTCCAAAGTTATAAAAATATTTTTCAAGGTTATTAAAAAAAAATTTATTTGCACAAGAACTCCATCCCTGGGAAAACAAGCAAACAGATGTAGTTAAATTAATTGAGAATGTTTTCATCTTACTTACCCTTTAAAGGGTGCTTTACATTTTCCCACAAGTCGTACGACATGCAAAATTTTGTGTAGAAGAGCACAAGTCGGATCGTCTAAACGTAATATGTAATGAAACTATAAGATTTTGA
The DNA here is from genome assembly GCA_963924685.1 of Dexiosoma caninum. Classification (NCBI taxonomy): domain Eukaryota; kingdom Metazoa; phylum Arthropoda; class Insecta; order Diptera; family Tachinidae; genus Dexiosoma; species Dexiosoma caninum. The sequence goes on from OZ004729.1 coordinate 51,513,597, forward strand.
GAGAAAATACGGATGAAAATTTGACAGTCGTATGGCTCTCTTGATTTTTTAAAATTTTTCAAAAACCAATACACACCATTAGATCAGGGATGCATTTTTATGTAAACAAATGTGAGAAAGCCAGGGAGGGAAAACTGGTTTCATAAATTTATACCAATTATAAAATCGAAATGTACATTTTAGACCACGACAGCACAATTTTATAAAAATATACGTATATTTTCTAAAAGTACACTAAAAAATTTTTGAGCTTAAAATATAATATATATTTTCTCATCTAATAATTTTATAATTATTATTTTTTTCATGAACATTGTTTCTAATTTATTTGTTGCCTACATGTTTAATTATTCTTATGTTATACTTGTAGTCGCCCAACTATATATGGCCTTATGGCCTCGGTTGGTGATTGCTATAAATAAATAAAATTAATAAATAATTTAACACGTTCTTTTTAGGTTATGTTATATTTAACAAAACACATGTATACAAAAAATTTGACGTTCGGCTGGAAAGCGAAATGACGAATTTGATATGCGACAACCTTATACTCGTAATAATAAACCTTTTAAAACATAGAGTCTATGTTTTAAACAAGCTGAATTCATACCAGGTAATCTTTGAGAGTAAAAAGTAATGCGGAAAGCGGTCCCGGGGAGGAATCTACCCAGAGGAGGAGGAGGGAATTTTTTAGTGGCAACACCACTCGACGCAGAAGACGACGGTCTCTGTAAGTGCGAAGGCACACGCCAAAAAAAAAAAATGGTGTAAACGCCAGAAAACCCATCCGATTTTTACTTTCTTTTTTTGACATACGGATGGAATTTCATTTTATTTTCTCTCACATTTTACGTACGACAAATCTTATCGTTTAAAGCGGCCTTAATTAAGATGGTTTCACTGTTCATAAAGCGCATGCTACACGATAAATATTAAGGTTCAATATTTAACTTTAGTTGCGAAAATAGTTACAAATTTACTCTCTCGAATATCAAAATGGTTTTGATATTCATCGCAATATTAAAGTCATACATATACGCTCTGTGTAATATTGACGAATAGTAAAATGGTTTTGATATTCATCTAAATATTAAACCTGTTGGACGTAGTGTGGCAGTGTTATTGTCAATATTCATTTTATTTCTAGAAACTTTGCAATGCGTTGTTGTGACGCATTACAAATAGACTATAAAGTTTTTGTAAACGAATTAATTGAAGTATATCGCCCATTAATGCATTTTTGGGACGTGCAAGTAAATAAATATAGTGACAAAAACAAAAAAAAATATCGTCAGTGCTTTTTTTAATAAATAAAGAAATAAATAGATATGTATTTTGCCTACGGTAACAAAGAAAAAAGTTTTGCCAACGGAAAATTCTGTATGTTTACACTTGAAGAAAACAAAAAAAAAATTAATATTGATGAGGAATGTTGACGTAGTGTGTCAGAGGCTTCAATATATATATACTAAAGGGAATGCTACAGGATCAATGTTCAGCTCCAATATTTCTTATTGTATGCATTATTTTATAAAAATATTCACACTTATACGTATATTTGTGCACAAGGACGATATTGAAGCTGAAGATTGATCGTCTGTCAGGCGCTTTAGTTTTGTAGTTAGTCTGTGTTCACACGATTCTTGTTTTATTAACATGATTGCTACTTTATTGGCGTGAGTAACGAGGGGAAGGGTAACGAGTACTCATGTGCATGTACTGTCAGTACCTTTTTATTTCTTATTCTTAATTTGAATATACACACAAACAATATGTACATGTCGCCAACATGACATGAACTGTGTGAACACCAAAGAGAGTTCAAAGGAGAAAAAGTAAGAATCATATCATTAAAATATGAATCGTGTGAACTCAGATTTATTTTTTACTCTTTCATTTATCTTTCTCCGTTTTTTTTCTGGCGGGCAGCATTGCCAGAAGCTTTGAGAAGAAAATCATCATATGACGAAAAAAAAATCATATTTTATGGAAAAAAATCATAATTTTCACGGCATTTGTTATTTCCATCTAAAAGTAAAAGTAAATAAATGGATTATATATATACAAGTAAATTGATATTAGAAATATTAGTTTTACCTTTTCGTACTAAATACTTGTATATTACTTTTGTTTTTCATTTGTACAACGGAATATAATTTGGACTTTCCAAGAAAATTACAGCTTTGCAGCTTTATTTATTTATTTATGGTGCTTTAGACCATAAGATTTGTCGTACGTAAAATGAGCGAGAAAATAAAATGAAATTGCATCCGTATTTAAAAAAAAAAGAGTAAAAATCGAATGGTTGTTTTCTGGCTTTTACACCATTGGTATGGATAAAATCAAGTAAGATGAAAACATTCTCATTTAATTTAACTACAGCTGTTTGCTTGTGTTCCCCAGGGATGGAGTTCTTGTGCAAATGAATTTTTTTTTTAATAACCTTGAAAAATATTTTTCTAACTTTCGAATATGTTATTTTCGTGGTGAAAATTTTTAGTGTACTTTTAAAAATATAGGTATATTTTTATAAAATTGTGCTGTCGTGGTCTAAAATGTACATTTTGATTTCATAATTGGTATAAATTTATGAATCCAGTTTTCCCTCCCTGGCGTTCTCACATTTGGTTACATAAAAATGCATCCCTGATCTAATGGTAGGTGTGTTAGTTTACCCCAAATTGGGCGCCCGAGGACGCCCAATCTTACCCAAAAGCGTTTTCTTACGCAAAAATTGGATAAATGAGAGAGGTTTTGAGAGAGTAATGTTCTTGTTCTTCACGCACGAGAATGCCCGTACTTTTTCTTCGGGCTACTTTGGGCGTGAAGAACAAGCAATCAGTTTGTTTATAATAAACATCATGATCTAAATATATAAGGTCTGCTTGACAGTTCAAATTATTTTTACTGTGACGTCACCGTCGAGATTTGTTTTTAATATGTATGGGATTTTTTTTTTAAATATTTTGCAATTTTAAAGGTAAAATAAATAAAACAAATTAAATTGTTATGTTATAGTCTTTTTTAATTTTTTTTTTTTCATTTTTTTCTTGTATTAATATTTTGTTTAAATTTCTTATTCTAAAATATAAAAGACTTTTAAAAAATAACGATTTTACATTTTCAGGCACATCTATGTTATCACATTTAATGTTATGGTATTTTAAATAATTATTTCGAAAACTTAAAGTATTATTATTAATTTCCTTAAATATATTTTCTAATTTTGATATGTTTCCCATAAATTCTTGGCAGGGTTTATAGAGCCCTCTGTTTGAACTGCAACTGACTTATTTGGATTTTCATTTTCAACATTTTCAATACTTTCTTCTTGTAATTTCTGCAGACTATAAATAATTTTAAATATTATTTCATTAAAAAAAGTGGATTTTAAAAAAATTGTATTTACTTTAAATCAAATTCACCAATTGCTTCCTTTACAATTTGTTTGTTTGCTCTTTTTACGTATCGTTTCGATCTTTCGACTGGTAAAATGCTGTTTACATGGATATTTAAAGATGGGACAGCCTTCGCATCTAACAATCTTTTTCTTATTGGCGTGTTCAATAATATATCCTTTAAACGCCAATCATTATTCGTAAAATGTCTAGAACAAATTGTTCCAGATTTCTAATTAACATTTTTTTTACCGCATGCATTGATCCACACTTTCTTTATTTCTGGATCTTTTGGAAACGTAAAATATTTTAGATTTTTATCATCTTGCTTCGAGCTTTTACAATCTTTTACCACACAGTATTTCATTGTCCAAATAAATATTATCACTTTCTACACAAATTGTTTATTAAAAACTCTTTTTTTTTTGCTCTAACTCAGTTCACATTTATTTTTAAATTAATTGTCAATAAAATAATCCTTTAATTTCTTAATAAATATGTAATAATAATAATTTTAATCACTAGCTTTTAAATTTCCATTTAACCACAACAAAACATTTCCCGACGATGACGTCAAATTAAAAAAAAATGGCAGCTGTCATTCAATATCAAGCAGACCTTATATATTTAGATCATGAATAAACATTGAAAATAACAAAGCTAAATTACAAATGTCCCAAATAGCTGACAGACATTAAAAAAGTTATGTTAAAAATTTTTCTTAACAATAATTAATTACGAACATTTTTGTTATTTATATCATAAATTGTTAAAAGCTTTTCATAAAAAAGACCATCGCTGAAAAATAAATATAATTAAATAAATTCTTTCAATACTTGTTTTTTTAAATAAATTCATTCACAAATAGTTTTTTTTTGGTAAACTGTCATCAATCACATTAAACTTTCAATGAAAATCAGGGATAATCAAGCTCGTACACTTTGTATTGCAAAAGTACGACTTTACTGCACTAAATATTAAGTACCAAGGTATATTCATATGATTATACGTTGTTCAGTAATTTAAATTAATTATAGCAAAAATATATTTTCGATTTTTCTTAATATAATATTTAATTATTATTTTATTCACAACCACTTTCCACAACTTTTTCACAAACTTTGACGTTTGGCCTGTTGAATGAAGTGACCAGCGAAGTAGCTAATAAGTTTACATCATTTTCTTAAGGGCAATATGAGAAAAATGAACGAAACTTCTGTGTGCATGTGATAGTCAGCGTTGATGCATATATATCGCTCACTGTACACAGATATCCTAATTGAAATGAAACACTATTTATTTCAATTCTTTACGTTGATTTTATTTCAATATTCTTATATGTACATATGTATATAAAAAAAAAAAAATGTAATATAATATAAAATAGAAATATCCATCAGAACCTTGGAGTGGGCCATCATCTGTGAATTTTTTCTTAATATAATTGCCCACAATTATTTAAAATATACAAATATTAAAACAAACTATTCAGGGATTCGCATAAAAATTAATTAAAAAATAAAAAAACATACGGAGCTTCAAAAACTATAGTCCGAATTATAAGTTTATAAACGAGTAAAATTATCATTTCTGTAAAATGGATGAATTTGCGAAAATTCAAGAATACTTTTGTAATGAACTGCATTAATTTTACCTATTCTACAACATTCTTGTCTCGCAACGACGTGGTCTCTCGAGTAATCGGAATCCTTCAGTATTACTTTAATTTGATTGATTTCGAAACAAATTCTCAATATACAAGAACTCATTTTATTTTATCTTTCTGTTACTAATAGTTAATAATAGTAAAACTGAACACAACTTTTATGTTTTTATACATTTGGGGTCAAAAAAGTAAAATTTTAAAATTGTCAAATATCATCTCCGATATAAACAGAGCTGTAAAAAATTTACATTTCTTTTTTTTTGGTAAATTTTATGGTTTTTTCGTTTTCTTACTTTTGTACATTTTGCTCTCTTATTGAGAGTAATTATAGCATACTCTCATTTTACCGAACTTTACCCAAAAAATAAACGTACAGACCAGGTGTGTGTTGGTTTTTGAAAAATTTTAAAAAATGAAGAGAGCCATACGACTGTCAAATTTTCATCTCTATTTTCTCTCAAAATCTTATATTTTCATTAGATATTACGTTTACACGATCCGACTTGTGCTCTTCTACACAAAAATTTGACATGTCTTACGACAGATTTTATGGTTTAAAGCACCCTTAAGGTCTTTATTTCTCAAACAATGATTCATTTCTATGAACAGACCAACCTAAATTATGACGCAAAGCGCTGTCAAAATTTCTCATGCCCATACAAAATGTATGCAACCAACCGAAATAACGAGGCGTCAACGCTTTGTAATTGGAAAATCAAATTTTTACAGCGCGTAACGAAATGAAGTTGGGTACAAAAAAAAATAAAAAGTGATGACAATTAGTTAATTTCAAGTCAATTTAGTGATTTATCTCTATTTCTTATTTCTATTTAGAGTTGCTTCTGGAGCAACATTAACACCCTAATTTAGGACACTCATTACGTTGCGCTTTGCGTCGTTTCAGGGTAACTAGTAAAGTGATAAAGTAAATAAAAGCAACCAATAACAAGATGACACAAAATTTAAAATTCACATTGAAAGTTGTACACAACTGAAGTAAAAAATCATAATTTCTATAAATTAGAAATCATAATTTGAGAAAAAAATCAAATCATATTTTGGTTAAAAAATCATCTAAAATATGGTATATCATCATTCTGGCAGCGCTGCTGGCGGGATTTAATCACAAAGTATACAGAGGCGTCAGTTCAAAGCAGCGAACGGGCAGAGAAAGAGACATCATGAAGAAATATGCTGTCTCTTTTACCCCCTAACTCTGTTCGGTGATTCCTTTTTCTTCTAAATTACTCAATATTGTTGTTTTGTTTTGATTTTTATTTTCTAGATGTGAAAATTGGACGTGTTTTTTCATCTACTTTATGTTCACAATTTCGCAATTTTTAGCACGACAATGTTACAAACATAGGTTATAGGAATCTGTGGTTACAAAACAAAACAATGTGGTGTTTTGTGTTATGAAAATTATGTACTATGAAAATTAATTTCATTTATTAAAACAAATAGATACCAAAAAATCACAAGATCACTAAAATGTTATTTTATTGGCTTATGCACAACAAATTTCTTTTTGGTAATTTTTTGGCTTCGCTATGTTTTTTTTTGCTATATTAACACGATTAGAACCCCAAAACACCATTAAAACAAGCTGCACTATGTTTTTTTACTATAATATTAACACAAAACACAATTAAAACAAAGAAAACCTCAAGAAATTATAAATTTGTTCTTATGCACAAATTGTGGCTTATGTTAACAAAATTTTTCACCACAAAACACCAAAATACTGACAAATTTATTTTTGGTAATTTTTTAGATTCGCTATGTTTTTTTTTACTATATTAACACAAAACATGGCGATGGCACGATGGATGGTAGTCTGCACGTTGACTACACAACCAACTGGTTCAACCCCAGTTTCAGACAAAAAAATTTTTAAATAAAAATAAACATCTCGCATTTTTCTGATGTGCTTGCAGGTGTTACATAAAAACTCAGAAAACTCTATTAAATTAATAAAACGGCAGCATGTTAACAGTATTCTGTTAGCAGAGTTAAGCTAAATTACTATTTAGTTCATAGATTTGTACAAATATTGATGATTCTTAAAGCATACTTTGAGGCATTTTTGTAATTAAATGTAGAATTCCGCATGTGTTCTCTTATTATTATCTATCAAAATCCACAACAATTTTAAAAAGCACCAAAATCGAGAACAGATTCCTTTTTTGAAAAAAAACACTATATTTAATAATAATTAGTTTTATTAGAAAATTATTAGACATTTACAGTCATATTTAAAAAAAATTCTTATTTTACGTTTATTTTACATCAATATTGTGTAGCACCGGCGAAGTAAAATAATAATAAAAAAATGGCTGCTAAACCGAAGCTTCAGCACTGTTATAAACAAAGAACGTGCAAAAGCAGAGCTGTACAATAATTAATTAAGCTTCACCTCCTGTCGTTTCTTCTACTATCCCTTTCCTATAGTTCCCAGCACAATGCTTCGCATGTGTAGGAGTCATCTCCTGAGTCCTGGTCCTAGATAAAAAAAAAAACAAGCTTCACTATGTTTTTACCTATAATATTAACACAAAACACAATTAAAACCAATAAAACCACAAGAAATTATAAATTTGTTCTTATGCACAAAATGTGGCTTATGTTTACATTTTTCTTTTGTTTACTTTTCATCTTTCGTGAAATTGTATGTTTGTCTCTTTCTCCCCCTATTTGAAGAAAAGCTGATTTAAAATTTTTTCAGATACCTAGCTCCTACTTTTAGGTATTCTGTGATTTAATGCCGCAGTTGTTCGCCATATTTTTTTTAGTTAGAATCCGAGTTGCCAAAGCTCTTTAAATCAAATTTTTGATCGCGATTTAATAACAAAATTCTTACATATTTTAAGACGGAGAGTTCTGATTATGGGTTACAACTTTAATTTATTTTTAACGTTGTATATATTGTTTCATAATGTTTTGTAATTTACAGATATATAAGACTATTTATAATATCAATACTATTGTCATACAACTCTGCAAAATTGTAATTGGACACGCTATCAGAGACCTGCGCCGATTAAGTTCTAACGGCAGCGGCGGCTAACGAAAAAATACGCGGCGGCGGCTCATAACCGGGAATCAATCAGCTAGCAGTTTTTTATATGGCTCATACAAAAAGTCGGCTTGAATACCAAGGGTGTTCTTCACACCACTTTATAGCTCATACGATTTAGTGCAATAAAGTATTTCAAATAAAAAATTAATTATTGAAATGACTTTAAGTATATCTTTCTTATGTGACTTTAAGCATTAGTCAAAATTAATTCCGATTATTTATCTATGTTTGTTATATGGTTTAGCTGGTCACACATTTCATTTGGTCCTAATACCAAAATATTCAGTAGACCTTTAGAAGGAATCACAAAATTTCTCATTATTTTTTGTTTTAAATAATTTCGTAATTTTTTTATTTTCTGACATTTTTCATTAAATATTTTTTTTTATCAGGAGATGACTCCTACACATGCGAAGCATTGTGCTGGAACTATAGGAAATGGATCGTAGGAGAAACGACAGGAGGTGAAGCTTAACTAATTATTTTACAGCTCTGCTTTGGCACTCTCTTTGTTTTTATACTCGTAGCAGTGCTGAAGCTTCGGTGTAGTAGTAATTTTCTTATTATTTTACTTCGCCGAATGCGAGATGTTTTTTTTTTTTTATTATTTTAGTCTGAAACTGGAGTTCAACCCAGGTCTGTTTTTTGTGTTTGTAGCCAACGTGCAGAATACCAGCCATCGTGACATTGCCACCCTCTAATTCATAATTTTAAACTTTGTTTAATTTTCTTTAAAAGTCAATGTCAATTAATAAATGTGTAAATATGATAGCCAGCTGCTTCAACGGTTTTTAATGTATTTCGAACACATGGCTGCAGATTTGAAGATTTTAAGTCCAGAAAATAGCAAAATTACGACTTGACGATTTTTTCCTTGAAAATTACGTTTTTTTGCATTATAGCACAAGCGCGATATGTGATCATATATTGATCTCCGTGTAAATTAAAACACTATGTACGTATGTATTGTTATGAATGATTCAATGATGAGTTGTTATGGTTTGATTGCTTCTTAATGAATATAAAAATGTTTTTAAAATATGCATTTTCCATTGTCCGATTTTTTCACAATTTTTCAAAATTTGAAATGATTTTTTCATATTTTATTGGAATATTGACGATTTTTTAAGAATTTTATCTGGCAGCCAGAAAATTTCAACACGTGGATTGAAAAGTAGTCTTCTGTACACATAATAAAAATATGATAGGCACACAAATAGCGACGGTTACATTAAGCTATAAAATTATTAAAACGGATAAAAGATGCCTGCAAATTTATATCAATTAAAAAAAAATAGGGAACACATTTACAGCGAAACAGAAGGTATGCAAAGGCAATCGGCGGCTTATTTTTAGTCAATTTTAGCCGCAAAATTATCGGCGGCGGCGGCTTTCAAAAACTGTCGGCGGCTCGGCTTAGCCGGTTATTAGCCACTCGGCATAGGTCTCTGCACGCTATTACTGACATTCGCTATATGTGCGTGATTTCTTTATAAGCGAAACAGCCTATAATTTCGTGAAAAATTGTCTGGAAAAAAAATACTTACGGATTAATTATTTTTTATTTATTTAATTGGCCTTAAGCTGTGCAGCAAAATACGAAGAACGCCTGGTATTTTTTGTCTGCTAACATTTTTTGATTTTTGTGGTAAAAAATTATTGCAAAATTTTCTAGCAAAGGAATTGGGACAAGCAACATGTCTAACATTGTATTGGATAAGGAGACGTTTTTGCGACGAATAAAGCGCCTTTATGTTGAATGGAATGTAAGTAAAGAATTTTTCAGTATATATTGGATTAGTGTGAGTTAAAACTGATAATAAATATTAAGAATAGAATTTAATCGAACTGTAGTTATTAAAGGAAATACAGTTAAAAAGTTGTATAAAAAAATGGAACTAATCAAATTTACGGACGCCACTCCAAATAGAAAAAAAAATGAGATAGGTCAAAAAGAAAATTTAAAAATAAGAAGAAAAAATAACGTGAAAATATCCCGGCAATGCTTAGTTTTCGAGTTATGGACCTACGAAGTTTCCATATACGCTTGAAGTGCCAATACAATTTTTACACAATTTTTACATTAAAATATTACAAAAGTGCATTAGGTGAGTTCAAAATTCATTAATTAAAAATATTATAAGGAACACTGGCTTCGCCAACAAAAGTTTCGGAACTAATCTAGTTTAGTGAAGCCGCCCCAAATTAAAAAAAAAATTATCTTAGGTTATAGAAAATTGAATTCTAAGAAGAAAAAGTTTAGTGCAAAAGTCCTCGGAAACGCATAGTTTGGGAGTTACGGACCTACAAAGTCGTCGATATATTTTGCCATTTTCATTGTAAGTCTTTGATTCATTACAAAAGAAAACATTTTATTACTTAGTAAATGAGTAAATTAACGGTATTTTTATTAAAAATGAGAACAAAACACAAAAACATACTTATATTATATGCATATATATGTATGCAAATGTGTATGACATGATCATTTGTAACGTAAATATGGAGATTACAAGATCTACCAAAATTTTTGAAATTTTTAATAACAATTTAGAGGGGCCTGTTTCTGTAGAGGTAATTCCCATTTTGGTATATTGGGAATTAATTCCAAAAGAAAGCTTCGCTAAGTAAAGGTTTTCTGCATAGCCGGCCTTCGGCCGGGTATAAGGCTGTTCTCCTCTATGGTATAACACACACCGGCTTCGCTAAGTAAAGGTGTTCTGCATAGCCGGCCTTCGGCCGTGTATAAGGATGTTCTCTCCTATGGTACAACACACCGGCTTCGCTAATTAAAGGTTTTCTGCATAGCCGGCCTTCGGCCGGGCTTAAGGATTTTCTCCTCTGTGGTATAACACACACCAGCTCGCTAAGTAAAGGTTTTCTGCATAGCCGGCCTTCGGCCGTGTATAAGGATATTCTCCCCTATGGTACAACACACCGGCTTCGCTAACTAAAGGTTTTCTGCATAACCGGCCTTTGACGGCGCCTAAGAATTTTCACCTCTACACATTTTATCATCCCAAAATGTAAAATGTTACCATCATGTGATCGGCATTTTCACAAGCTTTCCAATGATACCCATATTGACCCAATAAGCTAAGAAATATTGAACACAACGACATTTTTATTGTAAAACTTCCGAGGCCCATAACTCGGAAAATATGCGTTGCCGAAGGTTTTTGCACTAAACTTTTTTTTCTTAAAATTAAATTTTCTATCAGATAAGTTACCTTTTTTTAAATTCGGAGCGGCTTCACTAAACTAGATTTAAGCCAAAGTTTCTCTGCATGACCGTCCTTCGGCGGTCATTTAATAATAATTTTAAATAATAATACAAATTATTATTTCCTGACGATGCTACCTATTTGGTAGCGAAATATGGAGAAATAAATAATAATTGAAAAACTTTTCATAAAAAAGACCATCGCTCAAATATAATTAAAAAATTTTAATAAAGGTCAAAATAAAAATAGAAGTGATACTAATTTATATTAAGAATTTTTAAATAAATTTTATGTTTATAGCAAGATAATTTTAAATGATACCAATATTGGCCATTTGGTTTCCGAAATGTAGTATAAATGGGCATTTCTACATGGAAAATTCGTAGGTCCATAACTCGAAAACTAAGCGTTGCCGGGACTTTTTCACTTTATTTTTTCTTCTATTGTTAAATTTTCTTTGACCTATCGAATTTTTTTTTCAATTTGGAGCGGCGTCCGTAAACTAGATTTAAGCCAAAAAAAAGTTAATTTCGTTCTCACTCGTACTGAAAACAGAAGCTTTGTTCTTTGGGAGTGTACTAGAAACATAAAACACAACAAAAGCTGACAACCTTTGCTAAAAGTACCCAGTGAAATTTTTGCTACATACATCTTCGATTTGAGACCAATGACAATGTAAGCAAGACCCATCCAATGTCTGTATACAATTTCTATTTACATTTACACAGCGATGTCCTAGGCTGTAAGATTTATCCAACACAATATACAGTGACTCAATGTTATAATGGGACAAGCTGTTTATCCAATAACTTTCGAATTATTTTTTTGAATTTATTGGTTTAAGAAGAAAATAAAATTATATTTATACTTTTATTTTTATTATTTATTAAGAACATAAATAAAAAATACATTGACTACCGTCACTGGGATATAAAAACAAAAAAACTAAAACAACACAGAAAATCCTGTCAAAGTAATAATGGGACAATGTAATAAAGTAACAAGTTAAGTATTAAATATATAATGTTTAATATTTAGTTGGAAGGCCTTTTTTCTCTATTACAGCCTTCAATCGATACGGCATAGATTTCACAAGTTTTTGACAGAATTATGGGGTTATTCTACCCCATTCATCTTTCAGAGCACTAATTAGGTCCGATTTGCAACTTATTTGGTAATTTCTTAATTTTTCTTCTAAATAGGCCCATACGTGCTCTATCGGATTGAGATCGGGTGATTGCGGAGGCGTTTCGAGCACATGTGGGCAATTGTAAAGCAACCAACACCTTACATTGTGAGCCTTATGCTTGGGGTCATTGTCTTGGTAGAAGTAATAATCATTCGCCAGTCCCAATTTCTCTGCTGTTTCTGCAAGATTAGCACGCAGGATGTTGATATAATATTTATGATCCATAATTCCTTCAATAATGTGAAGGTTACCGGGACCAGCTGCTGATATTGCACCCCACACCATAACTGACCCCAAGCCATGTTTAACAGTAGGTCTCAAATTTTTTTCTGACAGTTCTTCATTTGGTCTTCTCCAAACGAATGACCTTCCATCCGATCTGAATATGTTATATTTGCTTTCGTCAGTGAATATTACCTTATTCAAGAATGATAAATCCTTGTTTCTGTGGTCTTTAGCAAAGCGCACTCGTTTAAGCTTATTAACCTTATTAATAAAAGGTTTTCTCCTAGCTACCCGGCCATTATAATTGTCTTTCCTTAACACATTTCTTACCGTTTCGGGATTAGCTTTCTTTGCTAGATGTATTTCCGCTTCAGCAGCAAGTCTGGGAGCGCTTAAGTAGGGTTTTTGTTTGATTTGTCGCATAAGCCATCGTTCATCCGCGTCGGAAAATATTTTTCTTTTGCTTGGTTTTGCTACATTTTGAAAAGTTTCTGTACCTCCATATCGCTTTATGATGTTAAACACTAGATTTTGGTTTATTTACTATTTCCGCAATATTTCTCACGGTTTTTCCTGATTTCGAATGTTCTAATATCAGTTTTCTGATTTGAGGCGATGTTTGTGAACCCCGTGGCGCCATATTTTAATTTTCTTTAAAAACTTATCAAAAATTAATCTGTAATACACTCTAGCAACTTTTAAACAAAAAATTTTTGCAAAATGTTCCGTTATAAAGCCTAGATTATATAGTGATGGCAGCTGTCCCATTATTACTTTGTACTGCATTTTTAACTTATTGTGAATAATTATTTATATATTAATTTTGACAAACTTAAGAATCATAATCTTTTGAGATGGCAATTAGCACAGTGTTAGCTACACAAAAGCATGAAAATTTTGCATTAAAATCAGTTAAAATAGTGCTTAATTATCTCCACATAAATCATTTTAGCTTTGTCCCATTATTACTTTGATTCACTGTACATTGTAAGCGAAGGTTGGATGGGTCCAACACAATATACATTGTAAGCGAATGTTGGATGGGTCCAACTACTATGGTGAATTCGGAGTGCAATAAGATGTATCTGAATGCCATTGATCTTGGAATGAATTTTAACTATTGCATAATTAAATTAGGAACTTAATTTTTTTTCAATATTTTAATTTTTTAGTGTTATATATATTATTAATATATATTAAATTAATTGTTATAATATGAGAAATAAAAAACAACACTTCACTTTTAAAAACACTTATGAACTTGATACAAATTTTACTTTGGAATTATAATAAAAATGAAAAAGAAAGAATAACGGAAAAATTACTTCAGAAAAAAGAACAAAATTCATAATTAAAACGAAATGACAATATGATACATTACAAAGCCATCCAAATCAGATGGTAATGCGATGCAAAATTTTTATTTGTGTTTGTTTTGATCTTCATTTCTAATAAACATTTAACTTTACAATTGGATGGGAAAAAGACACATCCGAATCAGATGCGAGTTGTAAGGGCTTAACTATTTTCGTTTTATTTTCCCTATTGACATAATATTATACAATCGGATGGCTTTCAATTTGTAATGAGTAACCGGACTGCTGGGTATGTAAACAGTAAAGATTATTCTCGTACACATTTTCCTAAGCTCTGACGGGTTAAATAGATGATTTTACAACTACCTCCTTGTTGACACAAAGAGTACTGATGACATGCGTAGTGGCATAGAAAATGCGCATTATAATCAACTAGTGTTGGAGATTAACTGTTATTTTTTCCCTTATTCAAATCAGGAGTGTAATTTTTTCACAATATTGTCATAAATTAGCTGTGAACTTGAACACGACAAAATTTCTTTAATACTGATAATAAATTTTATGTATGAGAATTGTAATGTACTTAGTTTTTTATTTATTTAAAAGTTCTTAAATTCTAAATGTAACACGTCTAAATCTTTTGCTAGTTGTTTCGAGAGTAAATATTTACAGTTCTTCTCACTAATAGTTAGACTTAGTATTATTTATAACGGTCAACCATTATTGTATTTTACTGAGTAAATAAGTAGACAGTATGTAATCCCAAATATGCCAAATTAAAGCAGTTAGTCATAAATTTAAATCGCATACTTTAAAAGAATGTAAAGGTTTTACGATTACATACATATACTACAATACTCTTTTCTATAATTTTTTTTTTCATCCATGAATATTTTTTTTTATTCATTTTTAAAATTATTAAAATATTTATGGATTTGAAGTTAGGAAAAAAATTATCTATGTATAGTAGGTAAACTTACGTTATATATAAATACATATGTGTGCATATATTATTGTAAAGAAATACAATGTATTATATTATTTAATTTCAATTATTTTGTTTTCTCTGCCTTAAATTGTATTTCTTAATAGTATTATCATTGTCGCTAACAACTTGATTTTCTCTAATTTTATCAAAACTATTTTATTTAAAACATTTTGTTTCTTTTGGTTATTAATAGTTCCAGTATCCCTTTTTGAGTTATGGTTATCTAATATTTCAATTTCTTTCTGTGGATTATTATCGTTTTCATTTTCTTTGTAAGGTTCTCTCATCCTAAGACAAACTTTCTGAAATGGATCTAATACTATTGTGGAAATACTTGATTCACTAAGTGTGCTGCAAGATATAATTTGATTTGCATGTCTCTTCCATGTTTTACTTGATTCTAGTTTGCCCAAATACGTTTGTCTTCCCAAAACCTCAGAAATTATACCTTGCACCCAAGGTACCTTTGCTGGAATAGCATAATCTTTTACTATTACGCTCTAATTTACCATAAACCTTATAATATCTAATTTGATTTTCGTGCTTATTTTTCGCAAAATCTTTAACATATTTAATTCCCTTAGTGTTAACTTTTCTTTTGGGGTTAATAAGGTCAAGTCTTGTTTTTATTTTTCTTTTATTGATCATTAAAGAAGCCGGAGACACTCCAATTAGCGTATGGCGTATTTCTATAATCGAACAAAAATCGACATAGCGTATTATGTAATTCTGCCGACGGCGCATTTTTTAAACTGCGTGTGAATGTATTTTTAACGGCATTTTCTGCTTGACCATTAGTAGCCGGATGGCCCACTGGTGATGTTATTTGTGTAATTCCATTTCTAGAAATTTCTTAAATTTATTTGAAACAAACGCTGTACCATTATCTGAAACGACCCATTTCGGCAGTCCAAAACGAGCTAAAATCTCTCGTAAAATGGAAATAACCGCCTCACTAGTTGTATTCGTACCCAGGTGGCTTCACTCCTAGGCCAAAGAATCAATTCCTTTTGGGGTGAATTTGGACGCGTTATTAAGCACGCATCACAAGATCTTGCAACCTCCTCCAAATCACTTCCCTTTCCAGGGCACCAACAGCACTCCCGTGCAATTGCCTTCATCATAATCACTCCCATATGGGAAGCGTGTAAAAAGTTAACTACGTCCCTTGTCAGTTTCGACGGTATAATTACCCGATATCCCCAAAACAAAGAATTTCCTTCCTCCGATAACTCATTCCGTTTCAAAAAATATGGCATAAGTCTGGTGTCAGGACACTTTTGAGTCCATCCTACTGCTAGAAACCTCCTCACCTGCTGTAATAACCTGTCGTTCGCTGTTTCATCCACGATTGCTTTAAAATTCCTCACCTGCGCGCTCTTCCAAGTAGTTCACAAGAACCTGGCCAGGAAATTCATCTCAAAAACAGTCGCCACCCTTTGGATATCTACAAAAATAGTCAGCAACGTTACTTTTTGATTTCATGTGGCAAATATCAAATTGATAGCCCGATAATGTCAAAGCAATACGTTGCAGACGACTAGACGCCATCAAAGGTATTCCCGTCTTTGGGTTAAATATGTGTTGTAGTGGTTTGTTCTCCGTAACCAAACTAAAATGACGACCATGTAGGTAGTGGTGAAATTTTTTCACCCCAAATAGAATGGCCACCGCCTCACGGTCCAATTGAGAATACCGTCTCTCAGTGTCTGTCAAAGATCTGGATGCGAATTCAATTGGCCGTTCCACTCCCTGACCATCAACCTTCTTTGGTTATTAGCCTTGTTTTAAGCACGAGACACAAAGTTAAACTTTGTGTTCACCACAGATGCTTTTTTTTTTACATATACGGACAGAGGTGACAAATTTTACGTTTTTTTGGTCCTACAGCAACATTTTCGACAGCTTCTTGCGCATTAGGTATTATATTTTGAATTTCTTGCTTAAATGAAGTCTGCTGGGTGGGTGTCTCAAGTCTGCCCCTCAAAAAGGGACCCACTAGAGATTCATGAAGATCTTTCAGGTACTGTCGTCAGTTTTTGGGCTTTTGACAAAAGTATTGTTTAAAATTTTAAAAATAGACACATTGGCGACCTGTTTGTTTTTCGAGAGCAAGAGACAAAGCTGCACATTTGATCTAAAGTGTCGACACCATCTTTGGTCTGATTATAAAATTCTACCATGTTTCCACTTTTCAGATTTATTGTTCCTTATTCGTCGCAGCTTGATGAAAGACATACTAGTAAGACAATAAAGTTAGTTCCTTGTTGTAACAAAACATGAATGTTTCTGCGCTCCAGGCTTTTATATTCCCCATTTCCTTCGGGATTCTCTCTTGTTTGAGCGTAAAGTGCCAACAATACTTAATTTATAAAGTTTCAGTAGTAAGTTCCAGTAGTTGTAGTAATAATAACACAACTTATTCAAAACGATAAAACATAATAACAAAATAAAACAACAAATTTATTACCATATAAATCCAAAAAGTTACACTAAAGTTACTCTTCGTCGTTGCGACGAATACATACCTGTAAAACTCTACTTTAAAAACATAAGTATCCAGCGTGTGTGCGCCCACTGCAAGCTTTCGTCATCAACTAACGTTGTTGAGAAAAAGAGCATAATTAGAGCACGCATAAAAAAGTTACATGATAAAGCGTAAATTAGCTTTGTCGATTCGACGAACAGTAACCATCCAGGGTTAAAATCACTTTTTCCTCGTCGCCACTGTAATTTACTTAGTTTTTTATTTATTTAAAAGTTCTTAAATTCTAAATGTAACATGTCTAAATCTTTTGCTAGTTGTTTCGAGAGTAAATACATATATACAGCTCTTCTCACTAATAGTTAGACTTAGTAATGTACTATGATAAACGAGTATTATTTATAACGGTCAACCATTCCTATTGTATTTTACTGAGTAAATAAGTATGCAGTATGTAATCGCAAATACATATGAATGTAATTTTTTCACAATATTGTGATAAATTAGCTGTGAACTTGAACACGACAAAATTTCTTTAATATGTAATTTTCATTTTGTATATTTTAAAATCTGCAAATCGTATATACATATACAAACATGCATATACAGGGTCTCTGGTGGGAAGTTTATATTTTTAAATACGATTATTTCAAAAAGTGATAAACAGTGCGGAGGGAAGGTGGCGCCGTTGGAGTTATCGATTATCCGAAAACATTGAACTGTTTGAAAGCAGTTTACGTGAAAATCCGCGACTTTCAATACGGAAAAGAGCAGTCTCACTGGGACTTCCAAGAGCTATTATTCATGAAATTATAAAAAAGGATCTGAAGGATCTGGATAACATACTGTTTAAAAATAAAATCCACATTTTCGTTCTATCGTTCAATGCTTTTAATAAAACTTTGTGTCAATTATTACGTTTTTTATTTTATTTTTATTAATTCATGCAAGTAATATAAGCCTGCAGGCCAAAATAATATATTACTTATCATACGATACCTTACAATTACAGCTTGTATAAAGAAATAAATTTTATCGATAATTTTTGCTATATACATTTTAACTTAGTATATAATGATTATAACATGGTTCCCAAACCAGGGTGGCGATGGCACGATGGATGTAGTCTGCACGTTGACTAGAAAACCAAAAACAGACCTGGGTTCAACCCCAGTTTCAGACTAAAATTATTAAAAAAATTAAAAACATCTCGTATTTTTCTGATGTGCATTAGTGTGTCTTTATGTGTCAGTTGTTGTCGGAAGGTTTCAGTGTCGAAGGGATAGTCACTGGTCACTGAACAATACCGGTTTCGGGTGATAGCAATCCACAATCATATCCGAACGCCCTCCTTCGTCGGTATTGTGTAGCACCGGCGAAGTAAAATAATAATAAAAATGGCTACTAAACCGAAGCTTCAGCACTGCTACGAGTATAAAGAACGTGCGAAAGAAGAGCTGTAAAATAATTAATTAAGCTTCACCTCCTGTCGTTTCTCCTACTATCTCTTTCCTATATTTCCAGCACAATGCTTCGCATGTGTAGGAGTCATCTCCTGAGTGCTGGTCCCAGTTAAAAAAAATGATGTTTAGTATTTCATGAGATTTAAGCAGTAATTTGAAAGCAGTATATTTAAGGATTTTTTTGGTCCAATTAAATAGCGAAAAGAAAATAAATTAATGCACATGTATACATAGTTTAGTATATATACAGGATATGTATTTTCTAAATATAAGAGAATCTAAATATGTATGTATGTAGACTAAATTACTAAGTAGATTTTTAAAAAATTTAGCATCTTAAGTCTGACAGCATTATTAGACTGCGGGAAGTTACGTAATTCTATAGGTAAGTAGTTCCAGCATCGAGCTACTCTGACTAAAGAGGATTTTTCAAAGAATGAATTTGCAATTCTAGGTATAAGTATTTTGCGGTTTCTCATTGAATGGCTAAAAGTAAATTTTCCATATAATGATTACGGTTTGCCCGTTTTTAGTGTTCTGTAAAAAATGAGCAAGCAACAGAGTTTTGCAAAGTTAGAAAAGGTGCATCCAAGGAATTTTTAACATATTGAGAGATTTGTTCCCTGTATCGTATATTGAAGACATAGCGAACTATAGTGTTAAAAATTAGGGTTATCCTTACAACTCCAACTGAACGAGTTCCCACAAAAACTTCAAGCCTATATAAAACCTGAGAAAAGAGCAGAGAAAAAGCTATTTTATATCTAATATGAGCAGGTAAAATAAATGGCTCGATTATGGATAGCAACCGAACTGTTGTTCAGTTGCCAGTTCTTAAAAATGATAATGCAGGTAATGCAGATTTACAATGCATTAACTACAGTTGCATAATTTCAGTACATTTTAGTGCTTTTCTAGCAACCACAATTTTGTGGTTGCCGCCTGACAACGCAACTGAAGTTTGGTTGCTATCCATAATCGAGCCAAAAGTTTTCGTAATGTCTGCTATATTCTACATACCATCAGATCAATATGAGCCTCAAAATCTAATTTTCTATCGAGAAAAATACCTTCGGTTCATAAGTTCAACCCTTACCTCATTAATAAAAATGTCCAGGTTCATATCAAAGCAGTCGTAGGGTCTGAAGACAATTGCTTTGGTCGTTGCAACATTTATAGACAGATAATTACGTGAAGTCCAGTCGGAAACCTACCTAAGACAATAATCAATGTTACTCTGCAGAACATCCGGAAAACCACAATCACAACTAAACAACAATGCGATATCATCCGCAAAAATAAATGATTTACATATAGTATTATTAACCACGAACGGAAGTTCGTTTATGTAGAGGATAAATAACAGAGGTCCCAATATTGAGCCTTGGGGAACGCCTGATAAAAGTCTTAGTAAATCTGAATTCTTACCATGAAGAGCAGTAAACTGACGTCTGTTTTTTAGATAATATGAAATCAATATGCATGCAGACTTTGAGAAGCCAAATTCAAACTGAAATTTTTTTTATCATTTTGTTGAAATCAATAGTCTTAAAAGTGACTTAAGTGTTCTTAAGTCGGTTTTTATTGACATCAGTTCTGATTGAATCGGTTTGGTCAAGAAGAAGAGAAGTTGTAATTAAGTTTGAAAATATAAAAAAATCCTACTAGACACCCTTTATATATATAGTTTTTGTAATCGTTATTTTATAACCTTTTTATATAATATTTCTTAATTCTTAAAGCTTAAGGGTTTGTTTATTAAATATTTTCTATTTATTTTAATATTTCGGTCAACTACTTGCAAGTTGGTGTATTTTTAATTAATTAATAAATCGCAATTTATATCTTTGAATGGCTCCAACTCAAGGGTGATGTGATTTCTGGTGTGCCCCAGGGTTCTGTTTTGTTCCTTTTGTTTTTCTATTTTATCTTAATGACCGCATGATTTCTGCCACCCCTACATTTTTGCCGATGACATATTTATACTATATTCTTCAGTCTCTTGCTCAGATAAATTATTTGGAACTCATCTTAATAATCAAATTGGCCTGACATTTAATCGCTTGCACTTGGATTATTTTAGTGTAAATACTAAGGGTTACTTTCCAAACTGCCTAAACATGATTATATTTACCCTACTATTTTAATGAATGGCGTTAATATAAATTATTTTAACTCCTTTAAATGCCTTTGTATTATTATTGACTCATTCCTGAACTTTGACTTACATATTGACTCATCAAATAGATTATGTTGTTCTCTGAGAAGGCTTTTTGCTTTAAGGGATTTTTTTTTTTTTTTTTTGGCGTGTGAGGTAGGGTTGAAAATGCCTTCGCACTTACAGAGACCGTCGTCTTCTGCGTCGAGTGGTGTTGCCACTAAAAAATTCCCTCCTCCTCCTCTGGGTAGATTCCTCCCCGGAACCGCTTTCCGCATTACTTCGGGAAGGCCCAGGGCCACGTCCCAATCAGGACCACTCTCAATCACCCACGTCTGGGTCCGCCAAGTTTGCAGCCGGCGCCATGGCCCCGGCCCGTATCGCCTGGTCCCCGTCAGAGGGGGCCCCGCTATGCAGCAGCGCATCGAGGTCCCTCTTCTTCCTCCGCAGAACGTATCCCACGTACTGTGCCACAGCGTCCCAATTGTCCTCACAATCGAGCATCCTCCCTATCACGGTGGCAGGAGCGAACCCGCCAACCCGCTGCGCCATTGCACCTCTCTCAGCATGCCACCTGGTGCAGTCGAAGAAAGTGTGTTCTGCATCATCATCCGTAATACTACAGTAAATGCAGTCGGGACCATCTGCCATGCCCATCCGGTACAGGTACTTTCGGAAGTATCCGTGGCCCGAGAGGAAGTAGTTAACTTCCCCAAATTTCCTCCGAATCCATACTTCCAGGCAGGGAATGAGCCTCGCCGTCCACCTGCCGACCGTGTCCGCGGTCCACCTGTCCTGCCATCGCCGGACAGTTTGGGGTCTCAGACCAATAGCACCAACACCAGGGTCCTCCCCCCTCGAGTTCCAAGCCTCCCACCGCTCGCGCGCCAAGAGGTCTATGGGTATTTCCCCACATATCACCAGGACCGCAGCGCCCGAGACCGTGCGGTAAGCCGAAGCAACCCTAAGGGCCGCTGTACCGCCTCGAGTACCCTGCGTTTGGTTTTCTCACCCAGTACATTTCCCCAAGGGTGGCGATGGCACGATGGATGGTAGTCTGCACGTTAACTACGAATCCAAAAACAGACCTGGGTTCAACCCCAGTTTCAGACCAAAAATTTTAAAATAAAAATAAACATCTCGCATTTTTCTGATGTTGCAATAGTGTGTCTTTGTGTGTCAGTTGTTGTCGGAAGGTTTCAGTGGCGAAGGCATAGTCACTGGTCACTGAACAATACCTGCTTCAGCTGATAGCAATCCACAATCACATCAGAACGCCCTCCTTCGTCGGTATTGTGTACCACCGGCGAAGTAAAATAATAATAAAAATGGCTACTAAAGAAGCTTCAGCACTGCTACGAGTATAAATAAAGAACGTGCGAAAGCAGAGCTGCAAAAATAATTAATTAAGCTTCACCTCCTGTCGTTTCTCCTACTATCCCTTTCCTATAGTTCCAGCACAATCCTTCGCATGTGTAGGAGTCATCTCCTGAGTGCTGGTCCTAGATAAAAAAAAAAAAAAAAAAAAAAAAATCGCTCCCATGCAGCAAGATCGACTTCGTGACCGCCATAATCAGCCTCCTCTTGCTCTGTGTCGGGCCTCCGACATTCGCCATGAGTCTGCTCAACATGCCAGTCATCTTCGCCGCCTTAGTCGCCACATGCCGTATTTGGGCCCAGTAAGTCAGCCTACAGTCGAGTCTGACGCCCAAATACCTTATGACACTCTGGGTAGCCAGAGACACATCCCCTATCTGCATGCCGACATCGAGTGGTATGTGTGCCCGCGTCATCAACATCACCTCGGTCTTCTCCCCGGCCAATTCCAAGCCGTGGTCCTCAAGCCACATCCGGGTCCTAATCATGACCCGGTTCAGCTTCCCCCTGGCGTCATCCATATCCCGCGCCAAGATCACCGCCGCTATATGATCCGCGTATCCCACGAGCTGAGCATCCTCGGGCATTTCCACCCCAAAGATCCCATCGTAGGTCAGATTCCATAGGGGCGGGCCCAGCACAGATCCCTGGGCCGCGCCGGACGTGATCGTCCTGCTCCTCCGCCCCGTCGGCGTATCGTACAACAGTACCCGATCGTCCAGATAACTACGGAGAATTCTATACAAGTATCCGGGAATACGAAACCTCCCCCGTAGCGCCTCCAGAACATCAGCCCATCGTAGGCTGTTGTAGGCATTCCGAACGTCGAGTGTTGCCAGGACAACTATGCGCTTCGGATAATAGCGCCTCTCGCTCTGAGCGCGCTCGAAGCACTCAACCACATCAGCAATCGCCCCGAGCGTTGACCTGCCAGGTCTGAAGCCATGCTGTCTATCCGACAGCCCCCCAGCCATCCTCACGGCCTCCGCCAGCCTTCTTTGCAGTAGCTTCTCCAGCAGCTTGCCGGCACCATCCAACTTACAAAGTGGCCGATAAGCCGATGGCTGGGTCGGATCGCCCCTGCCCTTGCTAACAAGCACGAGCCGCTGTGTTTTCCACCGTCTTGGGAAGACGCCCTGGACCAAACAAGCATCATATACCGGAAGCAATGCTTCCGGCCTGCTCTCAGCCAGGATCTTGAGCACCTCCGACGGTACCCCATCCGGGCCAGGGGCTTTCCCCGTCCTAAGAGCCCCGGCGGCGATCCTCAGCTCCTCCCCGGTAAAGGGCGGTGGAACCTCATCATCGTAGGGCCCACGCTCGCCACCCAGCGGAGGGTGTGTGGGGAACAGGCCCCCTACAATCGCATCGATCCGCGCGCCGTCCAATCGCACCCCAGCGCGGCTCGCGCCCAATTTTCCCGCCACGATCCTATAGCCGAGTCCCCATGGATCACGGTTCAGGTCGCTCCGAAGTTCCTCCCATTTCGCCCTCTTGCTCGCCATAATCGCGCGACGCAACGCCCCGCGGGACCGCTTGTACCCTTGGGCCTCCAGTAGAGCCTCGCCGGCCCGCCTAGCCCTAGTATAGACCCTCCTATTGCGGAGGCAGTCACGCCTGAGTCCAGCAATCTCCGGGGTCCACCAGTACACAGGTCGCCTCCCCGCACTTCGCGACAATCGTGGAATCGATGCGTCGCATTCACGGACAATGCGCCGCATCATAGCACCCGCCAGGGAGTCAGCGTCCCCCCCCCTGTCCAAAACCGTAGTACCGTCGAAACCGGCCAAGAACGACCCGCGGTCTAACTTCGCGACGTTCCAACCACGCGCGCCTCTCCCACCGTGCGACCGCGCGACGCCCGCCTCCGATACTATCCCAAATTCAACATACTGGTGATCACTCCCAGTATATTCCTCGAGTACCCTCCATCCTTCGATCATCCCAGACAGATTCTCGGATACCAAAGTGATGTCAGGAGTGGTGAACTCGCACCCCGGCCGCCTGAAGGTGGTCGCACCGCCAGCGTTCATGACCACCAGGCCCAACGTGGCCGCCATATCCAGGACGCACCTCCACCTCGTGCTCGTCACCGGATTACCCCACTCCAGAGCCCTGGCATTGAAATCACCGGCCACCACAAAGGGTCCGGCCATACCAGCCAGAGCGTCCTCGATAGCGGCCATCTTCGCCCTAAATCGCGCCACGGTATCGCTAGGAGTAAGGTAACAGCTCACCAGCACAAAACCGCCGATCCGAGCCCACGCATAGCCGCAGCCGATCCCGTACCGCGCAACCGCGAGTTCACCGCCGCCAGGTAGCCAGAGCGCCGCCGTACCCGTTTCGTCCCCGAGCCAGAACCCTCGGTGCATCGGACCGTATTGTTCGCTGATAACAACCACGTCCGCGCCCCTCTCGGCAACCATCTGCCATAGCAGAGCATCCGCCGCTTTAAGGGATAATACACTAGGAGTTGTGAAATAGCGTTTGGCAAATGCGTTATTATTAGGACATCTGAATTATTGTTTTGAGGTAGGACGAAGTCCAGTTTAGTGAAGCAGCTCAAAAAAATTGTCTATGTGATAGAATTACTTCGTACACCAGACGATGTAGATGCATCTCTTACACAATTGGACGAAAGTCTCAAGTTGGCGGCACAGCACGCTATTATTAATTCACGCAAAATTAGGCAAGACAAAATTTGCTCCACAGACATCGAATTATTATTAACTGAAAAAAGAAGAGCTCGAAGATAGTGGCAGCTTCATAGATCCCCTCAACTCAAAAGAAAACTAATAGAGTGTACCAAAAAGCTAAGAGAGATGTTACAATCCAAAAGAACTGATTATTTAAATGAGTATCTTAAAGGTCTTGATGCAACACCGCAATCCGATCATTCACTATGGCGTGCTACCAGATATCTCAAAAGACCGGTTATTCGTAAACCTCCATTTCGAACCCCAACTGGGGATTGGGCAAGAAACGACACAGAAAAAGGCAAGTTGTTCGTTGAGCACTTAAAAAATGTTTTCACCCCCAATGCACCAAGCGACCCTGAAGAACTTCCATCGATAGTTACGGATGCAGCAGTTTCGATAAAGTTTAAATTGAAAGACGTCGAAGAAGCTATCGCCAACTTGAACCCTAAAAAATCTCCTGGCATCGATAAAATTAGCAACAAGATGCTCCAAGAGCTCCCAACTACAGTAGTTAAAAGAATTCTCCACATCTTCAACGCGATATTGTGCATCTAAATGGAAGATATCACTAATAACTATGATACCGAAGCCAGGTAAAGACCACATCAGAGTTGAGTCCTACAGGCCAATTAGCCTTTTGCCAAATTTATCTAAGCTTTTTGAAAAATTATTAGCTATCAAGTTAAATAAAATCATTAGCGAAAAGCGCTGCATTCCAGACCATCAGTTTGGCTTTCGAAGTAAACACAGCACAACTGAGCAAACACATAGACTTGTGAATGTTATAAAGCATACCCTAGAAGAAAAAAAGTACTGCTCAGCCCTCTTTATCGATGTTTCCCAAGCTTTTGATAAAGTGTGGCATAAGGGATTAATATATAAACTGACCCAGTACCTTCCTGAAAATATTTGTAAGCTACTGGAAAGTTACCTGCTTTGTCGCAAATTTATTTTAAAACAAGGTGATTGGCTGTCATCACCGCAGCCGATTGAAGCTGGAGTTACCCAAGGCAGCATATTAGGTCCATTGCTGTACTTGATATACTCCGCAGATTTGCCAACAGTCGCGAACATCCATACCTCAACTTTTGCCGATGATACAGCTTTCTTAAGCATTCACGAAAGTGCTGACGAAGCATCTCGTCGCCTACAGCACCAAACTTCGCAGCTGGAAAGCTGGCTAAAAAAAATGGCGAATCAAAGTTAATGAGAATAAGTGCGTACATATAACCTTCACCCTTCGCAGACACACATGTCCTATTCTGATCAACAACCAGTTAATACCTCAACGTTTGGAGGTCAAGTATCTAGGGATGCACATTGATAGACGGCTAACATGGAAACAGCACATCGATGCAAAATTAACTCAAATGAAATTAAAAGCAACTCAACTAAATTGGCTTATTGGTCAAAATTCTGTGCTAAAACTGGACTGTAAGCTTTTGCTTTACAAAGCAATTTTAAAACCAATATGGAGCTATGGTATCCAGCTATGCGGCACTGCCTCAGCTTCCAATATAGAAAAAATTCAAAGGTGTCAAAACAAAATACTGAGAATGATAACAGATGCGCCGTGGTATATAAAAAATTCTAACATACACAAGGATTTAAATATTCCGACAGTCAAACAAGAGATAACAACATACGCAACGTCATACCTAACCAAACTCCAAGATCATCCAAATATACTAGCCCGAAATATTTTAAGCGAAAGAGGGTTCATTCGACTGAAAAGAAGGGATACTCTTTCCCTAGCCCGAACGTAGTAGACGCGGAAATAAAACTATACGAGCAATAAATAATTTTGTACAGCTAGGCTGTACTTAATAATAATTAGCAATTAGTTCTTAAGATTTGAATACTTATTGTTAGTTCAATTGATTTTGAAGATTCAATAAATAATATATATTGTGTAAAAAAAATGTGATAGAAAATTAAAAAATAAGAAAATATAAAATAAAAACGTTGCCGGCAACCCACCGGCTTTGCTAACTTTTCTGCATGGCACTGGGATTTTCTCCTCTATGGTATAAAAAACACCGGCCAAAAGTGGATAGTTATATATTTCATATTTTTTTTTGTATTAATGTACTCTTTATTTTTTTAAATGAAAAAAGCCGGCCTTAAACCTTTTCTCCACCCGAAATTGAGTTGCATAGGTGAAGAAGAAGATAAGTTGTATTTAAGTTTGAAAATATAAATCTCCTACTAGACACCCTTTATAGCAGTTTTGTAGTGTCTCTGATGTCAAGGAGACGTATTAAATTTTGAATCTTCCTTTTAGTAGCAATTTTTAGTAATTATTATACTTCGCCGGTGCGAATTTAATTCTTGAATATTTTTTGGGAGTTGTATAAATATTTAAATTTCGTAGTTTTTTTCAACAACTTTGTTGTCTACTGAAGATTTTGATATTAGCACCAAATGAAATGCTGTATATAGAACAGATAATCCATATAACAAACATACTTTAATATAAAATATTATTCAATATGGCTGAAGTAGTCTGCACGTTGACTACAAAACAAAATAGTACTGGGTTCGACCTCAATTTAAGATTTTAGTCTCATACTGGGGTCAAACCCAGGAAATTTTAGATTTAGTATACGACATGCTGACTACTTCAGCCATCGCCACCCTCAAACTAAATGCCCATTCTTTTTGAAAATTAGAAAGAAGAAAGCGTAAGAATCAAGAAAAAAAAAGAAAATCTTATAAAATTCTATAAAATTAAAATTTTTTTTTATTATTTATTCATTTTATTCAATAAATAACATTAAATAACTTTATTGATTTTTATTGCCATATTTACTTCTTTTTTCAACAGACGCCGAATATAAAACATGATGATGCCCTTAAAAATGTGGATTGTATTGCGTCCGTGGTAGGCGTTGATGAAGACATTGTGTATTCAAAATCTACCGCACTACAAACCTGGCTTTTGGGCTATGAGCTTACCGACACAATATCGTTATTCGCAGCTAATGGTATTTATTTTCTAACGAGTAAAAAGAAAATAGAATTTCTTAAGCAAATAGAAAATTGTAAAATTGATGGAGTGCCAGAAATTAAGTTGCTTACGAGGGACAGAGTAAGTTGTAACATTATTTCTCTTTTTTTGTGCACTACCTGAGTAAAAATAATGAAGTAATCAAATTGTTTGCTTTATTTACAGAATGATAAGGATAAAGGTAATTTCGCTAAACTTATCGGAATTATAAAAGCGTCGAAGGGAGGAAAGAAATTGGGAGTTTTTAGCAAAGATGGATTTCCTGGTGAATTTTGTGAATCTTGGAAATCATCACTCAAATCAGAGTTATTTGAAAATGTTGATATTAGTGGATCCGTAGCTTATATAATGTGCCCTAAAGATGAACCAGAAATCAATAATATACGCAAAGCTTCTTTGGTGTCTGTAGATCTCTTTAATAAATATTTAAAAGATCAAATTATGGATATTATCGATTCAGATAAGGTTTTTCTTAGAGACTGATAATTGTAATATGACTTTAATTATAATTACATAATTTTTTTTTTCATTAGAAAGTGAAACACGCTAAGTTATCAGAAGGTGTAGAATCTGCTTTGACAGACAAGAAGTATGTTACTGGTGTTGATACCTCTCTGCTTGAAATGTGTTACCCTCCTATTATACAGTCAGGTGGAGCATACAGTTTAAAATTTTCAGCCTTAAGTGATAAAAATCATTTACATTTTGGCGCCATTGTTTGTTCTTTGGGCGCCCGTTACAAATCATACTGTTCAAATATTTCACGTACTTTTTTGGTAAATCCCACCGAAGAAATGCAAGAAAATTATAATTTTTTGGTTAATGTACAGGAAGAGATATTAAAAATGCTTAAGCCAGGTGTGAAGTTAAGTGAAATTTATCAACATGCCGCAGACTATGTTAAGAAAGAAAAGCCAAAACTTTTAGAGAATGTTACGAAAAACTTTGGTTTTGGCTTAGGTATAGAATTTCGCGAAAACTCAATTATTATTGGCCCCAAATGCCAAGCCGAAGTGAAAAAGAATATGGTATTCAACGTTAATATAGGCATATCCAATCTAATCAATTCAGCAGCCAGTGAAAAGGAAGCTAAAACGTACGCCCTCTTTATAGGTGATACTGTGTTGGTCGGTGAACAATCACCAGCTAGTATTATGACTCCATCTAAGAAAAAGATCAAAAATATAGGAATTTTCATCAAAGATGATAGTGAAGAAGAGGATGGTGATGAAAAGGAGGTAGTGAAAGAAGATAAAGGCACTGAAATTCTGGGCAGGAGCAAACGCAATGCTGTCCTAGAAAATAAATTACGTACAGAAACGAACACTGAAGAAAAACGTAAACAGCATCAGAAAGAATTGGCTCAAATGCTTAACGAAAAAGCGAAAGAACGGTTATCAAAACAGGGCGATTCCAAGGAAGTGGAAAAAGTTCGTAAAAACACCGCCTCTTACAAGTCGATGAGTCAAATGCCTCGCGAACCCGAGGTCAATGATTTGAAGTTGTACGTGGATAAAAAATATGAGACTGTTATTATGCCCATATTTGGCATACCTGTTCCCTTCCACATATCAACAATAAAAAATATTTCACAATCCGTGGAGGGCGAGTACACATATTTACGTATTAACTTCTTCCATCCCGGTGCAACTATGGGTCGCAATGAGGGTGGAATTTATCCGAATCCTGAAGCAACTTTTGTTAAAGAAGTGTAAGTTGGTTTGAAATCAGTTGAAAAGAGTTTAATGTTGGAAATGTTCTTTATCCCACAGTACTTATCGCAGCTCTAATGTTAAAGGGCACGGAGAAATTGTTGCACCATCTTCAAATCTTAACAATGCTTTTCGTCTTATAAAAGATGTACAAAAACGTTTTAAAACTCGCGAAGCAGAAGAACGCGAAAAGGAAGATCTTGTTAAGCAAGACACTTTGATTCTTTCGCAAAACAAAGGTAACCCAAAACTCAAAGATTTGTATATACGTCCAAATATTGTCACTAAACGTATGACTGGTAGTTTGGAAGCGCATACTAATGGTTTTCGCTATATCTCTGTACGTGGTGATAAGGTTGACATACTGTACAACAATATCAAAAGCGCCTTCTTTCAACCTTGTGACAACGAAATGATTATTCTGTTACATTTTCATCTGAAACACGCCATTATGTTTGGCAAAAAGAAACATATCGATGTACAGTTCTACACGGAGGTTGGTGAAATTACCACAGATTTGGGTAAACATCAACATATGCATGATCGCGATGATTTGGCAGCTGAACAAGCAGAACGTGAGCTGCGACACAAATTGAAAACAGCATTTAAGAGTTTTTGTGAAAAAGTTGAATCAATGACCAAACAACAGGTCGAATTTGATACACCATTCCGTGATTTGGGCTTCCCGGGCGCACCTTTCCGTAGCACTGTTACTCTACAGCCTACCTCTGGCAGTTTAGTTAACCTCACCGAATGGCCACCATTTGTTATTACCTTGGATGATGTTGAGCTGGTACACTTTGAACGTGTCCAATTTCATTTGAGAAATTTTGATATGATTTTTGTATTCAAAGATTATCAACGAAAAGTGGCTATGGTAAATGCTATACCAATGAATTTATTAGATCATGTTAAGGAATGGTTGAAGTAAGTTTTCATGCGCTAAAAGTAAGGAATATACTATTTTTTTTTTTAACAGCTCTTGTGATATACGTTATACTGAGGGTATACAGTCTCTGAATTGGGTTAAGATTATGAAAACCATTACCGATGATCCCGAAGGCTTCTTTGAACAAGGTGGCTGGTCCTTCTTAGATCCAGAATCCGGAAGTGAGGCAGAAAATGAAGAAGCTGAATCGGAAGAAGATGAAGTTTATGAGCCCACTGATTTGGAATCTGATCTTGAATCTGATGAAGATTCAGAATATTCGGAAGCGTCAGAGGATGAGAGTGGCGACGACAGTGATGGTACTTATATGAGAACAATTATTTATTGATGTTCATTATATTAATGTAGCAAATATGGGTTCTTATAGAACTTGGTTCGGATGAGGAATCTGGTAAAGACTGGTCCGATTTGGAACGTGAAGCTGCCGAGGAGGATAGAAATCATGAATACAGTGGCCCGGAACCTAAATCAAATGGCAAACATCACTCTAAACATTCTAAAAGTTCAAAGCATAGGTGAGTGTCTGCATTGCTTTATTTATATATTGAATTTTAAAAAAATCTTCGTTTCTGTTGACATAAAGACATTTTTATTGGACAAAGTTATTATACTTTTAGAAACAGTCAAAAAATTCCACTTTTTTGAAATATTCTGTTAGTGTGTTTCATTCCTACAATTATACCATTCTTATTCCCCAAAATTGTATGTATGAATGACCGTAGCAACGTAGCAGAATATATACATCTTTTGTATACATATTGTCTGTATGTACTTACTATATGTCAGGTATGTGATGAAAATCGATTTGGATCCAAAAACGGTGTAAAATCGAAGAAAGTAGTGATGGTATCACTTATTTCTGTTTTGTTTACTTCTTCTTTTTCGTTGTTTGTCAAATCTAATTCGATTTCATTTTCCATTTGGTTCTATAAAAATATCAAGAAAAGAAAGAGTGTGATGGAAAACGAAAATTTACTGTTTTACCCGTGTACGATGAGAATTGTCTTCCCCACCGGCAGCTATATAGAGCAATTTAATACTTAAAATTGTTGTCTATATGCCACTGAAAAATGTTATTTGGGCAGTGATATATTGCCAAAGGAATTATGACCGTGAACTTAATTGAAAGACGAGATGATATGTTTCACTCTTTATTGTTACTATGTCAATGATTTCTTTGTACAAAATTCATTTACTTAAACCTAAGACAATATTATTTACAAGGGCCACCACTGTTGTTGTTGTAATGCACCAATTAAATTACTGCAATTTATATACATACACGTATCTACATATGAATTCATTTATACAGGGCAAAAAAAATAACGCAACAATAAACATACAAAAAAATTCATTGCATTCTTTTCAGCAACAACAAAATACCTTAAGTTAACTGAGAAACAACTATTAATTTTTAACTGTTAATTGACAAGGTAAGTGACAGTGGTTTCGATGTGTCAAATTGATTGTCGATGTTATGCGGTGACCTAACATCCCGGCCCCGTTGAAAGGACACTTTCAAGAACAGGGTAGTAGAGCCAATCTATGGATAGGGCGACGTAGAACTCCCTTTGTTGTTTTAATATCGACGACTCGGACACGATCATCTCTACCACGAATTATGTTAATGATTTTTCCCATGAGCCATTGTTGCGGAGGTAAGTTGTCTTCTTTGATAATAACTAGAGAACCAGCAATGATGTTAGGGTTAGATTTAGTCCATTTGTTGCGAGTCTGGAGTTCATTTAGATAGTCATGAGACCATTTTTTCCAAAAATGTTGTTTGATGGCGCTTATTCGAGCCAAATAGTCCAGATTGTTCAATTCCTTGGAAAGGACATCACGTTCTGGCAAACCACGAAGGGGAGCGCCTATCAGGAAATGGCCTGGCGTGAGGGCTTCAAAGTCACTGGGATCAGAAGACAGAGGTGATATTGGTCTTGAATTTAAAATAGCCTCTATCTCGATCATGGCAGTTGAGAGTTCCTCGTATGTTAGCCTTGCGCTAGCCAGTGTCCTTGTAAAATTACTCTTAGCCGATTTGACGGCCGCCTCCCACAAGCCGCCAAAATGTGGTGCCCTAGGGCGAATAAAGCGAAAATTAATAAATTGGTTTGAACAATAATTTATTATAATATTTGAGTTTTTGGGCTCAAAAAGGAACGATTTTAATTGAGCCAACTTAGAATTTGCGCCAACAAAATTTGTGGCATTGTCACAGAATATATCTGTAGGCAGACCTCTTCGACCAATTAACCTCTTCAGAGCGGCAATGAATGCGTCAGTAGACAGGTCGGAGACAGCTTCGATGTGTACCGCCTTGGTTGTGAGACATACAAAAACAGCAACGTACGTTTTATACGGAATTTTACCTCTGAGCCTGAGATATGTGTTGAATGGACCACAAAAGTCTACAGCACAACGTGCAAATGGCCTTGACGGATTAAGTCGTTCTACAGGCAAATTTCCCATCATTTGTTGCAGCAGTTTTGGTCGATATCGAATGCACTGTGGGCAGGAATTAACAATGCGACGGCATAAGTTTCTTGAATTGATGATCCAAAATTTCTGGCGAACCAATGATATTAAAGCTTTGGGTCCAGCATGATAATTAAGAATGTGTAGATGTCGCACGTATCAGTTGACAAAATGATTTTTGCTGGGCAAAATTATGGGGTGTTTTTGACCATCTGAAATAGCGGCAAATTCTAATCGACCACCCACTTTGAGCAAACTGAATCCATTCGATGAATCCAGGAAAGGGTTAAGACACTTTAGAGCACCTTGAGGGTCTTTTTTCTTCTTCGCTCGATTTATGTCATCTTGAAAATATTCCCTCTGCAGAATAAAGATAATTCTGTACAATGCGTTTTCTAATTCTTGGGGCTGTAACGAATTCGAACGAGGAATATTAGTTTTAACCTTTTGAGCTGAATTTTTCAAGCGAATCAAGTATATAATTAGATTTTGTGCCAATATAAAGTGCAGTTTTTCGTTTTTCTTTGTCAAGTTCTTGTTGATTATCCTCAGAGAGTTCTTTCATTTTATTTGAAGGCCAGCATGTGGGGTTGAAGGCGAGGAATTCTGGTCCTTTAAACCAGATAGAAGATGTGAGCTCTTCTAAAGTTGAGCCTCGAGAAACGATGTCAGCGGGATTAAAATGCGTTGGAACATGCCGCCAAGTACAACCATTAGTGAGATCCTGTATTTCTGACACCCTGTTGCCCACGAAAAAGGATAATGTTGAAGAATGTTGTTTAAGCCAGTGTAAGACAAGTTGAGAATCAGTCCATAGAATTGTTTCAAGAGTTGGCGTTGTAAATATTTTTCTGATTTTTTCATACAATTTTGCCAAAATATTTGGGCCACAAAGTTCAAGTTTTGGCAATGATTTTCTTTTTGTAGGTGCTACTGTAGACTTGGCTGTGAAAAGATGAACAGAAACCTCTCCCGAAGAATTTGTAGTTCGAAGGTAAAAACAGCATCCATATGCACGAATCGACGCGTCACAAAATCCATGAAGTTGAATTGACTGCATTTTGTCAACGAGACAAAAACGAGGTATTTGAAGAGAATTTAAGGAGTTGAGACTTGAAACAAATGATTTCCAGGCCAAGTGAAATTCTTGAGGTAGGGCTTCGTCCCAACTTATTTTAAGAATCCACAATTCTTGCATGATGATTTTAGCTTTAATAAGAAGCGGAGCCAAAAGTCCTATCGGATCAAAGAGAGACGACGAGAGCGACAAAATTGTTCGTTTAGTAGTTTTTTCTTAATTTCGTTGAGGTGCTGTTAAGCTTGAAAACACAATGATGAGGTATAAAGTAATGGGGCTCATTTATGCGAGGATTTCGAACCATAGTCATGTGTCCACAATCCTCATATTCCTTCATGAATGCCGCATATTGCGACTTTAGAGCGCTATCACGAGCAAAACGCCTTTCTTGAGACGTAAACCTTTTTAAAGCCATATTTCGTGAAAAGCCTAAAACATTAGCAGAGTCCTTAAAAGGTAACTTAACAACAATTCTTCCAGAGGATTCACGATAAACGGTGTCATTGAAAAAGTTTTCACAATCAGACTGCTCTGGAGTCAAACTGGTTGGATTAGATTGGATTTCTTCTATCTCCCACAAACGTTGTAGATTAAGATCAACCTCTTCTTCAACAGAAAGCATATACGAGCCAGAAGTGTTGATTTGATTAGAGTTATACCGGCCAGCTATGATCCATCCAAAAAGCGTGTTTTGCAACCTTGGTAAATTAGAGCCAAGTTTAATTTGACCAACCGACAAAATATCGAAAAAAGTTTCATTACCAATGAGCAAATCGATTCGTTTTGATTTGAAAAACTTTTCATCGGCAAGCTTAGTATTGTTGGGCAAGTTCCACGAAGAGACATCTAATTCAGACTCAGGCTGATATGAAATATGAGGGGTAATACAAAATGACAATGGAACTTCAAAGTCTGTAATTCGAGATTTAACAAATGCTGATGACCGAAATTTACTTATACTGTGAGTGTTACCGATACTAGCGACTTCAGTAGTTTGTCTTATACGAGGGAGATGCAATTTTCTAGAAAACTCATGAGTAATAAAATTTAATTGGGAGCAGGAATCTAATAAGGCGCGTCCTAATTGGTAATGACCAGTAGCGTCGCGGACGAGAACCGTGGCAGTAGCAAGAAGTACCTGTTCCAACGAGGATTTTTCAAGATGAGTGTGCACTGAAGCAGATGATTCATTCGTGGGAAGACGAGAAGTAGATGGCTCAGCAGTTGGACCCGAGGGCCTAGAAGATGCTTGAGACCGATGAAGCAAGCTATGATGCGAACGAGAACAAAATTTGCACTTGAATGAGGAAGAGCAGTTGTTTACTTGATGCCCTTTGGATAAGCAATTAACGCAAAGTGCTAGTTTTTTGATAGTTTCAAAACGTTTAGAGACGTCCATGTCTTTAAAGCGAGGACAACGACTAATGGTATGGTCACCATTTGAGCAAAGTGCACAGATGCGTTTTGAAACCGAAAAATTATAACCAGGCTTTGATTGTCTATGTTTTGACTTACTAGACTGGTGATTTTCTGACTTACGTGACAATTGTGTGTGGCTATCGTCAATTGATTCTAAAAATTGGCACCTTCTTTCTAAGACCTTGGAGCAGTCATCCCATGATGGCAGTTTTGTGAAATCTAAGGAGTCCTTCCACTTTCGTTTTGTGTCATCATCAGACTTCTGCATTACTATATGTATGAGCATCGCATTAGTAATGTCGCTATGTGAACCAAGAGACAAAAGTGAACCGTAAAGAGCTGAGACATTATCGACAAGACTACGTAATTCTGAACAATTGTTTTTAGACATGACAGGAAGTTCAAAAAGAGTTTTAATATTTTCCACAAAAATCATTGAGCTATTATCAAAGCGTGCCTTTAGCCTTTCGAGAGCCTTTGGATAATTTTCATTGGTAATTTGGAATCCCTTGACCGTTTCCAATGCTTGTCCATGGAGACAATGTAGCAAATGGTTGAATTTTTCAATATTCGATAAGCGATGTTCACGATCAATGATTTGGTTGAATGAAGTTATAAAATTTTTATAGTCACTGTACTTACCACTAAATGTGGGCAATTTAAGTTGAGGCAATTTATTGTGAGAGACAGGAAAACAAATTGTTGAATCAAACACTGTTGTATTATGAACATCTTCACCAAGCTGCGATTGTATATTCAGTTTTGCTGCGATATACAAATCTTCGATTTCGGGCCTTCCATTCCATTCTGAGTCATATCTTTCAATTTGGGTTTGATATGTCAATATCTGCTTAAAATATGACTCCAATATCCCCAGACGGCACTTCAATTCGGCGGGCGAAAGTGTCTTCCCTTCACCCTTTCCATTCGCTTCAATTTGGTTTTTGATGCGGGTAAGGCTTTTCTTTGTATTAGCCCGTTGTTGTTTCATCTCCTCCAAAGTCATTGTTATAATCACACCAGTTTTTTTCTGTTAGGTTTACCTGTTCACAATCTTATTTAATTTGTATTGTTTTCGAATCTTTCAATTATAATTAATAAGTTCCACTTCGACAAACGACCGAGCATACAAATGTATGTACTTCAACGAAAAATGTAAATGAAATTATTCACGGGTCACACAACGAGAACTATTCGAGAAATTAATATATATATATATCACGTGCCCCACGTTGGGCGCCAAAAAGTACGATGAGAATTGTCTTCCCCACCGGCAGCTATATAGAGCAATTTAATACTTAAAATTGTTGTCTATATGCCACTGAAAAATGTTATTTGTGCAGTGATATATTGCCAAAGGAATTATGACCGTGAACTTAATTGAAAGACGAGATGATATGTTTCACTCTTTATTGTTACTATGCCAATGATTTCTTTGTACAAAATTCATTTACTTAAACCTAAGACAATATTATTTACAAGGGCCACCACTGTTGTTGTTGTAATGCACCAATTAAATTACTGCAATTTATATACATACACGTATCTACATATGAATTCATTTATACAGGGCAAAAAAAATAACGCAACAATAAACATACAAAAAAATGCATTGCATTCTTTTCAGCAACAACAAAATACCTTAAGTTAACTGAGAAACAACTATTAATTTTTAACTGTTAATTGACAAGGTAAGTGACAGTGGTTTCGATGTGTCAAATTGATTGTCGATGTTATGCGGTGACCTAACAATCCGTTTTAAAATCGAGTACATGGTTTAAAAAAAGATATATATATTGTTATTGTTAAAATATTTTTTAGAGAAAATCTAAATATTTATGCATGTACACAAAGTTTGTAGTTTAAAATTAATTAATGTTAAAATGGAATTTTAGAGCAAAACACACAAACAGTGTCCAAAAAGAATATATGGTGAGTTGTATGAAAAAAAACCCCTAATGGCGAAAAATATTTTATCCAATATTCGCAGAACACTTTTTCTAAGGCACACAATCATTGAGAAATATTTACAAACTGCAGTTCTGTGCATTACTACAACAAAAGGTTTCTAACCGATCGTTGAAAGTTGCCTTCGGGTAGGAATCTTAGTGTGACTGCTAACTCGATTACCAGTAAAATAGATTTGGTGGAATTTTTGTAATATCCAAGCAAAGCCTTATTTCATTTCATTTCATTTTGCTTTTATTTATTAATCGAGCCCTAGGGGCCATATATGATTAAAGGCCATTCAGACTATTATACAAGTATTAGGACTTTCATAACATTTTACGATACGGAAATCTAAATACATTTATTGCGACTGTCAAAAAATCTAACGTAAACTGTATTAAGTAAAGTATTAAGGGCCATTCAGACTATTATACTTTGTATTAATACTTGTCAAAAATTCAAATAATACGTGCAAGGGGGATAGTGTGACCGCAAAATGTTATGAAAACCACAAGTACAAGTGTGAGCACGTATTATTTGAATTTTTGACAAGTATTAATAAAATATAAATAAAAGTATAATAGTCTGAATGGCCCTTTAACAGAAGTAGTTAATAATAATTGTATAAAATTGATAACTTTATAAGCAAAGTACGTTTAAATAAAATTACATATTTAATAATGTTTAGTTCTTATTACATTGAACAAGAATTTTATATTTGTTTAAAATAGATTGGTAAAATTGACATTTATCTTAGAAGAACTTGGGTGAGTAAGAGATGAGTATTAATTCTCGTAATAGTCAAGAAGATGACGTTTAAATTTTGTTTTGGACAAGTTAAATCTTTTTAAAGATGGAGGCAATGTGTTCCATAGTCTACATGCTCTTATAAAATACGATCTTTCAAACAAAGAACTTGAAATTTTAGGTATAATTAACGAAAGGTTATAATTAACGAATGAAATGAAAAATTTAAAAGAACAGGTCAAGTTATTGAAGCTGCTATGCAGTGCTCTTAACTATTTTCCGGCATATTTAAAGGATTTTATGTGTCCGTCAATTAATTTAAATTTAATTAATTATTGAAAACGATGGCAACAAAATTAATGGCACTTTTAGTGCTATTAAAATTCAAGCAAAATTTAAAAAAACACCAAAAAATTGTAGTTGAAACGATTAAAATGAAACAAAAATTTGGTGAGTAAAACCGTTAGTTTTTCATCACATCTTATGGCAAAGCGTTCATTTTCAACATTCGATTTTAGTTAAAAACGATTAGATTTTCTTCACATACCTGTATGTATGTGATTTGAAGATGAAACGTTCAAATTTTCTGCCATATGTTCGATTCCTAGCAAACTGTGATCTATTCAATGCTTTCGATAGCGAGCAAATCGGCTCATGTGATATGTATCGAATAGTAATTTTTAGATTCCCGAATAATTCGCCTTATAACGGTTGTTGAATCGACTCGACAGCTTTTAATAGATTAAAGAAAAATTGTGATAAACTGGCGAGTCGATCAACAACCGCAATAAGACCGAATTATAAAATAAATAAATAAATGAAATGCAAATGAAAAGAATATTGTGGCACAATTATATTTTATTAATTTTGTAAAATAATGAATATGTCAATATTATTTTCTTTGTCCTTATCAGACTCGAAAGGAGAAAGTGGAGTTATAGATATTAGAAAACAAATAATACATAAAAGATATGCATTTTGATTGCCGACAGCACCAATTTGGTAAAATGTTTCTGCTCAGCATACCTACATATTTGAAATTAACTTATTTTTTTCCTTTTTGTGCGAAATATGTGTCGTTTTTTAAGTTGTTAAGTTTTACGTTTTGTTAATTTTTGCAAAATATAAAATATTTTTGGCCCTCAAATAAATTGTTTATTCTCTCCCCGATATATATTGAAGTTAGCATATCGTATGATGTAACGTGATTGTTACTCGATATCGTATGCTTTCATATCAAGTTACGATAAATTTTATCGATATCGAATGGCATGATCCCAAACTAAGAAATTTCGATGCATTTTGTTCGATATCGTATGCAGTGATGAAACCGTTGGTCTGTTTCACTACAACACGTGAAATTTTTTCACAGTAGGTATCACAATGGGACAATAATAAATTGAACCTAAGTGGGCTGCAATCTTTACATTTACTACAAGTTATTTAACAAAAATAGTACCAACATACTGCATCATGTTTTTTTTTTGTTAAAAATACATTTGCATATTCGAATATTTTCTATAATGGTATAATACATTAAAAAAATTCTCTTTAACAGTCCCGTGAAATCTTCTCATAAGGACAAACATCACGACCGAAATCGTGATAAGCATCATTCCTCTTCGCACAAGGATAAGGATCGTGATAAGAGCCGTCACCATCACAGCAGTAGTAGTAGTCACAAACGTTCTCGGGATGACAGTAGAGACGGTGGACATCATAAATCAAAAAAATCACGTCACTGAATTTTCGTCATTTTTATTTTATCTGTATGTACTTCTCAGCAACTCTTCTCTATTATTTCTATAAATTTTACTACAGTTTTCTGTTTTCAAAAATGAAAAATCTTCTAAGGCTAGAGTCAGACGTAGCAAATTTTGAATGATAATAACATAACATGTCAGTTTTTTTCGTTTCAAAAATGTATGATATAAAAAGTTATTTTATACTAACTACCGCATAAACATAATATAAAATATTCATTTGACTAACATTTATTTCACATTTTATAATTTATTATCTTAATATACAATAGAATTTGCCGTTTAACTCATATATTGTGTTTGCGTAAATTGTTTTCCGATTAATTTTACAAAATACATCCTCTATAATAATTCTTGTATAATATAAGTCACTTTAATTTTTTTAAAATTAGTTTTTTCCATAAGAAATATAAGTTTTTAAATAATCCTCATTTCCACAATGAAAAAAGATATTTTTTTCTAAGAAATTTTTATAATAAAAAAAAACAAAATGGAAAAAAACAATAAAGAATTTATGAAAACATTCAAAAGAGTTTCATAATTTTTAAATAAAATGTTATTTACCTAATCGTATGAGACTGAGTTTAGACGAGAAAACATTTAGTTTGGTAGCAAATTACGGGTGGGGAAGAGAGCATCGTTTTTATGTTCGGTACTCGGCGACACGCTTTGTTCTCATTTCCGTTGCTTACAAAAATAACAATAAGAATGGAACAATATTAAAAATAATAATGGAATGTCGCCGCCAACATTTTCGTCTGTGTGACCGAGAATGAAAAAACAAAAGAGAATTCCAGATGTTTTTCTTTAA
This sequence comes from Dexiosoma caninum, assembly GCA_963924685.1. Classification (NCBI taxonomy): domain Eukaryota; kingdom Metazoa; phylum Arthropoda; class Insecta; order Diptera; family Tachinidae; genus Dexiosoma; species Dexiosoma caninum. The sequence goes on from OZ004729.1 coordinate 51,554,781, forward strand.
AATTTTTTCTCCTCTAAACTCGCTTTGACATAAAACTATTATTTTTTAATATTTCAATCTTGGATTATGAATTGCAGCGTATTACTTTTTAAGCTAGAGGAGAGCCGAATTGATGCGAATTAATTTTGAAGCTAGATGAGTGTTTTATTACTTAAATACCGACGAAGTAGAGCGCTGTTAGTACGAACAAAATTTAAAAATGTTTTGTCTGAACGGGTCTTGAATCGTCGATCTTCTGGTTGCAGAGTCAATGCGCTTACAACTCAGCCAACAACACCCCTGCTCATCAAGACGTACGAGTATCTGCACTCCTCAGACTAAGTTTCCCCCACGCGCTCCCATCCAGGATGAGATGGGCCATGGGCACAATTTCCGAATTTTGTTTATAAGAACGTTATTTCTAATTGCAGGTGTATAAAATTTTGCAGGAACACGTATTTTGATACTGTGAATCATAATCAATCAAAAAGTCGATTTCGAATGTTTTGCAACTTGGCCTTTTTTTAAATCATTTGATGATATATAAGATTGTCATTCCGTTTATAGTTTCTACAATATTAATACTTCATAAAGAATATATATTCTGGATCCTTATATATATCTAAGTCCGTCTGTCGTAATGAAACTATAATAAATATCATATGATTCCAGATGACAGACCTAAATAATATATCGTTCGAATCATCTTTATCTCTACTACATAGTTATTTAAAATGACCTAAATCTGGTGATGAATAATTGAGATATGTATATGCAGCAAACGAGTTTTCCTTCAGACGTTGTTTGTTGTAATCCACGATACTTTATAGTGATAAATGTCAGGCTAAACTATCGCCTATGAGTACGAAGGTTTGTGTTAAATATCATTGAATAAAAATGGCGGGGATATAAACAAAAATTAAGAAAAATCCGATTTCCGTATGAAACATGAATTATAAATCATAAAGTATATAATAAAACAACACTTACATTAAAACAGGAGAGGCAGACATTGTGCCATAACTACCCTAGTGGTACTATTTCACAAAATTCCAATTATAGCCTGAAAGGCCCTTTAAGGACGTTTCACACTATAATACTTTGTATTAATGCAAACATTCAAACATCTACACAAACAGCCATTTACATTTATAATATTTATAAGGTATAAAAGAATTGCTCCTTTAAAGATATATAGATTTATGTATGTATATTGTACGATTCTCTCCAAACCCGTTTATGGGTCACTCCAAGTGAAATCAATGAAAAATAACAAATTTGTTTCTTATCTGTCTCCGATCTCATACTTGTTCTCGCTAATTTTCCCTAAAATTCCGAAGTTCTTACAGTTTTGCAACTTCAATACACAATCCTCCGTATCGTGTTCGACGTATTCGCATAGGCTAACTAGACACGACACATCAAAACTAAAACAGAGTTGTTTGACTAAAACGGAGATGTCAATTGGACAAAATTAAGGAAGTGATAGCAAATCGATATATCATAGTGCTATCTCTTACATTTTGTCCAATTTCGGTGTGGACATTTGAATTAATAATTTAATTTGAAAACTTTAGTTTAAATAAATATAAAATTGAATATATAATTGTATAATTATATATTTATATACAAAATAAAATTTGGAACAAATCTAGTTTAGTGAAGCCGCTCCAAATTAAAATAAAATTATCTTAGGTTATAGAAAATTTAATTCTAAGAAGAAAAAGTTTAGTGCAAAAGTCCTCGGCAACGCATAGTTTGGGAGTTACGGACCTACAAAGTCGTCGATATATTTTGCCATTTTCATTGTAAGTCTTTGATTCATTACAAAAGACAATATTTTATTACATAGTAAATGAGTAAATTAACGGTATTTTTATTAAAAATGAGAGCAAAACACAAAAACATACTTATATTATATGTATATATATGTATGCAAATGTGTATGACATGATCATTTGTAACGTAAATATGGAGATTACAAGATCTACCAAAATTTTTGAAATTTTTAATAACAATTTAGAGGTAATTCCCATTTTGGTAGATTGGGAACTAATTCCAAAAGAAGGCTTCGCTAAGTAAAGGTTTTCTGCATAACCGGCCTTTGGCCGGGTATAAGGATGTTCTCTATGGTATAACACACACCGGCTTCGCTAACTAAAGGTTTTCTGCATAGCCGGCCTTCGGCCGGGCTTAAGTATTTTCTCCTCTATGGTATAACACACACCAGCTTCGCTAACTAAAGATTTTCTGCATAACCGGCCTTTGACGGCGCCTAAGAATTTTCACCTCTACACATTTTATCATCCCAAAATGTAAAATGTTACCATCGTGTGATCGGCATTTTCACAAGCTTTCCAATGATACCCAATAAGCTAAGAAATATTGAACACAATGACATTTTTATTGTAAAACTTCCGAGGCCCATAACTCGGAAAATATGCGTTGCCGAAGGTTTTTGCACTAAACTTTTTTTTCTTAAAATTAAATTTTCTATCAGATAAGTTACATTTTTTAAATTCGGAGCGGCTTCACTAAACTAGATTTAAGCCTAAAATTTTGCAATAATCGTGTGGTACTATTGTGTGTGTGTGTGTTTTTATAAGCATACGCACTTAAGTGAAAAAAAGGATTTTGTTTGCTGAAAAAATGTAAGTACTATAGTTAAATAAATATTATATTAACATTTTATATTGTTGTAATTGACAGGAGTGGAAGCTGCATAATGGGATGCAGGGGAGTGGATAAAGTGCATCGTTTCCCGAGAGACGCAAAAAGGTAAGTCTTTAAATTTTTGTTAAATACATAAGTAATATGTATGCATATGAAGTTTGGGCTTAAACAGAGTTTAGGGCACCCTCCCGAATCCACAAAAATAGTATGCCACCCTATACAAAATTAAAAAATAAGAAGCAAAACTAAAATAAAAAAGTGAGCGGAAACCTTTAGTTTCCGAGTTATGGCCTTCCGAATTTCCATTATTAGTTTGTGAATAGTGCTTTCCATCGTATATACATACCCTCCCGGATCCTCCTTACTCAAGATCATCATGCGTGGTGAAGAGCCACATCCTACAAGAGGTGATGCTGTTTATAGCAAAACATGATGGATCTAGACCAGATAAGGTCGAAAAAAATCAACATATGTTTGTGATTTTAAGTGATAAATAATTTTTTTTCTATTTTCATATACTACTCTTGCCGCTGAACGTGCCGAGAATTAAAATAATCTACAATCACTGGGTTGACCCTGGTAGGAATTGCATCACTTCCTGAAGGATGAGCACAGGTAAGACTTTTTTGTTTGTTAAATTCAATTTAGTAAAGTAAAATTTTCGTTTTAAATTTCCTGTAGTATGCTGCTCCTAATTAAATCAAAATAAGCTAAACATATTTGTTTAATTTTGAGCAACTAGTACAGGAAATTTATTCCCATTGTGGGAATATATTTGGAAGGCTTATTGCAATAATATCATAAGCTAACCAAGTTAGAGACCTCCGTTTACGTGCTTTCAATATTGACTATAACCGTCCCCATATTATTGTAAAAAAACTTATAATTTTTTTTATATATTTTCAGACAGGGCCAATTTGTTCACGCAGAAATTTAAAATCTACCACAAAAATTGAATCAAATAAAAAATTTTGTAAATTTAATTTTTTATTTGTAAACTGTTTGTTCTAAAATCTTTTAAGTTAAATAAAAAAAAATTGTACATAATATTGTAATATTCTTTAGTGTGTTTTCATTAGTTGCTTCACATTATGGTATGTTGTAATTGCGATAGATAGTTATGACGTGTTACATTGCAATTTATTTGAATAAAACAAAATATTGAAACTAAGGAAGATGATGAGCTTCAAACGATGCAAACGTATTCAATTTTATGTAATAATTACAAATAATAATAAACTTCGTGTTATCTTCCAGCTATAGCATAAATTTTATTTATTTAACTAATTAAAAAGTGCTTTAATGCCATATTTTTTCCTATATCTTACGATTTATATCAATTGAGCAATTACAAATAGACTTTCAATACGTGTTGTTTTTCTAAGCGATAAAAGCCATTCTCATCAATCCGTTAGGTAAATCGTCGGTGACCGGAGGGAAGTTGAAATTCATGTTTCTTGAGGATAGTTTTACCATTTTTAAAGGTTTGTTCACAACAGTGACAAATGTGTATGAAAGTAGCGTTTTTATGTATTTCGAGGTAGTTCTAAATGAACGAAAAAAAAACATATTTCCATAATAAATTAATTATGTATATAAAATGTGCAAAACAGTATAGAACTTACCCTTCGTAAGGCTGTAAATGTTTTAACCGCATAAGTACATCCTGGTTCCTCACAACGATGAACTTCCTAGCTATGTATCAACTGAACATGTTGATTAAGGTCGGATTCCCGAACACATAGGTAATCGCATTCCATACACATGCGTGGCTAAATCACTGGCAGAAAAACAAGTCATATTACACATGCTGCATTTGAAGAAATGAAGTGCTTTATCATGTGTAACCGTAATAACTTTTCCGAAGCAAAGTTATTAAAACACTGACCACATTGATATTTTTGTGCTGAAAATGAAAAATTTGCTAAGCAATAAATGATGGAAAAAATCAATAAATTGTTTACTTACATTGTTCTAATTACTATTATTATCTGGTTGAGATGAACAAATAGCGTAATCTTTGTCCTAAATAAGTCACTGCAATGAAAACAGGCCACTTGCTTTTTGTTCGAATGTGTGCGTATGTGTTCTATTAGGCGATATTTGTTATCCATTTGTTTTCTGCAAAAATTCCAATTACATTATTTTATGTCGTTCGTCTTGAAATTCTACAATTGATACAAAAGTTCGCTCACAGTTCGGTCCAGTTAAAAACCAAATGAGGTATTTTATCAAATTTTCTTGGTGGAATCGTGGAATTTAGGCACAGGTATTCCGATTTGATGGTGTGTGGAATAATTTGTAGGTGGTGGTGAATATGGTAAACTCATGCCAAGCGGTTAGCTTTGAGGACCAAAACATGCTCCAAATGCTGAATTAGAGCCGTACGTCATATTCTGAAGCAAATTCCTTGTTATATATTTTGACATTCATTCATTCCATTTGCTTCGCTTCACTGATGCCTGTAAAGAAAATGTGTGATATTGTGAAAAATAGGTTGTTGGAAATCACTTTATATATTTAAATAAGGTACTTACCAATTGCTTAAAAGATAAACCACACTTTTTTGCTGAAATATCAAGTTAATTCACCATAATTAAATAAAGTTTACAAAAATTGTGCTTTTTGCAACAATTTTGTCAACCAAAAATTCGAATAAATTTTTGAACAGATGTTAAACACAGCAATCTATATTTGTTGCTTCTTATACATTGAATTCCCCATTGCTGTTCAATGCCGTTCGGTTTGGTCCAACAGCTGATACGGGGCTTTTACAAACGTCACTTTTGAGATCTCTGTTTAGACCTCTGTGTCTGTGTTATTCGTCTCGAAAACGAGGCTTATTTAAAAAATTTCATCGTAGTTGGCGTAAACGCTAATATATACAACATATGTTTAATGAGCAGGGTTTCAAGTTTTGATTCAAGTTGGCTTATGACATTAATCTGGCAACTATTAACCGTGATATTCAGTGTTATTATTAGGTCTGTTCGTTTACTCAAAAAGTGGGCGTGTGCGGCACCCAATCTTACCCAAAAGCGTTTTCTTACGCAAAAATTGGGTAAATGAGAGAGGTTTTGAGAGAGTAATATTCTTGTTCTTCACGCACGAGAATGCCCTTACTTTTTCTTCGGGCTAGTTTGGACGTGAGAACAAGCTGGTTTATCAGAATCAGCTGGTTTATAATAAACATTGAAAATAACAAAGCAAAATTTAAATTAAAAGTTTCGCAACAATGCAATGAACAGTTAATTTTATTTCATGATATACTTGAAAATTATTTGGGGTTTCTTTAATTAACATGTATAAGCCAAATTATTGTTTTTATGGATATATGCATGTGTGTAAATTTGTAATTGTACATGGTCATATACATTAGGTCTGTTCCAAGTGCATAACAAAATTGCCCGAACTCGCGCAAACTTATTTTATTTGTATATGATTCTATTTTTAAAATTGTGATTTTTTCCCGAAAAAATATGTGAATGTATTATTACATACTTTACGATATTCTCATAAAGTATTTTTTTATATAACAGCAAACTCAAGAATTGAGGAGGAAAGCATATCCATATAGTACTATTTCGATAATGCTTGCTTAGCTCATCAGTGGATTTTACCTAATGTCTGCTAAAAAATTAAGATTCTTATGTTCAAAATTCAACTAATCAATCGAGAAAAGAAGTTGAATACCGAACAAAAAATCAAAAATTTATAAACAAACACATAACAATCCACTAGTTTACTTTTTTTTATTACGCATACATATTTCTATTTTTAGATTTTTCTTTTCATCTATCTATATATATATCTATATATATATCTATATATATATGTATATATATATATATATATATATATATATATATACATATATATATATACATATATGCTTTCCTCCTCAGTTGTTGAGTTTGCTTTTAGAAAAAAATACTCTATGAGAATATCATAAAGAAAAAACGGGAAAAGCACAATTTAAAAATTATAATCATATAAAAAGAGATATTCTAATTATATTATTAATTGACCTTTTTTATTATATTATTATATTTATTTAGCTTGAGGTCTTTTTTTATTTTAATTTGGTTTATTATTCGATATTTCGTTAACAGCTTGTTAACATCATCAGGAATAATAGGAAATTATAATTGTTTGAAATATAAAAATAATTTTGAAACATTTTTTTTTTTTTTTGTTTTAAAATTTTGTTATAAAATAATTCTCCTTCATATGAGTTATGTAATTACATTACAAATATTTTGAAAAATGTTATTAAACATTCAAAATATAATATAAAAAACTCTGAAGAATTTGTGAACAGAATTAGAAATCAAAATATATTGGATGATGAGATTTTAATTTCTTTTGATGTAGTTTCTCTATTTCCAAGTATACCTATTGATTTCGCAATAGATACAATCGGCGAAAAATGGGATATGATTAAGGAGTATACTAGAATAGACAAGTGTTTATTTTTACGTATTTTAAAATTTTGCATAGATGATAACAGATATTTTCAATATAATGGTAATATTTATATTCAACTAAAAGATCTTCCAATGGGATCTCCTGCAACTCCAAAGATAGCAGATATTGTAATGGAAGAATTATTGGATATATCAATTTAGAAACTTAATATGGTTCCGACCAAATATGTAGATGACTTATTTTGCATTATTCCTAGATGTGAGGTGGAAAATATATTAACGATATTTAATGAATTCAATTCCAGTAAAAATTTACTGTCGAAAGGGAATATGACTAAAACTCTATTATTTAGATACTCGTTTTGTTAGGAAAGGTAATAGATTAGTAATAGATTGGTATCAGAAACCTACAGCTTCGGGACGGATGATTAATTATTATTCGAAGCATAGCAGACATATTATTATAAACACTGTTTAAAAATTTCATAGAAAGAGTTCTTAATATTAGTGACAATCAATTTCACAATAAAAATAAAATTAAGATTAGAAACATATTAGAAGATAATAATTTTCCCAACTATTTAATTAATAGGTCAATATTATAGGAATGATAGAATAAGGAGTATAAATAATGTTACAGATCATAAGATATACAAATCTGTGACTTATATGTCCGGAATGTCAGAAAGATGAGCTAAATCTAAAATTTATAATACGGACAGATATAGAATAGCTCATAAATCATTTAATACTTTAAATAGATTATTTAGTAAACCTAAGGATGAAATTGAGAAATGGGATAAATCAAATGTAATTTATAAAATACCCTGTAAAGGAAATGATGAGGATAATTGTAATAAAGTATATATTGGCACGACCAAGAATAAATTGAAGAATAGCAGGTCACAAATCGGATCAAAAATATAGACACATAAATTCACAAAAAACCGCTTTATCTTCCCATTGTTCCGAATTATATCATTTTCCTGATTTTGAGAATGTTTCAATATTAAACACAGAAAATAATTATAAACGGTGCTTAATGTTAGAAATTATTAACACACCATTAACACAGAATAAATTTTAAGGCAGACACAGATAACTTAGCACAGAATTATAGATATTTAGTTAGTAAAAATTTACGTAATATTTGTTAGGTTAATGATTATTTCTTAGGATAATGATTATTTGTTAGTGAATATTTATTATTTGTTCTATTTATTCTTTGTTTAAAATTGTTAAAAATTCATACATACAGTTTGTAAAAAAAATGTTTTCAAATGAAAAATTTTTTAAGAATTTAAATTTAAATAAATATTTGCAACAACAATATCATTATATTTGTGAATTTTTTTTTTACAACTGTTGTTTTGTATGTTGTCGACAAGCAGGCGTCGAAACTTTGACAAATTTATGAACATATTACAACAACAACGCTACAAAATAATTTTGCATACTTTAAACAGTGTAAAAAAAGTGTTTTCAAAAATGCAAAGACAAGAAGGAACCGTTAGTTTTTTGCATATGTATTGCGTATAATAGTTTTATATGGACGCTAAGAGTAGCAGTTGTCTTTTATTCATTAAATTAAGCTCATAGAATAAACAAATGATTACCCAATTATATATAAACTATGCCAGGAAAGCGACTGAACAAAGACATTACCCAACTGGTGTATTTTAATTACTATAAAGGAAAATCTCACAGAGAAATTGCTGAAATGTTCTCTCTTAACCTAAGGACGGTATATAATGTTATTAACAGTGCTGAAAAAGAAGGAAAACTGGAAACAAAACAATCACCAGGCAGACCAAAAAAAGTAACTCGGCGAATTGAAAAGAAAATTTTGAAAATTATTGATGAGAATCCACATTTCAGTACTATAGGAATTGCACTTAGCATCAGTAATGAATGTGGAGTAAGTATCCCTCTCAGACTGTTAGAAATGTGCTACAAAACCATAAATACTCTTCAAGAGTTACGAGAAAAAAACCTTTGCTATCCGCGGTAAATATTGAAAAAGGTATAAGTTTGCCATTGAACACCTTTCTTTACCTCCGGAACACTGGGATGATGTTATTTTTTGTGACGAAACGAAAGTGATGCTTTACTACCATGATGGACCTCAAAAAGTTTGGCGAAAACCCCTGGCGGCTTTAAAAAATAAAAATATAATACCCACTGTAAAGTTCGGTAAACTATTCGTTATGGTGTGGGGTTGTATTTCGAGCAAGGGTGTTGGCGAAATAAGAATATTAGAGGATATAATGACCAAGGAAGTCTATCTAAACATTTTAAAAAAGGAATTGAGTGCAAGTGCTCGGAAATTCGGTTTTGTTGACCCAGAAAAGCTCAAGTATAAATTTTAGCAGGATAATGACCCGAAGCATAAGGCATATATTTGTAGATCCTGGTTGTTATATAATTGTAGAAAAGTGATCGATAGCCCAGCACAAAGCCCAAACTTAAACCCTATAGAAAATTGATGGGTCCACCCAAAGAAAAAAGTCGGAAAAAGGTCACCAAAAACAAATAACATTTATTAAAGAAGAGTGGGAAAAATACCTGAAAATTATGATATACCAAAGCTTATCCATTCAATGTCTAGACCCTTAGAAGTTGTAATTAAAGCTAAAGGAGGGCACACCAAGTATTAGCACCCTCAAATATTTTTTTTTTGCCATTTAGAATAAATTTAATTAAATTTAACACAATTTTGAAAACATTTATTTTACAGCGTAGAAACTGAAGTATTTTTTAAATTACGATTATTATTTTGTTATATAAATTAATTTTGTTTTTTTTTTGTGCAAAGTGTTTATAAACATCTTCAATTGAATACATGAAGAACAAAATTTAATAAAAGTTATATAATTTACTTGCAAATAAGAGTTTCTCTTAAACTTTTTAATTTTTCTAAGTTTTGAAAAGATTTTTTTTACAAACTGTATATTTATTTTTATCAAACATTTTCTTGTTAATTATTTCTTAGGATAATGATTATTTGTTAGTGATAATTTATTATTTGCCCTTTTGTTGTTTGTTTAAAATTGTTAAAAATTCATATATTTATTTTTATCAAACATTTTCTGGTAAAAATTTACATATATATATATTCAAGTATATATTCTCATTTATTAGTTCTTTATAATTGTTGTTATATAATATTTTTCATATTTTTGCATCTGGAAATATGTGTGTTTAAAATTGTTAAAAAAATTTATATACATATACATATGTATTGTTAAACAAAACACACGTTCTTATTATATACATTTGCATCATACAGTTTATTGTTAAAAACTTTTTACTTATATTAGTTGATATTTAATAATTTTTTAATATATACATGTATGTGTGTATGTACATATATTTGTGGCTGCATATGTATATATTTATGACTGTATATTTGCATGTGGGTACGTACATTCGTATATCTATGAGTATATGTATGTATGTGTGGACATGTGTGTATGAGTGCGTTTGTATGTACATTTGGATATGCATGTTTATGTGTGTATATCATAGTCAACCAAAACTCTCAATAAATAAAATGCGTCTGTATTGGATAAGATAATATTGCCCAGCAAACACAAAACGAAGCATTACAAATGTAATGAATTTTACTTTTAAAAGCAAAATGGAAATGAAGTTTAGAAAAAGTTAATAAAATTAAACACTCAATATTCCCCAGTTTTTACAGAATTAGGCAATTTTTTTCACATATATTTGATTGGTAGAGTTTGATTTACAATTAAAACTTAAAAAACTAAGTGTGTTTAGGCATTATAAATTAAGTTTTCCAAATTTAAGATTTTGTAACAATTTCTTATTAACAAAATATGTTTTAAATTTGAAGAACTTAATTTATTTCTCTGCTTGGAACAAATAAATTTTAAGTCGAAAAAATTTGTTCGCAGCAATATGTAGAAGGAAAAAGGGATAACAATTTCAAAGCATTTCTTTTTAACTCTGGAAAATCGAAATCATTTAGAATTTTCCAGACTTGACTTTATGAAATCTGTTCTATAATTTAACGTTTGAAAAGTTTTTTGTAAAATATTTTTTGCTAGCATTCCATCCATAACTGGTCTGCCTTGCTGAGCGATTTCCAAACTTATTTGGCTTGAAATCTCCATTTTTAATCTTTTATTTTGCAAAATTTCCTCATTTTGCTCTTCATGCAGAACCCATTCTTTAATTTTTTGCATATAAAGGTTTTTTTGCTCAAGAAAAAACATTTTGCTTTTTCCTCTTTTAATTTTTTTATTTCTTTGTGAAAAGGTCAAAATGCCTTTTAATTGAAAATGTTTTCTTTTTTTTAAATGTTTGGTAACATAAAATGCATTGCATGTTACCAAAAGCATTTTTAATGACAAAACAAAGATTTTTGTCTTCCATTATACTATTTTGTTTGCTGGTTTATTTTGAAATTAAATCAAAGCTGAAAAAACAATAAAGCTGAAAAAAAGCAGTAAGCATCCGCACATGTGCACTCGTTAACACTCAATTAACGACTGAAATCAAACTGAAATAGAAGAGAACAAGCGTCGGTGTGACTTTTTGTTATTGTTTTTGTAGCACAATTGTGCACAGAAAATGAAGATTTGGATTACACTGGTGTATATGCATATCTATATGTTTACGTGTGTATGCATTGAATGTATATATTTGTATATATATATATTTGGATGAGTTTGTTAAAAAAGTGTATTTGTGTATATATCTATATTAGGGGTTCTCTATTTTAAGTTTTATGAAAAAGGTTGGTCTCACCCCCCAAAAAGTTGTCAAATGATCTCAGAAGTAAGCAGGAGAAATTTAACGCCGCTACGACCCCGCCTTCCCATGCCGCCGTTCGATTGAAAAAAAATGTTTATCGATTGCCTTGCTTTCTCATTTTGAAAATTATTTTGTTTTATAGTGCATAAACTGTGAAAATCAGTTCAAAGTTATTATACAATATGTATTTATTAATAATTTTTACTCAAAACAGTTTTCGAACAATTTGTGTAAATTTTTCTCTGCTCCTGAATGCACTGTAGAATGTATTTTTTTTGATTCTCGTCTTTGGTGAGAAGGCCATGATAGTCTTCCATCAGCTTAACTGCTCTCTCAGCAGTATCATTGACAACACGCAACAACTTTACAAGTTTTTCCCCATCAATATAAGCTTCATGGCTACTCCAATTTTCCGGGTCACAACTGGGAAAACTGTCATCGATTTTAAGTCGACGAAACATATCCGCACTTTTCTCATTTATAAATTCGTCAACCGTCTTATCTGTTAGCACGTTTTTAATTATTAGTTTAAAATTTAAAAGTTATTTAATCGCGTTATTACCTTCCCAGTTCCTGATATCCTCAATATGTAAAGGAAGCCTTTTGTCCACTTGTTCTACACTAACCCTTGTCAAAGCTTGTACCATTTTCCTTTTAGTGTCGAGTTCCAAAGTTTCGTCAAAAAACGCGAGAGCAGATATTTAGTGATGTAAATACCAAGAATGACTAATAAGTTTCTTCAATGCAGGTCTTGCTGTCATTTGGTCAATATCTTTATATTTCATCATTTGGCAAATGAGGTCGATATCTGTTTGGCATGCTGTTGCTGCGTTTGAGCATTTGTACCAAGCCTTAATATAAAAACGGACAATGAAGCAGCAGACATCTGCTAAAGCATTTAATTCTTCTTTGGGCAATGGGTAGTCCTCACCGAGAAGAAATATTTTCAAGCAGTAAATTGCTTTCGACATCCATCTCGCATGGTGCATTGCTCCTGGTAGTTTGAAATCGCGTTCACTTTCTGCTTTAAGGAACAATAATGCCAGCTCCAAAAGTTCACGGTAATCCTCTCGCACTTGACGCTTTATTAACTCTTGTGAGACGAACTGGGAAATATTTTCCATAAAATCAATAAGTTTTCCATGGCAGTTGCTATCCTTCATTCCATTCACAATTTTTTTCGATTTAAGTTGTGGCCACGACTTTTTAAAGTCTTTGAAAAGGGGAACGTCTGGACATGATGAGCGCATTGGCAACTTAGAATCAAAAACGGCTTTCAATACGAGTTCGTAAATGTGATGCCGGCATGGAAGAACAACAAGTCTTTTGCCAATTTTTTCTCCAACAAAACACAAGCACCATTTTTCTTTCCAGTATTGGAACTTGTCGTATCACAACACAAAGCTTGCACTCTGTCGCAAAGTTGCCAATCTTGCAATGCATTATGTACCGCTGCTGCTTGTTCTTCTCCAGATGAACTATCCAGTCTTGGAACATCTATTAACACCTCGCTTCCGAGTCCACTGACAACAATTGGTAAACGTTCTAATTTCTGCTCGTGAATATCTATATAATTATAAAACCGACTATTAGTTTAAACTGATTACATATAATTATGACGTTTACACTTACTCAATGCGAGCAATAACTTTCCATCCCAAATGAACGACCACAAATTGAGGTAATGATTTTAAAATATTGCTCTTTATTTCTGCAGCCCGTTGGGTTCGCAGCTGTGAACGAAGTTTGTGAATTGAAGTTGGATTAATGATCAGTTCATCCAAACTATGGCCGAGTGCTTCTGCTGTTGCTTGCACGATGAAAACAGCGTTGCGCACTGAAACTTAACATATATCAAGCACTTTGTGAGCTCTCCTGCCACCAGAAACTCCTTGGGACACTGTAACAATTTGGGCACATTCAGGCTCTTCTTCATCTTCAGAGTCTTCAGGAAACATTTGAGGCAATGCATCGATTGAATTTTTTGCCATTTTGCTCGCAATGTGTTGATCCAGCCGAGTTTTTTCATCTTTCTTACGTTTCTCCTTTTTCTCCTCAGCAATCGCAGAAAGCGGTTGTCTAGATCATTGACAAACAAATTCTCTCTTTCTTTAAAACTTTTTTTGGCTCTGTGCGCGTTCTTTTGCAAGTTTCGCCACTCCTCATGCAAATTCAAAAGTTTTGTAACACAATGCTGTAATTGCCTAGTGGGTATGCGCGCCTTTTCCCAGAATATCATCACTTCACGAATCGCCAAACTTGCACTTTCTTTAAGGTTTAATTTAACGTTTCTAGTATTGTAAAATAATACCTGTAACACTTCTGTAGTAAGTAGTAGTTAAGTAGTAAGTATTGAGGAATCAGAAGCTCTTGATGTTCTTGGCATGAAAATTCAGTGTGATGTCCGATGGACTGAGCATATTTTTCAGGTCTCAAAGGAAGCATTCAAGTGCCTAGGCTTTTTAAGGCGGTGTAAGACATACTTCACCCCATCTGATCTCCTTACTATTTATACCGCCTACATCCGACCGAAAATGGAATACAACTCTCATGTATGGGCCGGTGCTTCAAAGACTATTTTGAAGTTACTCGACCGTGTACAAGAAAGGGCGAAGAAACTCATAGGAGCTAGTAGGGCAGCCAAATCTATTGACTCTCTTGAGCATCGTCGCAACGTGGGGTGCGTTTCGTTGTTCTATCGATACTATAATGGGATGTGTTCTAATGAAATCAGGGAACTTGTTCCCGAAACCCGGTCATTCGCGCGCACGACGCGATCATCATTAAGAGCGCATCCAATTGTGGTCGATTTGACGGCGACTCGCACTACGCATTACAGGGAAAATTCGTTTTTTGGCCGAACGGCACGTATGTGGAATAGACTACCCGCAGAGGTGTTTCCTGTCACTTTTAGCTTGGGAAGATTTAAGTCAAATGTCAATAAACACTGCTCCCTCTATCCTCCTTCCCATAACCTAATTTCCTAGTTCCAGCACTATGCATCGCATGTGTCGGGGTCATCCCCTTAGTGCCGGTCCAAGACAAAAAAAAATAATATAATTAAAGTATAGCAGACATTAACTGTTATTATAGCTTAAAGAGAAATACAAAATACAAAATATTCCACTGCTTCTTAACATAAGACAGTAGCCTGAAAAAGTAGTATGAGTGATAAATATTTTTTTTCAATCGAACTGCGGCATGGGAAGGCGGGGTCGTAGGGGGCGTTAAATTTTTCCAGCTTACTTCTGAGACCATTTGACAATTTTTTGGGGGTGAGACCTACATTTTTCCAAAAAAAAAATAACCATCCAAATATAGAACACCCTAATCTATATATGTGTATGTATGTGCATATATGTTTATATATAATCATGTAGTCGGTCTATGTTGTATATGTGTATGTGTATATTTATATGCGCCTATATTACTACTACACATTTTTAACTTTTCAAACAAATTTTAAAACAAAAAAAAAAAAAAAATTTGTGACATGTTTCAAAAATATTTTTATATTTCAAACAATTATAGTTTCCTCCTTATTCCTGATGATGTTAACAAGCTGTTAACGAAATATCGAATAATAAAACAAATTAAAATAAAAAAAGACCTCAAGCTTAATAAATATATCTCAAAAAAAAAAAGAGATATTATATTTTATTTATTTATAACAATAACCAACCGAGCCCATAGGGCCATATATAGTTGGTGGACTACAATAGTAACATCAGAATTATTAAATATGTAGGCAACAAATAAGCTAGAAATAATGTTTATGAAAAAATAAATAAAACTATATAAATTGGAAGTTATATTGCGCACGAATTTGACTATATATATTCAGAATCTAGATCAGTTCAATTGCGAGAAATGCTTATCAACAAGTGAACTACGTGTAAGATGGAATCCTCTAAATTTACCCAAAAGCATGCCAGCAATTATTAACAATTTTGAAATAAAAGTTCGCTCTAGAATTAAATTATAGGCTGTTTTTTTATTTATATATGATACTAAGAAATTAATCGGATAATTTGCAAAGAAACGAGAAAAGTTTTTAATTTAAAAAAGAAGATTTTTTAAATAATTTTCAAAATGTAAATACATATATTTGTGCATATTTATCACTTTTACTTTTTTTTCTATTTATTTTTGTCGACATTTTACAGCCGTTGCCAACGATGCAAATGTTTTTGTTATGCACGTGGAACAGACCTATTTTGTGGTAAATTTTATGGTTTTTTTGCGTTTTCTTACTTTTGTACATTTTGGTCTCTTATTGAGAGAAATTATAGCTTACTCTCATTTTACCGAACTTTCCCACAAAAGTAAACGAACAGACCTATTTCGCGCAGTTTTCTCTAAGAGACGGCCATCTTTTTTGGTTTGTTTATCTTGTTTTGTCAAATTAAAGATGGCCCAAAAGAATTGCTACCCACGTAAAATGTTCTAGAACTTGAAAAACCGGCTTGGTAGTAACTGTAGAACCAACATGGCAAGAAAATATTAGTATGAAAAAATTTAAAACTAAGAGTGAAGGTGAATCAAAAAGAATTTGAATTAAAATTAAATTAACTTAAATAAGTGCAAAACAACTGCTGAATTAGCAGAAAAATAAGAAAAAACTATTGAACTAAACTGACAATACGGAAAAGAAGAAATCCAGTAAAAACTTTTGTGAATTAAGTAGAGAAAGGAAAAACAGGCGACCGTAAGTAACAGGGGAAATTTTGTGGAAACTCAAACAAAATCTCGGAAAAAAACCATAAGCCCGCAAAACCAACAACTCTCATTTGTACCATCGGCCATAGAAGAAATGCATCCTATTCCCTAACCTCAATAGCCATTGAAATTGCAATATCCAATATCATCATACCATCTTTGAACATCTACAGAACCTGAAAGTTATCCCTTGGTGAGAGTATCTTTAACTTTATTTTCTTTAAGTATTTAAAGTGGAAAGAATTTTATCTATGACAAATAGTACCACACAATTGGATATTTACTTATTATTATTAATTCATAATTTGGCCATTTCCTGTTAAATTGTATTTGAAATTTTGAGAAGTATACTTTACTGTCACAATACCCCTGACAAAGAAAAAACCCAAATCTTATGTATCGTTAAATTCTGTCCCAGCAAATCAAACAAATTGAAAGAAAAACCTCCCGTGAAACGTTGAATTTTTCATACACTGTTAAATTATAAATTGTTATTATTTCCTAAATTCACCAAAAAAAAAAAAAAAAAACATCGAACGGGTTATAAAACAAAGAAACAAAAAGAAAATTTTTGGTTCAAGCGGTGATTTTGTTTCTTAACCCTATTTAATTGTCAAAGTTTTCGATATTCCATCAAACAAATACTATTTTACTGTAATTTTGGCCAATTTAAAATTTGCACCTAATTTAACTTTTTTTTTTTGTTATTAGTTAAATTCTAAATTTTAATTGTATTTCATACTCGGAAAGTTTGAAGCATAAATTGAAAATTTGTTTCGGTATAATACCTATATTTGTGAACCGGTAGAGTTGGAGGAGATTTTTGGTATTAATTTGTATAATCTGAATAAAACTTTTATCAGAACAGTAACACCATTTCCATTCTAAAAGGATAATCTAATGGTCACATTTTTAAACCGTCACCCTATAATCAAAATTTAGTTTCAGTATTAACGACACATAGTGTTTTGTGGAATACCGGAGGCCTTCGAGATCGGCAGCAGATAATTGGTGAGTTTTTTTCCTATTTTAGTCCCATATTATTTCACTTCAAATATATATTTATCCAATATATATATCTAACTATATATCGGTGTATATGAACTTTAAATATACAACCATATAAATATATTTTTTGATTTTTGGTTTTCGTTACTCCATGGGCGTTTACTGCTATACCTTTACATTTTCCTTCTTCCGTTTGTAATAATTCGAATAAATTAGTTTAGCTATTAAATTGTAAACTCCAAAATATTTTTTTGATAATTGATAAAGTGTTCATAAAAATAATTAAAATCCCAAATCCAATTTGTAAACTTTGTTATTGTAAAGAGAAGAAGAAGAAAAAACTACAGAGTCTAAACAAATGGGAGAAATCGTTGTATTATTAATAAGGAAACAACTGGAAAGCTTTTGTTTATTGTAACTTTTAAGACAAAATGAACGAATATTTGAATATTTAAATATCTTTATATCCCATGAAATATTACCTAATTAGTTGCCGGAAATATTGGTTACGTTTTTTTGGGCAAATATTTAATTATAGTGACCGTAGCTTTACATTTATCTAATTTTATATATATATTTTATATTTATTGTATATATATTTTTAAGAAACAAAATCACCGCTTGAACCAAAAATTTTCTTTTTTTTTCTTTGTTTTATAACCCGTTCGATGTTTTTTTTTTTTTTTTTTTTGATGAATTTAGGAAATAATAACAATTTATAATTTAACAGTGTATGAAAAATTCAACGTTTCACGGGAGGTTTTTCTTTCAATTTGTTTGATTTGCTGGGACAGAATTTAACGATACATAAGATTTGGGTTTTTTTCTTTGTCAGGGGTATTGTGACAGTAAAGTATACTTCTCAAAATTTCAAATACAATTTAACAGGAAATGGCCAAATTATGAATTAATAATAATAAGTAAATATCCAATTGTGTGGTACTATTTGTCATAGATAAAATTCTTTCCACTTTAAATACTTAAAGAAAATAAAGTTAAAGATACTCTCACCAAGGGATAACTTTCAGGTTCTGTAGATGTTCAAAGATGGTATGATGATATTGGATATTGCAATTTCAATGGCTATTGAGGTTAGGGAATAGGATGCATTTCTTCTATGGCCGATGGTACAAATGAGAGTTGTTGGTTTTGCGGGCTTATGGTTTTTTTTCCGAGATTTTGTTTGAGTTTCCACAAAATTTCCCCTGTTACTTACGGTCGCCTGTTTTTCCTTTCTCTACTTAATTCACAAAAGTTTTTACTGGATTTCTTCTTTTCCGTATTGTCAGTTTAGTTCAATAGTTTTTTCTTATTTTTCTGCTAATTCAGCAGTTGTTTTGCACTTATTTAAGTTAATTTAATTTTAATTCAATTTCTTTTTGATTCACCTTCACTCTTAGTTTTAAATTTTTTCATACTAATATTTTCTTGCCATGTTGGTTCTACAGTTACTACCAAGCCGGTTTTTCAAGTTCTAGAACATTTTACGTGGGTAGCAATTCTTTTGGGCCATCTTTAATTTGACAAAACAAGATAAACAAACCAAAAAAGATGGCCGTCTCTTAGAGAAAACTGCGCGAAATAGGTCTGTTCGTTTACTTTTGTGGGAAAGTTCGGTAAAATGAGAGTAAGCTATAATTACTCTCAATAAGAGACCAAAATGTACAAAAGTAAGAAAACGCAAAAAAAACCATAAAATTTACCACAAAATAGGTCTGTTCCACGTGCATAACAAAAACATTTGCATCGTTGGCAACGGCTGTAAAATGTGGACAAAAATAAATAGAAAAAAAGTAAAAGTGATAAATATGCACAAATATATGTATTTACATTTTGAAGTTTATTTAAAAAATCTTCTTTTTTAAATTAAAAACTTTTCTCGTTTCTTTGCAAATTATCCGATTAATTTCTTAGTATCATATATAAATAAAAAAACAGCCTATAATTTAATTCTAGAGCGAACTTTTATTTCAAAATTGTTAATAATTGCTGGCATGCTTTTGGGTAAATTTAGAGGATTCCATCTTACACGTAGTTCACTTGTTGATAAGCATTTCTCGCAATTGAACTGATCTAGATTCTGAATATATATAGTCAAATTCGTGCGCAATATAACTTCCAATTTATATAGTTTTATTTATTTTTTCATAAACATTATTTCTAGCTTATTTGTTGCCTACATATTTAATAATTCTGATGTTACACTTGTAGTCCACCAACTATATATGGCCCTATGGGCTCGGTTGGTTATTGTTATAAATAAATAAAATAGAATATCTCTTTTTTTTTGAGATATATTTATTAAGCTTGAGGTCTTTTTTTATTTTAATTTGTTTTATTATTCGATATTTCGTTAACAGCTTGTTAACATCATCAAGAATAATAGGAAACTATAATTGTTTGAAATATAAAAATATTTTTGAAACATGTCACAAATTTTTTTTTTTTTTTGTTTTAAAATTTGTTTGAAAAGTTAAAAATGTGTAGTAGTAATAGCGCATGGCGGTAATCTCTATTTCTAAAATTCTTGAAATGTGACAATGTGTATGTTTCGATGTTTGTTCCACCATCATTTAAAAACCGCTTATTGGATTTGAATGAAATTTGGCAGACGTATGCTTATGGCCCAAATTAACATATGAGCTACATTTTCATGAGCAAAAGCCGGTGGGTAAGGGAGAACGGGGCAATTTCGCATCTATCCAACCGATTGCAATGAAACTTTAAACCAAGGTTCAGAAAGTACGCACATCAAACATTCAGCGTACTGTTCAAAAGCAACCAACACATAATTTTATTTTCATAACATTTATGTGTGTTTCGTTTTAATATTCAACTTTGTACACGAACTTAAGAAGTTCACGTACTGTCCGATTATAACACACTTCAAACACACAGGTTCGAGTGTACGAATATTTTAAATTCGTGTACGTTCGCGATAATAAAGTACATGTACGATAGACAGATTCAATTTTGCCTATACATTATGTACTGTACGTGTACGGCAAGAAAAGTACATGAACGAAAATGTTTGTGTACGGAAAAAGTACATGAATGTTAATAATACGTACATTTATGTACGAAAATTTTTTGAAAAATCTGATAAACGTAAATGAAAACAACAGCAATTATTTAAAAAAATTTTATTTTTAAAATGAAAATATGTATGTATATAATTCATTGGCAGCAACAAAGAAAAAAATATATATTAAAAAAATAAAATTAAACTGTTATTCAGTTTTTTCTATTTTAAGAGCTAAGCAGTCAAGCAAGTCAAAATTTAATTTTGTTATTAAAATGTTTGAAATTGACTTCTTTGAGAGCTTAGACCTTAACTTGGTCAAGACAGTAGCAAGTGCACTAAACGCACGTTCTACAGAAACTTGTGTTGCAGGTACAGCAAGTACCACTTCGTCAAGCTAACTTAGTTTTAAATTATACTGTGATATTTTTTTCCAGTACTCCAATACGTTAATTTCTAACGGCTCCATTTGTTTTTCACATATAGCAAGCAGTTCTGTTTTTTTGTGATAATTTTGATTTATTGGATTTAAATTTGCTGTATTTACGAGTATATTTATGTGTTGTGCTAGCTTAGAGTGTGCGGTATTTATTGTACTTGGAGTAATATCTAATGGATATTCTGAAAATGAAGTATTGGCATTTTCGTCTTGTGGAGATGACGAATGCGATATATGATTAAGCATTTCATAAGTCTTAATTAAGTGGTCCTAAAAAAATTATGTATATTATTATTATTATTTTTTTTTTTTAAGTTAAAATTAAAACCTACCACTGCAGTTTGTTTTTGTTCGTTGGTTAATAATGGAGTTCCTTGAAAATTAAAGCGAGGATCTAAATACAATCCTGAGATATATATATATATATATATTAACATATATTTTTTTCTTTGTTGCTGCCAATGAATTATATACATATTTTCATTTTAAAAATAAAAATTTTTGAAATAATTGCTGTTGTTTTCATTTACGTTTATCAGATTTTTCAAAAAATGTTCGTACATAAATGTACGTATTATTAACATTCATGTACTTTTTCCGTACACAAACATTTTCGTTCATGTACTTTTCTTGCCGTACACGTACAGTACATAATGTATAGGCAAAATTGAATCTGTCTATCGTACATGTACTTTATTATCGCGAACGTACACGAATTTAAAATATTCGTACACTCGAACCTGTGTGTTTGAAGTGTGTTATAATCGGACAGTACGTGAACTTCTTAAGTTCGTGTACAAAATTGAATATTAAAACGAAACACACATAAATGTTATGAAAATAAAAATATGTGTTGGTTGCTTTGATCTGTGTTCGTTTACATTTATGTACGAGATTTTTATACGGTGTGTGTACTTTTCTTAACTCTGCTTTAAACTCAGGAAGACCTAATTGTGTAATGAAACATATCCTAATGTTTCTCCGAAAATTTAAAAATATGAAATCTCTGCAAACACAATATGGCACACGGTATCAAATTAAAGGGATTTTTATGAAGGGAACTCCAAACAAAATATTGCGAACGACCCAAAATGGCGGACAACTACATAAGTGCGTGTGGGGGGCTAGCGAAGCGTATTAAAATAAATATTTAAATGTTCATCTTCGTTGCCATAAAAAAATTATGTGCATTTTTTATTTTATCATAAAAAGTAGCGTATAATATGCTAGTCATTTCTTAAAAGTTGAAAACTGCAACAAAAAAATACCAAAAATCCTGAACAATTCCTATACAAAATCAGTTAATTGTTAACATGAATATTTAAGGTCACAAGTTAATAAAACAGCCTTTTCACGAAAATTTTCTGTAATACATCGATCAAACACAATAATTCTTTTTATTGCCTGGTTACCAATATGTACTATTATGTTCAATATATTGCAATAAAATTTTTGAAATTCTTATTTTCTTTCAAACAAGAAGAGTCAATAGAATATAATAAATTCCAGCAGGCGCATAGTAGTGAAATTTGAACTGAAACACAACGTCGGAAACGGAAAGTTACAAAAAGAAAAACAAAAGCATACACGTGTTTTGACAAATACTTTTACTTATTAGGTACAAAAGTAGTTATAGTATGTATTTGGATTGTAATATGTATATGTACATACATATATATATGTATGTATGTATTTAGATATTGTTTGATTTGTGTTAATGTTTTAAATATCTTTGCAAACAAAAAGAAATTCACAAAAAGAACTTACTAATAAAAAATGATTTCTGAAATAAATAAACCAAAACGTAGTACTGAAAAAATTAGACTATAAAAAACACACACACAACAAATAAAAATACGTTAAAAATCGTGTTTTTACCAAAAAGTTTTAAGGTTGAAATTAATTATATATTAATGTATTATAACTGACTTGACATACACACATACAGAGTTAAGTTAAGTTAAGTTAACAAACAAACCCATTACAATTGCAGCCGCTGTCGGCAAACCGCAGTAAAAAGAAAGTGACAAAATTTATAACAAAGGACCATGTAAAGAATGCATCTCTAAGATTTGGGATAAAAATTGGTTAGTTTTTCTTTTATTAATAAAGAAATTTTTTAACAAATTTATTTGAGTACAACATAAAAAAAAAATTCCTTTGTACCTGAATGTTTTCTTTTTACTTTAGTCAAAAATATTAATGGTTTCATAGATTAAATGAATTTACTCTGCGAATGTCTTTATATAATTCTTCTTTTTAAAATTTTGCTTTTTCCCGAAAAAAATATTTTAAATGTATTCTTAAATACCTTATGATGTTCTCATAAAGTATTTTTTAAAAAATAAAATCAACTAAATTAATTATTAAGAGAACTGATGTGACCAAAACATTTTCAATTGTGTCAGCTAACTCCTTCGTTCGGGCGAACAGGTGGAAGAGAAACATTTAGTTTGGCAGCATATTACGGGTGAAGAAGGGAGCATAGTTTTTATGTTCGATACTCGGCGAAACGCAAATAATAACAATAATAATGGAAAGTCAACGGCAAGATTTTCGTCTGAGTGAACGCGAAAGAAAAAACAGATGTGTTTCTTCCAAATGTTCGCCTGTCTAAACTCTGACTATTTGAGCAATAAAAGGTCGGCGAAGTAAAATAATAAATAAAATGGCTCTCCTCAATATGAAGCTCTCTATCATTCTTTCACTTCGCCACCTGTCTCTTCTCTATACTATGCCTTTCCAACTAGTTCCGTAAGCAACATCCATTGAGCACTGTTCGAAGAAAAAAATGCAGGCGTTGTATTTTTAATGAATTCTTTAAACTGCATTTCTACTAAAAGCAAATCAAAATTCTATAGAATGAACGACATAAGTATTTGAATTTTAGTGTCGTTTGTAACCTTTCGCTCTAACGGTAGTAGCTAAAAAAAATTAAATTCCAAATTAAATTTCCATTAGATAGAATCAACACGAAGTAGGAAATTCTATGGCGTCAAAGGAGCTAGACATGACAATTACTCAAAATGAAATAGAACAGGAATCAGAAGACGAATGTGAAGTATACTGTAAGTATCGAACAAATATATGAAAAGTTTAAAAAGACTATCTAATAAATATTTATAATACAGTTTTAAAACCCGTTAATGAATACAATATAGTGGATAAAATCAATGAAGCTAATAAGGAACTATTTAGTGATGACAACAGCTTGGATGATGAATTAACAGCCGAGTTACAACAAAATCGTAAAGTAAGTTTTGCAGCAAATTTAGAAGAATATGAACCGCAAAATGGAATAAATCTAGCGCAGTTAGAAGATAAATTAGGAAGATATTGTATAGTAATTGAGGAAGATAAGTTTAAAATCGAAATGGACCATAAATTGAAAATTATCACAGAAGAAGAAACAGTCAACGAAATTGTAACTAATGAAACCTGTGAAACTAATCCCCAAAAGATATTAACAGAGGAAGAGAAAGAAGAGAAAACATTAACTTCAGCCATGGAAGATAACGAAGATGACGAAGTTTCATACAAACGGCAAGAAAAACATATTGTGTCTACGACAAAATGTTCAAGGTATGAAGAAAATATAATTTTGGAAGAAATTTTTTATTTTTTATTATAATTTAGTCTAATTATAAATGCTGAAATCGAAATTACAACAGTTACAGTTACTTAACAAGAAGAAATTTTTTATTATAATTTAGTCTAATTATAAATGCTGAAATCGAAATTACAACAGTTACAGTTACTTAACAACTTTTTGATTTTCGGCGATTGAACCGCAAGAAAAGAGAACAGAAAAAATAACTACGAACTGTACAGGTTTTGTATTCACAAAAACCATTGGTAATCGAAGGAAAGTAGTACAGAAAGAGTGAAATAAAGCAAAGAAACATCAATCATTTTTACAACAAATTTCGAAATCCTTTATTGTTCAATATTTTGTATGCTTGTTTTGTAAATTTTAAAATTACGCTTTTCTGAATTTAGCACTAACACTACGAACGTTGGTGTTCAAGATATTATTAGTATCGTCATTTAAAGTATTTCCTCCTAAACTTACACATTTTCTTATACCAAAAGGTCGCTTGACATCGAACATATTTCTTGTTTTGTTTATGGGAAAACGCATTTTATTTTTAAGCCATGTAGTAAATGCCCTCTCATTATCGTGCATTTTACGAGTTTCCGATTCCGACGCCTTCAAACTTGACATAACTTTGTGATGCTGTTTTTGTTGCAGTTTACG
The DNA here is from genome assembly GCA_963924685.1 of Dexiosoma caninum. Lineage (NCBI taxonomy): Eukaryota > Metazoa > Arthropoda > Insecta > Diptera > Tachinidae > Dexiosoma > Dexiosoma caninum. The sequence continues at coordinate 51,580,088 of OZ004729.1, forward strand.
TTCGCGCTTTATTAGCTGTTCTTTTGAAAGACCATATTCAGAAATATAACCTGTATAGTTGGGTAGTTTTTCTTGGGCATTTTTCAATTCACAACATGACTTGTAGTGTAATTTTAAATCTGTTACTTCGGGCGGGGGCACAAAATGCCGATTATTGCAGCCATAATTATTCGAATAGGAGCCAATTGCATTTGAAGATTTAGTTTTACGCCGAAAGGAAAACCGTTTCTTAACAGGTGAATTGCGATGTTTCAAATTGCATGGGGATGGAGTTAACGAGGTTTTATCACATACCATATCGTCGGATAGATATGACGCCACTATAATTGATAATTTATCGTCCTCCGCATCATTTTCATAGTATTCAGCATTTGTTAAAAGTTCGTTATCGCCAGTGTCTGTGTCATCGCTAAAAGATTCAGTACAACTGTATTCTTGAATTTCGTTTTCATCGTCATTTGAATCATCATTTTCGTTATCCGATATTAAAAGATTGGTTAAACTCTTTCTAACTTCCTCGTCATCATCTTCCGTGTAGTCAAAGGTAATTTGTTTGAGTATTTTACGTTGCATACCATTGCGACTGTCAAATTTTATTACATTTGCAGTCTCCACTTCATCACTTTCCATGTCCATTATAAGTATTTCTTCACAAATTTCTTCCAAAATTATATTTTCTTCATAACTTGAACATTTTGTCGTAGACACAATATGTTTTTCTTGCCGTTTGTATGAAACTTCGTCATCTTCGTTATCTTCCATGGCTGAAGTTAATGTTTGCTCTTCTTTCTCTTCCTCTGTTAATATCTTTTGGGGATTAGTTTCACAGGTTTCATTAGTTACAATTTCGTTGACTGTTTCTTCTTCTGTGATAATTTTCAATTTATGGTCCATTTCGATTTTAAACTTATCTTCCTCAATTACTATACAATATCTTCCTAATTTATCTTCTAACTGCGCTAGATTTATTCCATTTTGCGGTTCATATTCTTCTAAATTTGCTGCAAAACTTACTTTACGATTTTGTTGTAACTCAGCTGTTAATTCATCATCCAAGCTGTTGTCATCACTAAATAGTTCCTTATTAGCTTCATTGATTTTATCCACTATATTGTATTCATTAACGGGTTTTAAAACTGTATTATAAATATTTATTAGATAGTCTTTTTAAACTTTTCATATATTTGTTCGATACTTACAGTATACTTCACATTCGTCTTCTGATTCCTGTTCTATTTCATTTTGAGTAATTGTCATGTCTAGCTCCTTTGACGCCATAGAATTTCCTACTTCGTGTTGATTCTATCTAATGGAAATTTAATTTGGAATTAAATTTTTTTTAGCTACTACCGTTAGAGCGAAAGGTTACAAACGACACTAAAATTCAAATACTTATGTCGTTCATTCTATAGAATTTTGATTTGCTTTTAGTAGAAATGCAATTTAAAGAATTCATTAAAAATACAACGCCTGCATTTTTTTCTTCGAACAGTGCTCAATGGATGTTGCTTACGGAACTAGTTGGAAAGGCATAGTATAGAGAAGAGACAGGTGGCGAAGTGAAAGAATGATAGAGAGCTTCATATTGAGGAGAGCCATTTTATTTATTATTTTACTTCGCCGACCTTTTATTGCTCAAATAGTCAGAGTTTAGACAGGCGAACATTTGGAAGAAACACATCTGTTTTTTCTTTCGCGTTCACTCAGACGAAAATCTTGCCGTTGACTTTCCATTATTATTGTTATTATTTGCGTTTCGCCGAGTATCGAACATAAAAACTATGCTCCCTTCTTCACCCGTAATATGCTGCCAAACTAAATGTTTCTCTTCCACCTGTTCGCCCGAACGAAGGAGTTAGCTGACACAATTGAAAATGTTTTGGTCACATCAGTTCTCTTAATAATTAATTTAGTTGATTTTATTTTTTAAAAAATACTTTATGAGAACATCATAAGGTATTTAAGAATACATTTAAAATATTTTTTTCGGGAAAAAGCAAAATTTTAAAAAGAAGAATTATATAAAGACATTCGCAGAGTAAATTCATTTAATCTATGAAACCATTAATATTTTTGACTAAAGTAAAAAGAAAACATTCAGGTACAAAGGAATTTTTTTTTTATGTTGTACTCAAATAAATTTGTTAAAAAATTTCTTTATTAATAAAAGAAAAACTAACCAATTTTTATCCCAAATCTTAGAGATGCATTCTTTACATGGTCCTTTGTTATAAATTTTGTCACTTTCTTTTTACTGCGGTTTGCCGACAGCGGCTGCAATTGTAATGGGTTTGTTTGTTAACTTAACTTAACTTAACTCTGTATGTGTGTATGTCAAGTCAGTTGTAATACATTAATATATAATTAATTTCAACCTTAAAACTTTTTGGTAAAAACACGATTTTTAACGTATTTTTATATGTTGTGTGTGTGTTTTTTATAGTCTAATTTTTTCAGTACTACGTTTTGGTTTATTTATTTCAGAAATCATTTTTTATTAGTAAGTTCTTTTTGTGAATTTCTTTTTGTTTGCAAAGATATTTAAAACATTAACACAAATCAAACAATATCTAAATACATACATACATATATATATGTATGTACATATACATATTACAATCCAAATACATACTATAACTACTTTTGTACCTAATAAGTAAAAGTATTTGTCAAAACACGTGTATGCTTTTGTTTTTCTTTTTGTAACTTTCCGTTTCCGACGTTGTGTTTCAGTTCAAATTTCACTACTATGCGCCTGCTGGAATTTATTATATTCTATTGACTCTTCTTGTTTGAAAGAAAATAAGAATTTCAAAAATTTTATTGCAATATATTGAACATAATAGTACATATTGGTAACCAGGCAATAAAAAGAATTATTGTGTTTGATCGATGTATTATAGAAAATTTTCGTGAAAAGGCTGTTTTATTAACTTGTGACCTTAAATATTCATGTTAACAATTAACTGATTTTGTATAGGAATTGTTCAGGATTTTTGGTATTTTTTTGTTGCAGTTTTCAACTTTTAAGAAATGACTAGCATATTATACGCTACTTTTTATGATAAAATAAAAAATGCACATAATTTTTTTATGGCAACGAAGATGAACATTTAAATATTTATTTTAATACGCTTCGCTAGCCCCCCACACGCACTTATGTAGTTGTCCGCCATTTTGGGTCGTTCGCAATATTTTGTTTGGAGTTCCCTTCATAAAAATCCCTTTAATTTGATACCGTATGCCATATTGTGTTTGCAGAGATTTCATATTTTTAAATTTTCGGAGAAACATTAGGATATGTTTCATTACACAATTAGGTCTTCCTGAGTTTAAAGTTTCATTGCAATCGGTTGGATTGATGCGAAATTGACCCCTTCTCCCCTTACCCACCATGAAAATGTAGCTCATATGTTAATTTGGGCCATAAGCATACGTCTGCCAAATTTCATTCAAATCCAAAAAGCGGTTTTTAAATGATGGTGGAACAAACATCGAAACATACACATTGTCACATTTCAAGAATTATAGAAATAGAGATTACCGCCATGCGCATGTTCTTCCTTTAGATGACGTAGTTTAACCCAATCAAGAGTTGCATATTCTCTATATTTCCAAATCATTTAGGACTGTGTTTGTATTGAAAACTTTTATTATTAATATTATGATTAATATTAATGATGCAAAATAAAAATATTTAATCTTTTGGAAGATGAATATGAATGTCATATGTGTAGTGTGTTGAATTTTAAGAAACTATGTATGTAGATATAATGCATAGAATAAATTTTGAACCAATCAACAATATATTGAGCTCTCACATTTTTTTCACCAGATATAAAATTGATAATGTAGTTACTAAACCCATAAACTTTTTGTCGGACTCCATTAGCTTATAAGCTTCAGGACTCAAAGGTAAAAATGCAAATATCCTCCTTTTTTATACCCTTCACTTTTAGTGTAAAGGGTATAAGTTTGTCATTCCGTGTGAAACTTTTTTAATATTCGTCTCAGAAGAAAAATTTATATATTTTCAGAAAGATTATGAATAGGGAAGTTGATAGAGCCATGTCCGTCTGTCTGTGTTTGTGTTTCTTGAAACGGCGTTTGTAGCCAAATTAATCATCTCATAAAATTCATTTTGTGTCAATCCGTCAGTAGTATACCTGAATCTCTTCCTATTGAAATTTGGGCAAATCGGTTGAATAGTTTCCGAGCTACAGCCGCGGATCCACTACCAACTTGTTTTTTTTCTTGAAATTTTAGTACAAAATTGTCCATAACTTCGAAACGAATGGAGCGATTTTAATAAAATTTAGTCCGTGTATGTAACTAGGTGGACTACTTACTTTAAATACTATTTGGACCCGCTAAGTAGCCCCAAATATGTTCAAAATATGAAAAAAAAAAAACAACAAGCACGCGATTTCCATTATATATTATGAAATAGACTAATAGAAGAAACAATATTTAAATTAAAACATACTTCTTACTTACATACCATAACATGATTCGAACCACCATCAGACTTCACCAAAACGCCATCCATATACTCAGTCACCTCACCCAGCAAGACCGCTGAGTTTGTTATAACTTATCTAGACTAAATCATACCACAATTTTCCCACTAATACTATCAAATACACTAAAACAAGTCGTGTAACGACCCTTTTTAGCAATACATCTAAAGAAATTTTACCATATATGTATACGGAGTCTGATGAAACAAATACATTCTTAGCACTCATAAACTCATGGTGCCAGTTTTTATAAACAATTTTTTAGAAGCCAAACCACCTCATTCTTTTTTGCTAATTTTATAAATATGTACATTCATGCGAGTAGTAGCATTGCTTTTTGAGCATTTCAGTATGCAAAAAAAAAGTGTTGCCACGAAATAATGTTGGGATAGAGGACATACAGATGATTATCCGATTTTTATTTATATATATTTAAAATTTTACATGTAAAGAAAAAACAAAAAACTGAGACAAGTTGAATTGAATTGATTGGTATGATTGTTAAAATAAGTAGTAGGAAAGACTTAATTGTTCTTCGCTACACCAAAAAAATTTATAATAAATAATTTTATTTTTACAATTTCTGTTAAAAAACATTTTACAAAACTTCAAAAAAGGTCGAATGTTTTCTTACGTCTTACGTCTATGTGTGACTGTTTTTTGAACACTAACGCACACTAATACAAATATTGCCGCGGATATTAATCGTGTCGCATCGGCTTAACGAAAGAAAATATTAAATCTAACAGTGAAAATGCTGAAATTGCTACAATGGCGGATTATGTATGCGAGCAAATGGCCTTGAATGTGAGTTTTTATTTTAAAAATATGTTCAAATAAATACGTGGTATCGAGATGCTAACTATTCAAAACTAAAATACGCCAACTGAGCAACCTAAATATGCCAAACTTTCAAATTACAGAATTGTCTGCTGCTTTATGAATTATTATTCCATTTAAATTCATAAACTTTTTTTTTTGGATGTAAAAAATGTATAATAACTGATTTTTCATGGAAATTTATTTATTAATTCTTTAATGAATGAAATGAACTAAAATATAAATAAATTTAAATGAATTCGGCAGTAAGAAATTGTTGCATTAGAGAAGAAGCCTCAAATAAAATCGAAAATAATTTTTACCAGAAACAAATAAGCGTCTCAAATTTGTACGACGAAAAAAAAGTAACTTACGCCGTACGTTTTTTGAACAATAATAGTGTCTTCTTTGCTGTACAGCTACCAAAAAAGAATATTCTGATGCATTTGTGGCTTACACTATTCTTGCGTAATCGGATCTTTCAAACAGGCTTACACCATTTTGTGCTGTAAGTATTTGATACATTTAAATGAAGTACTCAAATATTACTTATATTTTATGGAAGTAGAAGATTCCGCAAATAGTTTATTTTTACTAAATAAAGCAAATCTGTCTGAAGAATAAGAAAAATTCTTATTGTGAAAAAATCATGTTTATGAATAATCACAATATCTCTTATTTTATTAATTTTTTCTTTCTCCTGTAAAGGTATAAAATTTAAAGATTTGCCCTTTTGCATTTCACTAATAAAAACTCACATTCAATATTGTTTCGATTTTACCATAATCACTACTAGATTTAACATTGCCTTTCGGAAATTGTAACAAATAATTCTAATTTGATATCAATTTATCTCATCATTATTTCCCGGCAACACTGCTCTTCAAATTTGATTTTTTTTTTGGGTTTTAAAAAAACAAAATGTACCATTTTAAAGCGAATGCTACATGCTTACTACTGAAATGCTGAAAAATATTTTGAGACGCAATAAATGAAATAATTTTACAGTCACGGGTAAAGAAATCGACGGCTTTTTATTAAAATTAAATCACAACATAATTTTGGTTTTAAAAAAAATTTATAACAATGAAGTTCGCACTGAACTGGGAATTTGTTTATTTTGCAAAATAGTAACAATTTTAAAAGTGTGACTTTTAAAAAATTTTATTTTTTCAAAATTTTAAGCACATAATGTATTAAAAATTTTCCGATTTTACATAATTTATAATAAAATTTATATAATAATAATAAAAGAAATAGCATTCAGTGTAAACATTGCCAATGTTTGCAAATTTGAATTAAAAATTTTATCAACGAAAAATCAAGTTCTACATTTATGCTTGTTGTGGCAGTTTCATAAAAAGAAATATTATTTTCTACACTGATGTTTACCGTTCTTTCATTTTGCGCCATTAATAAGCAAAAAAATGTGGTGTGGCTTCTGACTCAAGCATTCACATTTTATGCTTGTTTTTGTTGTTTGTCTTTGAGCGTGATTATTTTTCCCTCATTTCAGTAATGCTGCCAGTATGTAAAAAAAAAGTAATAAAAATACTCAAAAAATTCCCACTTTTGATATATACTCGTATGAATAATAATTGTTATTAAAGCCCGTATGACACTAAATTTATTTTTCATTAATTAATATAAATCTATCAATAGAAAGGGACAGCAAAGCCAGAAAAAAAGAAATACAAGAAACACTTAGTCACAAAACTCTACATATGATTTCGAAATTGCATTTAATCTGATCGTTATTTTATATGTGAAGTAAAATTTTTGAAAATTCTTACTTGTAAGTATTTAACAGGGCACATTTATTAATTTATTTAAAACAGAAACTTAGATATAGAATAACTTCCTTCACTTCTCACTTGATAATGATTTTAAGAGACGAAAGGGAAATATTTCCCCGAAATAACAAAAAAATCATTTTTTTCGATGCCTAAAAGGCTTAAAGAAGTTTAAGATGCAAAAAGACCATACAATCCATTGAATATTTTCTAAGTCACCCCAAAGTTTTTATAATGTATCATATGTAGACTTTTGCTTTTATAAAATTTATTATTTTTTTCATTATATAATATTAAACAGCGTGAATTTTTATTTTTTATTTTCTGTAAAGATCGTTAATCCTATGAAATAAAAAAGTTTAACAACTTTTTTGTATTTCTCTGAAAAATTAAAATTTATTGAAGAAATTAAATCGTATGTAGAGTTTTGCAACTAAGTGTATAATATTTATATTTTTTAAGTTTTGCCTTCTTATTTCCATTAAAAAAAAACGCTGAAGAAAAATATACTGTCATTAATATCAGTGCACTCATCTACACAAATAGAAAAATATTTACAGTTTATTATTCTAGTTTTAATATTAGAATAAATGAATGCACTAATTTGTTCCGTGCGTTGGCATACTAAGCTTTCAGATTTACCGAAGTAATTTTCGGCAAACAAAAAATCATTTTCATATTCATTCAACATTGCAGAGTCTAGTAAAAAACTACTACACAATCTGCTCATATTTATAAATAATAATAAAGTGGCAGCCTTGGTTTTCAAGTAACATGCGAATACACAACCCACATGCTTCAATAATCACTGAAGACTAAAGTTTTTATTCAACAAAATTTAAATTATGGCTGCACGCCCTCTTTATTAGTGTAATAGCATTCGCACATGTGCGGTGTTTTGCGGTCTCTGATTTACATTCTTATCTATAAACATATACATATATTGTTTCGCTCACTCCTATAGGGAGCTTATGGCATTCTTTATGTTCATAATTTTGTTGTTTTATTGTTTTGTGTACATACATGTATACATATGGGCTACTGAAAAAATTCTTTAGGCCTTTCTCTGATTTAATGACTGCTTCAAATGTGTATCCAAAAAAAAATATTCACACCTATCACAGGGTAGTTATTTTATATTTACATTCGGTATTGAGAAATGTCAAAAAAATTAAAGAAAGAAGATAGAAGGGAGGAATAAAAAATACTAAACATGAAGCAAAAGTTTCATGTATGGACACTGCTGAAGCTTCAAAAGAGAATTCAAAAAAGTTTTGCAGCAAATGTTTCACAATATGGACGGCGACTAAAGGTGTAAAAGTTGTTGCCTAAAAAGTAGTTCAAAGTCGCACGGACATAATTACAGATAATCTTTTATATTTATACAATAATTTAATTACAAATTAAATTAATTCCTTTAAACCTGAAATAAACTTGAATTTTGAAATTAAATCCTTTAAAAAATATAGTTATATGTCAGTGTTTAATCTTTTCTACATTTGGGGGCTCGTACAGTGCAAAATACATACATACTTACATATGTATTAAAAATAAGAAAAATTTTGCTATTAAATATAAAGCTAATATTTTTCAGTGAACAATTCTATTCTTACGCAAAAAAAAAAAAAATTTTTTTTGGTACAATTATATAAAAGTCGAAAGTTTTTCGGGAAATAAAAAATAAAAGTAACGGTATACTAACGGTACGTATATGAAAAATATAAAGTATATGAAATAACTTAAAACCAGTTTCAAGAATAGAAAAAGAAAGAAGATCTATGTATCGCGGTTTTTAAACGATACGATTGATATTGAAACATAAAAAATATATACTTCAAAGAATATTTAAATGGTAAAAATATAAGAAAACGGTAATATTTCTTACGGACTAAAACGAATATGTATGAAAAAGAAAACGACGATGAAGGAGTAAAAACGCGTTCAAAGAAAAAAGAATTGAAACTTAAAGAAATTAATGTTCAAAACAGAGACAAACTTGAAGACAAAAGTGATCTCGAAAGTGCAAACGAAAATAACAAAATTAAGCAAACAAATTACATAAACAATCAGGAATTAGAGATAAACGAAACAGAAAAACAACTAATATACGAAGAAAAAACTGAAGGTATTTTTTAATAGAAAAAGTAAACAAAGAAACAATAAAAATGTCACAAAATTAAAATATAAATGTAGATATCGATGTCGATATCGAGTGAATGACGGCATAATGCAAATTTATATGGACGATATTATTGTTTATTCTGCTGATGAAAATACTGGTTTGAGTTACCTCGAAAAAGTTTTTGCGGTTGCTGCTAAAAATAATTTGGAAATAAACTGGAAGCAATGTAAGTTTTAACAAAGAATTTTGAATTGAATTTTTGGGAATGATTATAGAGAATGATAAAGTGACACCTACCGAAGAAAAACTAAAAGCAATAAAGAATTTTCTAGAACCATGTAATTAGAGGAGTACAATCGTTTCTTGGTCTTAGTGGATTTTTCAGAAAGTTTATTGCTAATTCTTCAATCATTAACGAACCTACTTAAAAAAGATGTTAAATTTATGATAAATGATGAAGCTAAAGCGGCTATAAATAAATTGAAAAATATGCTGACATGTCAACCAGTTTTAAGTATATTTTGTAGGGAAGCCAGGACTGAGCTGCATACAGATGCGTCAAAGTATGGGTTTGGGGTTCAGCAATTTGATGAGAAGTGGTATTCCGTTTACTACTATAGTAAAAAAACGTCTGAATATGAATCAAGACTACATAGTTATCATTTGGAAATCAAGGCCGCATTTTTAGCCATGAAAAAGTTGCGACATTACCTTTTGGGTATGAAATTTGATCTAGTGACAGATTTCTTAGCGTTCAAAAAAATTTACGACAAATATGAACTAATACACGCAATTTCAAGATACGTGATGTATATGCAAGACTTCAATTACAGTCTTAAACATCGAAAAGGAGATCGCATGAAACAATTAGATGCACTCAGCAGAAATGCAGTTAACAGTTAGCCTGGAACCAGAATTAAAATGTCGATTATGAAAAGCACAAAGCAGTGATGAAACCATAAAATCTATAATTGAAATATTAAAAATTCGTCCATACGACAATTTACTAGGAAGCGTATTATGTAAATCAATTGATGGACAGGATATTTTTGTGGCTCCTCATAACATGGAGAAGGAAATAATAACTAAGGCACATGAGATTGGGCATTTTAGTATCGCCAAAACTATTTATCAAATAAAGCAGCAATATTTCATTTCACACATAGAAGGTAAAGTCAAAAACGTTATACAAAATTGTATAAAATGCATTCTTTTTAATAAAAAGCAAGGTAAGCTGGAAGGATTTCTAGAATGTATAGATAAGGGGGATTATCCACTATGTACGATCCACATTGACCACTTGGGCCCCATGGATTCAACTTCCAAGCACTACAAATATATTTTTGCTGTAGTAGATGGCTTTAGCAAATTTGTTTGGATATACCCTATAAAAACTACTGGTGTTGAGGAAGTATTTGACAAATTGGAGTATTGGCGTTCTGTTTTTGGTGACCCACAACGCATAATAAGTGATCGTGGCTCTGCGTTTACTTCGAAAACGTTTGAAGACTCTTGCAATTCTCACAACATACAACATGTCTTACCTACAACTGGTGTGCCGAGAGGGAACGGCCAAATTGAACGTGTCAACAGGGTCATAATAGCTGTATTATCAAAATTTTCTTCATCTACAAATTGATCACCGTTTGAACTTATTTTTGGCGTAAAAATGAAAAACGATAGCCTCACAAATATAATGGACTTGAGAAAAGAACTGGTTACTGAATTTGAAGATAAGCGACAACAAATGAGATATGAAAGTAAAAAGCAAATACAAAACGCACAGGATGGTTACAAGAAAAACTTTGATCGTAAAAGAAAGAAAAATGTAGACTACAAAGAAGGTGACTTAGTAGCAATCAAGAGAACCCAGTTTGTTGCCGGTAAAAAGCTATCAAATGAATACCTTGGCCCATATGAAATTGCGAAGGTGAAGAGAAATGGCCGATACGACGTTCGAAAAGCTGCTTCTTTTGATGGACCAAACTTAACCAGCACTAGTAATGATCACATGAAACTATGGTGTTATTCTAAAGTTGACGATGATGGCGGTAGTTCCTCCGGGACGGATGATGAGTCGGATGTCCGAATGTGAGATAAAGGGGTATAATAATGGACAGGACGATACGTACTTAAATACCAAGTTGTACAACGCTGACGGACAAAGAGAGAAGACAGAGTAAAAAGTCGAGCAGTCGTTTAAGATCAAGTAGCCTAAAAAGATATAAATTTTGTAAAGTTGTAAAAGTTGTTGCCTAAAAAGTAGTTCAAAGTCGGACGGACATAATTACAGATAATCTTTTATATTTATACAATAATTTAATTACAAATTAAATTAATTCCTTTAAACCTGCAATAAACTTGAATTTTGAAATTAAATCCTTTTAAAAAATATAGTTATATATCAGTGTTTAATCTTTTCTACATACATATATGTATATATATATACATATACACATATACAACATAGACCGACTAACATGAATATATATAAACAATATGCACATACATACATACATAGCTATATACACAAATATACACTTTTGTAACAAACTCATACAAATATATACATGCAATTCACACACACGTACACATATACATATGCATATACACACATAAACATGCACAAATATACACATATTAGAGTTGTGTCGTTCAGCTCTGAGCTAGCTCAATTGAACGATTCAGTAAACTGAGCGAAGTGAGCGCTCACTTTTTTTGATGATTCTAGGTCAGTGAAGAGCGCTTGCAATGTTTTTTTTTCGTTCATTTTATTGGTTCATCAGTGCTACCAGAACCAAAAAAAATTTTCTTAAATATAATTTGTATGATGCCAGCGAATATTTTACATCATTGGCGATTTAGTGCAAACACTATTATTTTCTTAAATAAATTTCTCTCTTGTAGTTTGTATTTATTTGATTTAAGTTTGTTACCGATAAGGTTAGTGTCAAGAAACATTATTGAAAATGACAAAAAGGATTTTAATTTCAAAATGCATTAACATTTTTACGAAAGACTGAGTAAAATCTATGTATGAATTTAGTTTTAACGAATTTTTTAAACTTTACGCTACTGTTACATAATCAAGTTTGTCTTTAAAATTTGCTACACATACTGTTTGGCAAAAGTAACTTAAATTGAAATAGGCTGCGCCCAGTTTTAAATAAATTTTATTTATAAGATGAATCATAGGCCCTCATCTTTAAATCATTTTACCTATACGACGGAAGCTCAATAAACTGAAACACTTATTGTACTTATGGCCAATTTTTGACTAATTTATATTTAAGTGCTTTTTAAATAAGAAATTAAGTTTTCCACCGTTGCTTTTATGATATTTAAATAGTACTTAAGGTCAATTTAATTCACCATATGATTTCGACTATATATTTTTGTTCTGCACAAACATAATGTGGTCCGGCAAAAAGTTATTAGTGTTTAATTTCAAATATATGCACATAAAAGCGTACATTTATTACAATAAAAAAATTATATAAACAATGCAAATTTTTTAATAAACTGTCTTTCATTACTTTTCAAATGTTTCTTCACATGCCATCGGTAAAATACTGTTGTATTTAAAAACTACATATAATTTCATAGTGATGCCGTAATTTTATAGCATTTAAACACGAACATTTAATTCGTACTGAAAAACTGATGCTGTATTTAAATTCAACTTAAATTTAAATGAAAATTAACTAAATAGGTGTAAGTACTAAGTAAAAAAACTGGGCATTAGAATACCAGTAAAGAAAAACGAAATTTGCTTATTGAAATTATAATCAGCTGTTTTCTTTACTGTAAATTTTACAAGTATGAATGGATTAAAACTTCAATTGTAAAACTTGAAACTGTAAAGGTCATGTCAGATAAAACTTTTCCTTTGTGTTGCGACATCTAAAACAAAATGTACATACTTATATGCAAAGTTCAAAACGTCACGCAATACGAAAAAGTTGTATCTGACACGTCCTTACCCCGCAAATTAGAACTTTAAAATTTAAATTTATTATAACATCTGGCAGCATCAGCCAATAATGTACCCAAGGTAGATTAAAAAGGAGTAAATTGTTGATCTGCCTTGAATTCGTTCGTTAAACTTTAACAAACTGAATTTTTTTCGAAAAGAGTTTGTGATAAAATTTCAAAATGTTTTTATGCAATGGCAGAAAGAAGAAAACGGAGTGAAATTTGTTTGCATTTTACCCAAGATGCAGACAATAGAGCGCAATGTAAATATTGCAAATTAAGTTTGAGTACAGCTGGAGGATCTCATGGAAATTTATCGCGTCACCCATACGCCTTTAACATTAATAAGGCAAACACCACCGATTGCCGCACGTGCATCAGAAATGGAAACATCTGAACAACCTTCAACAAGCCCACATGCTCAGTCACAACAGAGGTTGACACAATTTTTTCGTAAGCCACCTCCGACCCGAAAAGTCGAGCAAATTGATAGGCAAGTTTTAAAAATGAAAGTGAAAGGACATCATGCTTTGCGAATTGTAGACGAACCTGAATTCAACAAGCTGATAGTAGAGATATCAAACTGTCCAGGTTACACTTTACCAACTCGTAAGACGATTTCGAATGTCATATAGCCCAGTATTTACTCTGAAATTTTAAGTTCAGTGAAGGCAAATCTCCAATCTGCTGTAGCGATTTGCCTTACAACTGATGGATGGACATCACAAACAAACACTAACTACGTAGCCGTTACAGTTCATTTCATAGATGCAAATACTGTGCTAAAATCACATTCACTTGCATGTGATGAATTTGCTGAGAGACACACGGCTGACAACTTGGTCAACTTTTTAAAATCAATAACAAAGGATTTTGAAATTGAGAATAAAGTAACGGCAATCGTAAGCGATAATGCTGCATATATCACTGCTGCAATTCGGCAATGTCAGTGGAGAGGAATTGGATGCTTTGCACACACGCTAAACCTTGTTGTGAAAGCAGCCCTTGAGCAAATACGTGACCAAGGTAAAGAAAATTGTTGAATACTTTCATAGAAGTACACAAGGACTTAAGAAATTAAGAGAAATTCAAAAGCAAATGAATTTCCCTGATTTAAAACTTAAACAAAATGTCGTCACTAGATTCAATTCCACGTATGAAATATTGGATAGAATATATGCACCAATAGAAGCAATTATTTTAACGCTTAATTTAGTTCGTCCCGACTTATCCATATCTTTAGAAGAATGGGATCTGGTAAAAGAGGTTATACCAATTTTAAAACCTTTTTTTCAAATTACAAATGAAATTTCAGCAGAAAAGAGTTACGGTTTTGTACAATATTTTAGAAGGAAATATCACAAAGCGTATTTCCTCAAACCATAAAGTGATGGAAATAATAAATATATTGAAAAGGGCAATTCAATTACGGTTTGGCGATTTGGAAAAAAGCGGCCAGTATGCAGAGAGTGCTATCTTCGATCCACGCTTTAAACGGAAAGGTTTTAAAAACGATTCAACCTACCACAATGCTGTGAAAGCCATCAGAACCAGGATAGGGCTTATAAGACTGTCGGACAACATTGATGACGAGCATGAAGAAACTCTTATGGAAGATTTTGTTAATACCATAACTGAAGATGACATTTGGGGAGATTATGATGCAGATTTTAGACGAACCGTCAGACCTGAAAATAATACTGCTGCAGGTATAAGAGAGTTCGACAAATACATAAATGAGGAATATCTTGATAGGAAAAATTACTCTCTTGTTTGATGGAAGGAGCGGAAATTACTATATCCCAGGGTCTATAAGTATGCTCTGAAACGGCTTTGCATTGTAGCTACATCTGTTCCCTGTGAGTGCATATTTTCTGCCACAGGTCAAATAATTAATGATCGACGAACTCTATTGAAACCCAATAAAGTTTCGAAGTTAGTGTTTTTACACTATAATATGTAATTTTTTATAAAAATGTACTCAATTATGTGATTGACGCAAGTTGCAAAAAAAAATTTAGTACAAATTATAATAAGAATAATAGTAATAATAATAATACAATATTAATAACAATAATAATGATAATAATAACAACAATACTAAGTCTTCCTTTTGGTTCACCTCTAATTTTTATTTAAATCCGTTTATTAATCACAGTCTTTTATATTTTTTTTTTTTTTTTTTTTTTTTTTTTGTCTTGGACCGGCACTTAGGGGATGACCCCTACACATGCGATGCATTGTGCTGGAACTAGGAAATTAGGTTATGGGAAGGAGGATAGAGGGAGTAGTGTTTATTGACATTTGATTTAAATCTTCCCATGCTAAAAGTGACAGGAAACACCTCTGCGGGTAGTCTATTCCACATATTCGGCCAAAAAACGAATTTTCCCTGTAATGCGTAGTGCGAGTCGCCCTCAAATCGACCACAAATGGATGCGCTCTTAATGATGATCGCGTCGTGCGCGCGAATAACCGGGTTTCGGGAACAAGTTCCCTGATTTCATTAGAACACATCCCATTATAGTAACGATAGAACAACGAAACGCACCCCACGTTGCGACGATGCTCAAGAGAGTCAATAGAGTTGGCTACCCTACTGTCTCCTATGAGTTTCTTCGCCCTTTCTTGTACACGGTCGAGTAACTTCAAAATAGTCTTTGGAGCACCGGCCCACACATGAGAGTTGTATTCCATTTTCGGTCGGATGTAGGCGGTATAAATAGTGAGGATATCAGATGGGGTGAAGTATGTCTTACACCGCCTTAAAAAGCCTAGGCACTTGAATGCTTCCTTTGAGACCTGAAAAATGTGCTCAGTCCATCGGACATCACACTGAATTTTCATGCCAAGAACATCAAGAGCTTCTGATTCCTCAATGTTTATGCCACCCATTTTTACAGATGAGGCAGCGTGATCATGCATACGGCGGTGTGTTAGCATGCAGCATATTTTCCGTTAATGAATTGCTTTTTTTTTTATGATATTTATATAATTTTTTAATATTACATATTTATATGATGAATTGAAAAAATAAAATATTAAAAACTTCACTTTATTCTCATTCAATTTGTATTTTCAACGGACTGTGTTTTATTAGTCTGTATTTATCGCCTCCAATAGAACATAAAACATAATTAGCGCTAGTTAATTTTTTGAAATTAAACGAATATTTGAATAATAATAATCTAAATTTTTTTATATATTTATATTAGGCTATGAAAACATTTCACATAATTCACTAAAATAACAAATTTCAGCACCAAAATCATATTTTCTCTTTCTACTACTGATTAAAGCTGCCTTGGTGTTGTATTTGATTGAATCAAATGAGCTAAAAAATCAGTTCAGAAACAATATCAACTGAGCATCAAAATCAACTGAGCTAAAAGTCAACTGGTACTACTGAGCTACTGAACGTACTAAACGAACCATCTCACCAAAAAGAGCTAATTCGAGGGTGGCGATGGCACGATGGATGGTAGTCTGCACGTTGGCTACACAACCAAAAAACAGACCTCTGTCCAACCCCAGTTTCAGACAAAAAATATTAAAATGAAAATAAACATCTCGCATTTTGCTGATGTGCATTATTATATATATGATGTTATATATATTATATATATATATATGATGTGTGTCTTTGTGTGTCAGTTGTTGTCGGAAGGTTTCAGTGGCGAAGGCATAGTCACTGGTCACTGAACAATACCGGCTTCAGCTGATAGCAATCCACAATCACATCAGAACGCCCTCCTTCGTCGATATTGTGTAGCACCGGCGAAGTAAAATAATAATAAAAATGGCTACTAAACCGAAGCTTCAGCACTGCTCCGAGTATAAACAAAGAACGTGCAGACGCAGAGCTGTAAAATAATTAATTAAGCTTCATCTCCTGTCGTTTCTCCTACTATCCCTTTCCTATAGTTCCAGCACAATGCTTTCCATGTGTAGGAGTCATCTCCTGAAAGCTGGTCCTAGATAAAAAAAAAAAAAAAAAACTGAAAAGAGCGCTCACTTCAAAGATCTTATGAACCCAACTCTAACACATATATATATATATATATATACATACATACATACACACTGAAACATGCATATACAAATGTACATACAAACTTACACACGTGTACATTCATACGGACACACGCGCTCATACACACATATATACACATGCATACATACACTCATAGATATACGAATGTACGTACACACATGCAAATATACAGTCATAAATATATACATATGCAGCCACAAATATATGTACATGCACACATACATGTATATATTAAAAAATTATTAAATATCAACAAATTTAAGTAAAAAGTTTTTAACAATAAACTGTATGATGCAAATGTATATAATAAGAAAGTGTGTTTTGTTTAACAATAAACTGTATGATGCAAATGTATATAATAAGAAAGTGTGTTTTGTTTAACAATACATATGCATATGTATATAAATTTTTTAACAATTTTAAAGATACATATTTACAGATGCAAAAATATGAAAAATATTATATAACAACAATTATAAAGAACTAATAAATGAGAATATATACTTGAATATATATATATGTATGTGAATTTTTACAAGAAAATGTTTGATAAAAATAAATATATGAATTTTTAACACTTTTAAACAAACAATAAATAGAACAAATAATAAATTATCACTAACAAATAATCATTATCCTAAGAAATAATCATTAACCTAACAAATATTACGTAAATTTTTACTAACTAAATATCTATAATTCTGCGCTAAGTTATCTGTGTCTGCCTTAAAATTTATTTTATTTGTTAATGGTGTGTTAATAATTTCTAACATGTCTAACATTAAAGGGTGCTTTAGACGATAAGCGTCTGTTATGAGAGAGGAAATAAAATGAAATTCCATCCGTATTTCAAAAAAAGAGAGTAAAAATCATATGGTTGTTTTCTGGCTTTTACATCATTGGTATGGTAAAATCAAGTAAGATGAAAACATTCTCATTTAATTTAACTACAGCTGTTTGCTTGTTTTCTCCAGGGATGGAGTTCTTGTGCAATTGAATTTTTTTTTTAAGAACCTTGAAAAATATTTTTATAACTTTCGAATATGTTATTTTCGTGGTCAAAATTTTTAGTGTACTTTTGGAAAATATACGTATATTTTTATAAAATTGTGCTGTCGTGGTCTAAAATGTACATTTTGATTTAATAATTGGTATAAATTTATGAAACCAGTTTTCCCTTCCTGACTTTCTCACATTTGTTTACATAAAAATGCATCCCTGATCTAATGGTGTGTGTTGGTTTTTGAAAAATTTTAAAAAATCAAGAGAGCATACGATTGTAAAATTTTCATCATTACAATTATCCTTATCATTTCCTCTACAGGGTATTTTATAAATTACATTTGATTTATCCCATTTATCAATTCCATCCTTTGGTTTACTAAATAATCTATTTAAAGTATTAAATGATTTATGAGCTATTCTATATCTGTCCGTATTATAAATTTTAGATTTAGCTAATCTTTCTGACATTCCGGTTATATAAGTCACAGAATGTATATCTTATGATCTGTAACATTATTTATACTTCTTATTCTATCATTTCTATAATATTGACCTATTAATTAAATAGTTGGGAAAATTATTATCTTCTAATATGTTTCTAATCTTAACTAACTCTTTCGAACTCTTTCTATGAAATTTTTAGCAGTGTTTATAATAATATGTCACTATGTTTGCAATAATAATTAATCATCCGTCCCGAAGCTGTATATATCTGATACCAATCTATTACTAATCTATTAACTTTCCTAATAATAAAAGTATCTAAATAGGAGAGTTTTGAGTCATATTCCCTTTCGACAGTAAATTTTATACTGGAATTAAATTCATTAAATATCGTTAATATATATTCCACCTCACATCTAGGAATAATGCAAAATGAATCATCTACATATTTGGTCGGAATATATTAAGTTTCTGAATCCAATAATTCTTCCATTACAATATCTGCTATGATTGGAGATCTCATTGGAAGACCATTTTGTTGAATATATATATTACCATTATATTGAAGATATCTGTTATCATCTATGCAAAATTTTAAAATACGTAAAAATAAACACTTGTCTATTCTAGTATACTCCTTAATCATATCCCATTTTTCCCCGATTGTATCTATTGCGAAATCAATAGGTATACTTGGAAATAGAGAAACCATCAAAAGAAATTAAAATCTCATCATCCAATTGATTGATGATTTGATTCCTAATTCTGTTCAGAAATTCTTTAGAGTTTTTAATATTATATTTTTAATGTTTAGTAAATTTTTTCAAAATATTTGTAATGTATTTACATAACTCATATGAAGGAGAATTAATGAAATAATATATTGGTCTTAATCGAAAATATTCTTTATGAATTTTCGGTAGTCCATATAAACGTGGGACAATCGCCACGTTTGTCCTAAGTCTATTCTTCTCAATAGATGTTATAATTTTTTTCTTAAATAATTCATCAACTATGTTATTGTTTATTTTTTGCAATTTATTTGTTGGATCTCTATTAATTAAATTATATTTTGTAATATCTCCTAGAATGTTATTGATTCTAAGATCATAATCCTGTTTTTTAATTGCTACAGTAACATTACCTTTCTCTGCATCTACAATAAATATACCCTTATCATTTCCTCTACAGGGTATTTTATAAATTACATTTGATTTATCCCATTTATCAATTCCATCCTTTGGTTTACTAAATAATCTATTTAAAGTATTAAATGATTTATGAGCTATTCTATATCTGTCCGTATTATAAATTTTAGATTTAGCTAATCTTTCTGACATTCCGGTTATATAAGTCACAGAATGTATATCTTATGATCTGTAACATTATTTATACTTCTTATTCTATCATTTCTATAATATTGACCTATTAATTAAATAGTTGGGAAAATTATTATCTTCTAATATGTTTCTAATCTTAACTAACTCTTTCGAACTCTTTCTATGAAATTTTTAGCAGTGTTTATAATAATATGTCACTATGTTTGCAATAATAATTAATCATCCGTCCCGAAGCTGTATATATCTGATACCAATCTATTACTAATCTATTAACTTTCCTAATAATAAAAGTATCTAAATAGGAGAGTTTTGAGTCATATTCCCTTTCGACAGTAAATTTTATACTGGAATTAAATTCATTAAATATCGTTAATATATATTCCACCTCACATCTAGGAATAATGCAAAATGAATCATCTACATATTTGGTCGGAACCATATTAAGTTTCTGAATCCAATAATTCTTCCATTACAATATCTGCTATGATTGGAGATCTCATTGGAAGACCATTTTGTTGAATATATATATTACCATTATATTGAAGATATCTGTTATCATCTATGCAAAATTTTAAAATACGTAAAAATAAACACTTGTCTATTCTAGTATACTCCTTAATCATATCCCATTTTTCCCCGATTGTATCTATTGCGAAATCAATAGGTATACTTGGAAATAGAGAAACCATCAAAAGAAATTAAAATCTCATCATCCAATTGATTGATGATTTGATTCCTAATTCTGTTCAGAAATTCTTTAGAGTTTTTAATATTATATTTTTAATGTTTAGTAAATTTTTTCAAAATATTTGTAATGTATTTACATAACTCATATGAAGGAGAATTAATGAAATAATATATTGGTCTTAATCGAAAATATTCTTTATGAATTTTCGGTAGTCCATATAAACGTGGGACAATCGCCACGTTTGTCCTAAGTCTATTCTTCTCAATAGATGTTATAATTTTTTTCTTAAATAATTCATCAACTATGTTATTGTTTATTTTTTGCAATTTATTTGTTGGATCTCTATTAATTAAATTATATTTTGTAATATCTCCTAGAATGTTATTGATTCTAAGATCATAATCCTGTTTTTTAATTGCTACAGTAACATTACCTTTCTCTGCATCTACAATAAATATACCCTTATCATTTCCTCTACAGGGTATTTTATAAATTACATTTGATTTATCCCATTTATCAATTCCATCCTTTGGTTTACTAAATAATCTATTTAAAGTATTAAATGATTTATGAGCTATTCTATATCTGTCCGTATTATAAATTTTAGATTTAGCTAATCTTTCTGACATTCCGGTTATATAAGTCACAGAATGTATATCTTATGATCTGTAACATTATTTATACTTCTTATTCTATCATTTCTATAATATTGACCTATTAATTAAATAGTTGGGAAAATTATTATCTTCTAATATGTTTCTAATCTTAACTAACTCTTTCGAACTCTTTCTATGAAATTTTTAGCAGTGTTTATAATAATATGTCACTATGTTTGCAATAATAATTAATCATCCGTCCCGAAGCTGTATATATCTGATACCAATCTATTACTAATCTATTAACTTTCCTAATAATAAAAGTATCTAAATAGGAGAGTTTTGAGTCATATTCCCTTTCGACAGTAAATTTTATACTGGAATTAAATTCATTAAATATCGTTAATATATATTCCACCTCACATCTAGGAATAATGCAAAATGAATCATCTACATATTTGGTCGGAACCATATTAAGTTTCTGAATCCAATAATTCTTCCATTACAATATCTGCTATGATTGGAGATCTCATTGGAAGACCATTTTGTTGAATATATATATTACCATTATATTGAAGATATCTGTTATCATCTATGCAAAATTTTAAAATACGTAAAAATAAACACTTGTCTATTCTAGTATACTCCTTAATCATATTCCATTTTTCCCCGATTGTATCTATTGCGAAATCAATAGGTATACTTGGAAATAGAGAAACCATCAAAAGAAATTAAAATCTCATCATCCAATTGATTGATGATTTGATTCCTAATTCTGTTCAGAAATTCTTTAGAGTTTTTAATATTATATTTTTAATGTTTAGTAAATTTTTTCAAAATATTTGTAATGTATTTACATAACTCATATGAAGGAGAATTAATGAAATAATATATTGGTCTTAATCGAAAATATTCTTTATGAATTTTCGGTAGTCCATATAAACGTGGGACAATCGCCACGTTTGTCCTAAGTCTATTCTTCTCAATAGATGTTATAATTTTTTTCTTAAATAATTCATCAACTATGTTATTGTTTATTTTTTGCAATTTATTTGTTGGATCTCTATTAATTAAATTATATTTTGTAATATCTCCTAGAATGTTATTGATTCTAAGATCATAATCCTGTTTTTTAATTGCTACAGTAACATTACCTTTCTCTGCATCTACAATAAATATACCCTTGTTTTCCCTAGGAAAATATCAGCTTTCCTTGCCTTCTCTAATATAAATTTATCTCTATTAGTTAATCTAATCTTATTTAAATGGTTTTCAATAACTGTAGTTAGTCTATTTCTAGCTATCTCTTGTTCTTCTTTCTTATTAAAAGTCTGTACTAAATCTTCTCCTTCTGATATAACTTTCAAAATAGGGATTTCATCTTAGTAGGTAAAGCGTGTTTTAATATTTAATTCCTGTAGTTGTAATCCTTTTAGCTTATCAAATTTATTTTTATGAATTATATTTACCTTTTTCCTATATGAAACAGTTAAGTGGTCTTCAAAATATAAAAATTCAACCATTTGTTCCACAGTAAAATTTCGTTCTAAATTTTTTAATATTACTTCTCTTTCTCTTTGAAAATGTTTCAATACCTGATGTTTTTCCTTTATTGCTAATCTTAAGATTTTGTTGTGTAGTCCTGTGTATATTTAGAAATTGATTGTTGGATATCCGGTAATCCTTCTCTGTTGAAAACATTAAGAATATTCTTTGTTGAATTTTTTATGAAATTTGGGACAAGTCCTGCATTCTTACATCTGGTTAAAAACGTTATAGCTGATTTTGATTGTACAATTTTATTCCTAAGAGATTTGAGTTGATATATTTATCTCCTGGTTTCATAATTTTTCTTGAAATCCCTGTAGTCCATTGATATTAATTAAAGTGCTCTCCTTTTTAATTTTAATTATATTATTAATTGACCTTTTTTATTATATTTTTTGAAATATATTTATTAAGCTTGAGGTCTTTTTTATTTTATTTTGTGTTATTCGATATTTCGTTAACAGCTTGTTAACATCATCAGGAATAATAGGAAATTATAATTGTTTGAAATATAAAATTATTTTTGAAACATGTCACAAAATTTTTGTTATAAAATTTGTTTGAAAAGTTAAAAATGTGAAGTGGTAATATATGTGTATGTTTGTATATAAATTTGTATATGCATGTTTATGTGTGTATGTATGTATGTATATATGTACACGTGTGCATGTTTATGTGTGTAAATGCATATGTATATGTGTACGTGTGTGTGCATTGCATGTATACATCATACGGGCTTTGATATTATGATCACTCCAATCCTATTTCAGTGGTTAAACCACCTTGTTTTTTTTTAGAATCAAAAATAGGGAGTCTATAAGAAGCATTATATTCCAACTGCGGTGCGTTTAGTCTGTACCGAACCCTCCCGCCCGACTGCTAGCTAGTCTAAAACAAAAATGGCTCCCGCAGTCCGCATGAAACGTCACATTCGTAAAGAATTCGGTCGAGGCTTCACCGGTACAATTTTATAGAGGGGTAAGAGAAACTCCGAAAGCCGGATTGTTCAAGTTTGGATAGCCAGGACAAGTTCTGTGCGATCACAGCAACTTCTGAAAAAATTTTTCTTTTTATTATTGTTGTGTACATAACAAGTATTACTTTAATTTGATTGATTTCGAAACAAATTCTCAATATTTAAGAATTCATTTTATTTTATCTTTCTGTTACTAATAGTTAATAATAGTAAAACTTAACACAACTTTTATGTTTTTAGTACATTTGGGGTCAAAAAAGTACAATTTTAAAATTGTCAAGTATCATCTCCGATATAAACAGAGCTGTAAAAAATTGACATTTCTTTTTTTCTGGTATATTTTATGGTTTTTTGTTTTCTTACATTTGTTCATTTTGCTCTCTTATTGAGAGTAATTATAGCTTACTCTCATTTTACGGAACTTTACCCAAAAAGTAAACGTACAGACCTATAATCTGTGGCAAGGCAAATTCATTACGAGGTAAACTCCCCTACAAGAAATGGATGACCGAAACTTATACACTGACACATTTTCTTCTAATCCATTAACAGAAATTTTATATTTGCCCGAACATATGATTGTCATTGCTGATGGATAAAATTTTTTCTTATGTGAATCCCTGAATAGTTTGTTTTAATATTTGGATATTTTAAATAATTGTGTGTCGCAGATTATTAATGTATCCAATTATATTTATAAAACATTGGATATTTAAGTGAAATTGAAAGATAAATATATTGCGCTAATTATTTATATAAATATTTTTAATCATATAGCATTGTTACCCTTTTTCGTTTTATGTATTCTAGTACTTCTGCAGCTGGTTCTCGGCCAAGAGGAAAAAAATTCGAGCTATACCAGTCGACGTTCTATTACATTTCTTTTTTATATACATATGTACATATATATTAGAATATAGAAATAAAGTCAATATAAAGATTTGAAATAAATAGTGTTTCATTTCAATGTGAACATCCGTCCACAGTGGCCGATATATTCGTCAACACTGACTGGTCAGCAGTGACCGATATATCCATCAACGCTGCATATCACATGTACACAGAAGTTTCGGTCATTTTTCTCATATTACCCTCAAGAGAATGATAGAAATTTTGTTCTACGCAATGACCGATAATTTGGAAGCAATGACAGTCATATGACCGGTCAAATGACCGTCACTGTATTTCATAACCGAACGTCAAAGTTTGTTTACTTTTGTGAAAAATTCAAGAAAAGTGGTTGTAAATAACTTAATAATTATAATCATTTATTATTATAATAATAAGAATGCATAACAACATGCTTTTGTAATAATTAATTTAAATTTTGCTTACATTACACTAATTTAACACGTTCTTTTTAGCTTATGTTATATTTAACAAAACACATGTATACAAAAAATTTGACGTTCGGCTGCAAAGCGAATTGATCAATTAACTTTTTATTTTAACCTAGATCTAAGGTCAAGGCAAATTCATTACCAGGTAAACTCACTAGCAAATTCGCCCGTCAGCTGATACAAGAATTTGTAATGTTCTTTTTGAGCCGAACGTCAAAGTTTGTTTACTTTTGTGAGAAAGTTAAGAAAAGTGTTGTAAATAAATTAATAATTATAATACTATAATAATAAGAATGCAAAATATATTACTTTTTGTAATAATTAATTTAATTTGAACTCATATTATACTACTTTAACACGTTCTTTTTGGGTTATGCTATATTAATCAAAACATATGTAAAAGGCCGAAAACGCTATTTCCTTTCTTAATAAAAATAAAAGTCGTTCTTCAATGTTCAAAAGTATATAAGTCAATCAATTTATTTCACAATCTAATATAATAATCTTTATATTTTTCAGAGTGAAAATTTATAGAGTATTGGTAACTAGATAGTTTTTGTTGCACATAAAAACGGGTATATTAAATATTTTAAAAAATATATAAATGAAGTTTTCCAACATAGTATGTATATTAAAATTTGACGTTTGCACAAAAAGCGAATGACGAATTTGCATTGCGACAACCTTGTAATATACCTTGCCCAAAGTTTATTATTGAATTTGCGTAGCCTAGATTTTGGCCGCCCCCAACACAAAAATTTTTGGCGCAGGTCTCTAATGAAGCGTATTAATCATAAAAAGTTGTGAATTATTATTCTATCATTAGATTCATAGAATTATTAGCCTATGCATAGAATGTTCTATGTGTTTAGCCAAGTAATTTTTTTTAACCACCTTTCCACAAAACAACCTTTCTTTAAGTAAAATGCTTGAAAACTCTGCTTCGCAGATTAAAGAATTTTTAGAAGTATTGACAAAAGTAAAAAAATTTTACAATGGTATAAATCCTTGCGAAAGTCCAATTCAATTTACTGCTCTTCAGTGGTCGATACTTAAACTATTATTCGTTATTTTATTTTTTACTGCAGTGCTAATTTTCTATTCTTGGAAAATATACGGTAAAGTTATTACAGATAAATTTGTAAGACCAAGTATGTATTGAAAACTTTAAAGCTGTACTCTTATTTTAAATAATGATCTGAATTTACAGGTACACTTAAAGAAATTGAAGAACTGAAGCTATCTGTAGCTAAATTAAAATTGCCCAAAGAGCACTCTCCCAGGATATAATTTTCATTTGTATATACTATGACTAAGATAAAAAAAAGCTACTTTTCAGTTGGCCAGGTGCCTAAGAATTAAGGACGGGGAACGTAGAATCCGTAATGCATCGACTTTTTCAACTGATATTGAAGTACCGACGGATCAAATGTTGAAGTTTATTCCATTTATTCGAAAGTTTCGTTGTACATCGAATATTTTATCGAACAAAATTTGAAATGCGATGCGTATCCTGATTAAAAATTGTTTAATATAATATGTAATATTTACACAATGGATTTGCAACTTTGGCATACAAAACTTGCTGTTAAAGCTCACGTTAAGTTTTAATCGTACATTGTGGAAATTGCCGTAAAGCTGTTCAGATCTTTAAATTTTCCTTTTTTTTAAATATTTAATGTTTTAATAACACTAATTATTTTAAGCCTAAGGTCTTTTTATATATTTTATATTTATTTCAATATTTCGCTACTCTTTTTGTGTAGCTTCTTCAGGAAAATTGGTTTTTGTTTATAATAAAAAAATTTATATTTTTTTTAATTTTATTTAATGTTTTTCTTAATTCTTCTTTTTATTTGACATTCTATTTTTATTGTATGTAATAATATTACTTAGCAATGTAGGTTTTTTTTATAAAAAAGTTTTTCAATTTATTTATGTTTTCGATATTTCGCTAACCCTTGGTTAGCATCTTCAGGAAAAATGAATTTTTTTTTTAAATATAAATATTGCAATCCATAATCGAGCCATTAGATTAAAACATTAACGCGATAATAAATATATAAAAGTGCAAAACAGAAAAGAGAATATCTGGTGAAGATTATACACAAATAAGAAATATAGAGACAAGTATTGGGCGAGAAAAACCTATATAAGTTTATATGGTTGATTGCAATAAATAGAAGGCAACAATTGTGAGTATATTTTAGAACTCGATTCGATCATGGATTTTGTTGAATACTCGATCGCCTGGTATAACACTAATAAGTTAATTGTAAGTATTATAATTAGGTCATGAGTTTGTTTTAGCAAGGCACTCATTTTTAGTCGTGTAGTGATTGGCTTTTTAGTATTTAAGCAGAAATTTAATAAAGGAATTGAATTCAACTTGGAACTCCTGCGGCTGTGTTTTCTTATTTAAATTTAAACATGCGGATATCCTTAGCCTGTGTTTAAAAGGCAACATTACAGTACAAAGTATTTATGTATTTGTTTATAACGTATACAATGAGTATACATACATACTATACATATATAAATGAAATAAATCTGTTTTCTTTTTTATAATCACATAAATTGTTTATACTCTATTAGAAAATTAGACTTGTAATCACATTAGCGATATAGTCACAACATTGCGTGCAACTAAGGGTTGTGACTATTAGCGAAAAGTACTGTATGAACTTTTTAACACTACGATTTCTTATGGGAGGGGCATATAACCCACCTTTGCATTACATCCGACTAAGCGAAAAACTGCTCTGCAGGCACCTCAGAGAGTAATTTTAATGTGATAGAGTAATCGTAAATTTAAAAAAACAATGACATTGCCCACCGTAAAACAAACGTAAAAGGATGTGAGAATAATAACAGTATCGCAGAAGAAAAACAGATAATTTAACAAATCAATTTACACCAAAAAGGAAAGGAATTAATACACAAAATTAAAACAAACAACGAAATGAGGGTGGCGATGGCTGAAGTTGACTCCAAAACTAAAACAGCACTGGTTTCAACCCCAGTTTCAGACTAAAATTATATAAATAAAATATTACATTTCGCATTTTTCTGATATGCATTAGTGTGGCTTTGTGTGTCAGTTGTTGTCGGAAGGTTTCAGTTGCGAAGGCATAGTCACTGGTCACTGAACAATACAGGCTTCAGCTGATAGCAATCCACAATCACATCAGAACGTCCTCCTTCGTCGGTATTGTGTAGCACCGGCGAAGTAAAATAATAATCCATATTATGTTATTGTTATTATGCCTATACTTTTGAAAACAGATATTTTAATATGTGTAATAAATTTTGTGTGCCAAAATGTGTGAAATTTTTTGGAATAATTATGGGCCCGATTATGGTTTACAACAGGTGTAGTTTTAGTGTTGTATTTTTGAAAAATGCGATTATGGTTTACAACATGTGTATTTATGTGTTGTCAGTACTGTAAAAAACGAACAACAGCTCATTAGGTGTCCGTGAAAATAACGTGTTCAAAAAGAAAGATGGAGAAAAATGTGTAAGTATACATACAGTTAAAATTAAAAAAATAGAATAAAAAATAATTAATTATAAATATTTTTCAGCAAAATTACTAATAAAAACAAATTGAAAAGCTGGTTGAGGTTATGAAAATAAATCCAGACATTGGCCGAGGAAAGCTGCCATTTGGATGCAACAAAATGATCCACAAGGAGAAATGGGGTACATTTTCCGAACAATTGCATGCCTTAGGACCGCCAATTAAAAGTACAATAGAATGGCAAAGAGTTAGTATGAGATGTATTACATATTTTATTTTATTATTATTTATATATATTATATTACCAAAAATTATTTCTTTTTCATCACTACAAAGCGAATTTAAAAAGAAAATTGGCTGTAAACAAGAGAAATTTTCAAGCCACTGGTGGTGGTCCATCATTGGAAATAAGCTTGAGCCCATTGGAACAGAGCACTGTGGCGCTCAAGCACATTCGTGATTTGCGCCGCTTTCTCTGGACCATAGTGGAGACCTCTTGCAGATAGCAAACATCGAAACCTGCTTTTAAGAACACCAATTGTTCTTTCAATGACGTTTCTTGTTTTTGAATGGATTGTATTGAAACGTCTTTCGCGTGACCCTTCAGCAGTACTTCGAAAAGGCGTTATTAAGAACGGTTCCAACGGGTAGCCAGCGTCACCTAAAATATTTTAAATTTAAAGCAAAAAAAAAACAAACAAAAAATTTCCTACCTAAGATCCAAGTATTCTCCTCCATGTTTTGCCGTAAATATTGTTTCAGGTCACTCATATTCCAGACAAAGGAGTCACGATTTGACCCGGGTTATCGAGCATCTACGTACCGTATATTCATGTCGGAATCGCACAACTATTGAAAGAAATATTTGTTTATTAATAAATACAATTGAATATTAAAATCCTTACAATCATGACATTCAGGCTGTAATATCCCTTCCTGTTCAAATACAGATGTTGCAAATCCTTTTGAGGCGCTACAATTCGGAGTGCGTACCATCTGTACATCCAATTACACCTGGAAATCGAGTTTTTGAGAAAAAATAAGTTTTATTGTTATTTTTTTCTTCGGTCATCCGAGCATTTATTCACTTGCAAATTTTTCTCTCAAAGAACTGAAGTATTTCATTTAATATTCAGCAAACAGTTGGTTGTGCAACTCCAATGTTAAAATCATTTCCGCTGCTTCTTTGGTAACTACCATCAGCAAAAAATCTTAATGCGCAACACAATTTTAAAATCGGTGGAATGGCAGAGCAGCGGTTTGAAGGTGTTAAAAAAGTGGTAAGTTTTTGTAACAAAAACAAAAAACCATCCTTGTTTATGCGGAAAAATTTTACAAAACTAAAAAATATATAAGTAGTATATAGTATATAGTAGTACATATATAGTAATTATTACATTTTAACAATAGTTATAAATCCAATTATGATACCTATTATAGATTTGATTGCGTTTTTCGTATTAGGAATTAGAAATGTGGATATTTCTTGTATATTATTAAATTTATATTTTGAATTGGTTGTTATAATCTTCAGGACTTCAATTTCTTCATCGTAATGTTTGTTTATGATCTCTTTTAATTGTTGTTGTGAGTTGTAGTAAATTATTCCATCTATGTACGTTGAGTAGTTAAACTGGATTAGTTTGGGTCCAGTAATTTTCACATTGTTCCAGTTGTGCTCATTGTCTACCAAGATATCACCGTTTTCTAACGTTTTAAAGGTGCGTTGTTTTCGTGCACAATTTCACATCGCGCTGGTTTATTTTGCAGTATGTTTAAGGTGCAGTTATCTTTGTTCTCTAATTTACATACATATATAATTTCCTTCGTAGTTTTTACATTTTGATATTCTTTTAAATTCGTTATTACATTGAGCAATCTTACAATCTAAGTTAAGTTTACCATGTTTATGTGATAAGGGGTATACATTGTATAATTTACATTTTTCTTCTATTATAGGATATTTATAAATTATTACAATTGATAGGAAAGTATAAGATATGGATATCTGAATATTCTAAAATATGTATGATTGGAAGGTCTAACTGTTCATGGTTCATTATTTCTTGAACATCTTTTAAGTTTAAAGTGACAGAATAAAATTCATTGTTTTTTGCAAAATTTATGGTGTATGCAATTGACTTTAATTCGTTATATATTTCAGAAGTAATTAGATTCTCATTTATTACGTTGGGATTTATGGTTTGAAGCATTCTTTCAAATTGGGAATTAATTATTTTTTGTCCATTGTTATTTTCTATTAGTGCGTTTAAAGTCGTTTTAATTTCAATTAAGTCATCGTGGTCTCGAGTACCAGTGATGAATTTTAATATTGATCCAAGAAAGTTTAGTGATCTTTTAGTTTTATAATTGTGAGGTAATAATTGTGTTTTCAATGTTTCCGCCTTATTTACTAATAATTTCAGTTCGGGATTGTCGTCAATATAATATACTGTACGCATTATATCCTCATATGCGAGGCAGAAATACACGCAAAAATGAGTAAGGCACAAAGGGAAGTTAATGAAGAAATAATGGTTTTTTGTTTTCGGATTTCTGCTCTTGGGCGAAAATATAAGCTAAACGGCCTTCTACACAAAAAGACTGTGAATGGGATGCCCAGCTTCGTACCATACAGTGGTCAATTAACGAAATGAAACGCTTATGCTCTTCTAATGAGTTACTGTTCAGTTTCCTTTCTTGGGACACCTTGGGAAATAAGCTGGTACAAATTTTGCAAAATTGCAACTCACAATGTAGGTGATTTAGTTCTCGTGAACAACGTAGCTCAAAGTACTGGCACGTGAAGGAAGCTGGAAGACCGCTATAAAGGTCCGTTTCAGGTGACAAAATTCTGGAAAACGACAGGTATGTGATCGAAGATTTGCCGCAACTTTGCTTTATAATTAACACGCAACTGCAGAGTTGTGCAAGAATTAAGCTCTATCTTCCTATTACTTTTACCACCTGTCTATCCCTGGCCTATCCCTCTCTCTAGTTCCAGTGCAATGCATTGCATATGTAGGGGATATTCCCTGTGTGCTGGTCCAAGATAAAAAAAAAATCATCACTTACTCTGGAATAATGGATCGATATTTTATAGGAACATAGTTAAATTTTTAAGACCTAATGTAAGACATTCTACTAATTATGTTAAAGGCGAATGAAAGGAAAAATGGGTGGAAAAAATGGTTAAATAAGAAATTTTTATTATCGAAGATTTTGGTGGCGTCAACTTGAAAAAACTGGATATAAAATATCCCGAATAGCTTTTCTGCAACTACCACAATTATGGTGTTTGCGCCGGTGGAAATGTCAGATTTCTTTAAAAAGAAACATCGAAATAAAATAACATGAATTTTATTTAATTTTTATGGCATATTTATTACATTTTTTTTTCTTATTACACTTAATATAGTATATATAACTACAAATTTATAACTAGTTATTAAATCTAATTTTATAAATACATGGAAAAAATCAGTCTTTGGATTTATTCTTTCATAACTGCCTACTATCATCTCACTGAAAAATATCGACGTTAACTTTCCTAATCAATTTCCATCGCTTCATTAATTCGATCGCTGTAATAACCTCAAGCGCTAGTTAATTCCTTGTTACAGGAATGAGTTAAAAAAATAATATTTTATTTTTGCTTGCACTGAAATGTGCGCTTTATCCAAATGTATTCTTACAACTGACACTTCTTTTCTAAGTACATTGATTATATATGGAACACTTTACATTTCTTAATTATTTTTTTTTTTTAATTTCAAGCACTTTAGTAAAATTATAATAATATATGTAATAACTTCTAACAAAATGTTGTGTTTATTTACGAACCATATAGAACTTGAATGAAGGGAATGTAACTGATAGAATGTCACGGTATACTGTTAAAATTAGACTATAGTTTTCATGTAAGTGAACACGAAACAACCAAAATCTAGAAAGAAGAAATAATTGTATCTTTGTCTTTTTTCGACGAAAGATATAAAAATTAAAAATGCTTAAGCTTAATTTTGAACTATATACAACTACAAGTACCGGTTATATAGCAGAAAACAAAAAGAAAGAAAAACAAACTTAAGAATAATAAATAAAGCAGCAGCTTGTGGTTTAAAAAAAAAATAATAATGTCCACAAAAAACGCTCAAATCCTGGAAGTAGTCGAGTTGCCCAAAGTAGTAATGGAGTGTAATTTCATGAAAAAGGAAACAGAATATTTGGGTCATGTTTTGACAAAGGACTTAAACCTAACCCGAATAAAATAAAAGTAATTCAAGAAGTAGCAATACCTAGAACGGAGAAACAAATCAAAAGTTTCCTGGGCTTAACAGGATACTATCGAAAGTTTGTAAGGGATTACGCCAAAATAGCCCAACCAATAACAAAATATTTAAAGAAAGGAGTAAAAATAAATATAAAAGACCCAACATACATAGAACCATTTGAAAAATTAAAAACTCTAATTACAGCGCATCCAATCCATAGATATCCGAACTTCTGAATAAATTGTAGCCATCAAGTACGCACTAGCACAACATACAAAAGAATTTTATCAACCATTTGAATATTTTTTTAAATTCTCAAACCCAAATTCTCGCACTCAAAAAAAATTCTCGCTCTCTCTCTCCACAAATTTCTCTCTATATCTGCGAATTACTCTCCTATTTCTTCTGCCGACCCGCAGTAGCAGATGACGTGTTTCCCCCTTACTATTCTACTTGTTTCTATGTTCTGCATTTTAATTTTATGCAAAAAAAATTATCTGTTAAAGGTAGTAACGGAAAAGAAGAGCAATTCAGCGTGCACGCACATTTATGAGCGTTTATTAGTTTTCTACCGCAATCGTAAAACTGAAACAATCTTTCGGTTATTACTTATTTTTTAATTCTAAGAATCATAAAAATGTCATAAAAGGTTTTCATCAAACAATTTTCTACACGTAGCTGTGTTTCTATGTTATATTTTTTCCAGATTTCTTTTTTTCAAAAAGCCCATTTTTCCTGTTGACCCGTGTTTTCTACTGTTTAATACAATTAAAGTCATCCATTTGAAATGTTTTTCCGAAAAATAGAATCAGTATTGTTAGGGTTACAAATTTTCGATGTGAAAATTTATACATAGTAATAGAACACGAATTTATCCAAGGATGAAATGAAGTTTTTTTTTATTTCTGTTACATTCAGCTTTAAAAATTTAGTAATTTTTCCAAAAAAAAATGTTTTTTCCCTTTCCACTGTTTTTTGCACATTATTTGTTTTATAGCAGTGTTGTGACGTGATGCCAAGGAGACGTATTAAATTTTGAAGCTTCGTTTTTTTTAGAAATTATTTTACTTCGCCGATGGTACACAATACCGACGAAGGAGGGCGTTCTGATGTGCCTGTGGATTCTTTCAATTATTCAGCGTTAGTGAAATTAATTATGATTATTTATCTATGTTTACTATATGCTTTAGCTGTTCTATATGAGCATTTCATTTGATGTTAATCTTCAGTATGGATTGTCAGAATATTGTGCACCTTCCAAGAATCTAATTGAATTTCCTGTCAATAAACGTCTATCGGTCCAAAGTCAATTCCATCATAAATGGGTCTACAGATGATATACGGTGTTCTCCATTTAATCTAAGGAAAGAATACCAAGACCTTTCTCTCCCATCTTCTAAACCTCTCCATCTGGCTTGCAGAAAGTTCAAACCAGACATAAAAGATGACAGGCCAAATGATCTGGCGGTACACTAATATGTGTACTTTCCTGTCAAGGCCAACTCTACGTTTTAATGTACTCTGATATCACGAGTATATCCGTTTTGTACTTTCAGGCATATCCTCTATGTGTCGGTAGTACTCAAAATTTTCATGGAATATGACGCCCATATAGTTAATTCTGTCCGATACCCTAATCATGTTCTGCCCAATCAGTACGGAAGGTAAATACGTTCGACAATTTTTGTAAATGCATCTACGTCGGTCCCAAACATCATGGTCATCGTCTTTTGTGTATTCAAGTAAAATATATTGTATAATACCGGCCCTAGCGAGGATTCCTGTGGAACACTTACACAGATGAGACCCCCCGAGAGAGACCTTTACGTACACTAAACGATCTGTTCTCTAGAAAGCTAGAAAGATAGTTATTTGTTGTTGTTATTGCATTGCCAATAAACACCCAATTGGTAAATCCAAGGTGGTTCGCATTCGCTGCAACTATTTCCCCGTCGGTAGTAATGGTCCTTCCAAACGTTGTCAAAGCTGTTGTCCTGTCTAAGGTTGAAAAACTTCCTGTACACTCACACTGAACGCATCAGTGCGATGCAAATGTCTCGGATTCACCTGGAAGAAACGGTCTCGCAATAGACGCACTATTTCAGGTGCTTCGAAGACAGTAGTTCCGTCAGTTTCTCAAACTCCGTAAAGTCGATCGAGCAGGCTTTCCTGTACCCGTCTTCCCACCACTCTTCTTCAAAAAATTATTAACACTGTCATAGTCCTCAAGAGTGAGGACCTTAACATTTTTTAACACATTCCGCAATACTTTTGTGTTATAGCTTTTGTGACATAAGCGTCCGTCAATCCATCCGATCAATTGTTTTCCATCAGTATTCTGTGTCACTATCAATGGCATTGACTTACTACCTTATCAATTGACTTCGTCTTCTTCTTTTGCTTGAAATTATTCATACTTCGAGCATTCGTCTTCACACTGCTCATATCGATGGTTTTTGCACTATACTGCCTGCCTCCTCGAAATGGATATCTTCAATCGAATTTCAAGTTAAAGCTTCTGGAGTAACTCCATCGTTTCATCAATTTTATTTTTGAATTTGTCATTCTCTTTAGTTAAGAAATAAACCTTTTGGTGACCATCTGCCAGCTTTTTCATAAGCCGAGAATTGATATTCAATTCTTTAAAATCGGAATCCCTCCTTCCATAATCAGATATCTTCCTTTTCTTAGCAAATTGATGGTTTCAATCCACAAGTTGGTTTTCTATGAATACTAGCTACACCCGGTCTGCTTCGCTACCCCACACAAGCTTATCTAATCTCGCCCACTTTTGTATAGATAATGTTTCGGTAAGCCATCTGCATCAAATGTGAATACTTTTACTGTTATATTAACAAAAAAATAAAAAAAGGTACAACGCAGTTTTGCTGAAAAGTACTAAATTTCACGTTTTCTTCTCAACCATTTTTTTTATTTGGTACCCATCATAAGCACTATTTAAATGGGCTAAAAATACAAAGGTAAAATTTTACTCCATATATTTTCGAATTTCGAAAAATTACGATTGCACACTCGAAATTTTTTCTGGAAGAAAAGATTAGGGAACAACTTTTGTTCTATGCCCAATACTTTGGGAAATATATGATAGCACAGAGACATCCCAAAATAGTTTTTTTTTTCATATGGAAAGTTTACAAACCACATGTCAGCAGCATTTATATGCTTTTATAATTTTTATTCCAATTTGTCTTAGTTTCTGAGATATTATATTATCGATTTTACCCGTTTTTGCACTTTTCAACGCCCTTAACATTACAATATAAAAAAATCCCTGCTTAGTGCGTCTAAACATGGAAAGAGGAGTCTAAATACCAAATTTCAACCGATGACAATGGCCACTTTGCGCTTCCCCGAATTTAAAAAAAAATTTTGCGGAATTTTTCCATTTGAAAAAAGAAATTTGGAAATTGGTTCACAAATGACGAAGTTATTTGATATTCACCTTTGAATGCTTCTCAAATTTCAACAATAATGGGCCTTTTCCATATGCAAAAATAAATTTGAAAATTGACCAGCAAATGGCGAAGCTATTTGATAATTAGTAGACCTTTTTCTTGTTAAAATAATTTTGAAAATTTGTCCACAAATGGCGGTAATCAATTTTTGGGGTGGGTACTTTGCCCAACTTGCTCTGTGACACATGAATCCATCGACGATGAAAAAATTTTTATTTTTCAACTTCAAATTTGAATTTTTAGCTGTATGACACATGAAACCATCGACGTTGAAAAAATTTTTATATTTCAACAAGAAATTTGAATTTTTAGCTCTGTGATACATGAAACCACCGACGATGAAAAAATTTTTATTTTTCATTTTTAAACTTAAAATTTTTATTCTTCATTTTTCACTAGAAATTTTAATTTTTAGCTCTGACACATGAAACCATCGACGATATGAAAAAATTTTTATTTTTCATTTTGAAATTTGAATATTTAGCTGTATGACACATGAAACCATAGACGAAGAAAAAATATTCGAAAGTTATAAAAATATTTTTCAAATTATTAAAAAAAAATTTAATTGCACTCCATCCCTGGGGAAAACAAGCAAACAACTGTAGTTAAATTAAATGAGAATGTTTTCATCTTACTTGATTTTATCCATCCAATGGTGTAAACGCCAGAAAACAACCATCCGATTTTTACTCTCTTTTTTTGAAATACGGATGGAATTTCATTTTATTTTCTCTCACATTTTACGTACGACAAATCTTATCGTTTAGTCCCCGTCCATATTGTGAAACATTTGCTGCAAAACTTTTTTGAATTCTCTTTTGAAGCTTCAGCAGTGTCCATACATGAAACTTTTGCTTCATGTTTAGTATTTTTTATTCCTCCCTTCTATCTTCTTTCTTTAATTTTTTTTGACATTTCTCAATACCGAATGTAAATATAAAAGAACTACCCTGTGATAGAAGGTGTGAATATTTTTTTTTTGGATACACATTTGAAGCACAAGGTATAATTTGAAGCAAAATGGACGCTAAGAAGAAAAATTATATAATAATTTTTATATAATTTTATATTTTTTTTTAAATTTTTGATTATATTTCACAAAAAATTAACAATAAAACAGGGTAGCTATTATTATGATGATCTTAACAGTATACAAAACGAAAAGAAATAAAATGAAACGTCAAATACACCTCATCTCAAAAGATGCAAATAAGAAATTCAACAAAAGCTGCATGTACATGAAACAGCGTACATACTTCCACTCCTCTTCCCCTTCTCGTCAACAAACTCAAAAGTTTTGCAGCAAATGTTTCACAATATGGACGGGACTTAAAGCGGCCTTTAATAATATCAAATAATACTATTTTTTACATTCAAGTTATCGCCATAATGGATAATTTGTTTGTGCTACCATACTTCTAATTAAGAACGAATGGATAAGAAACACTAATTGTTAGCGATTTTCACAATTTAATCATTTTTGTGCCAAAAATTGTTTTAAATAAATAATTCATCGTTTTCGCCATTTTTAAAAGTTTGTTGGGCTATAGCTCTTCTCGAACAGTCTCCCCAAGAACGATACAATATCAATCAACGCGTATTTTTAGTAGCTATCGAAGTCAGGTACCGCGATGTGTGCACGAAGAATCGTGTGTGCGCAATAAGTGATATACTGAAAATGTACAGTTATTTTTTTTTCTCCAAAATTTATTGATTCCAAGATTGATATGCATACCAATCGACGCGTATTTGTAAAGCTTGCAAACGCAGGTAGTGCCATATGTGCACGAAGAACGGTTTTGATATTATAAGCGGATAACTACATATAAAGGCGTTTGAAGAGGTCATTGAATAATTGGCATATATCATCAATATAATTTATGATAATTGATTCTAGGGCCTTAGTCATACATATATTCGTTTTTTATTTTTAAATTGATATACTAATGCCTGACAAATCAATGATCGAATATCAATTATTATAAAACACTCGGTTTGTTACAAGTTTTTGTTTCCGGTTTGATTTATTCACTCACGTGTAAAAATTGTCGTAAGCAATGCAAATTCTTTACCAGGTATGGCGTTTTCTTTTCTGACAAAAATGTTACATATATGCTACATTTCGTTACTGTTTCTGTTCCATTCTAAAAAATATGTAACATTAAAAAAAGCTATTTCGTTCCTTTCTAAATATGTTGCACAAATAACTGGCAAAATATGCAACATATTTGACCCTCTAATCTCAAGTCGGGGTGATATACTAACCTTTTTTACATCTTTGTGAAGTACTTTTTTGTACAAATAAGAATGATGAAAATCAATATACTCTTCACTTTGACTAGAGTCCGTCAGACTTTTGTTA
Source organism: Dexiosoma caninum (assembly GCA_963924685.1). Taxonomy (NCBI): domain Eukaryota; kingdom Metazoa; phylum Arthropoda; class Insecta; order Diptera; family Tachinidae; genus Dexiosoma; species Dexiosoma caninum. The sequence continues at coordinate 51,618,946 of OZ004729.1, forward strand.
GAAGAGGATTCTGTTTAATTTATTATTTATTTCAATGTAAACTTTTTTGATAAATTTTTGGTTTAAAGTTTTTGCAGTTTGTTCTAGGTAATAGCAGATGATTAGAAAACAATGTTGCTGACGATTTTTATTGATAAAATGGTGCTAAAAACCGTAGAAACAGTGAAACGCTAAGTATACATTAATATTAAATCTCAAATATTTTGTACCATTGTGGCAGTAAAAAATGTATCATTTTTTAAAGGTGTGGGCAAACTGTAGAAAATGTTATCCATCGAAAGGGCAACATATTTGTTCAGAAAAGAAATCACCCGTAAACTCATTAGCAAATTCTCCCGTCAACTGATACAAGAATTTGTAATATATTTTTTGAGCCGAACGTCAAAGTTTGTTTACTTTTGTGAGAAAGTTAAGAAAACTGGTTGTAAATAATTTAATAATTATAATAATATATAATAAGAATGCAAAATATATTACTTTTTGGAATAATTAATTTAATTTGAACTCATATTACACTAACTTAACACGTTCTTTTTAGGTTATGTTATATTTAACAAAACACGTGTATACAAAAAATTTGACATATGGACAAATTGACGAATTTGCCTTGCGACAACCTTGTATTAAAAAAACTTGGTCGTAAGGGTTTTGCCCAGTAAGGTTTCCGGCAGCTTGAATTTGAAAAATTATTTACCCAGGCGGTTCCACCCTCTTACTGGGGACGTTGCACATTAAAATGTACATTTCTATATAAATAAACAAACTACAAAAACAATTCCACGCGTATCGATCAATATTACCGAACAATACGGAGATCAATGTTTTATCCCCTAATTAGCCCACCCAACCTTGTCACAACAAATGCCGATTTTAGTTTCCTATTTGCGACCCTAAAACTTCCCTTCTTCCTTCTACCCCAACACGCTTAATTAAATTTAGGCAGTACACATTCTCGGTACTTTAAAATTTAAATACAACTTATTTTATTCGTACAAAATAGAATACAATACTTCAATATTACAAATAACACATACAATTTTCATTCGTACTCACAGTATAAATTGGCATATACATATATATATATTCATTTATCTTTTTATTCCATAGGTACATACGTTTTGTTTTCTATCGTTTTTTCTTGTTTTTTTATTGTTTCCCTCCGATTCTCAATTTTATTGATAGCTGATATATTTTCCTTTTTCTTTGCCTATAATTTCATTAAAACTAATTTCCCTTCTTTTTCTTACTTTCAATAAATTATTCTCTATCATGTATTATGCGCTTCGGTTTTCTCTACTGCGAATTTATTTCCTTGTTTTTTTCCTTTGCATTAATTATGATTCAACTTAAACGACTGGTCTATGTCTTCAGTATAATATCCTACCCCTATCCTGAAAGAGCTCCCTAAGGTTAGTTTTACTCACAAAAAAATTTATATCAAAGAAACTTTTCAATTCGCAGACCGTGGACGTACTTATACAGAAGATAACAAATTTCCCGTAGCGTACTTGCGGGATTTATCAACTGTTTGTTGTGGTTGTACTTAGGATTACGGGATTTTTGCGGTAGCGACGGTGATATCAGATATTAGTGACAACTCCATGCAAACGTGACCATCCTGTTGACATGTTTGCTGTTAACTCCGGCTAGAGCTCGCCGTCTTGGGGTGGTTCTTGCCAACCAGTCGGGCGATGCTACCCTGCACAACCCAACAAAATTTGTTATGCCAGCCTAAAGAAATATGACGGAATAGAGATTAATAATTGTATGAGGCCCAAAAACGAACTTACTGTTGGGGGTTGAAAGCCAAAAGAAAATATCTGATACGCACCGAAACTCACACACGCTTCCATTAGCCGATGTTCCGCTAATGCTGGCTGCCATCCCTCTTGAAACCATAGCTGGCTTCGCCTTGACAACTGGCAGCCCTTATCATGCCAGCTGTCCCAAAACAAGCCTACCGTTTCTCTCATCTTCCCATGACACTTACCCGCTTCACCTATTCAGACATATTAAAAGAGGAATCCATTCAAAATTCAAATACATTAACTTTTATTCCATAAAACTGTTCTTAAAATAAAATAACAGTTATATATTTACACTCCAATGTCGCAAATATGTTAATAAATTCATAAATATAATAAATCCAGTAAAATTGTTTTGAAAGAAAAGGATATCAGAAACCAATCCTGGAAAAGCTTGCGAAATAAATTCTCAGAAGAAAAGGTAGACAATAATAACGATAAAAGTTACTAGACCAAAAGAAAAATTATTCGATTAAAACCAAAAGGATAAAAATGCCTCATTTACACATATATGTAGTTAAATTCAACCAAGGTATAAAATAAACATTCCCTACTGGTAAGAACCAGATTTATTCTCCGGCCACGATTTATTTAGTTAGGAAAATAAAGCTGTGTTACCCGTTGCGTGTTTTCTGGTTATTCTGTTACGGTTTTTTCCTCTTCAACAGAATTGTTTTGGGAGATACCAGCAATTTTACTTCCGGTTGGGGTTGGTTACTCGTTGTTTTCCGGTTAGAACAAATTTTCTTCTTTTTTCTGTTTTTGATTTTTGATCTCACCTCTACTCCGCCTCTTCTTCATACATATATTTCCGCCAGATGTGGATCGGTTTTTGACTCTTCTCGCCTTATACGGCCTTTTTACTATGAGGGTGGCGATGGCACGATTGATGGTAGTCTGCACGTTGACTACGAATCCAAAAAACAGACCTGGGTTCAACCCGAGTTTCAGACCAAAAATTTTAAAATAAAAATAAACATATCGCATTTTTCTGATGTTGCATTAGTGTGTCTTTGTGTGTCAGTTGTTGTCGGAAGGTTTCAGTGGCGAAGGCATAGTCACTGGTCACTGAACAATACCGGCTTTAGCTGATAGCAATCCACAATCACATCAGAACGCCCTCCTTCGTCGGTATTGTGTACCACCGGCGAAGTAAAATAATAATAAAAATGGCTACTAAAGAAGCTTCAGCACTGCTACGAGTACAAACAAAGAACGTGCGAAAGCAGAGCTGCAAAAATAATTAATTAAGCTTCACCTCCTGTCGTTTCTCCTACTATCCCTTTCCTATAGTTCCAGCACAATGCTTCGCATGTGTAGGAGTCATCTCCTGAGTGCTGGTCCTAGATAAAAAAAAAAAAAAAAAAATACATTATCAATTGTAGCACCATGCACTCAAAATTCAGCCCTCACAAAAAAACCTACCGTTCAAACAAATAAACACTTGCTACTTTTCTCCTTTTCTTTATTTTATATAGCACCAATCATGACCACTTATTTCAGATTTCGGTAATTGAATTATCTATCCTACCTAATGTGCTCAAGAACTGATAATTTCTCAAATTTTCCAAATGTGGATCGGTAATTTTCCACTCATATGCCTATATATTTTATATTTCCCTTTTTTCCTATTTTAAATTTATCCTAAATAATAAAAATTTTTAATTTTTCTCCTACATACTTACCAAAATTGTAACCTTGTGCGCTTACATTCCACCCATCAAGTATTGCCAAACTAATAATGTTATACATTAATCACCACAGATATTTTCCCTTACATCAGGCTAAACACACAGAGAGCCTACGGAAACCCATTTCAAGAACATCCAAAATTTGGATGATCCAAATCCCTAATAACTACGTTCCTTAAAAAAATTAAACAAAATAAAGAAAGATGAAGCTGACTAGACAAACACAAAACAGATAACCCTATGCAACAAATGCTCTCCAAGTAAGTTCAATGTAAACATCCAACCCAGTTGGCCTCCGATGCAAAACAGACACCTGCACATGTCCCTATCCCCAACAAAATTGTAGGACTGGTGAAGAAAAAGACGCGCGAAAAGATAACAAACTTTTTTCACCCAATTTACAGAGAGAGACGGAAAAATGTTTTGTTTGTGCACGAATTTAATATCAGGTGGATGCTTCCCACAAAAAAAAACAACAGACATTTTGTTTGTGTGAAAGTTGAATTCAACACTTGTATTGTTAAAAACAATTAGATACAGTTTTAATTTTTTATAGTGGTTTGAAAGCAAGTTAATCATGGAATTAATAAAGAATTTTATTTTTTTTTATCATTTGACCTTTTTTATTATATTTTTTGAAATATATTTATTAAGCTTTTTATCAGCAATTCGAATCGTCGTATAATTCCAAGGTGTGGGCCAGTGTTTGTTGGCTCACCGTCAGTGCATATGCCAATTAATGCATCCAGTGATATATTTTTATCGTTGAAAAAATCATTTAATTTGGTTGTTTTGTATTCAGCGGTTTCATGTTCCAGTCTTACGTAACAAATCAATTCAGAATTCGGTTCTCTCAAAATAACAATATGAGGTTCTTTTACCATCCTATTATGATACTTCTCATCAATTTTATATCTCGTTAAAGTATCATCTTTTCTGCCATCGAATGAAAACGCTAACAAATTGGTATCATCTAACCGTTTGCGAAGCACTTGTTGTCTGCATTTCACTTTTTTTCTGCGAACTTTCGCTTTATCCATGATGAGAGGTTCGCCATGCTTATCTTTCATTTTTAAATCTTGGAAAAGAGCGGTTCCTAATGCTGATGCTACTCTATCAGGCACACCAAATCTGTCACATATCAAGGCAAAGTTAAAACAATCGTATCTTTCTGTGTATTGTGAACTTGTGCTTCTATCCATATCTTCTTGAACCGATGGCGGTGCGTATGTTGAATCATCGGGATCTTGGTATGTTGGCATTGATGACATAGACGTTGCTCCTTCCTCTTCAATTTCCATCATAAATGCAGCCACTGTTAGTCTTCTCTGATTATGTTGATCGTGCATAAAGTCTTTGAGGCGTTCTGCAACCCATATAAAAAAGTTTTTTCCAGAGATTTTAGAAACTGTGGAAATTTTGGGTTTTTCTTTTTTGCTCTTGATTTGTTCTTGATATTTGTCAAGCAATCTATTCAGTTTAATATATACACAATTTTCCCCGATTATTTCCATATCAAGTTTTTCCCAAATTTCAATCAACTTATTTTGTACTTCAATAGTGAATGATTTCTAAGAAAAATTTTTTTGGTCTGTTTTAGCACGTTTGCTCAAGTAAAAATAATATCTCAAGATATTCAGATGGGTATGTAAATCAAGATCACTCAAATTACTAGACACACCAAAAACAGTAACATCATGCTTGGGTATATGACTCATTGGGTTTTCGATAGTTGTTGTAGCTTCATCTTGCGGTTGGATTCATTGTAATATGATGATTGTTTAAATAATAAACTATGTAGCTTACGCTTTGAGTAGTTGTAAAATACTGAATTTATATTATAAAAAATTGGACTTAATACTAAAAATGAGAACCTTAAAACTAAATAGTACATATGCGTACCTGATTTTAGGCATGCTCTTTACTGCATACAGCTACATATTGTAAACATATGGAAGATATATTTTATTACCTAGCTATCAGGGATTATCAGTATTTAACCCAAAAATAACACAAGATATTTCTAAAGAGAAAACTAAACTCCAAAAATAAAAAAACATAGTCATTTCGCTGATTTTTTTCTAGTAGTGCCAAAAATAGTGATTTTTTGAAATGTTTGTATGAGGAACACCCCAGGGGTGGTTCCAGTGGTTGTGCCACTAGCATAGGTGGGTCAGCCCTCCAAAGTTAGTGGGGGTCGGTCATACATTTTGATCGAAATACATTGTAGAGGTTCCTTCGGCAAAGTTTCTTATTTTCATCCCTAGAATACGATTTTGCTTGTAATTTGAGCGATTTGTTTGCCTCCATACAAATCGACCCGCCCTAATATATATTATATATAAGAATAAAAAGAAACCAAAAATTTAAAATTGACCTTACAAGACTTTGTTCATCTTTCTGGGCGTTCACACGATTATTTCTAAATCCAACATTATTAATGAAGCTAATAATGAACGCTGATTCGTTAAATTAAACTATTATAATAAATATATTTTTCATTATTTTCTATTTAAAAAATCTTTATGTACCTTTGGTATTTTAGCACCCATATTATCCAAAGCTTATTTAGTAGCGAAGAATACTGCTGGTGAATTTTTAAGTAATTGAATTTTCTATTTGAAATAAAACATTATAATGTGGATGTAACTATTCATTACTTTCCTTTTAGGGTTGGAAGAAAGGTAAATATCGACGAAGGGTTCTTCTAAATATCATAGCGGGCACAGAAGAACAATAGTTAAGGAGGGTTTTGAGCACGGGTTCTGACAACATTGCCTCAATTCAATTCGACAAGAATATGCACGTATTCAGCTGGTACTCACAAATCCGTACATTTTCCTTCTGAGGATCCATAGTAATTAGCTTTTTTCCTTCATTTCCATAATTGTTAACATCAGTAAATTCGAGACTTTGTAATAATATGTAGAATGGTGTTATATTTCACGGCAGTCAAGAATCTTCCCAACCACTGAAGCTAAAGGATTAGAAGAGTCCCACGAACTTACCATCACTCAAGTATTTAAAAAAATAAGAAGGAATACAGTGAAATTGGCAATAGCTATTTCCGTGAGAAATTATTATTATTTTCTTTATTGTTAGCTTTGAGAAATAATTCATCAGATTTCTGTTTTTATTTTTCTTATAAATTTACAATTCCACCAAGAAACACCATTACAAAAAATGGCGCTCAATGTGGGGCCTGATTAGTCTTGTATTGTAAGATGCAATGCTATGTCGATTAGTCAGGTTTCCAAGGAGTGTTATATAATTGAAAAATTTAAAGTCAGTTATGTCGGTTGTATGAATCATAGGCTAACTAGACACGACATATCAAAACTAAAACAGAGTTTGTATGACTAAAACGGAGATGTCGATTGGACAAATTTAAGGAAGTGATAGCAAATCTATAAATCATAGTGCTATCTCTTACATTTTGTCCAATTGTCAAATTTCGTTGTGGACATTTATATTAATAATTCCATTTAAAAAGTTTAGATTAAATAAATATAAAGTTAAATGTTGAATTTCTTAATAATAAATATAATTTTTAAATAATCTTGTGGTGTAATTTTGTGTGTGTGTGTGTGTTTTTATAAGCATACACACTTAATTGAAAAAAAAGGTTTTTGTTTGCTGAAAAAATGTAAGTACTAAAATAAATATTATTATAACATTTTATATTTGTATTTTATATTATTGTAATTGACAGGAGTGGAAGCTGCATAATGGGATGCACGGGAGTGGATAAAGTGCATCGTTTCCCGAGAGATGCAAAAAGGTAAGTCTTTAAATTTTTCTTAAATACATAAGCAATATGTATGCATATGAAGTTTGGGCGTATCCAAAGTTTAGGGCACCCTCCCGGATCCACAAAAAAGTATTCCACCCTATACAAAATTAAAAAATAAGAGGAAGAAATAAAATAAAAAAGTGACCGGAAACCTTTAGTTTCCGAGTTATGTGCCTCCGAAGTTCCATTCCAAACTTGTGAATAAAGGGTGTATTTTCCATCGAATATGGGCAATATGGGTATCATATTGAAAATATATTTCAGAATTTAGTAAAATTGTTAATAAATTCTGAAATTATTTATAAACATAAATTTCCAAACGTCGGCTTCGCTAACAAAACCTCTGCATGAAATTTTTTAAATTTGAAGCTTTTGTTAGCAAAGGCGGCAGTGCGATATGTAAATATATTTTTATATTTGGCAATGTATTATATAGCTGTAGTCCCTTGTAGAACAGCGAGCATTGCTTTGCATTTTTCATTGTCCGCTGAATACTAAAATCATCTTTATTCCTTCTGTGGTATGGTTTCGCTTTTCTAGTGACATTATATGCTCAATTATATATTGTAGCGTCTTTCCACTTTTATATATTTGTGGTCATATGGAAGAGTAGCTAAAGTCGACAGAAGCGATATTGCAAAATATAAAATGTCGACTTAAGATATTATTCCAAATGAACAGATAATTATTTGTTGTTTGGTTTACCTTCCCTATATGCTTCGTCATAACAGATGACATTAGCACTAACGCAATGCAGCATATAGGCTAAGTGATAATTTTTTTTCTATTTTCATATACTACTATTGCCGCTGAACGTGCCGAGAATTGAAATAATCTACAATCACTGGGTTGACCCTGGTAGGAATTACATCACTTCCTGAAGGATGAGCACAGGTAAGTCTTTTTTGTTTGTTAAAATCATATTATTGTAAAAAAACTTATCATTTTTTTTTATATATTTTCAGACAGTGCCAATTTGTTCATCCAGAAATGTAAAAGCTACCACAAAAATTCAAAATTCAATTAAATAAAAAATGTGTAAATTTAATTTTTTATTTGTAAATTTTATTCAAAAATAATTTAAGTGAAATAAAAAAAAATATGCACATAATATTGTATTATTCTTTTGTATGTGTTTTCATTAGTTGCTTCACATTATGGTATGTTGTAATTGCGAGAGATATTTATGACGTGTTACATTGCAATTTATTTGAATACAAAGCAAATCAATTACAAATGAACTTTTGTTGTTTCTAAGCGATAAAAGCCTTTCTCATCAATCCGTTAGGTAAATCGTCGGTGACCGGAGGGAAGTTTAAAGTCATGTTTCTTGGGATGTGAAGATAGAGTTTTACCATTCTTAAAGGCTTGTTCACAACAGCGACAAATTTATATGAAAGTAGTGTTTTTATGTATTTCCAGGTAGTGCTAAATGAACGAAAAAAATAACATTATATTTTCATAACAAATTAATTATGTATATAAAATATACATAACAAAAAGTTAGTAAATGTACGATGAGTAAAAAACAGTTTCAATATTTAAAAACATTAACTATAACATAATTTATTTACGTTTATTGTATAAAAACAATGGTATTGTTTTTAAAGAATTAGAAGTCTGGAAATTCACTTTTAACTAAGGTCACACTTATGACCAGTCCATTGATTTAAAAAACGAAACTGCATATATCATTGCTTATTCTTTTGCATGCTTTTACTTTTTTTTACCATAACAGAAATAATTCAAATAAATTATCTAGTACAGCACTTACCCTTCGTAAGGCTTGAAATGTTTTAACCGCATAAGTACATCCCGGTTACTCACAACGATGAACTTCCTGGCTATGTATCAACTGAACATGTTGATTAAGGTCGGATTCATAGGAACACATAGGTAATCGCATTCCATACACTTTAGATGACGATAACAAACATGCGTGGCTAAATCACTGGCAGAAGAACAAGTCATCACACATGCTCCATTTGAAGCAATATACGTGCTTTATCATGTGTGACCTTAAAAACTTTTCCGAAGCAAAGTATTTAAAATACTGAGCGCATTGATATTTTTGTGCTGAAAATTAAAAATTTGCCAAGCAATAAATGATGGAAAAAATCAGTAAATTGTTTACTTAGATTGTTCTACTTACTATTATTATCTGGTTGAGATGATCAAATAGCGTAATCTTTGTCCTTAATAATTAACTGCAAAGAAAACAGGCCACTTGTTTTTTTTCGAATGTATGCGTATGTGTTCTATTAGATTTTTTTTTTGCAAAAAATCCAATTACATTATTTTATATCATTCGTCTTGAAATTCTACAATTGATACAAAAGATTGCTCACAGTTCGGTGCAGTTAGAGACCAAATCAAGTATTTTGTCAAATTCTCTTGCTGGAGCATTACATCGTGGAATTTAGGCACTGGTATTCCCGTCATTTGATGGTGTGTGGAATAATTTGTAGGTGGTGCTGAATATGGTAAACTCATTCCAAGCGGTAAGCTTTGAGGACCAAAACCGGCTCCAAATGCTGAGCCGTACATCATATTCTGATGCAATTTCCTTTTAATATATTTTCACATTCAATGAAAGGCGTCCATTTGATTTGCTGCACTGATGCCTGTAAAGAAAATGTGTGATATTGTGAAAAATAGGTTGTTGGAAATCACTTTATATATTTAAATAAGGTACTTACCAATTGCTTAAAAGATAAACCACATTTTCTTGCTAAAATATCAAGTTAATTCACCATAATTAAATAAAGTTTACAAAAATTGTGCTTTTTGCAACAATTTTGTCAACCAAAAATTCTAATAATTTTTTGAACAGATGTTCAACACAGCAATCTATATTTGTTGCTTCTTATACATTGAATTCCCCATTCCTGTTCATAACTTTCGGTTTGGTCCAACAGCTGATACGGGGCTTTTACAACTGTCACTTTTGAGAACTCTGTTTAGACCTCTGTGGTATAAATCACAGAATATTGTTGTAGTTTATGGTATAAATCTTGTGTAGCAGAATTTTGTGTGCACGAAATAAATATTTAAGGGCCCGATTATGACCGATGTGAAGAAATCATACTTTTCTAACATACCGTCCAGAAGAGTTGTATATGTTAGTAATATAGTAGTAAGTTATTTTAATGAAAAAAGTAGTATAAAAAACAGTTGGTACGACCATTTGCAACCAATATGAATTAAATCCAAATAAAATGTAAAATTATTGCAAGAAACAGAATAAAATAATAAACTTAAATTTTAAATAGTTATATAAATTATTATCTTTTCTTTTATGTGTGTTTAGCACCAATATTTTAGTAATATACACTAAATTTACATTTTTACTGTGTATTGTGCAACCTTTTGTTTCATTCCGTCTAAATGTTCAATGGCTGCTGAATGAGGAGTATGGCAGCACAAACAAACAAATCATTATGGCGACCACACGTGTTTATGCGGAAAAAATGCAAAAAAAAAGCATTGGCAAAGTAATTTTGTTAATTGGTAAGTATCTAATTTAAATTGATTGCCAACAACCTATTTTTAACAATGTCACACATTTTCTTTACAAACAGCAAAACAAATGAACGCCTTTCATAAAACATAGTGATTGCATCAAAATATGGTGATTAACGTGATGCAGCTGTATTGATTGCGATGTTCAATGCAATGATTATTGGGAATTAAACGGCCATATCGAAACGCATTTGGAATCCCTTAGAGAAGATTCCTTCAGGAAATTTAATTGGGTGTGGCGTGCCTGTCAATATATCACCGAATATAAAACAAATACAGCGACATATCTTTTATCATGGTTACTTTTGGTACTAGGCAAACAAGAAGTGGAAAATAAATTCCACGATGTAATGCTCCACCATGAGAATTTGACAAAATACCTGATTTTATTTCTAACTACTTGTGAATGGTCCGACTGAGCGAAGTTTTGTATCATTTGTAGATCATATCGTGCAACATGATTCTTTTGAATATGAAATACAAAATCCCCAGAGGACGAACGACCTAATATACAATGTAATTGGAATTTTTGCAAAAAACAAATGAAATTTACATAATTTTTAATTTAATTTGAAATTTTTGATAATGGCCTGGGATGTTTTATTTTAATTGATTCATTTAAAACCACAACGAAATCTTTTGAACTGGGAGATATTTTGCACATGACCTTATTTAAGTTGGAGGTAGATTACAGATTTTTTTCTGACCATGGTTGTGATAAGTTCTATGTATAAACATGTTTCTGAACAATTGAAATTATTAACAATCGACATCCTTTAATTGGTCGTGAGTTAAACAATAAATCTTGTTTTATTATTCCATAAACATTTTTCAGAGTTGTCCTCCTGTGCATTCCTTGAATCTATTAAGGATTGTTGAAGCATGTTTGGGAGTAGATCGTCCTCATATGGGTGCAGTGTTTTCAGTTTTTTTTGCAGAACTGAGAAATAGAAAACTGGAATGTAAAACTGGTTTCGATATATGAATGTTTTTGTGTTTTCCAAACAAACAAGAAATATAGTTTGCTATAGTATCGCAATACTTTGAACATACGCTTTGCTCAAAATAATTATAGTTTATCATAATGTAAAACAACATTTGCAATGTTATATATTTACGTTTGTTTAATATCAATAATTTTATTCTAGTTTGCAGTTTTTCTTTTTAAGAACATTAATGAAAGAATTTGTTTGTTTTATAATTAAATATACTTCAAATTGAATTCGGCCTATTTTTTAACAATAAAATTAAATTTCAAATTAAAAATATTGTTTTTTTTTTTGGTATACTCATAGGCCAGTGGAGTGGTAATTTTTGTTATGCAATACTCGGCATGTTCATCGGCAATGGCAGTGTATGTATATAAAATAAAAATTAAAATTAACTAATTTTACAAAAAAAATTAATATCAGGTAAATAAATAAACACTGTTTATATATTAAAGCCAAACAAATGAAATTTGCTAAAAAGCATATCGTTAATTGAAACGCAAACCGCGCTACTACAAAGAACGAGTTTGTGTAAACGCGCAATATTTGAATAGTTAAATCACTTAGTGCTTTTCCATCGCAGTGTTCTGAAACCTGAAGCCCTACCTACAGTAAATGTTTATCAAATCTTTTACTTTAAATTTTTATTTTTTTGAGGTTTAAAATTCACATATTTTTTAACAGATTTTATAATATAAACGACCATAAATTTGCCATGTGTGAACCAATTTTCATAATTATTTTTTATTATGAAGAAGGTCTACAAATTTGTTTTTTTTTGACAAATCGATAGGAGGTAAGGCAAAGTAACCGCACCAAAAATTGGTTATGAAATAACTTACAAAGTATGTTGCGTGACTATAATCAGTAAACTTAACGGTGAGAAAAACAGGAAAACGATTTTGGATATGTGGAAGTGACCCAAAGACGACAATAAAGTTGTCCCTTCTTGTATTTTAGCCTTTTACAGGGTATACACTTAATACGGTGAAAAGTCATAGTCATTAATTACAAAGTAAATGTTATTATGTATAATAAAAAATGAACTGTAGAACATAAAATATATGATATATAATTTAAAGTAAAGAATATACAATAAAAAATCTATAATTTTTTAAATTTTTCTAAAAATTTGTTTTTATGTACTAAAATGTATTAGGTTTCTTATGACTCTTACTGTTGATTTTGTGAATAATTCGAAACCATGAACAAGAAGAAAAAATGTATAACAAGTGTTGATTTTAGCAAATTAAATTAAAAGTTTTATTCGGAATAATGCAAAATATCCTATTATTTTGCTTTATTTCTATAAATTTCATTAAAAACTTTTTATATTTGATACAATAATTTCAGTGTATTTTGTTAAAATTCAATTTGTTCTCAGTCAAGATCTGGCAACATGAAATATTTTTTCAATGCAAATTAAATATGGCTGCACTGAAAATACTATAAATGGCTACTACCAGCGTTACCGTTGACAAATTTTAGAAAGGGGAATAATAATGGTCTTTTTCGAAAGAAGCGTCTCATAAATGGTATTTGAAAGAAAAAAAAGGTAAATTAAAACAAAAAAATTTAAGCTTTATTTTATTTTTAGTATAAAATAAAACAAAAACTTAACAATGGTATACTCACATTTATATAAAAGAATTACATGTAGTTAAAATTTCTTTTCAATAAACACTGTTTTTTTAATTTAAAATGCTATATATTTACATATCGCCAATGTCGACAGCGACATTCGTGCTCATGCAAAGTAGAAAAGAATATGCCAAAGCATTATTTTATTATGACAAAACGTGAAACGTGAAGTTCTTAATTAGCACTATAGTTAATGCTAAGGTCGAATTAGACCAATTGTTCTCTTTCAAGTTAATTACAAAAAACCAAGCCATCGCATGTGACACAAACATAAATCACTTTCGAAGAAAACAAATCAAACACTGATTTCAGCGAAACGTCAAAGGATATTTCAATGCGTCTAATTTTAATTTAATTATATGCATTGATATATATTAATAATGGTTTTTATGTCATACAAAAATATTAAGTAGATAGTAGTGATTAACTCTCACGACATTTCGCATTTACCATTGTTAATTTTTTGTTTTATTTTATACCAAAAATAAAATAAAGCTTTAATTTTTTTTGTTACTAAAAAATTTACCTTTTTTTCAAATACCATTTATGAGACACTTTTTTCGCAAAAGACCCTTAATATAGCCCTCTCAAAAAATTGCCACCGGTAACGCTTTGCAAAAATATTTTATGTTGCCATATCTTTACTGAGAACAAATTGAAATGAAACAAAATACACTGAAATTATTGTCAAAAAATATAAAAAGTTTTTAAAGAAATTTATAGAAATAAAGCAAAATAATAGGATATTTTGCATTATTCCAAATAAAGTTTTTAATTTAATTTACTAAAATCAATACTTGTTATATATTTTGTCTTCTTTTTCATGGTTTCAAATTTTTCACAAAGTCAACAGTAACAACCATATGAGAACAAATACATTTTACTACATAAAAATAAATTTTTGGAAAACTTTAAAAATTATTGATTTTGTATTGTATATTATTTAATTAATATTATATATTACATATTTTATTTTCTAAAGTCCATATTTTATTATATATATGTATTTTTTATACTTAACAACGTTTACTATGTAAACAAGGACTATGACTTTTCACCGTACTATGGGTATACCCTGTAAACGGCTAATATGCCAGAAGTGACAACCCTATAGCCGTATTTGGGCCACTTCTATATATGGAAAACCGTTTTCCTTTTTTTGACACCAAGAAGTTTACAGATTTTGTTCACCCAACATACTTTGTAAACAAGGACTATGACTTTTCACCGTACTATGGGTATACCCTGTAAACGGCTAATATGCCAGAAGTGACAACCCTATAGCCGTATTTGGGACACTTCTATATATGGAAAACCGTTTTCCTTTTTTTGACACCACAAAGTTTACAGATTTTATTCAGCCAACATACTTTGTTAACAAGGATTTAACATTTTTTTCACCGTACTATGGGTATACCCTGTAAACGGCTAATATGCCAGAAGTGACAACCCTATAGCCGTATTTGGGCCACTTCTATATATAGAAAACCGTTTTCCTTTTTTTGACACCAAGAAGTTTACAGATTTTATTCACCCAACATACTTTGTAAACAAGGACTATGACTTTTCACCGTACTATGGGTATACCCTGTAAACGGCTAATATGCCAGAAGTGACAACCCTATAGCCGTATTTGGGCCACTTCTATATATAGAAAACCGTTTTCCTTTTTTTGACACCAAGAAGTTTACAGATTTTATTCACCCAACATACTTTGTAAACAAGGACTATGACTTTTCACCGTACTATGGGTATACCCTGTAAACGGCTAATATGCCAGAAGTGACAACCCTATAGCCGTATTTGGGCCACTTCTATATATGGAAAACCGTTTTCCTTTTTTTGACACCACAAAGTTTACAGATTTTATTCAGCCGACATACTTTGTTAACAAGGATTTAAAATTTTTTCACCGTACATGGGTATACCCTGTAAACGGCTAATATGCCAGAAGTGACAACCCTATAGCCGTATTTGGGCCACTTCTATATATGGAAAACCGTTTTCCTTTTTTTGACACCACAAAGTTTACAGATTTTATTCAGCCGACATACTTTGTTAACAAGGATTTAACATTTTTTTCACCGTACTATGGGTATACCCTGTAAACGGCTAATATGCCAGAAGTGACAACCCTATAGCCGTATTTGGGCCACTTCTATATATGGAAAACCGTTTTCCTTTTTTTGACACCACAAAGTTTACAGATTTTATTCAGCCGACATACTTTGTTAACAAGGATTTAACATTTTTTTCACCGTACTATGGGTATACCCTGTAAACGGCTAATATGCCAGAAGTGACAACCCTATAGCCGTATTTGGGCCACTTCTATATATGGAAAACCGTTTTCCTTTTTTTGACACCACAAAGTTTACAGATTTTATTCAGCCGACATACTTTGTTAACAAGGATTTAACATTTTTTTCACCGTACTATGGGTATACCCTGTAAACGGCTAATATGCCAGAAGTGACAACCCTATAGCCGTATTTGGGCCACTTCTATATATGGAAAACCGTTTTCCTTTTTTTGACACCACAAAGTTTACAGATTTTATTCAGCTGACATACTTTGTTAACAAGGATATAACATTTTTTCCACCGTACTATGGGTATACCCTGTAAACGGCTAATATGCCAGAAGTGACAACCCTATAGCCGTATTTGAGCCACTTCTATATATGGAAAACCGTTTTCCTTTTTTTGACACCACAAAGTTTACAGATTTTATTCAGCCGACATACTTTGTTAACAAGGATATAACATTTTTTTCACCGTACTATGGGTATACCCTGTAAACGGCTAATATGCCAGAAGTGACAACCCTATAGCCGTATTTTGGGCACTTCTATATATGGAAAACCGTTTTCCTTTTTTTGACACCACAAAGTTTACAGATTTTATTCACCCAACATACTTTGTAAACGTTAACTTAACATTGTTGTTTTAGGAGGCTATTAATTACGTGTTTTGAAGCTATGTAAAAGAAATTAATTCAATAGGCATGTAGTGCATGCGAATATTAAATATGTTGTAATACTTTTAATTAAAACGTATATAATTTTCATTCATGAAATCGTTAATATAAAATGTTCACATTTTTCATGTTTGAATTTTTATTGTGCACAACAATATATCTATGTTGCCTTTCAAGTGGAACGACATGGAAAATTACTAAAATATGTAAACAAAACTGTTAAATGGTTACATAAATTTGTTTTTTAATACTTTTTTCGGATTTTAATGCCTTTTTCTTCGTAGTACTTTTTTTTCAACTGTGCGAAAAAGTATTTAATTCTGTGTAATTACGGTATGATTTCTTCACACAGGTTATTTTTTCAGGGTTTTTATTTCTTTTTAACCACTTTATTAATTGAAAGATATTTTCATTCCTCTCAGCCTTTTTCAATAAAAATGGATTTTAATCAAAATAATAAAATTATGATTCCGATCTTTAAATTTTTTTTCAAAATTCAATAATTTTAACAAATATGTTTTTATAATCTGCTTTTTATTTATAAAAAGGAGGTTTCGTATATAACTAAAAACGCCATTTGCATTTACCTAGAAACACGTTGTGGTGATGCCATCGTAACATCAACATCACCCAATTGACTATTGAGTGAAATTCCACCCTTTTAAAAATTAAAGCGTGCTTTTAGTTTTTATATTTCAAAGATTTTTAATTTTGTATGTATGTGGTATATAATTATTATTTTCATCATTGAAGAATAAAATTATTTTTTAAGGTGAGAAGTATTTTCTCCGAAAATGCTTTCCCGACTTTTTTTATTATGTAATGTCCGTTTCAATATTCTTTCGCCAATTTCGAGAACTCCAATTTTCTCGGAAACGGCTCTAACGATTTTTAGCACGGTTTCTTTATTTTCAAGGGGAAAGTGTCAGCTTTCAGAATATATGGGCTTATTTCTGATTTAAGAAAGAACGCTTTCATTCGCATTCTATAAGAAAGAACATTGATTTCGATTTCTCTACACACTTTCTATGCGAACAGTGACTCGATCTAGAACTCGAATGAAAACGTAAGTGTTTTCATATAAAATCCGATTTCTCTGTTAAGAACGTGTGAGAATGAAATGTCAAAATCACTCACTTTTGGTTTTGCTTTCGTATTGAGAATTTACATATGAGTATACATACTTGTAAATAAAAAAAGAAGAATAAAAAATCTAAGTACAATAAAAAAGTATTTACAAATGGATAACAAGTGGTAAGTATAAACTATTCATATGATATACATATGAATGTATGTATTTAACAATTGTTTTTTCAGTTTAAAGAAGTCAACAATGCAGCAACTGAAACACTTTTATAAAATTAAAACAAAAAACACAAAATTTACAAATATTTTTTTAAATTTTCTCACCCTTTTATTTATTGATACTTTCCACCAGCTGATCACACTTACACGCAGTTGTATTAGCTTTAGAATAACTTCGTAGTATTTTTTAATACTTTTAACAGAAATATAATAATTTATGATCTGGCATTGCTTCTACTTATTAAAACGTAAGATACCAAAATTGACATACGTAACTTACTGCGAAAGAAAGTGAGTGCCAATGAGAAATCCAAATTGATTCGAATTCGAGCGAGTGCTTTTCGTTCGCTTAAGTTATCTTTCTTAGCTCAGAAATAGGCTGTATAGGTGTGTATGCATTCCAAAGCCTCGTTTGGCCAGGAGAAGATAGCGTCTCTTAGAATAATTAACATTTCCCCAGTTTTAAATTCCCAATTTGAAACATATGATGAAAATGCCCACAATGTTCCTGTAAAAATGTTCCCGGTTTTTAAATTCCTATTTTCGTAATTGTTATCGACGCTATCTTGGCGCACGTAATTTAATTTAGACTATAAGTCCACAGATGTAACCAGAAAAAGCATAAGTGACTTTTGAAAAGTGGCCATATTGCATTTAACCCTTAGGCATTAGCCTATGCCCTTAGGTATGAAGAGCAAAAATATACGTGGCTTCTTCATAAGCAATGTGTTAGTGAAAACAAATATACAAACCAAAAACTATAAAAGCCAACACAAAAAAATGTTAACAAACAAAATTGTGAAAGATTTATTTATTTATTTTCTTTAAAAAATTGTTATTTTAAATTTGATTTTAATTAAATAATAAATGTGGAAAGCACAAATTGTGACACATACACATGTAAGTACTGTGTATTATTTAAAAAGATAACAGGCAAAAGTTAAAAAATGTAAATGTTTATGTTCAGCACACCATTGGAGCTGACTGCAACCCAATATGGAATGGTATAATAACCTGCCGGAAGCGGGTTTAATCCCACAAATCACTTTCAAATCAACCGTAAGTTACATTAATAAACTGAAAAGATAAAAACAAAAGTGGCAATTAGTGAATATTTAATTTTTTGTTTACTCTTTGTTAAGCACACCACTTGAGCTGACTATTGCAACCCGATATGGATGTGTCTACTAACCTGCCGGAAGCGGGTTTAATTGTTGAAGTCACGCTCTGCATTAGAAAATAAATCTTTAAATTTCAGTATAAATATATACAAATAATATAATATTCATAATTTTTTTGATATATATTTATTAAGCTTGTCTTTTTTTTATTTTTTTTGTTTTTATTATTCGATATTTCGTTAACAGCTTGTTAACATCATAGGGAATAATAGATATAAAACAATTTCCTATTATTCCTGATGATGTTAACAAGCTGTTAACGAAATATCGAATAATAAAAACAAAATAAAATAAAAAAAGACCTCAGGCTTAATAAATATATATCAAAAAATATAATAAAAAAGGTCAATTAATAATATAATTTAAATATTCATAATTTTAATAAATTTTCATTATTAAAATGTATATCAAATTGATTTTTTTTCGACCTTATCTGGTCTAGATACATAATGTTTTGCTACAAACAGCATCACCTCTTGTAGGATGTGACTCTTCGCCACGCATTATGATCTTGAGTAAGGAGAAGCTTGAAATACATTGTATGTTCGCTGCACTTACTCCTGGCCTTTTTTTTTTTTGGAAATTTTTGTAAAAGTAACTTTTTGTAAAAGTAACTTTGTATAAAAGAAACTTTTTGTAAAAGTAACTTTGTATAAAAGAAACTTTTTGTAAAAGTAACTTTTTGTAAAAGAAACTTTGTATAAAAGAAACATTTTGTAAAAGAAACTTTTTGTAAAAGTAACTTTGTATAAAAGAAACTTTTTGTAAAAGTAACTTTGTATAAAAGAAACTTTTTGTAAAAGTAACTTTTTGTAAAAGAAACTTTTTGTAAAACATAAATAAAAATAAATAAAGAAAAAAATTATGAACGTATGAATTAAAAACGTATTTGCACAAATATTTTACTTGGGATAGTTTACCTCCCACATACATATATAAAGTAAGGTGATATTGAATTAAAATAACACACAGATCAATATGGGGCATTGAACAATAAATGGTGGTTTCATTTTCTAGAAATGATTTCAGGATATCTAGCTTTTAATGTAACACTGTTTTCAATGGGAAACTAGATATCCTGACACAAACACACATTACCACCACCACTAATTATAAATTTTAATGCATTCTGCATTCAAAATGTGTTATTGGCCGACATTATCACTAATAGCATAAAACAATACACTTTAAAATTTCTTTGGTTAGCTGCCGGCACTTGCACCAATACATTTTACCTTGGGGCAGGTAAACATAGACAGTACAAAAACAATATTTATATATGTTCCAATTGGACAAATACTTCTTTTTTGTCATATTTCTTTCCAATTGGAACTAAAGCCGGCAACAACCACCACTCACTACACAAAATTTAAATTTAAATTCCGGCGCAGATAATAACACACAAAATTAAATTACTTACCTGGACAAATGCTTTGGAAAACGATGTAGGTTTTCTCCTCCTGGGCAACCCATTATGCATTTGCGACTCCTGGAAGAACACAAAATAAATAAATATAATTTTTAAAAAATTTTTCTAATACTTACATTTTTAACGTTTTTTGCCGAGATTTTTAAATCCTCTGCTACCACCACTACCAAAATAAATGCTAGTCATGCAATTAATGCAAATGACGCAAAAACAATGGAATAGCTGCCAAATAATCCGCCAAAAACAGCAAATTCCAAAATTTTTGCGCCTATTTGCAAAAATTTCTATGACAAAATATAAATAAAATATTTAATTAACCCTTTCAAACAAAAGAGACAACAATATAACATCAAATATGTGGTCTCTATACGACGAAGGGGTTAATTTTGTGCTACCATTGGGATGCCATTTTGACATTTGGAAGTACCAACGATGACAGTTTTATGGTCGTGGCCTATCTGGTTATAATCTGTGTATAAGACCATCAGTGCCCAATCCAAAATCACACAAGCGCATTTTCACACAACACAATTTTAGTTTCTATTCAATATGTTGAAAATCAAAGGATTCTTTTCGAAGAAAAAGGAAGAAGTTAATTTCAAGTTGAAACTGTGTGGCGAAGGGCACACTCTGTCTAAACAAGAATTGCAAGCCTCTAGTTCACGGGCTAATGCTGGCAATGTATTTACTCCCAAGCGAAAAGAATTGAGTAAGGAAGTGAGAGCAGCAGCAGCGGCTGCCATAGCCCGTGCAGAAAAGAAAACAACAGAATTTAACACATCTTCCGCTTCTATTAAAGCACAAGCTATGAGAGAGTTGGAAAATGAAGCGCAAAAAAGCGACCAAATTATACTTTCTGAAACCGTATCTGAAAGCAATAGCAATTCAAATTTGGTTTGCCAAGGTGTTTTTTTTCGCTGCCCTGTTATAAGTGAGGAAATATTATCTAAAAACGAATGGAGAAATAAAATAAAAAGTTTCTTATACCAGCAACTTGAAGAAGAAAGGGCATTAACATCGTGTTTGATAATTCACAACTGTAATATTAAAGCAAAGGTATGTACAATACATATGTACATATGTACATAAATGATATTGAAAAAGGGGGGATCACTTGTGTGGAACTCATAATTTTGATCAAAATAGAGATAAAATGGAACTAACAAAGTTTAGGGCCCCTCCCGGATCCAAAAAATATGGCACCCTATAGAAAATTCAAAAATAAATTGAACAAAAAGTATAGGGCCCCGTCCCCGATCCAAAAAAAATATGCCTATAGAAAATTAAAAAATAAGAAAAAATAAAATAAAAAATGGGCGGAAACCTTTAGTTTCCGAGTTATTGGCTTCCAAAGTCCCATTACAAATTCGTGAATAAGGGCTGTATTTTCCATCGAATATGGGCAATATGGGTATCATTTTAAAACTGTTCAGAATATTTTTACAACTTTACTAAAATTTATTAGATATAATATTGAATTAAAACTTTAAGGCCTGCATAAAGGTCAGCTACGGGGGAAATCTTGGCTTAAATATATTTTACGGACGATTCACCAAATGGAAAAAAAATTAGCTAAGCCAATAGAAAAATTAAAAATAATAAAATATACATACAATGAAAGAGTCCCGGCAACACCTAGTCGAGTTATGGACGTACGAATTTGAATTGTTTTAAAGATATCTCGCTATGTATATTATTTAAAAATTATTAACGTATTAAGGACCGGCGATAAATTTGTGAAATAAGTTTTTGTTAGGGAAGCCGGCGTTTGTTATACCATGGAGGGAAAAGTCCTTGCGCCCGGCCGAAGGTCGTTTTTTGAAGGCGTTGTTTCTTATACCATGGAGGAGAAAATTCTTGAATTGTGACCTCATGAAAATATCGCCATGGGGTCAGGCAAACAGGGTCGATTTCAACGCTCAAAAGACCCAATGCAGCATGCTTACACATCGACGCATGGCCGATGACTCTGCGTCATCTGTAATTATGGGCGGTATAAACATCGAAGAATCAGAAGCTCTTGATGTTCTCGGCATGAAAATTCAGTGCGATGTTCGATGGACTGAGCACATTTTTAAAGTCTGAAAATAAGCATTCAAGTGCCTCGGTTTTCTAAAGACGGTGCAAGACATACTTCACTCCATCTGATCTCCTCACTATTTATACCGCCTACATCCGACCGAAAATGGAATACAACTCTCATGTATGGGCCGGTGCTTCAAAGACTATTTTGAAGTTACTCGACCGTGTACAGGAAAGAGCAAAGAAACTAATAGGAGACAGTAGGGCAGCCAACTTAATTGACTCTCTTGAGCATCGTCGCAACGTGGGGTGCGTTTCGTTGTTCTATCGTTACTATCATAGGATGTGTTCTGATGAAATCAGGGAACTTGTTCACGAAACCTGGTCATTCACGCACACGACGCGTTCATTATTAAGAGCGAATGCATTTGTGGTCAACTTGGCAGCGAACCGCACTACGCATTACAGGGATAACTAATTTTTCGGCCGAACATCGCGTATGTGGAACAAACTCCCTGCCGAGGTATTTCCTGTCACTTATGACGTGGGAAAATTCAAAAAGACGTACGTAAAGCAAAAGTACATATATTTTTGTTTTTACTTGCATCTAATAAAAATAGATGAGTTTTGTTTAATGGCGTCAGTAGTAACTTTAAAGTCATATTACTGCTAAAGTACTGTACCGATCTGAGCAATATTAAGATTTTGCACATCTGTGCCCAAAAATCTTTCAAACCATATACAGTTTGTAAAAAATATGTTTACAAAGCTTAGAAAAATTAAAAAGTTTAAGGGAAACTCTTATTTGCAAGTAAATTATATAACTTTTATTAAATTTTTTTCTTCATGTATTCAATTGAAGATGTTTATAAACACTTTGCACAAAAAAAAACCAAATTAAATTAAATAACAAAATAATAATCGTAACTTAAAAAATACTTCCAGTTTCTACGCTGTAAAATAAATGTTTACAAAATTGTGTTAAATTGAATTAAATATATTCTAAATGGTAAAAAAAAAGATTTGAGGGTGCTAATACTTGGTGTGCCCTCCTTTAGCTTTAATTACAGCTTCTAAGCGTCTAGACATTGAATGGATAAGCTTTGGTATATCGTAATTTTCAGGTATTTTTTCCCACTCTTCTTTAATAAATGTTATTAACTGTTGTTTGTTTTTTGGTGACCTTTTTCCAACTTTTTTCTTTAGGTGGACCCACAAATTTTCTATAGGGTTTAAGTCTGGGCTTTGTGCTGGGGTATCTATCACTTTTGTACAATTATATAACAACCAGGATCTACAAATATATGCCTTATGCTTCGGGTCATTATCCTGGTAAAATTTATACTTGAGCTTTTCTGGGTTTTCTGGGTCAACAAAACCGAATTTGCGAACACTTGTACTCAATTCCGTTTTTAAAATGTTTAGATAGACTTCCTTGGTCATTATATCTAATATTCTTATTTCGCCAACACCCTTGCTCGAAATACAACCCCACACCATAACGGATAGTTTACCGAACTTTACAGTGGGTATTATATTTTTATTTTCTAAAGCCGTCAGGGGTTTTCGCCAAACTTTTTGAGGTCCATCATGGTAGTAAAGCATCACTTTCGTTTCGTCACAAAAAATAACATCATCCCAGTGCTCCGGAGGAAAAGAAATGTGTTCAATGGCAAACTTATACCTTTTTTCTATGTTTGCCGCTGATAGCAAAGGTTTTTTCCTCGCAACTCTTGAAGAGTATTTATGGTTTTGTAGCACATTTCTAACAGTCTGATGAGAGATACTTACTCCACATTCATTACTGATGTTAAGTGCAATTCCTCTAGTACTAAAATGTGGATTCTCATCAATCATTTTCAAAATTTTCTTTTCAATTCGCCGAGTTACTTTTTTTCGTCTGCCTGGTGATACATTTGGTTCCAGTCTTCCTTCTTTTTCAGCACGGTTAATAACATTATATACCGTCTTTAGGTTAAGAGACAACATTTCAGCAATTTCTCTGTGAGATTTTCCTTTATAGTAATTAAAATACACCAGTTGGGTAATGTCTTTGTTCAGTCGCTTTCCTGGCATAGTTTATATATAATTGGATAATCGCTTGTTTGTTCTATGAGCTCAATTTAAGAATAAAAGACAACAGCTACTCTTAGCGTCCGTATAAAACTCTTACACGCAATACATGTGCAAAAAACCAACGGTTCTTTCTTGAATTTGCATTTTTGTAAACATTTTTTTTACACTGTTGAAAGTATACAAAATTATTTTGTAGCGTTGTTGTTGTAATATATTCATAAATTTGCCAAAGTTTCGACGCCTGCTTGTCGTCAACATACAAAACAACAGTTATAAAAAAAAAATTTACAAATATAATGATATTGTTGTTGTAAATATTTATTTAAACTTAAATTCTTAAACAATTTTTGTTTTGTAAACATATTTTTTACAAACTGTACATATATCTCTGTAAAAAAGATTACAAAAAACGTGTTTTTCTATTAATATAATGATGATTAACGGATATGGGGTTGTACCAAAGACTATAAATATATAAAGATATTGCACGTAGAACATTGAATAAAAACAAAAATTGTTTGCGTTTATAGATGCTGTGGGGGGAAGTAGCAAGAGAGTCTTTGAGCAAGAGAAGAGAACACAAAAATTTTAGGCATACATACATATGTACGTACATAAGTGTGTTTGTTAGTTCGACCGGTATACACGTATCTTCTTTTGGTCCGCTGTTCGGTCTTCAATTAAATTAAAACAGAACAGAAATAAATTAAGGAAGGAAAATACAAGTGGAAAAAAGAAAAAAAAAATTTAAAATAAAAAAAAAACAATCAACTTAGTGACAAACAACGAAACAAAATAAACTTCAAAGAAAGAAAAAATTTTTTTGCTCAACTTTCATTAACACATAAAAAAAGCAATAAACTGCAATATAACAAATATAATACAAAAAACAACAATAAATTAGACGGTGGAATCTGAGAAGAAAAAAAAAAACCGCTATACCAGTGACGGGCGAGAAAAACAAAAATCAGTGCTGACACTACCAACCAGTGCTGTCACTTCGGGTCACGGTGACCGGATGAGGTCTTTCATGGCCTTTTTCGTGGCATTGTGCTAATTCCCTCTACCATACCCGACTAAATCTTTTGCATTGTTGTTGCCATTGTGTTGGTTACTGCTAGACTGTTTGGTGATGAAGGAGTAACACTGATCACCGGCAGTCGTTCAAGCAGCGATTAGCTCAGTGGCAACTACAATACAAAAGATAGACATTTTATTTAGGTTTTCTCGCGTTAATCATGACAGGCCGATTTAGAATTGACTTCTGCAACATACGTGGTCTAAGGGCAAATTTCTTCTCTGTCTATGCTCACGTTTGTCTCCATCGGCCGGATGTTTTCGCCTTAAGTGAAACCCAGGTGTCTGAGGATGCTGACCCACAGGATTTTCACATACCTGGGTATCACCTCCTATCTCTTCTATATACACAGGGGCCTTGCAATTTATATACGCAATGAAGTTGTGTACCAGTGCCAGCAATCTTTAGACACGCATGATCCCGAATTTAGCTGTCTTTGGGTTAAATTCAAAATCATCTTCTACATTTCGGGTTTCTTTACAGAAGCCCAAACACGGAAAGGGAGAAGACTATACAGAACTTCGATGCCCTTTCCGACAATATATCGGGGATCCTCGAAAATTACCCGAACAGTGAAATCGTTATTGCTGGTGATTTCAATGTCCATAATTTATCGTGGCTCCGCCATTCGAGCAATACAACTCCAGAAGGCCAATATGCTGAGCTATTCGCAGCGCACAATCACCTTGCGCAATTAGTGAATGAACCAACACATATTTCATGTGTTGACGGGCACCAACACAACACCCTCGACCTTTTTCTCACTTCACACCCTGAAAAGTATGAAATGAACATTAGCGCACCTCTCGGTAATTCGGATCATTGCACCATTTCTGGCTCCTTTTCGTTTGCGGAACTTCGAGGCGTTTCACCGCCAGCTATGAAACGTTTGAAATATATTTACGAAAAGGCACGTTGGGCTGAGCTCAACGATTTCTTTCGGCATTTCAATTGGAGGCTCTGCTTCCTCGACAATGATGTCAATGCCATGGCTAAAATGGTCCAAAATATAATAATGCTTGGTATGAAAACGTTCATACCATCGAAGCAAATTTCGATTAGGCCTAGACCAAAGTCTTGGTTTAATCAGACGTGCAGACTTGCAGTCAGATCCAGAGAGGAAGCATTTAGTGTCTGGCGGAATAATAAAAACGCAGATACTGATATGATGCGCAAAAGGGCGAGAACTTCGTGTGCCAAAGTGCTAAGACGTGCAAAAGCTTTGTACGAGCAGAGTCTTCGCGCTAAAGTTCTTACTGCCCCACTTGGAAGTAAAAGCTTTTGGTCATTCGTTAAAAGAGTTAAGGGAAATGCTAGTTCTTCTATTCCGTCTCTTTTAAAGGCTGATCAAATATTCAGTGACCCGGTTGAAAAAGCTAACCTCCTAGCTGAAATGTTTGCAGGTAATTCTCACCTGCCGGAAAGCAATCAACCACTGCCCGCATCCGAGCGTGTATCCGTAACTATGCCAAAGATATACTTTCGGGCTCGTGCAGTTAAAAGGGTTTTATCGGACCTTAACATAAATAAGTCTCCTGGCCCGGATGGAATTCCGGCACTGGTCTTGAAGCAGTGCTCTTCGACGTTATCGCGTCCTCTGGCAATCCTTTTCAGCACCCTCTATCATGCAGGTGGATTTCCGTCGTGCTGGAAAGTTGCAAATGTTACGCCGATCCCCAAGAAGGGAGAGGCAAGCAACCCTGAAAATTATCGCCCAATCGCAATATGCTCTACCATTTCTAAAGTAATGGAGAGTATGCTAAATTTCCATCTTATGAAATATCTGGAGTCCAATAGCTTACTTAACGACCGACAATATGGCTTCCGTGGAGGACGTTCCACGGGTGATTTATTAGCCTTCCTGTCGGAAAAATGGTGTCGATCCATCCACCATTTTGGCGAAAGTAAGGTAGTGGCTCTAGATATTTCAAAAGCATTCGACAGAGTGTGGCATGGAGCACTCTTGTCCAAACTTATTGCTTTTGGTGTCGGTGATATCTTCTCTCGATTTATATCGAGCTTTCTCAGGGATCGCGCTATAAGAGTTGTTATAGACGGGATCTCATCAAACGAGTTCAATATCAATTCAGGGGTACCACAAGGCTCCATTCTTTCTCCTACCCTATTTCTTATTTTTCTTAATGACCTCCTATGTCATACTTCAAACCCTATCCACTCTTTCGCAGATGACAGCAGTATCTGCCATTCATATTCATTCGATCGTAGGCCGACATCAACTATGATCGCGGCGACGCGGCAGAATATGAATGATTCGCTAACAGGTGACCTCACGAGAATATTGGAATGGGGTCACGCGAACAGGGTCGATTTCAATTCCCAAAAGACCCAATGCTGCATGCTAACACACCGCCGTATGCATGATCACGCTGCCTCATCTGTAAAAATGGGTGGCATAAACATTGAGGAATCAGAAGCGCTTGATGTTCTTGGCATGAAAATTCAGTGTGATCTCCGATGGACTGAGCACATTTTTCAGGTCTCAAAGGAAGCATTCAAGTGCCTAGGCTTTTTAAGGCGGTGTAAGACATACTTCACCCCATCTGATCTCCTCACTATTTATACCGCCTACATCCGACCGAAAATGGAATACAACTCTCATGTGTGGGCCGGTGCTTCAAAGACTATTTTGAAGTTACTCGACCGTGTACAAGAAAGGGCGAAGAAACTCATAGGAGACAGTAGGGTAGCCAACTCTATTGACTCTCTTGAGCATCGTCGCAACGTGGGGTGCGTTTCGTTGTTCTATCGTTACTATAATGGGATGTGTTCTAATGAAATCAGGGAACTTGTTCCCTAAGAGCGCACCCATTTTGGGTCAATTTGACGGCGACTCGCACTACGCATTACAGGGAAAATTCGTTTTTTGGCCGAACGGCACGTATGTGGAATAGGCTACCCGCAGAGGTGTTTCCTGTCGCTTTTAGCATGAGAAAATTTAAATCAAATGTCAATAAACACTTGGTTTTGTCAAGTTTATTTTGTTGTTGTTTTTGAAACATTTTTGTTTTTTTTAACTCTACTAGAATTTTTTTTTCCACAGAAATTATGGTTTTTTTTTGTTGTTTACACATATAAATGATGCTTATTGAGAAATGGGTTGTGTGTGTTATATTTCTTGTCCAAAGCACATTCAATAACAATATTAACAACTAAAAGCAGTTTCTTGTTTTCATATAAATCATGTGGAAATAAACAGTGCAAAGCCAATGCGACCGATTTATATGGCTGTAGGGTAAAATTACATTTTTTGTTATTGTACTATAGCATTCGCACCGAACTATGTATACTCATTTGTTTTATTAAATATTTTATTTTAGAATTTTCAATTGTATAGTTAGAATATCTATGTATATGCATAAATCAAATAAAACGTGAGCTTACCTGAGTTCGAAAACCATACAATTTATTATTTTGTTTACGAAACTATTATAAAATTTATTAAAATCTTTTTAATAAGTCATAACTAGCACAAGAAATGTAATTATTTTTGGTGATTGGTACATATTTAATAATTTTCTGAATTGAGCATATGTTTTATTGTTTTAAAATTTTAAGTTTTTCTGCGCTCGTTAATTTGTATTTGTATGTTTCCCACGAGGAATGCTTTCGTAAAAGTGTAAGAATTAATAAATTTAGCATCTCCATTCTGTGCTTATAGCATACGTTGTTTTCTTGAAACCAAAAGGAATATATTTTTTTTTTGGTGCAATTTACACATTGCTCAACAATAGTTTTTTTTATGTTTTTTATTTCTTTGGATTCAGAAAAAATTTTTTCGAAAACTTTTATATGAATCTTACATACTGCAAAAAATAAGTCTGATGGAGCACACAAACTTCCAAAATCTGAATTTTTATCGTAATTTTTTGCATGTACAAACATTTCTGATGGATATGACAAAATTTGCGCGGGTTTTATTATATCCATACGGCAGCGAGCACAAGATATCCGTTGAGCTATGTAACCAACGAAATAGCGGCTTGATGTTAACTCTATTGGAATGTTTTCAGAGTTAAAACAATCAGCATCTTCATTAAAATAATCTTCATTTTTGGCTAATATATTTGTAACATCTACATCAGGAATGTGAGTACTTTCTGATGTACTGCCACTTCTTTGAGTATCCTCTAAAATTGTTTGAAACTCGTTAGGTAAAAATATCGCATCGTCTTTAGCACAATTCGATGAGGTACTAAATTGAGTTATTTTTAGAGATGACAGTTTAGCTATTGCGACATTTAATTCATAAACCGAAGGATTTTTGCAGCGCCCGCCCTTGGCACGTATATATGAAAATAAGTTTTCCAACGGATCTTGATTGAAATGGCTTGTTAAAATGCAGATAAAATTTGAGTTTTTTTCTATTTCAAATTCAAAATAAAATATAGCTTATATTTCAAGTTATACACTGTTAACATATCTGCGCAAAATTTCATTTAAATCGGTCCAGTAGTTTCGGAGAACAAACGTCGTGACACGTTATTTTTATATAGATATTTTTAAATAATATTAAATTCGGTGCGAATCGATGTTCTTGCAATAGTACAACAATAAAATACATATATTTGCCAATCAAATAAGAATCAGCGACATTAGCTTTACGTATCTTATGTCCACATATATTGTGCGAACACAAAACGAGCCTTTGCTGTTGCTGTTTGTTTATATGGATTCTTTCGTTTGTTTATTAAATGTACACACATGCACACATACTTGAGAATGCAAAGACACAAACGTATGAACACATGTATACATATGTAAATGAATAGTAGAGACATGAGAATAATAAATTCTCTCAGAAAATAAATGACTCTTGAAAAAAGTGGTTTTAGCATAGGTTTTCTACTAAAACCATCAGCAAATTTAGCATTGGCAGAACAATGTATGACAGTGCAACATCTTTATATATTTATAGTCTTTGGTTGTACTAATATAATTCAATATGAACAATACTTGAAGAATCAAACCAAAATAGTTTGCTCAAGTAGAATAAAAAAACCGTTAATAATGAAAACAGAACCAAGGAGAAATTGTAAGTTATGGTAAATTTATATTCATTATAGGAAAAAATTAAGGGAGAATAATTTCTCGTATTCAAATAATAAAAAATAAATAAAAGTACATATATGTACATATATGGCGTTTTCGGTGAATTACCAGTGGTTGGCAATTCAGTTTTGAAGTTCATTACAGATCACTTTAGTATCAAGCCATTGACATGAATGTTTGGCGTGTTTGTAAATAGCATTTGTATTTGTTTGGAAGCGAACGGGATTGAAAAGCTAGAAGCGTATACAAATAGACACAATTTCGTTAGATCATAGTTTGTTGTAGATCAGACTACAAATATCGACTGTTCCGCAGGAATTATATAATTACTTTCTTAGCAAAAGTGTTTTGGTTTTTGAGAGCTTTAATTTTCTGACATTAGGGGGTGTAATTGAGCGGTAGAAACAGAGATTGGCGTGTAAATACTAGAACGGGAAGCCGTACAAAAGTACTTTATATTAGAGGGTGTTAGGTGAGGTTACGTTAGAGGGCAGTCGACCAAGATGGGTCTGCATAAGTAGCATTGTAGGTGCCGTTTTGATACCCTGGCATCGTAGAAACCAGAGTATGTCACAGCCACCTTGTGCCGTTCAAGTACTTCACCAAGTTCGTCAGATCCAACCGAGACCACAGACGGATGGCAGAACTACCTACTTGGTTTGTTATTTAGTAAGACACACACCGGATCCATTTGCCTAAAACAAGTCCATAGTTTTTGTTAAATTCAGTTTAATTTTGATACATTCTTATACATATATATATACACTTACAGTGCTTTCGGCATAACGTCAACATCCCAAAATACTATTTTAATAACATTGCTACCTCAACCAAAGCACAAAGCTTTAAAACGTTAAGTATAAATAATGCAAAATGTAACAATTTATAAAAAAAGCATATTTATGTACCTTTCTTCCAAGCCATGCAAAAGTATATATATTTATGCCCTGGTCCCGTCAAAAATATTTTGTTGGTTTTATTTGGGTTGGAAACCTACTTTTGTTATTTTTTTGGATTTGCTTTTGGTATAGTTTTAATTTGTGAACAATAAAGACGATTTAAATTACAATATGAATAATATTTTGATATTAAATTCGCACATTCATAACCGTCAACACTCACGGTTTTAATTAGTTGGAGTTATCGTCTTCCAGACTGCGAAATAAATATTTCACACGAATACAGTTTCAAAAAAGAATATATAGAAGTTTCTGGAAGTAAATGTTTCATAGTCTCGGATTGGACTTTGTTTGTTAAAATGCTGGCAATCTACTCTGGAATTCGAAACGAAAGTGAAAACATATTCCTTTCTTTCGAATTATAGTGTACACCCTAGATACGAGTTAAGGCAATCGATATAAAACAAAACATTTCCACTTAAATTTTATTTAAGTGTTTTGATAGCTCGAGTATCTGAATATAATTAACTTTATTTTCATCATAATTTAGTTCAAAATCCCTGATTAATAAATTAGCTCCTTTTATATATAAGTATAAATTGTTTTATGTGTTCTTTAAGATTTAAATACTTAAATTATTTTATGTGTTCTTTAAGATTTAAATACTTAACATAAAAATAATTTTTCTGTTTCTTTAAATGTATGGGAGCACATTTTTCTTTGTTGATATCTAAATTGTTAATATAAAATTTTTCTTTTCACTAAATCTAGGCAGAGGAGTGCATTAAAACATTAACCAAATATTTGGATAATATTATACAGTTTCCCCAAGATGAGAAATATTACAAAATTAGAATGTCAAATCGGTAAGATATTTTATAAAATTCGTAATAAAGATTTACAGGCATATATTTGATTTTCGTAGAGTATTTTGTGAAAGAGTCCAATATGTTGAAGGCTCTTTTGATTTTCTTCATGTTGCGGGCTTCCATGAAACTGTCATAGATAGTGAAAAGTTCCTTATATGGTCTAGAGAAAATGTGGAACAAAATTACGATCTAAGTAGTCTTTTGGATATATTGCAAAATTCGGAGCCGATACAATTAATATTGGACCGCAATATCAAAGTGTTATTGCCTTCACAAGCCAAATGTGTTGATTTGCCTCCGGATTTCTACCGAATTTCGCCGGAAGAGATAAAACAAGAACAAGTATTGAGAAATGCAGCAATAGAAAACAACCAAATTCTGAAAACGAAAGCTATGCGAGAACGCGAAGAACAACGGACAGTGGGAATGTATAAATATGCTTTACTGAGAGTAAAGTTTCCAAATGGACTGTTTATACAAGTTTGTATATAAATTTTCCAAATATCCAGCAGTTATTTATTTCTAGTTATAAGTCAGTCTATACGTCATACCTTTTCGTTGCTGCTTATGCCAACTTATATAAACATCAAAGACCGTTTTTCCAAACATGAAATAATAATGAGAGTGATAGGTTAGGTTAAGTTAGGTAGGCAGGTCGCCGGTAAAATAAAGAGCCCAGCCCAATTGGGTCCAATTCATCATGGTCCCGTCGTAAAGAAGAAAAGAGGGGATAGAGTAGAGTAGACGATAAGATAGAATATAATATTTGGGAAGAGAGATGAATCACTGGATAGGTATGCGATAGAGTGGGATGAGTCCAGTAGGAACCGGAATACTGACGGTTCAGTGAATGCGGCGGTGTCAACGCGACAGCCAGCGCTACCTCCGATCAATGCACTCGGCTCCTTTAGCCCCATCTCCGTTACGCCGCGGAATGATGCGACCACCAAAACGCGGAGGCGCAGGTGCCTGAGTGCAGGGTACTCGCAGAGGAAGTGAGCCACACTCTCCTCCTCATCGTTGCACCCACAGCAGAAATCGTTGTACGGCATCAGAGTCGCCATCCCAGCAACACCCCCTCCAAGCGAAACCTGTTGCTCGCAGAATCCAGTGCCCGCCACCACATGGCGCCATCGTAGAACAGCATCGGACCGATAACTGTCTTCATAAGCCATCCACCTACCTTAGGGTCGATGCCCTAAGTGGGTCCAGTGGCCATTTTACAAACATCGTGTCCAGATGGAACCTCGACACCGCAACCGTGACGTCGTCAGCGTACGCCACGTTCTTCAGTTCTAGCAACTCCAGTTCTAGGGACTCCAGTTCTAGCAACAATCCGTTCAGGACCATGTTCCGCAAGAGTTGAGAAAGAACGCCTGCCTGAGGCGTACCCCGCCAGGCCAAGCCGAAGACGCGCGTCCCCCAGTGTAGACGCAATCATCTTTTTTTTATCTTGGACCAACACTCAGGAGAGGACCGCTACACATGCGATGCATTGTGTTGCAACTATAGGAAAGGAATAGTAGGGGAAATGTTAGGAGGTGAAGCTTCACTATCTTACAACACTGCTTTTTGCACGTTATTTATTTTTACAGCATTGTAGCGTCTCTGGTGTCAAGGAGACGTATTAAATTTTGAAGCTTCCTTTTTAGTAGCCATTTTTAGTAATTATTTTACTTCGCCGGTGCTACACAATACCGACGAAGGAGAGCGTTCTGCTGTGATTGTGGATTGCTATCAGCTGAAGCCGGTATTGTTCAGTGACCAGTGACCAGTGACCAGTGAAACCTTCCGACAACAACTGACACACAAAGACACACTAATACTAATAATAATAATGAGGGTGGCGATGGCACGATGGATGGTAGTCTGCACGTTGACTACAAAACAGACCTGGGTTCAACTCCAGTTTTAGAATAAAATAATAAAAACAAAAAAAAAAAAACATCTCGCATTTTTCTGATATGTGATATGATATTAGTGTGTCTTTGTGTGTCGGTTGTTGTCGGAAGGTTTCAGTGTCGAAGGCATAGTCACTGGTCACTGAACAATACCGGCTTCAGCTGATATAAGAAGAAAAAATGACTACCAAACCGGAGCTTCAGCACTGCTACGAGTGTAAAAACAGGGAACGTGCGAAAGCAGAGCTATAAAATAATTAATTAAGCTTCACCTCCTGTCGTTTCTCCTACTATCCCCTTCCTATAGTTCCAGCACAATGCTTCGCATGTGTAGCAGTCATCTCCTGATTGTTGGTCCCTGAGAAACAAAAAAATAAAAGTGAATACATTTAAATTGTGCAAAGAATCGAGTTTTGAATATTATAAAATATTTAATAAATAATTTAATTTAATATTTTAATTTAATTTATAATTTTAGTCTGAAACTGGGGTTGAACCCAGGTCTGTTTTTGTTTTGTAGTCAACGTGCAGACTACTTCAGCCATCAACCAGCCTCTGTAGAGTCTTAAAAAGAAAATAAGTGAGAGGTCATGCAGGTAGACCTCCAGCATTTTGTGACGATCATTCCGCATTTATCATGGTCGATTGATCTGTCGCAGTAGCTGCGGTCGTAGATAGCCCTTACAAGATGTTCTCTTGCCACCTCACTGTAAGGTCTATTTACAGTCGTTGTTTCCTGCTTGGCTCGCTTGCTGTGCGGTTGCGGTGCCTTCAGCGTCTCTTCCCCCGACTTCTGCTGTTTCGACCGAGGGACCGGTCCAACCGTCCCTGTCATTGCAGATGTTAAGGGATTTGACACGTCGACTGCCGCGAGATGAGCACTAGCCCATTTTAAGGAAGATTTCTTCTACCTGGATAGGGCATCGGCCGGTTTACTGCCGAGCTGCTCGAGGAGCAGCCCGCAATTCGCTGTTCGCCTTACGAGAGGCGTACCGTCTGTTACGCGGTACGTCTCTTTTCGTGATTGTCGTTTTGGTTGCCTGCCTCTTAGCTGGTTTTACCTCAGGCGGTGCACCGTGCTTCTGCGCCTCAGCGTGTACATTTGGCGCGGTTGGCTTTGAGACCACCGGTGTATCCGCCTTGGCGCCCTGTATTTCAACTGGTGCATTTGGCACGCCCGGAAGTTTCGCCGTTGGCGGACCCGTTTTTTGGGTACCTGTTTTACCAGCGAGAAACCCTTAGTCCCTGAGTGGGTGGACGACGGGTTTCGAACTCTCAGCAAAACCAAACTGGTTGGTCGGATTTTGGGTTGTTTTTTTCATGTAGTTCCCACCAGTATGCCAGTGAAGGAAGGGCCACCCATGCAGTGACGGCGCGTTCGAAGGGAAACCATCACCAAACTCCACATGGAGTATGATAATAATAATGTTTTTTTGGTATCCGAGGTAGGGTTTCAAATTCCTTCGCACATACAGTTACCGTTGTAAACTGTGTCGAGTGGAGTTCTCACTAAAGCGGTCTCTCCTCTATCTCTGGGTATATTTTTGCCGGGATTACTTTCCTTATTACTTCGGGAAGGTCCAGAGCGTAGTTCTAATCAGGACCGCCTTCTACTCAATCACGTCTGTGTCCGCCATATTTGTAGCCAGTGTAATGCAATAATGATAATAATAACGGTTTTATATTTCTTGTTATGAAAATGTTCATTTAATTTATGCGAATTTTTATCTTAAAATAAGGCTCCCATAAGCAGCAACTAAATGTAATCACCTTTTTCACAGCTACAATAAACAGAGAATAAAATTATTTTTTTTAATTACAATTACAGGGTACTTTCAGTGTGTATGAGAAATTAAGGGACATCTTTGAATTTGTTCAGTCATGTCTTCAAGATGAAAATTTGGACTTTCAGCTCTTTATGCCGGGCGAAATTAAATTTATAGAAGGAGATTTTAATAAAACATTGTATGAGTTAAGGTAAGCTTTATATATATCTACTAGCTGACCCGGCCGCGCGTGTCTGTTATAATAGTTTTAAAAAATATTCCGTTAAAATTGGAATTTTAAAGAAGTAATGAAAGAATTGAATAAATTTTTGATTTTACATAGCGGACCGATGTACGTTTCACTGTGCAATATAAAAAAAATAACACAAAACAGTTTAAATTCACTTTTGGGGTATTCACAAGGTAGTCATAAAGTTATATGTTTTAAAATAATAACACGAAAAATATGACTGTTATGAACAACCCGTCATAATTTAGTGTGCTATTTAAAAAAATTCATTCAGCTGTAAAGGAAAAAATATGTACTCACTATTGTTTGGTATCAAAATGCTAAAAATAAGCGAAGTAACTAATATAATTCGAATTTTTTATATAAGCTCTGTTCATTTACTTTACTTGTAATAATTTGCAACGAGAGAGTAACAAGAAATTTTCCAAAATTACTCTCAAAAATGTGAAAAAGTAAATGAACGCTTTACTTGCTAAAGTTTTCAAGTTAAAGTAGTGTTGTAATGTATAGGTATATATGAGTACTTAATAACTGCCCCTATATTTTTTGGACAAATTATACATATATGTATATTATTATAAAAATATTGTGATTATGGATTTTTATAATTAGCATGGTCGTGACTGGCGTTTTTCGAGTACGGCTTGTAATAGAATAATGAAAAGTTTTGCAATTTTAGTCGAAATACGCTAAACACGAAAGGGTGATTAGCTACTTTTGAATAAAATGAATGAATAAAATATCTATTTTTAATTAGTTTATACGTTATAACAGCCTGCCTACATATAGCAATGATTTTTACACACGAATTTGTAAAACATTTCAGTTTTTGCAAATAAAATTGCCCTATTACATTTTGTAGCATATTCACAAATTTATAGCAATCTGCTCCTAAAGTATTTAAAGCAAATATTCAATAAAAAAATCCTTCTATTAATTGATTTAATAAATAAAATAATAAACAGCCGTCGAAAAACCAAAAAAGGAGACACATTTAAGCAATTTTCATTTTCATTGTAATAAAAAGCTTTATACAAAATAAAATTTCATGTTGCTGCCAGCATTAAACCCCAAAAGCAGTAAAAAAAGTAATTTAATAAATTATGTGTTAATTTAAATTTATTTGCAAATATATATTTGAACTAATATAATTATTTGCCTGCTTAGTGTAAAGTACCGAGTAGCTAGGTACTCATAATATTTACAATACTAAAAATAACAGCTGGTCTGTTTGCCGGAACAACCTTTGCCCAGATGCTTAGTTTAATTCCATTAGACATCTTATTTTGCTTCTGTTGTTCCTAAGTTCCACGAAAATAAATTTGTTACCTTTTAAATACTTTTTATCGTTTTAAAAGTTTACATTTACTTACAATTTCTTAAATTTTCCAAAATATTTTTATTTTTAACTAAAGTTGGAAATATTGTTTTGTAAACACAAACGCAAAACAGCTGTTTGAATAATTATTGCAAGTAAAAATTTTACTTGTAAAAACTTGAAAGAGTTTTTTTACCCCTCAATTTTTTACGCTCTTTTGACGCTCTCTCGTTGCAAATTTTTTGGGTTAATGAACGCTTTCTTGAAAAAATTATTAAAAATTTGTAAAAACTTTTAGTAAATGAACAGAGCTATAGTAAATAACATTATAATCGAAAACAGCTGTTGCCAGTGATATGGGTAGTAATTTTCTGGACGGCGGCAAGTGGTTAAAAGTTAAGTGGCTGCCAGTCAGATGATGTACACAAACGAAATTTCTTCACTTGTATATCATTACATATAAAGTTTTGCTGAAAAGTATCCACTCGAAATTTTTTTCTTTTTTATAAAAAAATTTTATGTAAAGTTATAAAAATGTGAACAATTTGATTCCAATTTTAAAATTGTGCTTTTTGCCGAAAAAATATGTGAAATGTATTATGATATTCTCATAAAATATTTTTTTATAAAAGCAAACTCAATAACTGAGGAGGAAAGCATGTCCATTCGGTAATGCTTACTTAGCTCATCAGTCGATTTTTCTTAATTTCTGACCACAATTTCAAAATTCTTAGTTCAAAATTCAACAATTTTTAAAAAAATTTTTATTCTTTATCATTTATATGTAGGTTAGGTTAGGTCGACAGGACAGGTTACTGGATGTAAAGGTAAGAAAGATCCCAGCCTACATGGATCCAATTTATTATGATCCCATTGTGATACCTGTGTGAAAAAACTTCCACGTGTTGTAGTGAGAGAGGCCAGAGTCTCTGCTAGGAATCGAACCTAGAACTACCAACTGATAGACTAGCACACTACTCACTAGACTACCGGGCACCCTATCATTTTATAAGTAGCGGCTCAGATTTGTATTGTTATTTTATGTCAATACAATAAACATAGCTCGCAGAGTTTATTATTTTACTAGCTCCAACCGTTGTGTTTCGCTACCCCACACAAACTTATCTAATTTCGCCCACTTTTGTATAGATATTGTTAGGGTAAGCCATCTGCATCAAATGTGAATACTTTTATGGTTTATCAACCATAAAATAAAAAAGGTACAAAACTCAATTTTGCTGAAAAGTACCCACTCGAAATTTTTTCTTGAGGAAAAGATTACGGAAACACCTTTTTTCTAAGCCCAATACTTTCGGAGATGTATGGTTGCAAAGAGAAATACCAAAATAGTTATGGAAATAGTACGAAGCACGTGTCCGCTTATATTTCAGCAGCATTTATAAGCTTTTATAATTTTTATTGTATTTGTATATTATAGATTTTTCCCGTTTTTACCCTTTTTTAAGGGTGTATATTAGAATATCCAAAAATCCCTTTTTAGTGAATCTAAACGTGGAAAGAAGAGTCTACATAACAAATTTCAACCGATGATGATGGGTGGGTGGGCACTTTGCCTGTCCCCCTATTCAAAGAAAATTTTAGCGTAATTTTTCATTTAAAAAAAGAATTTAAGAAATTGGTTCACAAACAAAGAAGTTATTTGATATACACTTTTTATAGTCGGGCACTTATCCCCTACCTCTCTCAAATTTCGACAATAATTGGTCCACAAATGGCGAAGTTATTTGATTATTAATTTTTGGGGCGGACAATTTGTCTTCCTCCCGTTCAACAAAATGCAAAAAAAAATTTTTGTAAACTTTTTTTTGAAAAATAATTTTGTAAATTGATCCACAAATTTGATTATCAATTTATGGGGCGGGTAAAATGCCTTGCCCCGCCTTCCCAAATGTAAAAAAAATTTTTCTTTAACCTTTTCCATATACAAAAATAAATTTGAAAATTGCTCCGCAAATGGCTAAGTTATTTGATAATCAATACTTTGCCTTCCCCCATCACTTCCAAAAAAAAAACATTCGTGGATCTTTTCTCTATGGAAAAACCGTTTTGAAAATTTGTCCAGAAATAGGGAGGGACCACGCCGACTTGTCAATTCCGCCCACTTTTTTACTGAAGATTTGTACTGACTATTAAGTTACTCAGGTCTAATATAGAAACTTTAACTTTATCCTTTCTTAAGATATAATGAAATCAATATTTAGTTTGTATGGGAGGGACAACGCCCACTTTTCCAATCATACATACATACAAACGTGTGATTTTTATATATAAGATGAATTTCTTGTTTGATGCACAACAATAATGTGTTTGACTTAATAACAGACAATTATATATGTATTTATTTATTTTTTTTTTTATATTGGTCCAGCACTCAGGAGATGACCCCTACACATGAATGCATTGTGCTGGAACTAGAGGAAAGGGATAGTAGTCTGAAACTGGTGTTGAACACAAGTCTGTTTTTGTTTTTTTAGTAATAATTTTACTTCGCCGGTGGTACACAATTCCGACGAAGGAGAGCGTTCTGATGTGCCTGTGGATTGGATACAGCTGAAACCGTTACTGTTCAGTGACCACTTTGCCACTGAAACCTTGCCACACAAAGTCACACAAATGCACATCAAATGCGAGATGTGTTTATGAATCTGAAACTGGGATTGAACCCAGGAAAAATTTTTCATTTTGTAATCAACGTTCAGACTACTATATTTATTGTAATCCTAAACGTATATTTACAATGTATCAATACAGTATTAACAGTTGATACAATGTGTTGTTACTTTTTAATACGTTTTATACTAATACTTTGTGTTAATTTTTTACTGTAATAAAAAGATAAATAAATGAATATAGAAATATGTTATTAGGAACCCCTCACCTGTCTAATGCCTCTCGGTGTAGGCCAATAGCGTATCGCGCAGACTTTATCTGGATCTGTGGTTATGCCTCCATTGCCAATTACGTAGCCTAGATATTTCACCCTGGTTACACAAAAATAACTTTTTGAAACATTAACCTTAAACTGGTATAATGGTCTACCAGGGATTGTGAAAGCCGTTAACAATTTAGACTATTCAGTCAGTCCAATTTGCCAATAAGCGTCCTTAAGATCTAACTTTGAAATCGTATTAGCCTTTGGAAGGCGAGCAAATATTCCCTCAATCGATGGCAAGGGGTACGCATCGTTTTTCGTGACGCCATTTAATTAATTTCCGAGCATCAAGACATAGGCGAACTTTACGAGGTTTAATAACGAGTCTCATAGGAGAGCTCCATGGGGAACTCGACGGTTCAATCAGATATTATTCAAATTATTCTGATGAGTCATAAGAGACGGCGAATTTTTAAGGATATTTCGTGACTGATCTTGAGGTTGATCCCCAACATGATTAGGGGAATGAGTCAAAGGCATTTTAACTCGTATGGTTCTCTAATATACCCAACTGCAATTCCAATGAAACCCGAAAAATATTCCTAAAATTTGTCTTCTCCTTTTATTATTCTTATAGTTTTTTTGTTTTCTTTTGTGTTTTGTTTTTATATTATTAAAGTAATTTTATTTAATTTTAATTTTTTCCAGAATAGTAGTGGTTCTTGTTGCGTATATAAAAGTACAATACAATAATTATTCCCTGTTCTTTTGCAATGCATATACTTAAAAGTATATAAAAATTTACATGTAGTATACATATACACATGTATGCATGTAGGAATGTATATATAATTATTTATTTAAAAAAAATATTTAAATTAAAAAATCAATGTTATTCTCCATAAAGTGTGAAAAACTTATTTCTCTGCCAATAATTCAACAAATTAAAATAAGAAATAAAACAATCGTAAAAGAAGATAAATTTTATTATTCTATATACATACATATATGAAGTCAACACTTGTGAAATAAATTGTGTACATAAACATTAATATATGTAAATAAACAATATTTTTGTTTTCGAGCTCTTAACCAACGTCGACATCAGCGTGAACTTTGTTAATATATTATCGTTGAAGTTAAAATGCCACCAAAAATAAACTATGAAGAAGCATTTGCCCTCCAACTTGATAAATGCATACAAAAAATTAATAATAATATTGACAATAAATTGGAAGCCCACCGCAAGCTTACCGAAAATCAAATTACAAAGGCCATACAGGAGTTTGAGGTTAAGATCGATGTTATGCTACCTAATATGAAAAAAGAATTTAACGCGAATATAAAAGCAATAAAACCAGAAGTGAGTCAATGCTATGATTTTGCCAAAAAAAAATAGAGAAATCTACTTCTAACAAATATCAGCAAACAACAAAGGCTATACAAGACGTGGAGGAAAAACAATAAACAAGAACTAAATGCAGAAATTAAATCTTTAGGTCTGAAGTGAGCCAGCAAATTGGTAAAAACACCGTAAGTAAATACGACAAATTTACTAGCTTTGAGACGTACATATAAATCGACCTGATATAGTTATATCTGGGTTGCCAGGTGGCCATATCTCGTCCATAGTATTCTTGAACGACTATTTAACTCCTATGGCCAGCAAGCTCTTATACACATGTCGGAAATTGAAAAAAAGAGTAATAGTGATCTGATGAAATTGGATTTGTTTGCTTTTCTGGATAGGTTTCAAGAGCCGCTAAATTTATGATGAAATCGTTGACCTTTACCAAATAGTGATAATAAAGTTTCTTGAATATACATAAGTATTAACTTTTATGAATAATTGGTGTCCCCTTCTTATAAAACCATATACATATTTATGTTTATCTCTGAAAATATGACAAAACCATTTATATCGATATAAGTAATTATTGAGATTATTGAACGTCGAAAGCGAGCTTATTAAATTTAATATTTCAAAACCACTTATATCGATATAAGCAAGTTTTTTTATAAACAATTTTTGAGATTATTGCACGTCCAAAGCGAGCTTATGAAATTTAAAAATTCTATATTACCAGAATTTCTTTAATAACACCCATTATACATTTTACACAACTTTTGTTGGAATTATTACTGAGAACTAATAACTATGCATGTATTTTTTCATTTCTTGTAAAATCGTATTTGTTATTCAGTTAAGTATGTCTTTTGAATTTATTTTAATTTTTATTTCATTGATACAGCTTCAATTTGTTACACACCATGATGAATTCCGTTTGCGATAATTTAGGCCCTATTGTTAGCAATTGTCACCAACTCAATAGTTATATAGCTGGTCCCGTTTCAGGCCTGAGCATTGGACATTGTAACTGTCAGAGTATCAAACCATATATTCTACGAAGTTTAATGAGCTGAGTCACATGCTACGGAAATCATCGATTGATATTTGCGCGGTGACGGAAACTTGGCTTAAGGCACACGTACCTGATGGCTCCGTTGCCATACCGGGTTATAGTTTTTTAAGGAATGATAGACCGGATGGGCGAAGTGGTAGCGTGTGAGCTGTGTATTTACCAAGGGGTAATTTAGAGGCATTTG
Organism: Dexiosoma caninum; assembly: GCA_963924685.1. Taxonomy (NCBI): domain Eukaryota; kingdom Metazoa; phylum Arthropoda; class Insecta; order Diptera; family Tachinidae; genus Dexiosoma; species Dexiosoma caninum. Next base: position 51,662,030 of record OZ004729.1, read on the forward strand.
AGAGCGTGGTTGGCGATATTTTTTGAGAAATATGAAAACATAATAATTGTAGCCGACTTAATTTATTTATCCCCAGAAATCGATTAGACTGAGATTTGTGTACGAGCGGATGAATTTGTCTATATCTCATAACTCTGCTCCAACTTATTTCGACACACAGCATAATTCTACGTCTCTTCTTGATCTCCTTATGGTAAGCAATCTCTCATATATAAATAGAACCTTTTTATCCCACCACGCTTTAATTTATACCATCTTTAATTATGGCAACTTACGCAACTCAATGCATGAGAATCGGTTGAGTGAATATCGTAATTTTTCTCGCATAAATATGGATGGCTTGGTTTCTTGCATAGTTGATCACGATTTTTCATCGTTTTATGATACAATTGACGTAAATCTTCAAGTTTATGTGCTAAATACTTTGATTTCAAGAATGTTTGCCTTTGTGCCGATATCGAGGGTTAGAATCAAGAAAGCTGAAAATTGGATGAATTCAAGGCAGATCCTTTACGCATCGACATAATCCGAAATAATTAGTGTTATTGTATAACTTACGTTACGTATAACTTAAAAATAAAATAGTGACTAATCGGTTAGATTATTCGTTTCCCGGTGTCTCAAAAATCTAAATGTCCTTAAAAGTATGCACATCTATTCGTACGAAAAATTTCTAGCCCCTAAATCACTGAATACTAAGCTTTTGATGAACTCTAAATGGCTACCAATTAAGATTTGAAACCAAAAATTATACCCTGAAAGTATACTCTCTGGCCCCACGTTGGACTCCATTTGTATTGTTTTCCTTTCGTACAACTTGTTGTACCAGGTCTTTCTTCTGATAAATGTCAGAAGTCGGTGTATAAACGCCTGACGATAAAATAAGACTCGCTAATATGCTAATATATCTCTACGTTAATAAAGGCCGGCCTAACCATAATCTATCTTTCTTCTATCTATCTATATATGTATATAAAACAGGATGTGTGTATGTATGTAACGTATGGACTCTAAAACGGTTGGGCCGATTTTGATGAAATTTTCAGGGAATCTTCAGAATATTCAGGCGGGTGACACTGTGAAGTCTGATTTTTGATTTTCGGTCTGCGGGCGGAGGGGCGTGTCAAAATCCAATTTTCATATTGCATCACCAATGACATATACATATATTTATTTTTTTTTGCTTTTTTTATTTTAAATAAATAAATCGTGTGGTAATACAAGATTTAAAATTCTGTTGGCTTAATTGTATTGACTTCCTCTGCGATATCCAAGATGAAAAGAAATTGTTGTTTTATTACCCACACCTACCTTTTCCTAGTAGCACCTTAGCCATTCCAGGAACCCTCAGTTCAGCTACCCAAGCGATCCTACCGCTCATTCATGAATTCAGAATTCATGTTCGGAGAATAAGTATGAAAACATGGCCTATTTTGCTAATCAGACTAATTCGTATCTTATAGACTATACTCATAGTCACAAAAAATAAAATATAATTTCTTTAATATAGATGAAGGTGAATAAAAGTGTAAAATATAAGCCGAAAATCTAATAAAAAAATATAATTTCATAAATATAGATGAAGGTTAATAAAAGTATAAAATATAAGGCGAAAGTCTAATAAAAAAATATAATTTCATAAATATAGATGAAGGTTAATAAAAGTATAAAATATAAGGCGAAAATCTAATAAAAGTGACCCATGGTGCAATAGTTACAGATGGTTAATATCGATAACAAAGAATTTTTTTCTTCAAAAAAAAATAAACAAAAACAAATTGTAAGTGTAATGCTTGTTCTTGTTACGTTTAGTAATATTTTAATTTGTTGTTTTCTTTTCCTTTATTCTTAGAGAAAGATATTATACATAGGTCTGTACAAGCAATGTGATTAATATTTATATAATTTAATTAATATTTTGCATTTCAGTCACCAACAACTGAATGAAGAATGATGAGGCCTCAGCGAACTGCACATAGTTATCGATGGTGCTAAAAATTATGATTAGAACAAAAGGTCCGCAAATTATAATTTTACCATTCTATCAGCATTTGCTTGTAGTAGATTAGTTTAGGGTTACACAGTTTATGATTATTAATTATAGATACATATATATATATAGTCCTGACTTCACTTGCACATTCTTATTAGCGTTAATTGTTCCCTTTTTACTTTAGCTATATAGAAATGTATTCTGTTTTCTTTTGATCTTATCCTTTCTTTTTCTCTTTTTGTCTCTTTTTTCGCGTTTAGATTGTTTTCTATTTTCCTCTCCTTTGTAGACTTTTGGCTACCCGATATCTTGTAACCTTCCGCAATGAAATATTATTTCATACTCATACTACATATTGGTATAAACCTATCCATTATCGATCTTGCCCTTGTTGTTTCACTGGTACCCTTGGTTCAATTACTATTATCAGCAGAGTTTCCCTTAGTGCTCATGCAGCCCGACCATGATGACAACGGGCAGAGAGCAAACAGTGTTGGGCAAGTGTACCCAGAGGTTAGGGTAAAAAAATATAAAATACAGGAACACTTCACCCAGATAGGAAGACACAATTGCAAGTTCCAATAATCGCAAATGTGACCCTTGTCCGACTTCCTTATATTATCCCGGTGTTGCGTTACAATCAAAACACAAACAATTTTTCGGTCTATCATACAGAAATTACCCGGAATTCGCAATAGTATATATGCCTCCCAAGCAATTTGGGGACCTATTGATTCCCAGGCCACTAAATTTATAATACGATGGGATAGCGTCTCAGGTAAAGCTGGTTTAATTTAGAAAATTTAAAACCAATGGTAATGACATGAAAATATTGGCGGCATTACCTGTTTCAGCACAAAAAGTTATTTTTTATCACCCCGCCTGGTCAATCAGATGAGCGGATGCTTTATCAAAGTCTGAAATTAATTGAGTCTTCGAAAACATGTATGATCACGCCGCAGTATAACAGAAAAAGGAAGTTGCGGTTACGCTATACTCTCCGCATAGTAACCAATTACTTGCAAAAGCTTGTAACCTGCATACGTAAACTTTACTCACTACTATCAACTTTACCCGCTTTACCCACCACTGTTGCGACCCAATTCACAATAATTCCAATAAGCGTAGCTGACAAATAAAAATGAATTCTGGTACAATCTAGTGATTTCCAATAATACCACAGCCAGAATTAATAAATAAATAGATATTAGTCTCACTTCTATTTTTATTTTGACTTTAAATTTTTCAATTATATTATTTTTTGAGCGATGGTCTTTTTTATGAAAAGTTTTTCAATTATTTATTTTCAATATTTCCCTACCAAATAGGTAGCATCGTCAGGAAATAATAATTTGTATTAACAAAAATTTAAAAAAAAAAATAAGAACAAGAAAATATTTTTGAAAGGAAATAAAAATTTTTTGTCATTGATATTAAAAATATTTTTTATACACATGTATAAATGTGTGTACATACATATATACATAAGTAAACATGTTTTCAAAATTAAATTCTTTTGTACATATATACATGTATGTAAAATAACATATTTCTATTTCATGTAATAATAACATATAACTATAACAATAATAGAACATAATTATTAAAAATTATTTAATAAATGACCTATGACTATCTATTATTAACTCTATTTTTTTGCATAAAAATTTATATTTAATACATAATCTAAATCTAAATTGTATTAACTAAATATCTATAATTTTGTGCTAATTTATCTACATCTGATTTATAGTTTATTCTATTGTCCGCAGGTATTTGAATTATCTGTAAAATTTCTAACAAAAAACGTCGTTTATAATTAGTTACTTTCTCTAATATAGTTGTGTCAAATTTTGGATAATAAAAAATAAATATAAGATAATATATATATAAAAATAGAAGTGAGACTAATAAATATAATTAATAAATAAAATACCCATTCCCCACTGTGAATAATTTCAATCATAATTGCCAGCCGTACCACGACTACATATCGAGCCTTTGGTGCAATACCGCAGTAACTCAAAATTTGAATTTTTTGAGCTGGGTATGCAGAAATGATCTTTGGGGAAATATATATCTAAAGGAAAAAAGATTATGATTCTATCTCTAATTGTTCAGATTCTACAGCTATAAATGTCTTTCTTGCCTCCAGCTATTTCCAACAATATTTATTTGCAATAATGAAATATTTCCTTTGTGACAAGAAATTTACAAACAGAAAACATTACAAAACATGCCTCTTTACTATCAAAAAGATGGCTCAAAACTTGAATTGCATTTTTTTCAGTTCACAATTTTTTTAATTTTTTACGACGGTATTGCGCCAAAGGCTCATGTTAATAAAAAATTAATACTATGCCGTCTTATCCGATTCCGAAACCGAAACATTGTCAACTTATGTATACCATGAGAACGAAATAATACGACATCCAACCAGTTCATTCCAAATTTTCGGAACTCAAAGAAAAAGTTCATAGAAAACTACATAACAAAAATAACAAACATATCACAAAAAATCCATGGTCACAAGAACTAACGAAATAATTTTGCTATCAAAACTTATCCAAATATTTTATACAAACATGCTGCCAATAATGCAGCACTTTTTTATTTGTATTTCATAATTTTCTAATTGCTTCACGCATGCATGTGGATTATTTAAACTCACGTTTATGCACAATAGTGTGATTGACCGAAAAATTACTCACGATCAAACTTGATCACGAGTTAAAATGTGTGATTCACACAAATCATCATTTTAGCGGTGTCCATTTGTAGTTTCATTTCCTTTTTTGTTCTTTGTTCGTTATAAAAAGTTCTTAATAAAAATTTCTTGACGTAAGACTAATCTATTACGAATTATTCGTTGTGAATTTTCGTCGTCAGAAATTATACACTTTTGTGCATATACATATACAAAACAACACCGCGTCGACGAAATTCGTCGTGCGTGTCGAATCTCCGATAGATTTATTTCTATTTCATACACCGATGAACGACGAACAAATTATTGCAGTGTGCCGATATGTTACCAACTAGAAGTTCAGTTTTCTTTTGATAATTGTTTAATCTTCCACATATATCATTTAAGTTAAATATACAAAATTATTATTTATTTTAATTGTTTTGTGGTATTTTTTTTTTTGTTATCTGGGACCAGCACTCAGGAGATGACCCCTACACATGCGATGCATTGTGCTGGAACTATAGGAAAGGGATAGTTAGAGTAACGACAAGAGGTGAAGCTTAATTAATTATTTTGCAGCTCTGCTTTTGCACGTTCTTTATTTATAGCAGTGCTGAAGCTTCGGTTTAGTAGAAATTTTTTTAATTATAATTTTACTTCGCCGGTGGTACACAATACCGACGAAGGAGGGCGTTCTGATGTGATTGTGGATTGCTCTCAGCTAAAGCCGGTATTGTTCAGTGACCAGTGACTATGCCTTCGACACTGAAACCTTCCGACAACAACTAACACACAAGACACACTAATGCACATCAGAAAAATGCGAGCTTTTTTTTTATAATTTTAGTCTGAAACTCGGGTTGAACACAAGTCTGTTTTTGTTTTGTAGTCAATGTGCAGACTACTTCAGCCATCGCCACCCTCATTTAATTGTTTTAAGTGATATTTTTATACACAGACAGCAAACAACTTTATTGATTATGAGAGCTGTAATTTTTTCGTCGTAATTGAGGTTTGGCCGGTTGGTATAGGAGATTTATGGAAAATTTTGCGACACTCGTTTTTCCGATTACTTAAACGCTCTCATCGAATTAAAAATTTGTATGGGCTGCAGAAGCCCAGTCAGCTTTTGAAAAGATAAAGGATAATCTTAGCTCTGTGCCACTTCTGGTAAATCCTCATTTTTCGGAAAAAATTCTTTGTCCATTGTGACGCAAGTGATTACGGAATAGGAGCGGTGCTTGCTCAATAGGATTCGGAGGGTAAGGAAAGGCCAGTGGCCTACAAGAGTAGGAAACTGAATTCCACACAAAGAAACTACAGCGTTACGGAGCAAGATTGTCTCGCTGCAGTAGAAGCCATTTATAGATTCCGATGTTATTTGGAACTGCAGGAGTTTGAAGTGATCACGGATCACTCGAGTCTGGTATGGTTAATGCGTCAGACTAATCTGAGTGGGAGATTGGCTAGATGGGTTTTGAAACTCTAGGTATTTAGGTTTAAAATAAGTCACCGTAAGGGAAAAGATAACGTCGTTCCTGATGCCCTGTCTAGAATTTTTGGAGACCAAATCGCTACCCTTGATTCTGTATCGCCAGATATAGATTTAGATTCCCCAGTTTTTATTGGTACCGGGAGCCCTAAGGCGAAGATTAGTAAAGATCAGGAGACGTATCCTGATATTAAAATCGTGGATCAATGTGTCTATATACGAACGTGTCACCATAACGGAGATGACCAACATGAAAGGTATTGCTGGAAACTTTTTCTTCCTGAGGAATTACGTCAGGACCCAATTAAGCGCTTTCACAATTTCCCAACGTCATCGCACGGAAGTACGCACAAAACTACTGATGTTTTAAAACGGTCGTTTTTCTGTCGATGAAAGATTCACGATGTGAGGGAATTCGTACGTAACTGCGAAATTTGCAAGTCCACATAATTTTATTATGAGACCTGAAATAGGCTCACAAACGACCTCGGTCAGACGTTTCCATAGGCTATACATAGATTTGTTGCGACCATATCCTCGAAGTAAATTTGGAGCTATAGGCATACTTATTGTTCTGGATCATTTTAGTAAGTATCAGTGGCGAAAATTTACGTCTGTTGCTATAAGAGAATTTTTGGAAAAACAGATTTTTCATGCTTTTGGGGTACCCGAGACCATAGTCAGTGACAATGGGTCACAATTTAAGGCAAATAACTTGAATGCTTATTTTACTACTTTGAGAATTAACCACGTATACACAGCTTTTTATTTACCTCAGGCGAATGCTTCGGAGCGTGTGAATCGCTCCATAATCACCGGAATAGAGCATACCTCAAAGTCGATCACACTAAGTGTGACGTGCATCTCAGTTCTATTAGCTTCGTGTTACGAAATTCGTCTCACCAGACTAGAAATATGTCCCCCTATCATGCCCTATTTGGGTTTGATATGCTAACCCGCGCTCATCCTATAAGCTGTTAGGTCATTTACGGTATTATGCTTCCTTTATAGCTGATAAAATTGTAGGATTTGGATATTATAAGAGTGGTAGAGGTTATTTTCTGTGAGGGTGAGGATATTTTTTTTTGTCAGTTATGCTATAATTAATTGTTTGATCCATTGGTGTTACTTTTGCGGGCGTAAGGGAATTTTATGACATCATAGTGGCTTTGTGCTTGAAATCGTTACGAATCTGACTAATATTACTGCGTGGAATATTATTCAGTTTTGTAATGTATAAATGGGTTGACAAGGTTTTGGTTTCGGAATCGGATAAGACAGGCATAGTATTAATTTTTTTATTAACATATGTAGTCGCGGTACGGCTGGCATTTATGATTGAAATTATTCACAGTGGTGTTTTATATACATATATATTTATTTATTAATTCTGCCTGTGATATTGTTGGAAATCGCTAGATTGTGCTAGAATTTATTTTTATTTGTCAGCTACGCTTATTGGAATTATTTTGAATTGGGTCGCAACAGTTGTAGGTAAAGCGGGTAAAGTTTATAGTAGTATGTAACGAGCTATTGCAAGTAATTAGTAACCGCTTAATCTACTTGATCGAAAGAACGAATTTGCAACTTCCTTTTTCTGTTATACTGCGGCGTGATCATACATGTTTTCGAAGTCTCAATTAATTTCAGACATTGATAAAGCATCCATTTATCTGATTGACCAGCGGGGCCCAAATTGCTTGGGAGGTTTATATACTATTGCGAATTCCGGGTAATTTCTGTATGATAGGACCGAAAAATTGTTTGTGTCTGGATTGTAACGCAACACCGGGATAATATAAGGAAGTCGGACAAGGGGCACATTTGCGATTATCGGAACTTGCAATTGTGTCTTCCTATCTGGGTGAAGTGTTCCTGTATTTTATATTTTTTTACCCTAACCTCTGGGTACACTTGCCCAACATTGTTTGCTTTCTGTCCGATGTCATCATGGTCGGGCTGCAAGGCACTAAGGGAAACTCTGGTGATAATAGTAATTGAACCAATGGTAACAGTGAAACAACAAGGGCAAGATCGATAATGGAGAGGTTTATACCAATATGTAGTATGAAATAATATTTGATTGCGGAAGGTTACAAGATATCGGGTAACCAAAAGTCTAGAAAGGAGCAAAATAAAGGACAATATCAAAAGAAAACAGAATACATTTCTAGATAGTTCAAGTAAAAAGGGAACAATTAACGCTAATAAGAATGTGCAAGTGAAGTCAGGACTAAATGATACATAAATTACGTCTATATAATATATATATATCTATAATTAATAATCATAAACCTAAACTAATCTACTACAAGCAAATGCTGATAGAATGGTAAAATTATAATTTGCAGACCCTCTGTTCTAATCATAATTTTTAGCACCACCGATAACTATGTGCAGTTCGCTGAGGCCTCATCGTTCTTCATTCAGTGGTTGGTGAGTGAAATGCAAAATATATAATATCGATATTAACGATCTGTAACTATTGCACCATGGGCCACTTTTATTAGATTTTCGCCTTACATTTTACACTTTTATTAACCTTCATCTATATTTATGAAATTATATTTTTTTATTAGATTTTCGGCTTATATTTTACACTTTTAGTCACCTTCATCTATATTTCGGAAATTATACTTTGTTTTTTGTGACTTTGAGTTTAGTCTATAAGTCTGAATAGCAAAATAGGCCATGTTTTCATACTTATCCTCCGAACATGAATTCTGGAATTGGGAATAATAATTGTTGAACTATGAACCACTAAATAACCGTGTTTTCTTGTATGGAGCGGTAGGATCGCTTGGGTAGCTGAACTGAGGGTTCCTGGAATGGCTAAGGTGCTACTAGGAAAAGGTAGGTGTGGGTAATGAAGCAATAATCTCTATTCATCTTAGAGATTGCAGAGTAAGTCAATACAGATAGTGGTAATTTTTTAATTATATTCAAGTGAGTATATATCCGTGTGAGAAAACGACAAAACCGCGCATTGATAATATTTTTATCTTGTGAGTGCATGATCGTGAGTGAAAAGTTATTCACAATTCCATCTCTACATCAAAATAACTGATAAGGTAAACAAATGTTGCAATTAATTAATTTATTTATTTCGCAAATTCTTAAGGCAGTCCCAAAATCTTTTGTGTCACTTACGTTATTTTGGCCGTTACAAAAATAAGTAGATGTCGTTTACGTTAACAATTATAGGCTTGTATTTCTGTAACTATTACTATTTTTCATGCAATATTTTACCAGATGATGTCCGAAAGCCGTACAGCAATTCTGCATCATAGAGACAATTTTGATAGATATGTCGGTTACGTTAGTTTCGCGGTTATGTTTGTGAAGTTGCTAACAGCATTTTCACACAAGGTGAACGACGAGGTTTTTGTCTTTGCTAAAGACATGTACGAGGTTTGTTCAAAAGAAAAGGTGAACTTTGAATTTTCGCGGGCTGTGTACATTCGATTATCGACATTTTTTCTTTTCTTATGTTTGTACACATGTGTTAGTCATATGTTATTAGCCAATTTATTTTAGTATTTTGTTGTTGACAACTGATAAAGTTAGTTACGTTGTGTGTGTTCTTCGATTTTTAACTTTTGAAAAAAATGGATCAAAGAATATGTATTAAATTTTGCGCTAAATGGAATAAAGTGCTCCAAGGCACTTGAAATGTTGACTGTGGCATTCGGCGCGTCTACTTGGTCTCAAAAAAGTGTTTAAAAGTGGTACAAGCGCTTTACAGAAGACCAAGAAGATGTTGATGACGATGAGCGGCCTGGAGTTGCAACCACGTCAACAAGTGAAGAAAACAGTGAAAAAAATTGTTTTGGAAAATCGTCGAATTACTATCAGGGAAGTTGCAGAGGATGTTGGCATATCAATCGCCTCATGCCGAACGTCGCATTAGTATCGCTCAAGAGTTTTTGAATGACGTCAACGACGACCCAGGTTTGCTCAGAAGGGTAATAACTGGTGACGAAACATGGGTTATGGTTATGACGTCGAAACCAAGCACCAATCATCCCAATGGAAGCGGCCAGATAAGCCAAGACCAAAAAAAGCACGCCAAGTTCGATCAAATGTGAAGGTTTTGCTCATTGTTTTCTTAGATTACAATGTCGTGGTGCATCAAGAGTTCTTGTGATCAGGTCGTACGGTTAATAAGGAATACTACAAGGAAGTTATGCAACATTTGCGTGAAGCAATACGGCTCAAACGATCGGAATTGTGAAAAAAAATCGTGGATTCTGCATCACGATAATGCACCAGATCACACATCAATACGTGTTCGTGATTTTTTGGCCAAAAGCAACACTCTAATCATGCCTCAACCACCTTGTTCAACAGATTCAGGCTTCCTGCGAATTTTTCCTATTCCCAAAACTTAAGAGACTGATGAAAGTAAAGCGTTTTGCCACTATTGATGAGATAAAGTCAGAATCGAAGATCGAGCTGATGGCCATACCGAAAAGCTCATATCAGTGATGCTTCGATATTGGAAGAAGCGCTGCCATAAGTGCATTATATCTGATATTGATGAATAAATAAATACTTTTTAAAAAAATTCAAAATTCACCTTTTCTTTTCTGAGAGTGTGCCCATACTGTTTTCTTTTCATACAATGTCTTTTGGATTTTTTTTGTAAATTTGTTGAAATTGATTATGAATGTCATGTGTATATGTCATTGGATAGATGTGTCATTGTATGGATGTGTTTTCAAGCATAATCTTTCACATTTCAAAACTTCACACTTACAATTTCTGATAGGGAATAAAGAATAATAATTCAAAGTAGAAAAGAAAATTATATACTTGTAGAGACAAATCGGAATAGAAACGTACACGTGGGTGCCATATTTCCATTATGCACCCTCAACGTGGATGTATCTTTATATTAATTTACACAATTGTTATGTTTCGTCTTGCACATATTTTTTAGTTAAGATGTCTGCCACCATACTGTTCGTCGGGCAGTACTTCAGGGCAATCTTGTTTGCTCGCATAACCTCTCTTATATGATGGTATTGTATATCCACATGTTTACTTCGTCTGTGGTATACGGGGTTAGTTGCCAGTTTTTGTGCTCATTGGTTATCAATATATAGAGTTACTGGTTGAGCTTTAGAATTGCCACGTTCCATTAAAAATCGTTGTAAATATACTGCCTCAGATGCAGCTATGTATTTGGCCTCAGTACTGCTAAGTGCAACGCAATTTTGTTTACTCGTATCCCATGATACCAAACAGCCTCCGACAAAAATAAAAACCCAGTATATGATATACGATCAGATATATCGCCGCCCCAGTCAGCCTCTACGTAACCAGATACGTATTGAGAAAAAATTAATCCATGTTTACATAGTTTTATATGATAACAATTATTTTGTTATTTGGGTTCTCTTTTCTTTAATGACTTTCTTAAGACTTCAAGTTTAAATCTTATCATGCTGTCGACTACGTAATCATTTTAATATATATCAATGCATCATTAATCGATTCGATTCGAAAGCAATATCAACAGCCCTCTTATTTCTAATTCTGTCAGTCGATATTGAAGAAATCGAAATGTTTTTTCAGTCTTGTGAAAACTCAAAATAAAAATAACACAGCGATGTGTGTTTTCCTAGAAATTTAAAATACATTCCACCCTGACTCATGTAGTTTATGAACAAACTTTGACAATTTTGTGTAATGTCAACATTAATCATCTGCGTTAGTGGCAATATCTGATTAAAGTTGCCTTGGTATATATACGGCCTCATCATAGAATACCTAGAAGTGTCAGCTGGGGGTCTGAACAAATTTTAAATTATCTTTTTCTTCAAATAGGGGGAGAAAGAGACAAATATACAATTTTACGAAAGATGAAAAGTAAACAAAAGAAAAATACCATAAAGTGAAAAATTTTGTAAACATAAGCCACAATTTGTGCATAAGAACAAATTTATAATTTCTTGTGGTTTTATTTGTGTTTGGTGTTAATATTATAGGTAAAAACATAGTGAAGCTTGTTTTAATAGTGTTTGTGTTAATATAGCAAAAAAAAAAACAGGGAAGCTAAAAAATTCCAAAAAGAAATTTGTCAGTATTTTGGTGTTTTGTGGTGAAAACTTTTGTTAACATAAGCCACAATTTGTGCATAAGAACAAATTTATAATTTCATGTGGTTTTCTGTGTTTTAATTGTGTTAATATTATAGTAAAAAAAAACATAGTGCTGCTTGTTTTAATGGTGTTTTGTGGTTTTAATCGTGTTTTGTGTTAATATAGCAAAAAAAACATAGCGAAGCTAAAAAATTACCAAAAAGAAATTTGTTGTGCATAAGGCAATAACATAACATTTTAGTGATCTTGTGATTTTTTGGTATCTATTTGTTTTATTAAATGAAATTAATTTTCATATTACATAATTTTCATAACACAAAACACCACATTGTTGTGTTTTGTAACCACAGATTCCTATAACCTATGTTTGTAACATTGTCGTGCTAAAAATTGCGAAATTGTGAGCATAAAGTAGATGAAAAATACGCAAAATTTTCACATCTAGAAAATAAAAATCAAAACAAAACAACAATATTGAAGAATTTAGAAGAAAAAGGAACCACCGAACAGAGTTAGGGGGTGAAAGAAACAACAAATCTAAATTTCTGTTCCGATGATGTCTCTTTCTCTGCTCGTTCGCTGCTTTGAACTGACGCTTCTGGGTATTTTGTGGCCTCATTCTACTGGGCGTCGTCAGTTTGAAGTGAACACCACTTTAACACAACATAATTACCAATATGGTATTCTCTAACACTTAAGCTGAGTAAAACTGGACAATGACTTTGTTTGAGACAGCTGATTCATTTTGTCATCTAGAACCAATCCAGAACGCCCTCCTTCCTCGGTATTAGGTGTGTTTTTTTACTTTTCTGGTAAAGTTCGGTAAAATGAGAGTAAACTATAATTTATCTCAATAAGAGACAAAAATGTAGAAAAGTAAGAAAACGCAAAAAACAATAAAATTTACCACAAAATAGGTCTGTTCCACGTGCATAACAAAAACATTTGCATCGTTGGCAACGGCTGTAAAATGTGGACAAAAATAAATTGAAAAAAAAAGTAAAAGTAATTTTTTATTAAATAAAGTGATAAATATGCACAAATATATGTACTTACATTTTCAAATTTATTTAAAAAATCTTTTTTAAATAAAAACTTTTGTCGTTTCTTTGCAAATTTTCTGTGCAACTGTGAAAAAGTTCGTGGAACTTTGTACAGAAAGTTAAAAATTTTACTCTTTAATTTTATTTCAAAATTGTACAAAAATGTTTAATAATTGCTGGCACGCTTTTGGGTAAATTTAGAGGATTCCATCTTACACGTAATTCACTTGTTGATAAGCATTTCTAGCAATTGAAGTGTTTATGAATTTGACTAAATATATTCAGAATCTATGTATATAGTCAAATTCATAAACATTATTTCTAGCTTACTTGTTGCTGTTGCCTACATATTTAATTATTCTTATGTTACACTTGTAGTCTACCAACTATATATGACCCTATGGGCTCGGTTGGTTATTGTTATAAATAAATAAAATAGAATATCTCTTTATATATGATTCTAATTTTAAAATTGTGCTTTTCCCGAAAAAATATGTGAATGTATTTTACATACTTTATGGTATTCTCATAAATTATTTTTTTATATAAAAGCAAACTCAAAAACTGAGGAGGAAAGCAAATATATATATATATAGATAAAATAGAAATATGTATTTGTAATAAAAAAAGTAAACTAATGGATTGTTATGTTTTTGTTTATAAATTTTTGGTTTTATGTTCGGTATTCAATTTCAATTCTTGATTGATTAGTTGAATTTTGAACAAGAATTTTGAATTTGTAGTCAAAAATTGGGAAAAGTCCACTGGTGACCTCAATTTTTGAGTTTGCTTTTATATAAAAAAATAATTTATGAGAATACCATAAAGTATGTAATAATACATTCACATATTTTTTCGGGAAAAAGCACAATTTTAAAATTGAGGGTGGCGATGGCTGAAATAGTCTGCACGTTGACTACAAATCCAAAAACAGACCTGGGTTCAACCCCAGTTTCAGACTAAAATTTTAAAATAAAAATAAACATCTCGAATTTTTCTGATGTGCATTAGTGTGTCAGTTGTTGTCGGAAGGTTTCAGTGGCGAAGGCATAGTCACTGGTCACTGAACAATCCGCCTTCAGCTGATAGCAATCCACAATCACATCAGAACGCCCTCCTTCGTCGGTATTGTGTAGCAGCGGCGAAGTAAAAGAATAAAAATGGATACTGAACCGAAGCTTCAGCACTGCTACGAGTATAAATAAAGAACGTGCAAAAGCAGAGCTGTAATATAATTAATTAAGCTTCACCTCCTGTCGTTTCTCCTACTATCCCTTTCCTATAGTTCCAGCACAATGCTTCGCATGTGTAGGAGTCATCTCCTGAGTGCTGGTCCCAGATAAAAAAAAACTAGAATACGGATTTTTTTAGAATAGATAAAAAATGGCGCTGTCTTGCATTGACTACGCCAAGTAGAATACGGCTGACTATAACATTTCATTTGTATACCATCCCGGCAAGTAGTAATGCATTTTCTAACAAGTTTTAGTAAAAAATAAGGACTTGCGCAATACGTAATCTTGTTTATCTTATTCAGGAATCAATGAAATAATACATTTGTACATAAAGCTAAGAGTATATTAACTGACAATCGCACACAGTATAATTAAAAATTTAAATTTATAAAAGTTCATTTTGTTATTAAAATTAAAATAAATTTATTTTATCTATATTATAAATATAATTAAATTTTCTTATTCGTTTTCAGACTTTTCCCCAACATTGTATTGTTTTTCAACGCTGATAATGATACTTCACATACAGACCGGGATGCTACCTATATTAAACAAGATCTCTTAATATTAGTTCAATCGATTTGAAAAATTTGTTTAAACTTACAACTATAATTAATATTGAATGAGTAAAGTAATGGATATACGAGTATGTAGTACAGAAACTATATAAATTTGCGATATCATTAAATTTGTGTAATCTGAAATTATTGAATTGAAAATAAAATGTCTTTAATTTTGAAATACTTATGTCAATGTTCATATTATCATAATTGATGCAAACATCTTCGCTGCCTTATGTCGTGTTTCTCAGAGGTTCCCTTGTTTTTAAAATATTGAAGTCACAACTTTGTATAACTACTCTTTGGAAACATATAAAATAATTGATATGCACACATAAATAAAAATTGTTTGTACCAAAATTTATTTAATGTCATATTGCATGAATAACGTCATCTTCTTTTTATCTGATACCACTTTTGTATTTACATATACATAGTTAAGGTAAGCCATCTGCATCAAATATGAATATCTTTATGGTCATATCAACCAAAAATAAAAAAGGTACAAAACGCAGTTTTGTTGAAACGTGCCCATTTTACTTTATTTCACGTTTTTTTTCAACGATTTTTTTCATTTGGTACCCATATCATTGAAGTGATATGTTGAAAAACTTTTCTTCTATGCCCAATACTTTGGGAGATATATGGTTGCAGAGAGAAATACCAAAATAATTATGGTGAATCACATGTCCGCTTATTTTTCAGCAGCATTTATATGCTTTTAAAATTTTTATTCTATTTCCCTTAGTTTCTGAAATATTATACAGGGTCTCTGGTGGCAAATTTATATTTTTAAATACAATTATTTCAAAAAGTAATAAACGGTGCGGAGGGAGGGTGGCCGAGTGAGCATAGCGCGTTCGCTGTGGAGACATTTTTTAAGAGTATGATTCTTTCGTAATTGCTTGTTGACAATTTTGTTCAAAGTTCGGTATTCGGCGAATAAGTGATGGACCGAGTGTAAATTTTAATTCGTTCTTGGGTGCAGAAATTCCGCGCAACTGATTCGTCTATGAATGCCCCACGGCCAGGGCCCAGTCGCTCTTCAAGGACTCCCGAAAACGTTGAACAGATTGAAAGCAGTATACGTGAAAATCCGCAACTTTCAATACGGAAAAGACCAGTCTCACTGGCACTTCTAAGAGCGATTATTCATGAAATTTTACAAAAGGATCTGGATGACATGCTCTTTCAAAAATAAAATTCGCATTTCCATTCTATCGTTCAATGCTCTTAATAAAACTTTGTGTCAATTATTACGTTTTTTATTTAATATTAAATGAATTTATTTTGGGAATATCTCTTTATATGTATATGATTCTAATTTTAAATTGTGTATTATTACATACTTTATGATATTCTCATAAAGTTTTTTTTTTATAAAAGCAAACTCAATAACTGAGGAGGTGAGCATATCCATATATATAGTTCTATTTCGCTTATGTTTACTTAGCTCATCAGTGGATTTTTCCTAATTTCTGAATACAAATCCAAGATTCTAATGTTTAAAATTCAACTAATCAATCGAGAATTGATGTTGAATACCAAACACAAAACCAAAAATCTATAAACAAAAACATAATCCATGAGTTTACTTTTCTTCATTATACATACATATTTCTCTTTTTAGAGTTTTCTTCTCATCTTTTTTTATTTAAGTTCGAAAATATAAATCTGCTACCAGACATCCTTTATTATAGATTTTACCCGTTTTTGCCCTTTTTACGCCCTTAACATTAGAATATCCAAAAATACCTTCTTAGTGAATCTAAACATGGAAAGAAGTTGTTGTCGGAAGGTTTCAGTGGCGAAGTCATAGTCACTGATCACTAAACAATACCGGCTTCAGTTGATAGCAATCCAGGTGTCTGAAGATGCTGACCAACAGGATTTTCACATACCTGGGTATCACCTATCTCTTTTCACTATACATAGAGGGCCTTGCGACTTATATACGCAATGAAGTTGTGGACCAGTGGCAGCTTTAGGCACGAATGATCCCGAATTTAGCTGTCTTTGGGTTAAATTTAAAATCAGGGCACATCTTTTGCATTTGGGGTTTCTTTACAGAAGCCCAAGCACGGAAAGAGAGAAAACTATACAGAGCTTCGATGCCCTTTCCGACACTAAATCAGAGATCCTCGAAAATTACCCGAACAGTGAAATCGTTATTGCTGGTGATTTCAATGTCCATAATTTATCGTGGAGTATACTACTGAACCACAAACTTAACACAGGGTGGCACTAAAGGAGCTATATGGTTTAAATGGTTTATAACTTTTTTATTTATGCGATTGTTATAATTTTTTTTTTAAATACAGTATATTGGGGAATTTTTTCCAATTATCTTTGAAAAATTATATCTTGTAAGTGATGTCCATTTTCTGCTTCGCACATTCGTGTTCTTTTTAGCATATTTTCCATAACTTTTCGCAAAATTTCGGGTGTAATAGCAATGATTTCATTTCGAATACTTCATAATTAACTCCCCAAGTCTTCTTCACAAAATGCTGAAAAAAAAACAAAGAAAAAATAATAATTAAAAAAGTTATGAAGAATTCAAACCATATAGCTCTTTTTGTGCCACCTTGTGCAAATGAAATATACAAAAATATGTATGAAAAATTTTAACAAATTTATGAAAAAAATAAACCGAGAACAAACGGTCAATGGATTAGCGAAGATATTATTAAAAAATGGGATATTCGTGATAAACTAAAACTAAAAAGAATAAAAATAATACTAATTTCGAAGAAGAATATAAACAATACAGAAATTATTTAAATAAAGAAATAATTTTCAAAAAAAACAATTACTATAGGAATAAATTTATTCAAACAGAAATAATATTCGTGCTACATGGCAAATTATAAATGAAGTAATTGGTAAAAACACAAACAATATAGATAGTTCTATATAAAACACAAATATAAATACGATAAAATGGTTCTTGATTGCAGAACATGTCGAGTGAAGATATGCAAGCCAGATTTATTACACAACTAACAGCTCAAGAAATATGAACAATAATAATAACGGCAACATCCTCACATCTCAAATAGAAATAACAATAACGTAGACAACAGTAACAACAATAACATTAACAGCATTAACTTTACCAACAATAACAACCACGGTGGGATCAGCTGTAACACAATCAATAACAATAATTTAGTCAACAAAATCAGCAACAACTTTAACACCAACATATACAGCAATGTAGATAAGAGTAGTATAATCAGTAATTACAATAGAATTAACAATAATATAAACAACAACATCAATAGTAATTTAAATAACACATACACTAACATGAACATCAACAATAACAATATAACTAATGCAAACTACAACAATCATTACAACGGCAACACACAGAATAAAAACAAAATCATCATATTAGACAGGAATTTACCAAAAGAATTAAATTTGCTAAATATAAAGAATATATATAAAACAACTCTAGCAATTGAATTCTACAATGATCCAAGAATCCTAAAAAAGATTGATTATCACTATGGCACACGAAGAAGATTGTATGGTCGCTTCAAGGTAGCAAGTTTTAAAAATAATTATGGAAAGAACACCTTAGTGTAACCTTACCAACAATATTCAACACGTTACCATTAAATATCTTGAAAAATCCTCTGAACCTCAATGAAAGACGACATTAAAGCCAGGGCAGACGAAAAGGTTTTTGGCACACCGCTCCGCGTCCCAGGAGAATTTGTTCAAAAAACCGAAGTAAATAATGACAAGACTGAGTTCGTAAAACTATTGGCAATCCACCAACAATACCTAAAATTACATCAATGCACCGGATACTTATTTTTGGAATCTTTTTCAACTCACGTTTTTTCTTGACAACTTGTTCTAGAACAGTCTTGCTTCGTATACCTCGATTACGATTTAAATGGCTACGGCGAAATGCTTCTTCCCTAAATAGCAGTTCTAGTTTCTGACATAGTTCTTTGAAATGACCTATTGAATGAATCCTGACATATAATAATTCATGCCGTATTTCCGGTCGTAAATTTTTCGTTACTATTTCTATCAATTCATCATCTTCTAATGAAATTGTTAACCTCTCCACCATTTCCGTTATCGCGTCATACTAACTATCAAAACTTTCCGATGGTTTTTGCTTCCTATTGTTCAATTCCTCTCTAATACTGAAAGTTCTTCGAAAATCCTGGAATTGTTTCTAAGTGCCGTACAAAAGGAATCCCATTGCACCCGATTAACCAATTTATGGTAACGCCAAAACCATCTTTATCCCTACCGGTTAACAGTACATGAATATTCTTGCATACTGTATCATCAAAGTTTCCATTAAAATTCTCAACTGTCTAAACATGAATTCTATATAAAAATTCTTCGCGTCTCATTCTCTTTGATGAACCATCGAATTTCATGTTCCAACTTTGAATCATGGACGTGATTCTATCTGGATTTATATTATTGGTATTCGAAGCACTGCCTTCCTATATTTGTATAACCATCGGGATATTAACGGTATGAGATTAGAAAAAAAAAACCATTTTGTCGTTCATTCTGAACCTGTCCTTTAAATAATTAAAAGATTGACCGTTCGATTGACGCTGCACGGGACTAATCTGCATATTCATGAATGGCCTTTGTACAGTGGTTTCAATTATTTGCGCCATTCGATTATAATTTCTATCAGTATTACTAATACGACTTCATCGTCTGGAACCATTCGCCACATTCTGCGTCGAATTTTGTGATAAGTTTTGTGTGTCGCTCTGCACCCTTTGTGAAGTATTTTTTGTTGTTGTTGTTAGCGGCAAACAGGTAAAATAACTTTACCCTAATCACGTTACACTGATAATTCCCAGGCTTCATAATTACAATTAATTTATTTTATATGTATAGCTATAAGAAAACTTAGGCATAAGTATTTGAGTGCATTATGAAATATCACTCAAATTATAAATCTAGTTAGTATATAAGTAGAGTTAAATTTAAAATTGTCAACAATAATTAAACAAGACTTAGCGAGCTTCACTAGGAGCTCTAAGTCAAATTTAATAAACAATTAAGTGAGGTTCTTTTACGGAGCTCACAGAAAATCAAACCTACATAAAATAAGTGTTTTATTTGGTTTCCACTACATGGCGATCCTGCCACTGATCCTGGGGATGAGTGCTCAGAACTAAGCACCACCCTGAGACAGAAGTCGCAAAATTTAGATTTGTCCTGACGGACCAGCCACAACGATCCGTCAGTTGCGAGAAGGAAGGTATCACCTGGCCAAGAGGTGACATGGTGGAGCCAGGACCTCAGCCATTAACCATAGAGGGGTATAGAAGTCGCCAACATCAGACTAAGGCACCAACATCAGAATGAGGCACCAACAGCAAAAACAACAAGAGCAACCCAGCAAATACTGCTAGATAGTAATAAAAACAAAAAAAAAATTTTTAACTTAGCTTAAAACGATGTGCGTTTCAGGCGCACTGGTAAGGCCTATAAGCGAAATCAGCACTCGAGGCAAAATTTACTTTATATATATATATATACAAGTGATTAATTAAGAAAAAAAAAAAATTTTTTTTAATAATAAAATTGTTCTACTTAAATAAGAGAATATTCCTTTTTGTTCAATCCCTAATATTGTGAAATTTACCTGATAAATAGAAGAACAATTAGGGCTAAGAAGCCAATAGATTTGTAATATATAGAATATAGAAAAGAAAAAGAGGAAGAGCAAGAAAATTTTTTTTATTTTTTCACTGAGGAAATAGTTGAGGGAAAAAATCATTCAGTTCAGGACTAGCTTTAAAAATATAGGAAAAAGTAGAGAAAAAAAAATTTTATTTGATGGAGAATTTTGATGGAATGACAGTATATTGAGTAAAGTTAGAGCGGTGAAAGACAGTTTTGACCGTTCATACAAATGCTTGAACCTTGATAGACCTGCTAAAGAGGAAACTGTTACACACCATTTCCAAAACCTTTTTGCGCGGTTGGAAGACATAAGAACCATTTTTTGCAGTCATTACAGCAGACTAGCAGTAGCTCACCAAATAGCAGCCGAAGCATTCTTTCTGGACCTAAAAACCAGAATCTCCAAGCTAGCTCATAAAGAAGCTATAGGGATAAAATTACCCAACTCAATACACGACTGTGAACCTAGTGAGATAATCACATCATCAACCAACGCCACAATGGCCCAATCCACAGTACAATTCCTAAATACAGCCTCAAAGCTGATTCCAGACTTTGATGGAAAATCTGAAAATTTACGCTCCTTCATAGATTCATTGAACCTTGTAGATTCAATTAAGGAAAATCACGAATTAACTGCAATATCGTTAATAAAGACAAAATTAAAGGGAAATGCCAGGAATCTAATAGAAAACGAACAAACTATACAGGCAGTAATCAGCAAATTAAAAAGCAGCGTGAAAGGAGAATCAGTAGAAGTGTTAACTGCCAAAATAATGAATATAAAGCAGAATAACAAAACCGCGAACATTTATTGTAGCGAGGTGAAAACGTCGCTAAATCTCTAGAAAATGCTTATATATCAAATGGTTTACCATGTGAAGTAGCCACCAAATACTCTACACAAGTCGCCATAAAGGCACTAACTAAAAATTGCACCATAGATAAGGTAAAACTCATCATGGAAGCAGGCCAATTCAGCACTATGAACGAGGCCGTTAGCAAATTCATAAACAGTTGCACAGATGCACTGGACAACAAAACGCCATACTACATTTCGGGCAAAGACCCATGAGAGGCAATTTTCAAAATTATAGAACTATTCGTGGACAACACAACTACCCACGGAACAACAATATTAACCGCAATAATTATGCCAACAACAGTTATAATAAATATAACAACAACAGGAATAAACAAAGGTTAAACAATATAAATAACCGTAGAAATTTTGTGAGAGCGACAGAAGGAAGCGAGGAAGAGTCGGAAAACTCCGACACTCCCCTAAGACAAATTCATTAGAATTTAAAATATATCACTTAAACCTCAACTTATGTTCTTTTATAAACACCGAATCAACAATAGCGCAGACACACTTACACTACTAGTAGATACAGGTGCAGATATCTCATTGATAAAATCAAAATTTTTCAAAACACAACAAATAAACACCAATAGAACAACAACACTAAGTGGAATAGGACAAGGTGAAATCAAATCAATCGGAAGTACATTTTTCGATTTGAAATTTAACAAATTTTTAATACCACATACCTTCCAAGTGGTAAATAATGATTTCCCGATACCTTGTGACGAAATCATCGGTCTGGACTTCATCAAAAAGTACAATTGTGTACTGAATTTCAATGATAATGATGACTGGCTTATTTTGAGGCCATTTAATATATCAAATACCATTAGAATACCAATTACGAGACACAGTAATGAAACCACTTTACCCCCCGACGTGAAGTAGTCCGCCAAATAACATTAAATAACTGTAATGATGAAGTATTCATTCCAAATCAGGAACTTAAACAAGTTGTATTTATACCAAACACATTAGTGAAAGCTAGCAGAGCCTTTATTCGTATCATGAACACCAACGACACGATCGTTACGATAAAAGCAAATGATATAAAAACAGAATGCATCTCTGATTATAATATAATGAAGACTCTTAACAAAAACAAAAGTACACACAGGAAATCAGAAATATTAGAAATTTTAAGAAATAATTTCCCTGTACAATTTGAAGGTACACTAACAAAACTATGTACTGAATACAGTGATATTTTCGGTTTAGAGTCAGAAACAGTAACCATAAACAATTTCTATGAACAAAAGTTGAGAGTAAAAGATACAGAACCGGTATACATTAAAAATTACCGTATACGACATACACACAAGCAGGAGATTGATAACCAAGTGAAAAAATTAATCAAAGATAAAATTATTGAACCATCATATTCTGAATACAACAGTCCAATATTGCTAGTACCAAAGAAATCACTACCTAATTCAAATGATAAAAGATGGAGATGGGTCATAGATTACAGACAAATAAACAAAAAACTGATTGCGGATAAATTCCCATTACCTAGGATCGATGATATCTTAGACCAACTTGGTAGAGCGAAATATTTTTCTTGTTTAGATCTGATGTCAGGTTTTCACCAGATTAACTTGGAAAAGAACTCCAGAGATCTGACATCATTTTCTACAAATAATGGTTCGTATAGGCTTACAAGATTACCATATGGTTTGAAAATAGCACCCAATTCCTTCCAATGAATGATGACACTGGCATTTTGTGGTTTAAAACCAAATCAGGCATTTCTATATATGGATGACTTAGTTGGAAGAGCATATGCTTTCGAATTTACGAGACGTATTTCAGCTATGTCGTAAACACAATCTTAAACTACACACCGGAAAATGCACATTCTTTATGAGAGAAGTAACATATCTTGGCCACAAGTGCACTGATAAAGGCATATTACCAGACGATACTAAATACTCAGTAATCGAGAAATATCCTACACCTACCGATGGTGATGGTGCAAAAAGATTTGTAGCTTTTTGTAATTACTATCGAAGATTTATAAAAAACTTCTCTGAATATTCGAGACATTTGACAAAATTATCAAAAAAGAGTGTACCATTGAATGGACAAAAGATTGTAATATTGCATTTAAATACTTAAAGAAAGCATTAATGAGTCCAACTTTACTTCAATATCCCGATTTTACAACACAGTTTTCTATAACAACAGATGCAAGTAAACATGCCTGTGGAGCAGTTTTAACGCAAGAACACGAAGGAAAACAACTACCAGTTGCATACGCATCAAAAAACATTTACCAAAGGCGAAGGTAATAAATCCATCATAGAACAGGAGCTAACAGCCATACATTGGGCTATTACACATTTCAGAATATACATCTATGGAAAACATTTCTTAGTACCAACTGATCATAGACCTCTATCCTATTTGTTTTCTATGAAGAATCCAAGCTCGAAATTAACTAGAATGCGACTCGATCTAGAAGAATATGATTTCACGGTTGAATACCTTAGGGGAAAAGATAACTATGTCGCCGACGCACTCTCACGAATAATAATAACAGATTTAAAAGAGATGAATCAAAGAATCTCAACAGTATTGAAAGTCACGACGAGATCAATGACTTATGGAGAAAAAAGTAGTAATAAAATAGATAATCCGCAGAGAAAAATAAAGAAAATAATAAGCCCAATATCTTTGTACCGTTAATTAATACTGACGTCAGAAAATATAGCAAATTGAAGATTTCTCCCACGGGATGTTACATAAAACGTGGAAAATCAACAATTGCGCGGTTACAAACTAAAGATTTGTTTACTAAAGGGAATTTTGATTAGGACAATTTTTTCCTATGCTCGAAATAGTGGCCGGTAAACTGAATATTATTAAATTACAAGTGGCACCAAGTGAGAAAATTTTCGAATTTGTCTCGATTCAAGAATTTAAAAATATGGGCAATAAGATATTAAATAAAATAAAAGTAGCGCTACTGAATAAGGTGACCCACATTAATTATAAGAATTCTAAATATAATAAAGGAATATCATGATGACCCTATAAAAGGAGGTCATTGCGGAATCTACAGAACATCAGAAAAAATTAAAAGATACTACTACTGGAAAAATATGTCAAAGGATATATCAATATATGTAAAGTCATGCCATAAATGCCAAACAACTAAAATCACTAAACATTCGAAGAGTCCAATGACTATCACACCAACACCAGCGAAACCGTTCAATACAGTGTACGTGGATACAATAGGACCATTTCCAATATCAATACATGGAAATGAATATGACTGCATACTATGTGACTTAACCAAATATTTAGTGACTATACAAATACCCCCTTTGCTTAATGTAAATGTGTCGGCATTTATAACTGTTTGTTGCGTTACTTGTGTGTCGGCAAACTGTGCATGCTACACCACGACCTCTACCGCGTGTTAGTTTACTACCTGGTGTGGGTTTAGCATTGACTAATACTAAATCTTTCTCATGGCACAATCTTTTACAATTGGGTACTCTGGTATACTACGTAACCAATTAGTAATACATGCTCTATGGAAAGTATGCTGACAGCTAGTGACTACACAATCGATACTAGTTTGCATATCTTTCTCACATAAAGAACAATTCGTACCAAATTCCGCTTAAATGCCAAAGGTACACTCTCATTACTATGTTGCACTGCCATAACAATATTTTTCCGCAAAAAAATGCATATGAAAAGGGTTGGAAGAAAATAAAATAAAAACATTTCTTTTTCTCTTTTTATTGTTTTTTTTTTACATGAATATATATCCCAACTAATCTACTGAAAGGAAATATTAATTCCACATACGTTCACTAATGAATATAAAATATTTCAGTTGATTGAGATTCGTCTTAGGTGGCGATGGCACGATGGATGATAGTCTGCACGTTGACTACGAATCCAAAAACAGACCTGGGTTCAACCCCAGTTTCAGACTAAAATTTTAAAATAAAAATAAACATCCCGCATATTTCTGATGTGCATTAGTGTGTCTTTGTGTGTCATTTGTTGTCGGAAGGTTTCAGTGGCGAAGGCATAACCACTGGTCACTGAACAATACTGACTTCAGCTGATAGCAATCCACAATCGCATCAGAACGCCTTCCTTCGTCGGTATTGTGTAGCACAGGCGAAGTAAAACAATAATAAAAATGGCTACTGAACCGGAGCTTCAGCACTGCTACGAGTATAAACAAAGAACGTGCGAAAGCAGAGCTGCAAAAATTCTTAATTAAGCTTCACCTCCTGTCGTTTCTCCTACTATCCCTTTCCTATAGTTCCAGCACAATGCTTCGCATGTGTAGGAGTCATCTCCTGAGTGCTGGTCCTAGATAAAAAAAAAAAAAAAGCAAATACTCAATATTCCAAGAAGAAACAAATTTGCGCTACAGTAACACCCATGCTCCTTTTTTTGATAAAAGACATTTCGTAAAAAGCAAATGAATCTCCAACCTGTTAAATCTACTAATACATATTTAGCGATTAATGTTAACAGAAGCAATGCCTTTATTAATTCAAGTTTGTATTGCTAAAGTTAAACAAAACTTAAATATAAATACTTTAAAGAAAAAACAAAAGGATTGTATTGATTGCTTAGAAGTGAACGAAGGAATGAATAATCGTTTTTCTATTTAAAAATCTGACGTCTCGTGGCTAATTGAAAAAGGGGTGCCAGATCCGCCACAGTGGCCCCCAGAGGGATCTAGCACCTACTCTCGGAATCTTGATGGGAGTTGAATGGTTTGACCAGTTCTGGTGCGTTGAGACCTATGAATATTTTGTGGCGGTTTTTCGTTTTCAGTGCTTCTATTATCCTCATCGTTCGTCAATCCTCGGGATAATTTTGTTGCTGTGACCTCGATTGCTGCTCCATATCAGATGATTCCATGTATGCTGGTTTAAGCCTATCGACAGATATTTTTACGTGTCTGCCGCGGACCTCCACCATAAAATACTTTACATACCGTTGGATAATCTTAAAGGGCCCTTCGTAAGGCGGGACACATGTGGATTTTACCGAAACATTTCGTATAAATACATGACTTGAACTTTTTAAGTCTTTGTGTACGAATGGTTTTTCATTAATATGCCAGCTGGTCTGCGTTGGCGTAAAATCCTGCATTATTCGATATTGATGTTGTACGAATTCTGCGTATGGCCGTTGCCGTTTAAGCGGAACCAACATGTCAGCAGGTAAGCGCAGAACTGTTCCATATACAAGTTCAGCTGGTGATCGACCAATATCTTCTTTGGTTGTTGAGCACAGACCGAGAAGTATGATTGGAAGCCTATCTACCCAATTAGTAGAATCAGTACAATTTATTGCTGCCTTTAACGTGCGGTGAAATCTTTCGATTATCCCATTCGCTTGGGGGTGATATGACGTTGTCATTGTGTGCCTAACGTCCAAGATTTTACAAAGTTTAGAAAATAAGGACGATGTGAACTGGCGGCCTTGATCTGATGTAATGTGAAGTGGCACACCGAATCGGGAAATCCATCCATTAATTAACGCGGTGGCACATGTTGTTGCTGTCATTTCCTCCATTGGAAGGGATTCAGTCCACCTGGTGTAACGATCGATGATTGTCAATATATATTTAAAACCTTTTGATGGCGGAAAAGGACCAACTATGTCAACATTGATATGTGCAAACCTCTCATCAGGTGCAATGTATTTCTGTAGTTCAGACTTTGAATGGCGTTGCACCTTACTCTTCTGACATGGAATACACATCCTCGCGTAGTTTGCGCAATCACGTCGAATCCTTGGCCACACAAATCGGTCCACCATCAAACGTACTGATGCTCGTCGACCCGGATGGGATAGACCATGTGTTATATCGAAGAACGTTTTTCGTAAATCCCTGGTGATGAAAGGGCGGAGACGGCCCTGAGATGTGTCACAATAGATAGGTTTAGAAAGCCCCTCAAGAGAAATCGGTCGAAGGATGAGGGAATGTGGAAGTTCTTCAGTCAGCATTTTATGAAGCTCCCGATCCTTTTCCTGTGATTTTTGCAAATCTCCATATAAGCTGTCAGTAGATATACACTCAATTCGGGACAAGAGATCAGCTGCGTGATTATCTTGTCCCCTTATAAAGCGTATATCCGTAGTAAACTGGCTGATGAAAGAAAAGTAACTAATTTGGCGCGGTGAAGCCTTTTCTGATCTTTGTTTAAAAGCAAACGTAAGCGGCTTGTGATCGGTATCAATGTAAAAATTTCTTCCTTCCAGCAAATCTCGAAAATGGCGAATCGCTAGATACATCGCAGTGAGTTCACGATCGTAAGTTGAGTATCGCTGCTGAATATCAGAAAACTTTTTTGAGAAAAACCCCAGAGGTTCTGGTTCATCGTCCAACAGTTGATGTAGGACAGCACCGGCCGCCAAGTTTGAGGCATCCGTAACTAAAACAAGATCAGCGTCATGTTTAGGATGTGCCAGAGCCACAGCATCTTTTAGCAATAATCGGCAATTTTCAAAAGCTTTTAAGGTTGGTTCTGACCATAATAAGCATGTCTTATCATTACGCTTATTTCCTGGTGTCATATCAAATAGCTGTGCTTGAGTCTCAGCTGCATGTGGGAGGAATTTTCTATAAAAATTTATCATCGCCAAAAAACCTTTTAGTTCTCTAATAGTACTAGGCCTTTTTGTCTTCATGATGGCCTCAATACGCTATTTTGAAGGGGATATACCACCGGCTGTTACCCGATGGCCAAGAAATTCAATTTCTGGCTTGCCAAAAACACATTTTGAAATATTAATGGAGAGGTTATTCTGCTGCAATCGCTTAAAAATTTCTCTTAGGTGCTGTTTATGTTGTTCAATATTTTCCGCTGCTACACATATGTCATCCATATATGGAAAAACGAAGTTAAGGCCACGCAGTACCTCGTGAATAAGTCGCTGAAAGGTCTGCGCCGCGTTTCTTAAACCGAACGTCATGTGTGTAAATTCATAAAGGCCAAAAGGTGTCGTTATAGCCGTCTTTGGTATATCCTCTTCGTTGACTGGTACCTGATGAAAAGCCTTTTGAAGGTATATTTTCGAAAAAATTTTTCTGCCATACAAAATTCCAGAAAAGTCATGCAAAAACGGTAATTGATATCTATCTGGTGTCGTTATTGCGTTTAATGCACGGTAATCACCGCATGGGCGCCACGAGCCATCAAGCTTTTTTACCATGTGTAACGGGCTAGACCAATTAGATTTCGACGGACGGCATATACCCGGCTGCAATAACGTATCGAACTAACTTTGCGCAGCTGCCAATTTCTCGGGCGTAAGACGACGTACTCTTGCTGAACATGGTGGACTCACAGTTTCTATATGATGCACAACCTTAGAGTTGGTCGTTACACCCGGTGGTGCCAGTCGTAGGATATTAGAGAATTCGCTAATTATATTGGCAAAAATATTTAAAAAAAAACAAACAAAAAATTTCCTACCTAAGATCCAAGTAATACCCTCCATGTTTTGCCGTAAATATTGTTTCAGGTCACTCATGTTCCAGACAAAGGAGTCATGATTTGACCCGGGGTATCGCACAACTATTGAAAGAAATATTTGCTTATTAATAAATACAATTGAATATTAAAATCCTTACAATCATGACATTCAGGCTGTAATATCCCTTCCTGTTCAAATACAGATGTTTCAAATCCTTTGGAGGCGCTATAATTCTATACATCCAATTACTCCTGGAAATCCAGTTTCTGAGAAAAAAGAAGTTTTAATGTTCTTTTTTTTTCTTCGGTCATCCGAGCATTTATCCACTTCTTGCAAATTTTTCGCTCAAAGAACTGAAGTATTTCATTTAATATGCAGCAAACAGTTCGTTGTGCAACTCCAATGTTAAAATCATTTCCGCTGCTTCTTTGGTAACTACCACAGAGGTCCAAAAAAAACCATTCTTGTTTATGCGGAAAAATTTTACAAAACTAAAAAATATATAAGTACGTACATATATAGTAATTATTACATTTTAACAATTTTTTATTTCAAGAAAATCATACTTACTCAGCATTCGGTAATTCTAATGGATTTGAACCGTCGGGGATATTTTTCCGGATACGTGCCATGTGTGCGTTATTGTTTCCCTAATTCTGATCATCAAAATATAAATCAACGTTAATATCCATGATTTTTTGTTTTATTTATTTCTGGCGAAGAATACTTTCATTTAATTTAATTTTTTGTTTTGACACTTGTTGACGCGCATGTATGCTTTTTTAAGTAAAAACCTACTACAATTCCATTACAACTCTGTGACATACACTAACCTAGATGTTGTAACCGATGTGAAGAAATCATACTTTTCTAACATACCGTCCAGAAGAGTTGTATATGTTAGTAATATAGTAGTAAGTTATTTTAATGAAAAAAGTAGTATAAAAAACAGTGTGTACGACCATTTGCAACCAATATGAATTAAATCCAATTAAAATGTAAAATTATTGCAAGAAACAGAATAAAATAATAAACTAAAATTTTAAATAGTTATATAAATTATTTTCTTTTCTTTTATGTGTGTTTAGCACCAATATTTTAGTAATATACACTAAATTTATATTTTTACTGTGTATTGTGCAACCTTTTGTTTCATTCCGTCTAAATGTTCAATGGCTGCTGAATGAGGAGTATGGCAGCACAAACAAACATATCATTATGGCGACCACACATGTTTATGCGGAAAAACTGCAAAAAAAGCATTGGCAAAGTAATTTTGTTAATTGGTAAGTATCTAATTTAAATTGATTGCCAACAACCTATTTTTAACAATGTCACACATTTTCTTTACAAACAGCAAAACAAATGGACGCCTTTCATAAAACAAGGTGATTGCATCAGATGATGAACGTGATGTAGCTGTATTGATTGCGATGTTCAATGCAATGATTATTGGGAATTAAACGGCCATAGCGAAACGCATTTGCAATCTCTTAGAGAAGATTCCTTCAGGAAATTTAATTGGGTGTGGCGTGCCTGTCAATATATCACCGAATATAAACAAATACAGCGACATATCTTTTATCATGGTTACTTTTGGTACTAGGCAAACAAGAAGTGGAAAATAAATTCCACGATGTAATGCTCCACCATGAGAATTTTACAAAATACCTGATTTTATTTCTAACTTTACTTGTGAATGGTCCGACTGAGCGAAGTTTTGTATCATTTGTAGATCATATCGTGCAACATGATTCTTTTGAATATGAAATACAAAATCCCCAGAGGACGAACGACCTAAAATACAATGTAATTGGAATTTTTGCAAAAAAAAACATGGATAACAAATGAAATTTACATAATTTTTAATTTAATTTGAAATTTTTGATAATGGCCTGGGATGTTTTATTTTAATTGATTCATTTAAAACCACAACGAAATCTTTTGAACTGGGAGATATTTTGCACATGACCTTATTTAAGTTGGAGGTAGATTACAGATTTTTTTCTGACCATGGTTGTGATAAGTTCTATGTATAACCATGTTTCTGAACAAATGTTTATATTGAAATTATTAACAATCGACATCCTTTAATTGGTCGTGAGTTAAACAATAAATCTTGTTTTATTATTCCATAAACATTTTTCAGAGTTGTCCTCCTGTGCATTCCTTGAATCTATTAAGGATTGTTGAAGCATGTTTGGGAGTAGATCGTCCTCATATGGGTGCAGTGTTTTCAGTTTTTTTCGCAGAACTGAGAAATAGAAAACTGGAATGTAAAACTGGTTTCGATATATGAATGTTTTTGTGTTTTCCAAACAAACAAGAAATATAGTTTGTTATAGTATCGCAATACTTTGAACATACGCTTTGCTCAAAATAATTATAGTTTATCATAATGTAAAACAACATTTGCAATGTTATATATTTACGTTTGTTTAATATCAATAATTTTATTCTAGTTTGCAGTTTTTCTTTTTAAGAACATTAATGAAAGAATTTGTTCGTTTTATAATTAAATATACTTCAAATTAAATTCGGCCTATTTTTTAACAATAAAATTAAATTTCAAATTAAAAATATTGTTTTTTTTTGGTATACTCATAAGCCAGGTGAGTGGTAATTTTTCTTATGCAATACTCGGCATGTTCATCGGCAATGGCAGTGTATGTATATAAAATAAAAATTAAAATTAACTAATTTTACAAAAAAAATTAATATCAGGTAAATAAATAAAAACTGTGTATATATTAAAGCCAAACAAATGAAATTTGCTAAAAAGCATATCGTTAATTGAGACGCAAAACGCGCTACTACAAAGAAAGAGTTTGTGTTAGTGCTTTTCCATCGCAGTGTTCTGAAACCTGAAGCCCTACCTACAGTAAATGTTTATCAAATCTTTTACTTTAAATACTAATACTTAAATACTTTAAATTTTTATTTTTTTGAGGTTTAAAATACACATATTTTTTAACAGATTTTATAATATAAACGACCATAAATTTGCCATGTGTGAACCTATTTTCATAATTATTTTTTCTTATGAAGAAGGTCTACAAATTTGTTTTTTTTTGACAAATCGATAGGGGGTAAGGCAAAGTAACCGCACCAAAAATTGGTTATGAAATAACTTACAAAGTATGTTGCGTGACTATAATCAGTAAACTTAACGGTGAGAAAAACAGGAAAACGATTTTGGATATGTGGAAGTGACCCAAAGACGACAATAAAGTTGTCCCTTCTTGTATTTTAGCCGTTTACAGGGCATTCACTTAATACGGTGAAAAGTCATAGTCATTAATTACAAAGTAAATGTTATTATGTATAATAAAAAATGAACTGTAGAACATAAAATATATGATATATAATTTAAAGTAAAGAATATACAATAAAAAATCTATAATTTTTTAAATTTTTCTAAAAATTTGTTTTTATGTAGTAAAATGTATTAAGTTTCTTATGACTCTTACTGTTGATTTTGTGAATAATTCGAAACCATGAACAAGAAGAGAAAATGTATAACAAGTGTTGATTTTAGCAAATTAAATTAAAAGTTTTATTCGGAATAATGCAAAATATCCTATTATTTTGCTTTATTTCTATAAATTTCATTAAAAACTTTTTATATTTGATACAATAATTTCAGTGTATTTTGTTAATATTCAATTTGTTCTCAGTCAAGATCTGGCAACATGAAATATTTTTTCAATGCAAATTAAATATGGCTGCACTGAAAATACTATAAATGGCTACTACCAGCGTTACCGTTGACAAATTTTAGAAAGGGGAATAATAATGGTCTTTTTCGAAAGAAGCGTCTCATAAATGGTATTTGAAAGAAAAAAAAGGTAAATTAAAAAAAAAA
This sequence comes from Dexiosoma caninum, assembly GCA_963924685.1. NCBI lineage: Eukaryota > Metazoa > Arthropoda > Insecta > Diptera > Tachinidae > Dexiosoma > Dexiosoma caninum. Next base: position 51,695,046 of record OZ004729.1, read on the forward strand.
AATTTAAGCTTTATTTTATTTTTAGTATAAAATAAAACAAAAACTTAACAATGGTATACTCACATTTATATAAAAGAATTACATGTAGTTAAAATTTCTTTTCAATAAACACTGTTTTTTTAATTTGAAATGCTATATATTTACATATCGCCAATGTCGACAGCGACATTCGTGCTCATGCAAAGTAGAAAAGAATATGCCAAAGCATTATTTTATTATGACAAAACGTGAAACGTGAAGTTCTTAATTAGCACTATAGTTAATGCTAAGGTCGAATTAGACCAATTGTTCTCTTTCAAGTTAATTACAAAAAACCAAGCCATCGCATGTGACACACACATAAATCACTTTCGAAGAAAACAAATCAAACACTGATTTCAGCGAAACGTCAAAGGATATTTCAATGCGTCTAATTTTAATTTAATTATATGAATTGATATATATTAATAATGGTTTTTATGTCATACAAAAATATTAAGTAGATAGTAGTGATTAACTCTCACGACATTTCGCATTTACCATTGTTAATTTTTTGTTTTATTTTATACTAAAAATAAAATAAAGCTTTCATTTTTTCAAATACCATTTATGAGACACTTTTTTTCGCAAAAGACCCTTAATATAGCCCTCTCAAAAAATTGCCACCGGTAACGCTTTGCAAAAATATTTTATGTTGCCATATCTTTACTGAGAACAAATTGAAATGAAACAAAATACACTGAAATTATTGTAAAAAAATATAAAAAGTTTTTAAAGAAATTTATAGAAATAAAGCAAAATAATAGGATATTTTGCATTATTCCAAATAAAGTTGTTAATTTAATTTACTAAAATCAATACTTGTTATATATTTTGTCTTCTTTTTCATGGTTTCAAATTTTTCACAAAGTCAACAGTAACAACCATATGAGAACAAATACATTTTACTACATAAAAATAAATTTTTGGAAAACTTTAAAAATTATTGATTTTGTATTGTATATTATTTAATTAATATTATATATTACATATTTAATTTTCTAAAGTCCATATTTTATTATATATATGTATTTTTTATACTTAACAACGTTTACTATGTAAATAATGACTATGACTTTTCACGGTACTAAGGGTATACCCTGTAAACGGCTAATATGCCAGAAGTGACAACCCTATAGCCGTATTTGGGACACTTCTATATATGGAAAACCGTTTTCCTTTTTTTGACACCACAAAGTTTACAGATTTTATTCAGCCAACATACTTTGTTAACAAGGATTTAACATTTTTTTCACCGTACTATGGGTATACCCTGTAAACGGCTAATATGCCAGAAGTGACAACCCTATAGCCGTATTTGGGGCACTTCTATATATGGAAAACCGTTTTCCTTTTTTTGACACCAAGAAGTTTACAGATTTTATTCACCCAACATACTTTGTAAACAAGGACTATGACTTTTCACCGTACTATGGTATACCCTGTAAACGGCTAATATGCCAGAAGTGACAACCCTATAGCCGTATTTGGGACACTTCTATATATGGAAAACCGTTTTCCTTTTTTTGACACCACAAAGTTTACAGATTTTATTCAGCCAACATACTTTGTTAACAAGGATTTAACATTTTTTTCACCGTACTATGGGTATACCCTGTAAACGCCTAATATGCCAAAAGTGACAACCCTATAGCCGTATTTGGGGCACTTCTATATATGGAAAACCGTTTTCCTTTTTTTGACACCAAGAAGTTTACAGATTTTATTCACCCAACATACTTTGTAAACAAGGACTATGACTTTTCAGCGTACTATGGGTATACCCTGTAAACGGCTAATATGCCAGAGATGACAACCCTATAGCCGTATTTGGGGCACTTCTATATATGGAAAGCCGTTTTCCTTTTTTTGACACCAAGAAGTTTACAGATTTTATTCACCCAACATACTTTGTAAACAAGGACTATGACTTTTCACCGTACTATGGTATACCCTGTAAACGGCTAATATGCCAGAAGTGACAACCCTATAGCCGTATTTGGGACACTTTTATATATGGAAAACCGTTTTCCTTTTTTTGACACCACAACGTTTACAGATTTTATTCAGCCAACATACTTTGTTAACAAGGATTTAACATTTTTTTCACCGTACTATGGGTATACCCTGTAAACGGCTAATATCCCAGAAGTGACAACCCTATACCCGTATTTGGGGCACTTCTATATATGGGAAACCGTTTTCCTTTTTTTGCCACCAAGAAGTTTACAGATTTTATTCACCCAACATACTTTGTTAACAAGGACTATGACTTTTCACCGTACTATGGGTATACCCTGTAAACGGCTAATATGCCAGAAGTGACGACCCTATAGCCGTATTTGGGACACTTCTATATATGGAAAACCGTTTTCCTTTTTTTGACACCACAAAGTTTACAGATTTTATTCAGCCAACATACTTTGTTAACAAGGATTTATCATTTTTTTCACCGTACTATGGGTATACCCTGTAAACGGCTAATATGCAAGAAGTGACAACCCTATAGCCGTATTTGGGGCACTTCTATATATGGAAAACCGTTTTCCTTTTTTTGACACCAAGAAGTTTACAGATTTTATTCACCCAACATACTTTGTAAACAAGGACTATGACTTTTCACCGTACTATGGGTATACCCTGTAAACGGCTAATATGTCAGAAGTGACAACCCTATAGCCGTATTTGGGACACTTCTATATATGGAAAACCATTTCCTTTTTTTGACACCACAAAGTTTACAGATTTTATTCAGCCAACATACTTTGTTAACAAGGATTTAACATTTTTTTCACCGTACTATGGGTATACCCTGTAAACGGCTAATATGCCAGAAGTGACAACCCTATAGCCGTATTTGGGGCACTTCTATATATGGAAAACCGTTTTCCTTTTTTTGACACCAAGAAGTTTACAGATTTTATTCACCCAACATACTTTGTAAACAAGGACTATGACTTTTCACCGTACTATGGTATACCCTGTAAACGGCTAATATGCCAGAAGTGACAACCCTATAGCCGTATTTGGGACACTTTTATATATGGAAAACCGTTTTCCTTTTTTTGACACCACAACGTTTACAGATTTTATTCAGCCAACATACTTTGTTAACAAGGATTTAACATTTTTTTCACCGTACTATGGGTATACCCTGTAAACGGCTAATATCCCAGAAGTGACAACCCTATACCCGTATTTGGGGCACTTCTATATATGGGAAACCGTTTTCCTTTTTTTGCCACCAAGAAGTTTACAGATTTTATTCACCCAACATACTTTGTTAACAAGGACTATGACTTTTCACCGTACTATGGGTATACCCTGTAAACGGCTAATATGCCAGAAGTGACGACCCTATAGCCGTATTTGGGACACTTCTATATATGAAAAACCGTTTTCCTTTTTTTGACACCACAAAGTTTACAGATTTTATTCAGCCAACATACTTTGTTAACAAGGATTTAACATTTTTTTCACCGTACTATTGGTATACCCTGTAAACGGCTAATATGCCAGAAGTGACAACCCTATAGCCGTATTTGGGGCACTTCTATATATGGAAAACCGTTTTCCTTTTTTTGACACCACAAAGTTTACAGATTTTATTCATCCAACATACTTTGTAAACAAGGACTATGACTTTTCAGCGTACTATGGGTATACCCTGTAAACGGCTAATATGCCAGAGATGACAACCCTATAGCCGTATTTGGGGCACTTCTATATATGGAAAACCGTTTTCCTTTTTTTGACACCAAGAAGTTTACAGATTTTATTCAGCCAACATACTTTGTTAACAAGGATTTAACATTTTTTTCACCGTACTATGGGTATACCCTATAAACGGCTAATAAGCCAGAAGTGACAACCCTATAGCCGTATTTGGGGCACTTCTATATATGGAAAACCGTTTTCCTTTTTTTGACACCACAAAGTTTACAGATTTTATTCATCCAACATACTTTGTAAACGTTAACTTAACATTGTTGTTTTAGGAGGTTATTAATTACGTGTTTTGAAGCAATGTAAAAGAAATTAATTCAATAGGCATGTAGTGCATGCGAATATTAAACATTTTGTAATACTTTTAATTAAAACGTATATAATTTTCATTCATGAAATCGTTAATATAAAATGTTCACATTTTTCATGTTTGAATTTTTTTCTAATTTTTATTGTGCACAACAATATATCTATGTTGCCCTTCAAGTGGAACGACATGGAAAGGTACTAAAATTTGTAAACAAAACTGTTAAATGGTTGCATAAATTTGTATTTTAATACATTTTTTCGGATTTTAATGCCTTTTTCTTCGTAGTACTTTTTTTTTCAACTGTGCGAAAAAGTATGTTAGCTCTAGTGTAATCACGGTATGATTTCTTCAACAGGTGATGTTGTAAACCATAATCGCAAAAATGATTAGTGTTGTGTTGTAGCCAAAAACACCACATCATTTAGGTGTTGTAAACCATAATCGGACCTGTGTGAAGAAATCATACCGTGATTACACTAGAACTAACATACTTTTTCGCACAGTTGAAAAAAAAGTACTACGAAGAAAAAGGCATTAAAATCCGAAAAAAGTATTAAAAAACAAATTTATGCAATCATTTAACAGTTTTGTTTTCATATTTTAGTACTTTTTCATGTAGTTCCACTTGAAAGGCAACATAGATATATTGTTGTGCACAATAAAAATTAGAAAAAAATTCAAACATGAAAAATGTGAACATTTTATATTAACGATTTCATGAATGAAAATTATATACGTTTTAATTAAAAGTATTACAACATGTTTAATATTCGCATGCACTACATGCCTATTGAATTAATTTCTTTTACATTGCTTCAAAACACGTAATTAATAACCTCCTAAAACAACAATGTTAAGTTAACGTTTACAAAGTATGTAGGGTGAATAAAATCTGTAAACTTTGTGGTGTCAAAAAAAGGAAAACGGTTTTCCATATATAGAAGTGCCCAAAATAGAATTGATATATATTAATAATGGTTTTAATGTCATACAAAAATATTAAGTAGATAGTAGTGATTAACTCTCACGACATTTCGCATTTACCATTGTTAATTTTTTGTTTTATTTTATACTAAAAATAAAATAAAGCTTTCATTTTTTCAAATACCATTTATGAGACACTTTTTTCGCAAAAGACCCTTAATATAGCCCTCTCAAAAAATTGCCACCGGTAACGCTTTGCAAAAATATTTTATGTTGCCATATCTTTACTGAGAACAAATTGAAATGAAACAAAATACACTGAAATTATTGTAAAAAAATATAAAAAGTTTTTAAAGAAATTTATAGAAATAAAGCAAAATAATAGGATATTTTGCATTATTCCAAATAAAGTTGTTAATTTAATTTACTAAAATCAATACTTGTTATATATTTTGTCTTCTTTTTCATGGTTTCAAATTTTTCACAAAGTCAACAGTAACAACCATATGAGAACAAATACATTTTACTACATAAAAATAAATTTTTGGAAAACTTTAAAAATTATTGATTTTGTATTGTATATTATTTAATTAATATTATATATTACATATTTAATTTTCTAAAGTCCATATTTTATTATATATATGTATTTTTTATACTTAACAACGTTTACTATGTAAATAATGACTATGACTTTTCACGGTACTAAGGGTATACCCTGTAAACGGCTAATATGCCAGAAGTGACAACCCTATAGCCGTATTTGGGACACTTCTATATATGGAAAACCGTTTTCCTTTTTTTGACACCACAAAGTTTACAGATTTTATTCAGCCAACATACTTTGTTAACAAGGATTTAACATTTTTTTCACCGTACTATGGGTATACCCTGTAAACGGCTAATATGCCAGAAGTGACAACCCTATAGCCGTATTTGGGGCACTTCTATATATGGAAAACCGTTTTCCTTTTTTTGACACCAAGAAGTTTACAGATTTTATTCACCCAACATACTTTGTAAACAAGGACTATGACTTTTCACCGTACTATGGTATACCCTGTAAACGGCTAATATGCCAGAAGTGACAACCCTATAGCCGTATTTGGGACACTTTTATATATGGAAAACCGTTTTCCTTTTTTTGACACCACAACGTTTACAGATTTTATTCAGCCAACATACTTTGTTAACAAGGATTTAACATTTTTTTCACCGTACTATGGGTATACCCTGTAAACGGCTAATATCCCAGAAGTGACAACCCTATACCCGTATTTGGGGCACTTCTATATATGGGAAACCGTTTTCCTTTTTTTGCCACCAAGAAGTTTACAGATTTTATTCACCCAACATACTTTGTTAACAAGGACTATGACTTTTCACCGTACTATGGGTATACCCTGTAAACGGCTAATATGCCAGAAGTGACGACCCTATAGCCGTATTTGGGACACTTCTATATATGAAAAACCGTTTTCCTTTTTTTGACACCACAAAGTTTACAGATTTTATTCAGCCAACATACTTTGTTAACAAGGATTTAACATTTTTTTCACCGTACTATTGGTATACCCTGTAAACGGCTAATATGCCAGAAGTGACAACCCTATAGCCGTATTTGGGGCACTTCTATATATGGAAAACCGTTTTCCTTTTTTTGACACCACAAAGTTTACAGATTTTATTCATCCAACATACTTTGTAAACAAGGACTATGACTTTTCAGCGTACTATGGGTATACCCTGTAAACGGCTAATATGCCAGAGATGACAACCCTATAGCCGTATTTGGGGCACTTCTATATATGGAAAACCGTTTTCCTTTTTTTGACACCAAGAAGTTTACAGATTTTATTCAGCCAACATACTTTGTTAACAAGGATTTAACATTTTTTTCACCGTACTATGGGTATACCCTATAAACGGCTAATAAGCCAGAAGTGACAACCCTATAGCCGTATTTGGGGCACTTCTATATATGGAAAACCGTTTTCCTTTTTTTGACACCACAAAGTTTACAGATTTTATTCATCCAACATACTTTGTAAACGTTAACTTAACATTGTTGTTTTAGGACGTTATTAATTACGTGTTTTGAAGCAATGTAAAAGAAATTAATTCAATAGGCATGTAGTGCATGCGAATATTAAACATTTTGTAATACTTTTAATTAAAACGTATATAATTTTCATTCATGAAATCGTTAATATAAAATGTTCACATTTTTCATGTTTGAATTTTTTTCTAATTTTTATTGTGCACAACAATATATCTATGTTGCCCTTCAAGTGGAACGACATGGAAAGGTACTAAAATTTGTAAACAAAACTGTTAAATGGTTGCATAAATTTGTATTTTAATACATTTTTTCGGATTTTAATGCCTTTTTCTTCGTAGTACTTTTTTTTTCAACTGTGCGAAAAAGTATGTTAGCTCTAGTGTAATCACGGTATGATTTCTTCAACAGGTGATGTTGTAAACCATAATCGCAAAAATGATTAGTGTTGTGTTGTAGCCAAAAACACCACAACATTTAGGTGTTGTAAACCATAATCGGACCTGTGTGAAGAAATCATACCGTGATTACACTAGAGCTAACATACTTTTTCGCACAGTTGAAAAAAAAGTACTACGAAGAAAAAGGCATTAAAATCCGAAAAAAAGTATTAAAATACAAATTTATGCAACCATTTAACAGTTTTGTTTACATATTTTAGTACTTTTCCATGTCGTTCCACTTGAAGGGCAACATAGATATATTGTTGTGCACAATAAAAATTAGAAAAAAATTCAAACATGAAAAATGTGAACATTTTATATTAACGATTTCATGAATGAAAATTATATACGTTTTAATTAAAAGTATTACAAAATGTTTAATATTCGCATGCACTACATGCCTATTGAATTAATTTCTTTTACATTGCTTCAAAACACGTAATTAATAACCTCCTAAAACAACAATGTTAAGTTAACGTTTACAAAGTATGTTGGGTGAATAAAATCTGTAAACTTTGTGGTGTCAAAAAAAGGAAAACGGTTTTCCATATATAGAAGTGTCCCAAATACGGCTATAGGGTTGTCACTTCTGGCATATTAGCCGTTTACAGGGTATACCCATAGTACGGTGAAAAGTCATAGTCCTTGTTTACAAAGTATGTTGGGTGAATAAAATCTGTAAACTTCTTGGTGTCAAAAAAAGGAAAACGGTTTTCTATATATAGAAGTGGCCCAAATACGGCTATAGGGTTGTCACTTCTGGCATATTAGCCGTTTACAGGGTATACCCATAGTACGGTGAAAAGTCATAGTCCTTGTTTACAAAGTATGTTGGGTGAATAAAATCTGTAAACTTCTTGGTGTCAAAAAAAGGAAAACGGTTTTCTATATATAGAAGTGGCCCAAATACGGCTATAGGGTTGTCACTTCTGGCATATTAGCCGTTTACAGGGTATACCCATAGTACGGTGAAAAAAATGTTAAATCCTTGTTAACAAAGTATGTTGGCTGAATAAAATCTGTAAACTTTGTGGTGTCAAAAAAAGGAAAACGGTTTTCCATATATAGAAGTGTCCCAAATACGGCTATAGGGTTGTCACTTCTGGCATATTAGCCGTTTACAGGGTATACCCATAGTACGGTGAAAAGTCATAGTCCTTGTTTACAAAGTATGTTGGGTGAACAAAATCTGTATACTTCTTGGTGTCAAAAAAAGGAAAACGGTTTTCCATATATAGAAGTGGCCCAAATACGGCTATAGGGTTGTCACTTCTGGCATATTAGCCGTTTACAGGGTATACCCATAGTACGGTGAAAAGTCATAGTCCTTGTTTACATAGTAAACGTTGTTAAGTATAAAAAATACATATATATAATAAAATATGGACTTTAGAAAATAAAATATGTAATATATAATATTAATTAAATAATATACAATACAAAATCAATAATTTTTAAAGTTTTCCAAAAATTTATTTTTATGTAGTAAAATGTATTTGTTCTCATATGGTTGTTACTGTTGACTTTGTGAAAAATTTGAAACCATGAAAAAGAAGACAAAATATATAACAAGTATTGATTTTAGTAAATTAAATTAAAAACTTTATTTGGAATAATGCAAAATATCCTATTATTTTGCTTTATTTCTATAAATTTCTTTAAAAACTTTTTATATTTTTTTACAATAATTTCAGTGTATTTTGTTTCATTTCAATTTGTTCTCAGTAAAGATATGGCAACATAAAATATTTTTGCAAAGCGTTACCGGTGGCAATTTTTTGAGAGGGCTATATTAAGGGTCTTTTGCGAAAAAAGTGTCTCATAAATGGTATTTGAAAAAAAGGTAAATTTTTTAGTAACAAAAAAAATGAAAGCTTTATTTTATTTTTAGTATAAAATAAAACAAAAAATTAACAATGGTAAATGCGAAATGTCGTGAGAGTTAATCACTACTATCTACTTAATATTTTTGTATGACATAAAAACCATTATTAATATATATCAATGCATATAATTAAATTAAAATTAGACGCATTGAAATATCCTTTGACGTTTCGCTGAAATCAATGTTTGATTTGTTTTCTTCGAAAGTGATTTATGTTTGTGTCACATGCGATGGCTTGGTTTTTTGTAATTAACTTGAAAGAGAACAATTGGTCTAATTCGACCATAGCATTAACTATAGTGCTAATTAAGAACTTCACGTTTCACGTTTTGTCATAATAAAATAATGCTTTGGCATATTCTTTTCTACTTTGCATGAGCACGAATGTCGCTGTCGACATTGGCGATATGTAAATATATAGCATTTCAAATTAAAAAAACCGTGTTTATTGAAAAGAAATTTTAACTACATGTAATTCTTTTATATAAATGTGAGTATACCATTGTTAAGTTTTTGTTTTATTTTATACTAAAAATAAAATAAAGCTCAAATTTTTTTTTTTTTAATTTTCCTTTTTTTTCTTTCAAATACCATTTATGAGACGCATCTTTCGAAAAAGGCCATTATTATTCCCCTTTCTAAAATTTGTCAACGGTAACGCTGGTAGTAGCCATTTATAGTATTTTCAGTGCAGCCATATTTAATTTGCATTGAAAAAATATTTCATGTTGCCAGATCTTGACTGAGAACAAATTGAATATATATATATATATATAAAATACACTGAAATTATTGTATCAAATATAATTATATTGAATATATATATATATATAAAATACACTGAAATTATTGTATCAAATATAAAAAGTTTTTAATGAAATTTATAGAAATAAAGCAAAATAATAGGATATTTTGCATTATTCCGAATAAAACTTTTAATTTAATTTGCTAAAATCAACACTTGTTATACATTTTCTCTTCTTGTTCATGGTTTCGAATTATTCACAAAATCAACAGTAAGAGTCATAAGAAACCTAATACATTTTACTACATAAAAACAAATTTTTAGAAAAATTTAAAAAACTATAAATTTTTTATTGTATATTCTTTACTTTAAATTATATATCATATATTTTATGTTCTACAGTTCATTTTTTATTATACATAATAACATTTACTTTGTAATTAATGACTATGACTTTACACCGCATTAAGTGTACACCCTGTAAACGGCTAAAATACAAGAAGGGACAACTTTATTGTCGTCTTTGGGTCACTTCCACATATCCAAAATCGTTTCCTTGTTTTTCTCACCGTTAAGTTTACTGATTATAGTCACGCAACATACTTTGTAAGTTATTTCATAACCAATTTTTGGTGCGGTTACTTTGCCTTACCTCCTATCGATTTGTCAAAAAAAAACAAATTTGTAGACCTTCTTCATAATAAAAAATAATTATGAAAATTGGTTCACACGGCAAATTTATGGTCGTTTATATTATAAAATCTGTTAAAAAATATGTGAATTTTAAACCTCAAAAAAATAAAAATTTAAAGTATTTAAGTATTAGTATTTAAAGTAAAAGATTTGATAAACATTTACTGTAGGTAGGGCTTCAGGTTTCAGAACACTGCGTTGGAAAAGCACTAATTGATTTAACTATTCAAATATTGCGCGTTTACACAAACTCGTTCTTTGTAGTAGCGCGTTTTGCGTTTCAATTAACGATATGCTTTTTAGCAAATTTCATTTGTTTGGCTTTAATATATACACAGTTTTTATTTATTTACCTGATATTAATTTTTTTTGTAAAATTAGTTAATTTTAATTTTTATTTTATATACATACACTGCCATTGCCGATGAACATGCCGAGTATTGCATAAGAAAAATTACCACTCCCCTGGCCTATGAGTATACCAAAAAAAAAACAATATTTTTAATTTTATTGTTAAAAAATAGGCCGAATTTAATTTGAAGTATATTTAATTATAAAACAAACAAATTCTTTCATTAATGTTCTTAAAAAGAAAAACTGCAAACTAGAATAAAATTATTGATATTAAACAAACGTAAATATATTACATTGCAAATGTTGTTTTACATTATGATAAACTATAATTATTTTGAGCAAAGCGTATGTTCAAAGTATTGCGATACTATAGCAAACTATATTTCTTGTTTGTTTGGAAAACACAAAAACATTCATATATCGAAACCAGTTTTCTATTTCTCAGTTCTGCAAAAAAAACTGAAAACACTGCACCCATATGAGGACGATCTACTCCCAAACATGCTTCAATAATCCTTAATAGATTCAAGGAATGCACAGGAGGACAACTCTGAAAAATGTTTATGGAATAATAAAACAAGATTTATTGTTTAACTCACGACCAATTAAAGGATGTCGATTGTTAATAATTTCAATATAAACATTTGTTCAGAAACATGGTTATACATAGAACTTATCACAACCATGGTCAGAAAAAAATCTGTAATTTACCTCCAACTTAAATAAGGTCATGTGCAAAATATCTCCCAGTTCAAAAGATTTCGTTGTGGTTTTAAATGAATCAATTAAAATAAAACATCCCAGGCCATTATCAAAAATTTCAAATTAAATTAAAAATTATGTAAATTTCATTTGTTTTTTGCAAAAATTCCAATTACATTGTATATTAGGTCGTTCGGCCTCTGGGGATTTTGTATTTCATATTCAAAAGAATCAAGTTGCACGATATGATCTACAAATGATACAAAACTTCGCTCAGTCGGACCATTCACAAGTAGTTAGAAATAAAATCAGGTATTTTGTCAAATTCTCATGGTGGAGCATTACATCGTGGAATTTATTTTCCACTTCTTGTTTGCCTAGTACCAAAAGTAACCATGATAAAAGATATGTCGCTGTATTTGTTTTATATTCGGTGATATGACAGGCACGCCACACCCAATTAAATTTCCTGAAGGAATCTTCTCTAAGGAATTCCAAATGCGTTTTGATATGGCCGTTTAATTCCCAATAATCATTGCATTGAACATCGCAATCAATACAGCTACATCACGTTCATCATCTGATGCAATCACCTTGTTTTATGAAAGGCGTCCATTTGTTTTGCTGTTTGTAAAGAAAATGTGTGACATTGTTAAAAATAGGTTGTTGGCAATCAATTTAAATTAGATACTTACCAATTAACAAAATTACTTTGCCAATGCTTTTTTTTTGCATTTTTTCCGCATAAACATGTGTGGTCGCCATAATGATTTGTTTGTTTGTGCTGCCATACTCCTCATTCACCAGCCATTGAACATTTAGACGGAATGAAACAAAAGGTTGCACAATACACAGTAAAAATGTAAATTTAGTGCATATTACTAAAATATTGGTGCTAAACACACATAAAAGAAAAGAAAATAATTTATATAACTATTTAAAATTTTAGTTTATTATTTTATTCTGTTTCTTGCAGTAATTTTACATTTTATTTGGATTTAATTCATATTGGTTGCAAATGGTCGTACACACTGTTTTTTTATACTACTTTTTTCATTAAAATAACTTACTACTATATTACTAACATATACAACTCTTCTGGACGGTATGTTAGATAAGTGTGATTTCTTCACATCGGTGAAAAAATAAGTTTCATAACTTCTAGTTTTAAATAAAAAGTAAGGTAGCAAAATAAGGTAGAGTAATGTTAACTATGCCTGCTACTTTATACATTAAGTCTGTTCGTTGAGAGAGTAATATTCTTGTTCTTCACGCACGAAATCGCCCGTATTTTTACGTGTGTGAATAAATCAAACCGGAAATAAAAAACTATAGCAAACCGGATGCTTTGGTTTGTGGCTTAACACATGGAAATTGTAAACAAAGAGTGAAAAAAATTATTGATATTCGATCATTGATTTCTCAGGCATTAGTATATCAATTTAAAAATAAAAAACGAATATATGTAGGAATAAGGCCCTAGAATCAAATTTTATAATGTTCATAAATTATATTGATGATATATGCCAATTATTCAATGACCTGTTCAACGCCTTTAAATGTAGTTATCCGCTTATAATTTGAAAACCGTTCTTCGTGGACACATGGCGCTACCTACTATCGATAGCTATTAAATATACGCGTCGATTGATATTTGCACTGTTTTTGGGGAGACTGTACGAGAAGAGCTATAGCCCAACAAACTTTTTATAAAAGCAAGAGTGTACTTTTTCAGTATTTCACTTATTGCGCCCAAACGCTTCTTCTTGCACATATCGCGCTACCTACCATCGATAGCTATTAAATATACGCGTCGATGTGTGCACGAAGAATTGTTTGGGCGCAATAAGTGAAATACTAAAAGGTACACTTTATAATTTTTAAAAGTTTGTTGGGCTATAGCTCTTATCGTACAGTCTCCCCAAAAGCAATACGTATATCAATCGACGCATATATTTAATAGCTATCGATTGTAGGTAGCGCGATATGTGCACGAAGAATCGTTTGTACGCAATAAGTGAAATGCTAAAAAAATACACTTTAAGGTTTTTCGCCATTTCTAAAAAGTTTGATGGGCTATAGCTCTTCTCGTACAGTATTCCCAAAAATGAGGCACATACCAATCGACGCGTATTTTTAATAGCTATAGATGGCAGGTAGCGCCATATGTGCTCGAAGAACGGTTTTCAAATTATAAGCGGATAACTACATATAAACGCGTTGAACAGGTCATTGAATAATTGGCGTATATCATCAATATAATTTATGAACATTATAAAATTCGTTTTTTATTTTTAAATTGATATACTAATGCCTGAGAAATCAATGCTCGAATATCAATAATTTTTTTCACTCTTTGTTTACAATTTCCATGTGCTAAGCCACAAACCAAAGCATCCGGTTTGCTATAGTTTTTTATTTCCGGTTTGATTTATTCACGGCTATCGTATTTTTTCATCGGCCTAGTTTGGGCGTGAAGAACAAGCAATCAGCTGGTTTATAATAAACATTGAAAATAACAAAGGAAGTAAAATTAAAAGTTTCCCAAAAATGCAATAAACAAAGAATAGTTAATTTTATTTCATGATTTAATTCAAAATTATTTGGGGTTTCTTGAGTTTTAATGTATGTATGAATATTTGTAATTGTACATGGTCATATATAATAGTTCTGTTCTAGGTGCATAACAAAATTGCCCGGACTCGAACAAATATATTTTATTTATATATGATTCTAATTTTAAAATTTTGCTTTTTCCCAAAAAAATATGTGAATGTATTATTACATACTTTATGGTGTTCTCATAAAGTACGTTAAATGGTGTCAGTTAAAAGTTAATCATACATTGTGAAATATATTTTTAGTTAACAGACCGTTAAAGTTCTAATTAGGTTTTAATCAGACATTGTGAAAATGGCCGTTTACGAAAAAGTGTCTGTTAAATTTAACCAAACAAAATGTGGCGGTTAACAATATAATCGACACCTATGCATAGCTAATTTTAATTGATAAATAGAAAAAATTTAAACATGTAAAAAATGGGACTGGCAACACTTATATTTTTTCCATGTTTATAATTTTAAAACTTTGAAACAAAAAAAAGAAATCTTGCTGTGATATTAGAGGCTTTACAAAAAACTTTTAAACATGTGTATATCTTAATATTTTTAATATTTTACCTGTCTCATTTGTTTTTTTTTAATGTTCCAAGCTGGAAACATAGAATACCTAGAAGTGTCAGTTCGGGGTCTGACAAATTTTAAATCAGCTTTTCTTAAAATAGGGGGAGAGAGAGACAAAAATACAATTTTACGAAAGATGAAAAGTAAACAAAAGAAAAATGTAAACATAAGCCACATTTTGTGCATAAGAACAAATTTATAATTTCTTGAGGTTTTCTTTGTTTTAATTGTGTTTTGTGTTAATATTGTAGTAAAAAAAACATAGTGCAGCTTGTTTTAATGGTGTTTTGTGGTTCTAATCGTGTTTTGTGTTAATATAGCAAAAAAAACATAGCGAAGCTAAAAAATTACCAAAAAGAAATTTGTTGTGCATAAGCCAATAAAATAACATTTTAGTGATCTTGTGATTTTTTGGTATCTATTTGTTTTAATAAATGAAATTAATTTTCATAGTACATAATTTTCATAACACAAAACACCACATTGTTGTGTTTTGTAACCACAGATTCCTATAACCTATGTTTGTAACATTGTCGTGCTAAAAATTGCGAAATTGTGAGCATAAAGTAAATGAAAAATACGGCAAATTTTCACATCTAGAAACTAAAAATCAAAACAAAACAACAATATTGAAGATTTTAGAAGAAAAAGGAATCACCGAACAGAAATAGGGGGTAAAAGAAACAGCATATTTCTTGATGATGTCTCTTTCTCTGCTCGTTCGCTGCTTTGAACTGACGCCTCTGTATACTTTGTGGCTGGAACATTTCGTTGCTTATGAATATTTGGCCATTTCCTTTCAGTATACTTTAATGTTTTTTTTTCTGACATTATAGTATTTTTCGTAAACAAACACAAACAATATTGCCATACGTTTTAGCGAATTCTTTTGTTAAGTAACTGAAGGATGGTGAAACTGAAATCATTAACCGTCGATTAAATAGTGTTTGTTCAGCAAACCGCCAGTTAGTTAACTTTCTGTTAAAAGTAAAATAATTAGACATTGTGAAAATGGCCGTTAGTGAGATAAATTATAGTTTAATCTTATTTTACCGAACTTTACCAGAAAAGTAAAAAAAACATCTAAAGAGTGCTTTAGACCATAAGATCTGTCGTACGACATGTCAAATTTTTGTGTAGAAGAGCACAAGTCGGATCGTCTAAACGTAATATGTAATGAAACTATAAGATTTTGAGAGAAAATACGGATGAAAATTTGACAGTCGTATGGCTTTCTTGATTTTTTAAAATTTTTCAAAAACCAACACACACCATTAGATCAGGGATGCACTTTTATGTAAACAAATGTGAGAAAGCCAGGGAGGACAAACTGGTTTCAAAAATTTATACTAATTATAAAATCAAAATGTACATTTTAGACCACGAGCGCACAATTTTATAAAACTATACGTATATTTTCCAAAAGTACACTAAAAATTTTGACCACAAAAATAACATATTCCAAAGTAATAAAAATATTTTTCAAGGTTATTAAAAAAAATTCAATTGCACAAGAACTCCATCCCTGAGAAAACAAGCAAACAGATGTAGTTAAATTAATTGAGAATGTTTTCATCTTACTTGATTTTATCCATACCAATGGTGTAAAAGCCAGAACACAACCATTCGATTTTTACTCTCTTTTTTTGAAATACGGATGCAATTTCATTGTATTTTCTCGCTCATTTTACGTACGACAAATCTTATGGTCTAAAGCACACTTAATGACCATAATAACAAAAGATGTCTGAGTATTTCACTGAAACTTTTTAGTCGAGCCGGCGATTATATTTACAAGCCGCCGCTACTTATAAATGATATAAAAACAAATAATTATTTAAAAATCATTCACACTTTTATACATTTTCAGTGGCGAAGGCATAGTCACTGATCGCTGAAAAGTACCGACTTCAGCTGATAGCAATCCCCACTCATATCAGTTAGTGCTATATAGCACAGGCGAAGTAAAATAATTCTTCAAAATGGATACTAAAAAACGTACCCTGAACTGTCTTCATAAGCCATCAACCCACTTTAGGGTATATGCCCCAAGTGCGCCCCATGGCCCTTTTTCAAACATAAATGACCACCTGTTCGCTCTATAATGGATGTTATCCCTCCAGAGTAGCTTGCTGTTCAGTATCAGTCCGAAGTACCTAGCCCTCGCAGTGAGAGCCAAGGTGATTCCGTACAGCCTGGTAGCGGCAGCTCCAGTCGCTTCGACATCGTGTCCAGATGAAACCTCGACAGCGCAACCGTCAAGACGTCAGCGTATGCCACGGTCTTGATGCCCAGGGACTACAGTTCCAGCAACAATCCGTTCAGGACCATGTTCCACCGACCTGCCGCTGGTATAGGCGTGTTGGGCGGGAGCAGGGAGCTTTCGATGACCGTCCTGATGTAGACATCAAGCAGCCTCTCCATAGCCTTCAGAGGAAAAGAAGAGAGACTTATAGGCCTGTAATCCCTCGCCTCAGTATGTCTTCCACCCCCCCCCCCCCCCCCACCCACTCTTCGGATGAAGCTCACGTTGCTTCTTGTCCACTGGTTCGGTATGTAGAACCAGTCCAGTAATGGCACGTATGTATATGGCCAGTAGCCACGGGATGACAAGATCCACATTATGCTGTAGATCTGCCGGAATGATGCCGTCAGGTCCAGGAGCCTTGAACGGTTGAAAGCTTCCAATCGCTCAACGTATTCAGTCTGCCGATAGCACCGCAAGTTTTGAAGTCAGGGTGGATGGCATAACCCCACCCCTACTGTCTCCCAACGGGACGCTGCCCGGAAAGTAGGTGTTCATAAGAACCCGCGGCAGCTGGTCTTCCAGTTACCCACGTTCGCTCACGAAACCAGGGACGGATGGCCTCTTGGGCGACCCTGTTCCCCCAATCGGTCATCCGCCTGTTCCTAATAAGCGTGACTCCTCCCTCACCGCCGACAATGGTAAACACCACATAACGGTGGTCTGAGAAGAAGAAGTCCAAGAAGAGACTCCATCCTCGGACCAAGTTAGAGCGTCTCGAACTGACAAGCGTGATATCAAGCACCTCTTGTCTGCTCTAAGGAAGCAACACTTAAAACTGTAAATATTATATCGTATTTGTTTCTCTCTGACTGTTGCTATCCCTTTCTATCAATTTGATATTAATTAATGAAAAACAAATGTAGTGTCACACTGGCTTAAGCAGTAAATATTACTGGTAGTAGCCTAAATTCCAATTTTGACGTTTTCGAAGAGATTACGCCAATTAATATACTAAAATCTTTATTTGGTGTCCAGCTCGTAGAAGAAATTAACAGTGCTATTCTCTTTGGTTTATATAGTACTGTACCGTTGCTTAACTTTTGCGTTATTGCTGTTGATTCTATTATACTTGATTCCTTAAGATCATCGTAGCTATTTGGCAAAAATTGGTGATAATCCTTAGAAAGTTTCATAAACAAATCATGTTTTGCAGGCAAATCAATTGGATGAAATTGTGAAGGAGGCCTGTCATACAAAACCGTAGCGTTTGCACTATTCCAGTTATAATTTAAATCTTCTTTCATAGTTTTTGTGACACAAAAATTAGCATCAGCTTTACTTCCAAACCATTTTTCCATGCATTTTGCCACGCGACAAATTTTACTTTCTCCCCATTTGGCATACTTAGAGCCAAGATCGTATATGTATAATTGTGTCAATCTATTACCAATGCACTACGTGTTATCATACAATACAAACAACTTACTGCTAGTGTTGGGATTCCAGGAGGATTCTGAACAAGCAAAAAATTTGGTTTTCTAACCGATAATAATGCAATTAGTAAACTTAAGGTGCCCTGGCAGTAAATTTTTAATTTTCCCATATGGAGGTAAATTCTAGTGTGATAAGGGTTTTATTGATACTTTCATTGTTTTTCTTTTTTTTTATCAGGGACCAGCACTCAGAAGATGACTCCTACACATGCAAAGCATTGTGCTGGAACTATATCAAAGGGATAGTAGGAGAAACGACAGGAGGTGAAGCTTAATTAATTTTGCAGCTCTGCTTTTTCATGTTCTTTGTTTATACTTGTAGCAGTGTAGCTTCGGTTTAGTAGCCATTTTTATTATTATTTTACTTCACCGGTGCTACACAATAACGACGAAGGACGGCATTCCGATGTGATTGTGGATTGCTATTAGCTGAAGACGGTATTGTTCAGTGACCAGTGACTATGCCTTCGCCACTGACACCTTCCGACAACAACTGACACACTAATGCACATCAGAAAAATGCGAGATGTTTATTTTTATTTTAAAATTTTTTAGTCTGAAACTGGGGTTGAACCCAGGTCTGTTTTTGGTTTTCGAATTCGAAGTTCAGACCAGGGAATTGGATCAGCCTACAGATGAGGTATTGGATATTTCCCCTCCGAAGAATAAACGTAAAACTAACTTCCGAAACGAAGTATTGAACAAAATTCAAAAATCTACGGACATTATTGAACAGGAATTAATTAGAAATAGAGTAGATAACAAAATTTTAAAGTTGCAAGATTTGTTTGCTATTGAAAAAGAAAGAAACGAAATATTAAAACAGCTTTTAAATAAATAGTATTAAATAATAAAATTAAAAATTCCTAAAATCACACTCAAAACATAAATTTAAAACAGTTTTTAAAATAACCAGTTAATTTTTCCTTTTTTTATATAAATATGTTTATATGTATATTTGCTTTGTATTGTTACTGAATTGTTAATTTGTTTTAAACATACATATGTACATACAAACCTAACTTTGCGTATATGTATATTTACTTTGTATTGTTACTGAAAACTTCTTTTAAAAACAGCTGTTTTTATTGTGAAAATGAAATCTTGCAAAATGTCAAAAATCAATGGTGTAAAGTATAGATTTTAAGAAAAATTTCAATTGAAATCTACTAGATTTCGTTGCAGTGTAAATGGGCCATTAAGTTCGGAAATAATTATAGAACGTGGAACGTACTGTTATTAACCCAAAGAAAAATATTGAAGCTGAATATTGATGTGTCTGGAATCCAATTAATAGGGGTTGAACAGTGATGAAAAAATGGATAATTGAATTGGTACTGACCGTCAACACTAAGAGTACTTTTTCTACATTTTCGAAGTTTTTATTAGAGTTAGGTTTTTCGAGCTCTTTTGGCTCCTATTGCACATTGCGCAAAAAATTCGATGGATTGTACATACATATATATACATGGTATGAATTGGTTGCTTGAACAATATTAACAACTTTTGCAACAAACACACACGAACATTAATATAAATAACGACTTTTTTGCATTCTGTATTTTTTGTTTTTGAGCAATTGGTGTCAGTTATTATTCTATTAATATTGTTAGATTTCTACACACGGAACAAATCTAAACAATAATAGTGTAAATAATATGTCGGAGTGGTACTGCGATATTTTTTTTGTGAAAAGGTACTGAAAATAGTACAATGTACTGAATTTTCCATTACTGGGATAGAATATATCTGTTTCTCTTTGGTATTTGTATGCAGCAAAATCACGCCAACGTTTACAATGCTGCCAACATTTAAAATACAATTATTGCTGAATTCTGCCAAGAGCTAGCAGTGAAAAAATTTTTCTCTTTAAAAAATTGCCAAATAAGAATATAAATACGAAATTTTACCAGCTTTAAATATATACAAAAAGTGTGAATGATATACGATTTTTAAAATAACAAAACTTTTCACATTTTATAGTTCTAAAATTATATTTTGTAATGATTGCCAGGAAAAATGTGGTTTTTTGTTTTATTAAATTTTAAAACTTGAGTAATTTTTTTTGCTGTAATACCTAGAATGTACATAAATGTATATTGAATTATTGAAGTTAATATAAATATTGTGTATATTTATTTACATGTGATTTAGTGTATTGAAAGAGATATTTCGTTGGTTTTAAAATCGGCAAACAAAATTTTATGTATTGTTTTTTACAATAGTGGTTGAAGCTTTGATAAAATAATCTAAAACATATATTACAAATAAAAATGAGCGGACGTGGAAGCCGTAAAAGAGGAAGACCTCCGAAAACTCCCAATGATCGTCTTGCTGCGAAATTTAATTATCAGTTCTTAAAGAAACCAAAATACTTAAGCAAAACAAGCGATTCACAATTAAGTACACCCTCTATATCACGAGCATCTTCTCCGCAAGAAAGTGATGGAAGTAGAAACAACAGGAAGTCTTTAAATAGAAGCAGAGGACGTGGACGCAAATCAAATACAAATTCTTCCTACACCAATAGAAAAAGTAAGTCCGCAAAAGTATGCACCACATGAACTTTATATTTCTATATACTTACATAAAGTACGATTTGTTTACTTTAACCCTAACGGTACTGACATTTTTGTGCATAGACTCCTGATAAGGGTACCTGGGTAGGCGTGTACGTTAATTTTTCTGTTACGTTTTGAATATATATACAATGGTTTACATTTTAGTTCGGATATTCCCAAGATCGTTCTTTAAAGATACAATACAAAATTTTTGTGTGAATTTTTTGGAATTGCCTGGTGTAATTTCAGCAGTACCTTCAAAATATGTAGTAGAAAACCAAACTGAATGGTATGCGTAGGAGAAACCAAATGCCAAAACTCGGGAAAGTGTATAGTGATGATTGTCAATTCTTACGGTTAATTTTCTATTGTTCATAAAGTTATATACAAATCATTCTACATAAAGTAGACTATAAATTGTCGACTTTCCCTTTTAGAATCTAAATTGATAGTTGTCAAGTAGTTAGCAGGGAGTTACACACCACCACATCCTATTGGCAATAATCCTGTCCAGAACTTTTGATATGCAGGAATTAAGGGATATTGGCCTCTAGGTTTTGATCAACAATTTGTCAGAATTCCGTTTAAGTATACTTAGGTACAACCACGCTGGTCTTATAAATTTGCGGGATCGAATTGGAAAAAATATTGCTAAAATTCTTTAGAAGTCTTTCTTAGGTAGTATATGGGAGCATTCTGATCATGGGGTGTTTTTACTCTGAGCTTACGCAAAACAGTTTCGAGTTCTTGATTATATCGGGTTGAATTACCCGTTGAATGTAAATAAGGATTAGTATATAAGAATCAAGGAGGGTGGCGATGTTCGAAGTAGTCTGCACGTTGACGTGTGGTTTTGTGTCAGTTGTTATCCCAAGGTTTCAATGGCGAAGGCATATTCACTGGTCACTGAACAGTAATGTCTTTAGCTGTATTCAATCCACAGGCACATCAGGACGCTCTCCTTCGACGGTGTTGTGTAGCACTGGCGAAGTAAAATAATTACCAAAAATGGCTACTAAAAACGAAGCTTAAAAATATAATATCTATGTCTTGACATCAGAGACGTTACAACACTGCTATAAATACAAATAACGTACAAAAACAGTGTTGTAAGATAGTAAAGCTTCACCTCCTATTATTTATCTTACTATCTCTTTCCTAAAGTTCCAGCACATTGCACCGCATGTGTAGGGGTTATCTCCTGAGTGCTGGTCCAAGGTAAAAAACAAAATTCCAACCTATAACAGCGTTAAGCAAATTAAATTAAATTAAATTAAAAAATATGACAACACTTTGAATTTAAAAACGAAAAAAATGCAAAAATTCCTTCGTCAAGCGTTGCTATGCAACTTTTTCACCCTATTTCTTCTCTATACCGCTCACTATCAACAAAAAGTTGCATGCAAAATTGCGTTGTTTATTGCAAGGTGTAAATATGGTATTAGTATGTTTTATTGAAAACAATTTTGTTAATAAAGAAAGAAAAGAAAAGTAACAAATTATAAATCAAACTGCCAAATATTAGTACTTGGAAGCAAATCCTTTTGCTTTTATGACTACTTCCAATCGTCGGGGCATCGACTACATGAGATTGGCACAAAGTTCCAGAGTTATGTTGTTCCACTCCGCCATTTACGAGCCTCTACAAAATTTTACAAATACAAGTCAGACATTTTTTGGAAAGCAAGTTTCATATTACAATAATTTCAAAAAATTAAGTTAAATTTTTTTTTTAAGTAGACAACTTAAATTTATTTATTTTTTAAAGGACCTGAATTTTACATAATTATATTAAAATATACAAAATATTAAAAAAAAAAAAAATATATTCATATCTGTATAATTTAGTGTAAAATTTTTATTTATGGCTGATTCTGAGATTACCGGCTATTTTAGACACAATTTTTCGGCATTTAAGTTTTTTTGCGGAATTTAGTATTTCAAGTATGTAGCTTTTAATCCTTAATAACTACTTAATAGCTACTTAATTATGGTAGGTACACATCTATTTCTTAATATTTCACCGAATTATGTGCAATTACAAAATATGTCCCCCCAGGGTAATGACTTATTAGGCAGGGAAATGACGATGACAAATAAATTCAATTTAAAATCCTTTAAAATCAATTATTTTAATTCAGTTTGTTTGTTGAAATTATGAAAAAAGAACTTATTCTAAGCAAGTATGTTATATTAATAATTATTAGTTTTCAGAGTCTACTTTGTATGGAAACTTGTATATAACGCCACATTCGTGCACAATAACGCTTGGTGTTGGCAATATATCCAGAACTTGGTATAAAGATATGTAAGATATATCACTTTTATCGACAACAAAGATATTCGATGTTCGCCTTAAAAGTTTTGCAATTTTAACCCTGTCCTCCTTGGAGTCCTTTTGACAAATGGCAGCATATCTGTTAAAAAAAAAGAAATAATTAAAAAAAAGTGAAATTTTAGATATTATCAAATATAATTTTTATCTAAATTGTTTTTTATCGTTATCGCCTTCAGCAAAATTAAATAGTATGAAAGTGCCAGCTTTCAGACTCTGTACTTTTCGAACGCTGTCGTTATCATCTTCACTTGAAGTGTAAACATCCTCGTATTTCCAAGCTCTTGAAGTATGAATTGCTAAAGAATCATATGAGCTGAAGGAATTAAGTCTTGTCCTTTGCTGATGATAATCGACAATTCCTAATCCAAAGTGATGACAACCTTCACAACCGAAACAACTTAAACTTTTCATTTTTAAGTGACTGGACTGATCATTACCACAAACTTGATGAACTTTTAAAGTGCCAGGAAATGGTAAAATATTTTTGTTGTCAATTTTTTTTAACTTTGGCTCAATATCTATATTTTTTATTACAAACAAAAGAATTCCCGGGCAATTGTTTACCAGTTTCTGCAAAAAAAATATTTAAATTCATCAAATCGGTACCTTGCACAACAAGACGATCCGCAGTTGGTTTAACAGTTCCTCCAATGCCATCGGGAGCACCCTTTCCATGACCAGATTCACTGTAGCTCCAAGTAAACTTTTAAATTAGAGGATAAAATTCGTGGAGTTCGTTGGCAAGAAAATAAACATAGTTTTGTTTCGGTACTGTGTCGCTGGACCGTCATTTAAAAAATGTATATTCGTCGCTTTTGTTGTTGAAGCTATGTGATCCAAAATTGGCTCTAAGTGAGTCAATATGGCAAAAACATTATGAAGGAGTGACTCAGACAAGGTACAAAAACTCTGGACTTTCGGAGTGCCGTTCTCATCTTTTGTATAAACAACAACGGTGTGTAGAGTTATTTGCTTCCGCGATCCACCGAAATGAAATCTTTGCACTTCTGCATACTTCAGATTATAATTCTCGCTGAAGTTCATGTGGATTAATACATCGTTTTCTTTAAGATTTTCCTTCAAGTTTTGGATTTCGTTCAACTGATGCATGATGCGTGATTAAAAAACAGAGGCAATTGTTTTTTAAAAGTGCGTACTATATCCTGCAACTGGCATTCAATTTTTTGTTTTAGATTTCTTGTCACAGTTTTATTTTGGTTGCTTCGCTTATCGAAATATGTTTCTTTAGTACATAACCATTTGAAGTAGTATGTAGGTTCTGTGCTTACAAAATCCTTGAAAGTAACTTTAAGCTCTTTACACAAATCACACATCCCTAAGAGGCATCTTGCTTCCTTTCTGCAACAAATATATATAATAACATCACCTGGTTTTTTTTCATTGAGAACGTTGTTATTAAAAAGTGATTCAACCAAGAAGTTGGCGTGATGTATGCATTTACAACTTTCGCGGTTGCTAACACTCATTTGCTGGATCCAAACGGGCAATATCTGCAAAACGTGGCAGTATTGATATAGTCCTTTGATGTTCTCTTGTATTTTAAGAATCGAAAGCTTTGATTTTGCATTCTATATTTTTTAATTATTTTACCCGAAATTACTTTTGTGCACATTTGCCTTTCTCGATCCGATTTCATACTTGTAAAATTATAAACTAACTGCTCTCGTCAAACTTTTCCGAACAAAATATTTTTTGTAATTTCCGGACTATGAGATATTTCAGAATCCGAAAGCATTTTATTTATCTCACATCTTGGTTTTCTTATAGTCTTTAATCTGTTATATCTTTTCTTATACATTTCTTTTTTGCTTTTCAGTATACGAATGATGTTATCTTTTTCCTTAAGTGCCACAGAATATCTTTCCAGGTGTGGTGTATTGCTTCCATTTTCGTTATCTGAGTCTGGTGGAGAATGATCACTCAAAAAATTCTTACCCACGGTTTCGTTTTTCTTCTTGTTTTCTCTGTAATTTTTTCAATTATTTCTCCAAGACTTTCTGTTTGCACGTTTTTCTCGTGATGTCATTTCAGAAATAGGTTTTACTAACTGTTTCTCTTTTTTCTTAAGATACTTTAATTTCTCCTTTTCTTTTGCTGGTCATACTTAACTGTGTCGTTTTATATCGCTTTTTTCTGCCTCTCGCTTCGCCACCAATACCTCTTCCTTGGTTTTTGCTTTATTTTTAGCCATCATAAAACTTTAAAAAATGACACTTAAGTAGCTTATCATTCCCCTGTTAGTCGTCATTCCCCTGTGCATACTTTTGACAGGGGAATGATGCCAGGGAAATGACGAATATCTAAAAAAATATCCTAGTTGACTTACCTCTAAATAAATTTGCCCGAATTGGAATCTTATATATAAAATGAACTTATATAAACATACAAAATTATAAAATATTCAGAATTTTGTTATTTAAACAATAACGGGGAATGACCAACGTAAGTGTGAATGCTCGATACGAAAGGCAAAATGGCACTGACCTCTTTATTAATAATGTTGGTGAATATGCTGCAACATGCATACGCAGTAAACATAATATTCTTTAAAATTTAAATTATTGCAAATCACCAATGTTACGGAAATTCTAGTCTTAACAAATATACGATTTTACAGGGGAATGACGTGAAACTTGAGGGCCACAAGATAATCATTCATAAAAATATTAATTAATAATATATAATAACATGAAAAAAAGAGATCATTAAATATAATTTTTTATTTTACAATTATTAAAAAAAAACTTAGAAAAAATTATTTCAGAGACAGCGTAAGACCTAAAAAACGATGCTGTCAAGTAAATAATAAAGTGGAATATATTTCATTTTTCTCATTTAAATAAAAATATAGCAAATTAGCCGGTAATCTCAGAATCGAAGTTATATATATGTATGTCGATTAAGGTGAGTTCAGAATTGTAAAAATTACAATATTTTTTATATGCAAGAAATATCAGAGAATATTTTTGTTCTTTTTATTCGCTTTCAGTTTCACAGTACATTTTTTGATAACTTTTTGTAACGTATAATTTTATTTTGTTCCTTTTTAGTTACTTATTCTCTGAGATTTATGGCAATAGTTTTGTTTCAAGTTTCAATAGATTTTTGTAGCGTATATTTCCAAAATTTTTTACCTGTGTGAAGAAATCATACCGTGATTACACTAGAGCTAACATACTTTTTCGCACAGTTGAAAAAAAAGTACTACGAAGAAAAAGGCATTAAAATCCGAAAAAAAGTATTAAAATACAAATTTATGCAACCATTTAACAGTTTTGTTTACATATTTTAGTACTTTTCCATGTCGTTCCACTTGAAGGGCAACATAGATATATTGTTGTGCACAATAAAAATTAGAAAAAAATTCAAACATGAAAAATGTGAACATTTTATATTAACGATTTCATGAATGAAAATTATATACGTTTTAATTAAAAGTATTACAAAATGTTTAATATTCGCATGCACTACATGCCTATTGAATTAATTTCTTTTACATTGCTTCAAAACACGTAATTAATAACCTCCTAAAACAACAATGTTAAGTTAACGTTTACAAAGTATGTTGGGTGAATAAAATCTGTAAACTTTGTGGTGTCAAAAAAAGGAAAACGGTTTTCCATATATAGAAGTGTCCCAAATACGGCTATAGGGTTGTCACTTCTGGCATATTAGCCGTTTACAGGGTATACCCATAGTACGGTGAAAAGTCATAGTCCTTGTTTACAAAGTATGTTGGGTGAATAAAATCTGTAAACTTCTTGGTGTCAAAAAAAGGAAAACGGTTTTTTATATATAGAAGTGGCCCAAATACGGCTATAGGGTTGTCACTTCTGGCATATTAGCCGTTTACAGGGTATACCCATAGTACGGTGAAAAGTCATAGTCCTTGTTTACAAAGTATGTTGGGTGAATAAAATCTGTAAACTTCTTGGTGTCAAAAAAAGGAAAACGGTTTTCTATATATAGAAGTGGCCCAAATACGGCTATAGGGTTGTCACTTCTGGCATATTAGCCGTTTACAGGGTATACCCATAGTACGGTGAAAAAAATGTTAAATCCTTGTTAACAAAGTATGTTGGCTGAATAAAATCTGTAAACTTTGTGGTGTCAAAAAAAGGAAAACGGTTTTCCATATATAGAAGTGTCCCAAATACGGCTATAGGGTTGTCACTTCTGGCATATTAGCCGTTTACAGGGTATACCCATAGTACGGTGAAAAGTCATAGTCCTTGTTTACAAAGTATGTTGGGTGAACAAAATCTGTAAACTTCTTGGTGTCAAAAAAAGGAAAACGGTTTTCCATATATAGAAGTGGCCCAAATACGGCTATAGGGTTGTCACTTCTGGCATATTAGCCGTTTACAGGGTATACCCATAGTACGGTGAAAAGTCATAGTCCTTGTTTACATAGTAAACGTTGTTAAGTATAAAAAATACATATATATAATAAAATATGGACTTTAGAAAATAAAATATGTAATATATAATATTAATTAAATAATATACAATACAAAATCAATAATTTTTAAAGTTTTCCAAAAATTTATTTTTATGTAGTAAAATGTATTTGTTCTCATATGGTTGTTACTGTTGACTTTGTGAAAAATTTGAAACCATGAAAAAGAAGACAAAATATATAACAAGTATTGATTTTAGTAAATTAAATTAAAAACTTTATTTGGAATAATGCAAAATATCCTATTATTTTGCTTTATTTCTATAAATTTCTTTAAAAACTTTTTATATTTTTTTACAATAATTTCAGTGTATTTTGTTTCATTTCAATTTGTTCTCAGTAAAGATATGGCAACATAAAATATTTTTGCAAAGCGTTACCGGTGGCAATTTTTTGAGAGGGCTATATTAAGGGTCTTTTGCGAAAAAAGTGTCTCATAAATGGTATTTGAAAAAAAGGTAAATTTTTTAGTAACAAAAAAAATTAAAGCTTTATTTTATTTTTAGTATAAAATAAAACAAAAAATTAACAATGGTAAATGCGAAATGTCGTGAGAGTTAATCACTACTATCTACTTAATATTTTTGTATGACATAAAAACCATTATTATAATATATCAATGCATATAATTAAATTAAAATTAGACGCATTGAAATATCCTTTGACGTTTCGCTGAAATCAGTGTTTGATTTGTTTTCTTCGAAAGTGATTTATGTTTGTGTCACATGCGATGGCTTGGTTTTTTGTAATTAACTTGAAAGAGAACAATTGGTCTAATTCGACCTTAGCATTAACTATAGTGCTAATTAAGAACTTTACGTTTCACGTTTTGTCATAATAAAATAATGCTTTGGCATATTCTTTTCTACTTTGCATGAGCACGAATGTCGCTGTCGACATTGGCGATATGTAAATATATAGCATTTTAAATTAAAAAAAACAGTGTTTATTGAAAAGAAATTTTAACTACATGTAATTCTTTTATATAAATGTGAGTATACCATTGTTAAGTTTTTGTTTTATTTTATACTAAAAATAAAATAAAGCTTAAATTTTTTTGTTTTAATTTACCTTTTTTTTCTTTCAAATACCATTTATGAGACGCTTCTTTCGAAAAAGACCATTATTATTCCCCTTTCTAAAAATTGTCAACGGTAACGCTGGTAGTAGCCATTTATAGTATTTTCAGTGCAGCCATATTTAATTTGCATTGAAAAAATATTTCATGTTGCCAGATCTTGACTGAGAACAAATTGAATATTAACAAAATACACTGAAATTATTGTATCAAATATAAAAAGTTTTTAATGAAATTTATAGAAATAAAGAAAAATAATAGGATATTTTGCATTATTCCGAATAAAACTTTTAATTTAATTTGC
This sequence comes from Dexiosoma caninum, assembly GCA_963924685.1. NCBI lineage: Eukaryota > Metazoa > Arthropoda > Insecta > Diptera > Tachinidae > Dexiosoma > Dexiosoma caninum. The sequence goes on from OZ004729.1 coordinate 51,724,589, forward strand.
TAAAATCAACACTTGTTATACACTTTTTCTTCTTGTTCATGGTTTCGAATTATTCACAAAATCAACAGTAAGAGTCATAAGAAACCTAATTTTACTACATAAAAACAAATTTTTAGAAAAATTTAAAAAATTATAGATTTTTTATTGTATATTCTTTACTTTAAATTATATATCATATATTTTATGTTCTACAGTTAATTTTTTATTATACATAATAACATTTACTTTGTAATTAATGACTATGACTTTTCACCGTATTAAGTGTATACCCTGTAAACGGCTAAAATACAAGAAGAGACAACTTTATTGTCGTCTTTGGGTCACTTCCACATATCCAAAATCGTTTTCCTGTTTTTCTCACCGTTAAGTTTACTGATTATAGTCACGCAACATACTTTGTAAGTTATTTCATAACCAATTTTTGGTGCGGTTACTTTGCCTTACCTCCTATCGATTTGTCAAAAAAAAACAAATTTGTAGACCTTCTTCATAATAAAAAATAATTATGAAAATTGGTTCACACGGCAAATTTATGGTCGTTTATATTATAAAACCTGTTAAAAAATATGTGAATTTTAAACCTCAAAAAAATAAAAATTTAAAGTATTTAAGTATTAGTATTTAAAGTAAAAGATTTGATAAACATTTACTGTAGGTAGGGCTTCAGGTTTCAGAACACTGCGTTGGAAAAGCACTAATTGATTTAACTATTCAAATATTGCGCGTTTACACAAACTCGTTCTTTGTTGTAGCGCGTTTTGCGTTTCAATTAACGATATGCTTTTTAGCAAATTTCATTTGTTTGGCTTTAATATATAAACAGTTTTTATTTATTTACCTGATATTAATTTTTTTTTGTAAAATTAGTTAATTTTAATTTTTATTTTATATACATACACTGCCATTGCCGATGAACATGCCGAGTATTGCATAACAAAAATTACCAATCCCCTGGCCTATGAGTATACCAAAAAAAAAACAATATTTTTAATTTGAAATTTAATTTTATTGTTAAAAAATAGGCCGAATTCAATTTGAAGTATATTTAATTATAAAACAAACAAATTCTTTCATTAATGTTCTTAAAAAGAAAAACTGCAAACTAGAATAAAATTATTGATATTAAACAAACGTAAATATATAACATTGCAAATGTTGTTTTACATTATGATAAACTATAATTATTTTGAGCAAAGCGTATGTTCAAAGTATTGCGATACTATAGCAAACTATATTTCTTGTTTGTTTGGAAAACACAAAAACATTCATATATCGAAACCAGTTTTACATTCCAGTTTTCTATTTCTCAGTTCTGCAAAAAAAAAAACTGAAAACACTGCACCCATATGAGGACGATCTACTCCCAAACATGCTTCAACAATCCTTAATAGATTCAAGGAATGCACAGGAGGACAACTCTGAAAAATGTTTATGGAATAATAAAACAAGATTTATTGTTTAACTCACGACCAATTAAAGGATGTCGATTGTTAATAATTTCAATATAAACATTTGTTCAGAAACATGGTTATACATAGAACTTATCACAACCATGGTCAGAAAAAAATCTGTAATTTACCTCCAACTTAAATAAGGTCATGTGCAAAATATCTCCCAGTTCAAAAGATTTCGTTGTGGTTTTAAATGAATCAATTAAAATAAAACATCCCAGGCCATTATCAAAAATTTCAAATTAAATTAAAAATTATGTAAATTTCATTTGTTATCCATGTTTTTTTTGCAAAAATTCCAATTACATTGTATATTAGGTCGTTCGGCCTCTGGGGATTTTGTATTTCATATTCAAAAGAATCATGTTGCACGATATGATCTACAAATGATACAAAACTTCGCTCAGTCGGACCATTCACAAGTAGTTAGAAATAAAATCAGGTATTTTGTCAAATTCTCATGGTGGAGCATTACATCGTGGAATTTATTTTCCACTTCTTGTTTGCCTAGTACCAAAAGTAACCATGATAAAAGATATGTCGCTGTATTTGTTTTATATTCGGTGATATGACAGGCACGCCACACCCAATTAAATTTCCTGAAGGAATCTTCTCTAAGGAATTCCAAATGCGTTTTGATATGGCCGTTTAATTCCCAATAATCATTGCATTGAACATCGCAATCAATACAGCTGCATCACGTTCATCACCATATTTTGATGCAATCACTTTGTTTTATGAAAGGCGTCCATTTGTTTTGCTGTTTGTAAAGAAAATGTGTGACATTGTTAAAGATAGGTTGTTGGCAATCAATTTAAATTAGATACTTACCAATTAACAAAATTACTTTGCCAATGCTTTTTTTTTTTGCATTTTTTCCGCATAAACATGTGTGGTCGCCATAATGATTTGTTTGTTTGTGCTGCCATACTCCTCATTCAGCAGCCATTGAACATTTAGACGGAATGAAACAAAAGGTTGCACAATACACAGTAAAAATGTAAATTTAGTGTATATTACTAAAATATTGGTGCTAAACACACATAAAAGAAAAGAAAATTATTTATATAACTATTTAAAATTTTAGTTTATTATTTTATTCTGTTTCTTGCAATAATTTTACATTTTATTTGGATTTAATTCATATTGGTTGCAAATGGTCGTACACACTGTTTTTTATACTACTTTTTTCATTAAAATAACTTACTACTATATTACTAACATATACAACTCTTCTGGACGGTATGTTAGAAAAGTATGATTTCTTCACATCGGTAAATTTTTTTTTTTTTTTTTTTGTCTCAGCTTAGACAGACACCAAATGGGATTATTTCAAAAACTATTGTAAATATAAAAATTTAAGCCATTGATTCACGAGCTTCTAAAAAACTTCACAAATACAAATCATAAATTCTCTAAACGCAGTTTTATACTTCCATGTATCCAGTTTATTTCACATTTAGTTTGATACGCTGAGGAAGAAGCTTTTGGAGTGGCCACAGTGGCCACATACCTCAGAGAAGTCACAAACTCATCACAAAGGTCATAAAATGCAATATATCTTAAAAATATGTTTAACTGAATAAATTTATCTTCCCAAGTATCTCTAGAGCATAGTTTGTATATGTGGGTGGGGTGTGCCTAAATGGCTTCTTTTTCAATTTAACAATTTCTTCAAAATTTCATAAAATTTACTATTGCTGTTGTGCAATGTTAACGTGAAAAAGAGCTCTGTTAAGAGAAATGCTTCGTGGCTTCGGATTTAAATATATATATATTTATTTATCCTCACACATGTGAAATTCTAGTATTCTAGTATTTTTATAATGCTGTGTTCTTCAGACGTACCTCAGGGATCTGTTGTTGGTCCTATATTATTTTTATAAATGACTGTCATTTTTAGCATAATCTTAACCTTACAAGGTGGGGGGGTTAGTATTGGTTCGCGGGTCCAGCTACAACAGTCCGGGCAGCTTCCTTGCCTGACGTTCAGTATATCAGGCCAACAATCACTTGTATAGTGTGTTGCATCGCTCTCACCACCTGTATCAGGCAGCGCCGCTGTTCCGTCCTCGTTGGTTATGCAATCTAAAGTCATGCATGGGAGTTTGCGCATTCATACGATGAAAGACTTAACATTCCAGCTAGCTTGAGTCATGGCGGGTGCCCTTTTTCAGTGTATCAACAGGTGCCCCCGTCTGAGTTCCCCTAACCGCCACCTTGGGACGCGTCCGATGGGAGACCACCACCAAACTCCACACGGATACATTCCAAAAAAACACAACGCAAAGTGAATTAAGATTTTCTATAGCAAACCATGTAAAGATTGAAGATAGTTTCCAGGGTTACGAAAATACTACTTTTTAAAAAGAAATTTGAACAAGGTAAACATACTCTATCCTCCTTCCCATAACCTAATTTCCTAGTTCCGGCACAATGCATCGCATGTGTAGGGATCATCCCCTGTGTGCCGGTCCAAGAAAAAAAACAATATAAAATTTTAGTAGCTGCGCAAGCACAATAAAAATATCTTACAAAATATCGTAATAGTTTCAAGCACTATCCATCTCCTTCTTTAACATTTCAAAACAAACACTTGTTTTAACAAATGTTTTATTAATATAAACTAGTACTGTATTATAATACTACAGAACCACAAAACAAAATCAAAGTAGAACCAACTGAAAGTCTGGATATTTACGTAAGATTTTACTTCCACGCGAGATCTCCAGTTTTGTTTTAATGTTTCATTCTTTAAAATTTTTTGTTTTTCGGTAACATCTCATGTGAAAACTAAGTTTTAATAGGAAATTAAATAATATGGATAGAAGTGACTTAATAATTGAGGAAGTAAAAATTTTAATGCCTATACAATCGGCCATCGAAAGATTACAAAAATATTGAAAATATTCGCCGAAATATGTGATTATGACAGCACTACAGAACACTATAAATATTTTTTCTCATGAACGCGTTTTCAATTATATAAATTTTATATAATAATTTTTCTAGTTTTTTGACCTTTTTTTTTATATTAATATTTTGTTTATAATAAACAAAAACCAATTTTCCTGAAGAAGCTACACAAAGGAGTAGCGAAATATTGAAATAAATATAAAATATATAAAAAGACCTTAGGCTTAAAATAATTAGTGTTATTAATTTTATATAATTTTTTAAATTTTGATAAAAGTTTTTCCCATCCTTTTTTCAATTAAAAATTATTTGCACCCACCTTCGTTTCGCGCAAAAACAAAAAAATTAAAAAGCAAACAAAAATATTTGCTTCCTACTTATCTCCGCATTACATACACTTTAATGTTTCTTTCTAAACTCAAATTTTTATAAAGGAAACAGTGTCCGGTTCGTACGAATTTATAATAAGCGGAGTGCAAAAATTATAGCAATAATTATAAATTTATTGGTATTTTTTAATTATATGTTTATATGTATCTCCATTATGTAACATTTAGCGTATTAAACTCTAGTTTAGAATTTCAATTTATTACATGTGAGTAGTGTAAAAGCGCCACAAACGGCGTATTTAGAAAGCATTCAAAATATTGAAAAACCGAATTTCCGAGGACTTGCACTCAATTCCTTTTTTAAAATGTTTAGATAGACTTCCTTGGTCAATATATCCTCTAATATTCTTATTTCGCCAACACCCTTGCTCGAAATACAACCCCACACCATAACGTATAGCTAACCGAACTTTACAGTGGGTATTATATTTTTTTATATATTACCCAAACTTATTTGGGTAATACGACCTTTTCTGCACGTTACAGGACCTACTGATGCACCATTTGTATATAGTGGGATATGTGTAGTATTGTCCATTTTTCCACAATGGCCACTAATCCCCTGAAGAAATTCAGTTCAAAAAATCACTTTATTCAAGCTCATTTTTCTAAACTCCCAAAATTATTTGGGTAACACGACCTTTTCTGCACGTTACATGACCCATTGATGCACCATTTGTATATAGTGGGATACGTGTAGTATTGTCCATTTTGCCACAATGGCCACTAATCCCCTGAAGAAGTTCAGTTCAAAAAATCACTTTATTCAAGTTCATTTTTCTAAACTCCCAAAATTATTTGGGTAATACGACCTTTTCTGCTCCTTAGAGGTGTCTCTGAAGTACCATTTACATGTAGTGGGATACTTCTGGATGTCACCACATTTCCGGAATAAACAATTATTATCACACTTTCATCGAATGTAGTACCGCTGTTAAGTGCTTAACAGTGCTCTGTTAAGTAGAAAAAGAGCTCCGCTAAAAAAAACGGTTTGTGTCTTGGGTTTTAAATTTAAATTTATCTTCACACACATTCAGTTGCAATTCTTTGGAGAATTGTTGGTATACCATCAACTTTTGCAGCGGATTTTCGGTGAACACAATCAGGCCATATTTTGCGCCAAATAGCATTCATGCAAGATGGGTTTACCTTCCGCCACGAATCTATATATATTTTTTTTTAAACAACACAAACTCAACGAGCTCTTATAGCTTGTCTGTGGAAACACCCAGGGTCTAGGCGGGAATCGAACCCGCACTTTCATAGTGATAAGACTAATGCTCATGCACTCGACTACGGATTTCTATGGCTTTCATAATGTTGAACTTATTCCAATACTCTAGCATGGTAGGCTTATCTTGTCCATCAGTCTCACTTATAAGAAGTTTAAATGTTCGGCGAAGGTAATAACTTTTAAAGGTCGATATTACTACCTTATCCATCGGCTGAATAACTGGTGTCGTATTAGGCGGCAAAAATACAAATTTCACGTTTTCTGACAACTCATCAACATAAACTGGGTGGCCAGGAGCATTGTCTACTAGGACCAAAGCCTTGAAGTTTAAGTTTTCGTTGTTGCAATAAATTGAAACACAGTTATATAATGATAAGTTATGATTGCTATTTTAGAATTAATGATTTTTATTATGAAACCTTTTGCTGTCAACCTGTCTGTCCTTTTGCATACCCTTAAGATTGTGTCCTCGGAATAGATTTAGTAGATAGTATGGGCGAAATAGTTTCAAATGCTAGTCTAATTGAGGCGAGTAACTTCAATGTTTTACATTTTAATGCACAAAGTTTAGTGCCTCGCTAAATTTTATGAAATTCATACCTTAATTGAAGATTGTTTGTTGGATGGATGCTTTTGGAATTACGGAAACATGGTATAAAGAGTTTTTATTTGGCTCCGCGCTCTTCATTAATGGATTTAAGCTATTTAGAAAGGATCGCATAGACGGCAGATTGAAGACAAGAACTGTGTTTGATGAATTTAGAAATGTTAACATAGTATGCCTTTTTGTGGAAGTTGTAATGGATGATGGCTCCCTTATTTTACTAGGCGTTATCTATCTTCCGGATGGTAATTTCCAACATAATGGAAAACTTTTCAGATAGGTATGGTAATATTATAATTATGGGTGACTTCAATACTGACATGTTCACTATGGGCATGACTGTTCGTGAAACTTATGGTCGTTTATCATTAAGTGTGGTACATAAATCTATACCTACTCATTTTTCTCCTCAGCATTATACAACGTCACTTATTGATTACTACCTTGTGTCTAATATTGATAATAAAATCTCACGCCGTTGGTCCAGATGGCATTCGCAAAAATTCTTGAGACTTATTTTTCCAATAATTTCTGGACACCTCACTTTCATTATGAACAAAGTTCTCACAACGTCGGTATTTCCAAGTGTATGGAAAGCTGGTACAATCACTCCAATTCCTAAGGTTAAAAACCCTACTCTGTGCTCTTATTTTCGACCTATAAGTATTCTATCGGTTTCCTCTAAAATCTTGGAGATTCTTATTAGGGAACAGATGCTACGCTATCTTAACAGTCAGGAACTTATTCATTCAAATCAGGCTGGATTCAGGAATTGACATAATACTACAAGTATTTTATTGGATAAGGGTATGGTTAGTGTACTAGTCTTTCTGGATTTTTGTAAGTCGTTTGACTCTAAGCCATAAGCGATTAATTGCTAAACTTTCTCAAATGTTTTGTTTCAGTTCGAGTAGCTACAAGTTAATTAAGTCCTTTTTAACTGGGCGTACTCAATTTGTTCAGGATGGAATGAATCGTTCGGATGTTATTCAGGTCTATCGTTGTGTTCCGCAGGCTTCTATCATTATATTATTTCTCCTGTATGTGAATGGTATTTTTGGTGAGATTTCTTTTTTGAGAGGGTACACGTATGCTGATGATGTTCAACTGTTGGCGAATTGTGACATCTCGATCCTGGATATATCTGTTAAACGAATAAATGAGGATCTCGGACGAGTTAGTAATTGGTCGCGTAAGAATTTTCTGTAGCTAAGCACGGCGAAATGCAAACTGATGGTGTTTTCTAGACAAAATATTGAACTAAACATTGTTCTTGAGAATGAACTGCTAGAAATAGTCCTTTATAAAACCCTCAACTTAGTTGAGTTGTGAATCATGATAGCGGCATTAATTTTAGTGTTTTATTGAATTCTTAAAATACCATTTATAGTCTAAAAAGCAATTTATAAATAAAAGATGCTATTTAAAAATTTGGTTATTTTTTCTCATTTGGTAACTGTTTTTATTCGTTATTTATTAAGTTAATAATATATGTATACATAGAAAGCATTAGTATAATTAATAATAATAACACAGTTATATACTAGAAGAGAGAAATAAAAATACAAATTGTAATATAAATTGTACTAGCTAATTTTTTTTTTAACTGGGACCAGCACTCAGGAGATGACACGTACACATGTGATGCATTGTTCTGGAACTATAAGAAATGGTTAGTTAGAGAAACGACAGGAGGTGAAGCTTAATTAATTATTTTTGCAGCTCTGCTTTCGCACGTTCTTTGTTTATACTCGTAGCAGTGCTGAAGCTTCGGTTCAGTAGCCATTTTTATTATTGTTTTACTTCGCCGGTGCTACACAATACCGACGATAGAGGGCGTTCTGATGCAATTGTGGATTGCTATCAGCTGAAGCTGATATTGTTCAGTGACCAGTGACTATGCCTTCCCCACTGAAACCTTCCGACAACAACTGACACACAAAGACACACTAATGCACATCAGAAAAATGCGAGATGTTTATTTTTATTTTAAAAATTTTAGTCTGAAACTGGGGTTGAACCCAGGACTATTTTTGGATTCGTAGTCAACGTGCAGACTACCATCCATCTTGCCAGGCAGTATCTAGAATATCAAGCTTATGTTTTCATTGAAACCGTTACTTCTAACGTAGACAATTAAATTAAGATAATCAAGCGTAAGGTAAATTTTTTAAAGAAAAAATAAATACTGTAGACACTCGTGGTATAGGGAACCCCCTATTACTCAATCGAGGGGACAACAGAAATTATTTCATTGATTAATCTATAGAGGAAACCTTCGATCTGATGTAGAAGGATGTTCCCAGTTTTTGTGCAGTTTTCACATAATACAGCAAAATAAGTACAAAAAGAAAGCAAAAATTATATGCGCATGAATATTACAGTTATTCTACAGAAAAATAATTCGGTCACTATTGCCTTGTTTTTTTTATTTTTGATACAATTCAAGTGCGTGTATTTACATTTTTTTTCTCTTGGACCGGCACATGACCCCTCTACCTGCGCTGCATTGTGACGGAACTAAGAAATAAGGTTTTGGGAGATATCATAGAGGGAGTAGCGTTTATTGGCATTTGATTTAAATTTTCCCACGTCCTCCCAGACCTCTGGGGGTAGTCCATTTCACATACGTGCTGTTCGGCCAAAAAACGAATTTTCTCTGTAATTCGTAGTGCGGTTCGCTACCAAATCGACCAGAATTGGATGCGCTCTTAATGATGATCGCGTCGTGCGCGAATGACCGGGTTTCGGGAACAAGTTCCCTGATTTTATTAGAACATATCGCATTATAGTAACGATAGAACAACGAAACGCATCCCACGTTGCGACGATGCTCAAGAGAGTCAACAGAGTGGGCTAACCTACTATCTCCAATGAGTTTCTCCGCCTTTTCTTGTACACGGTCGAAAAACTTCAAAATATTTCTGAAGCACGGACCCATACGTGAGAGTTGTATTCCATTTTTGGTCGGATGTAAGCGGTATAAATAGTGAGGAGATCAAATGGGGTGAAGTATGTCTTATACCGTCTTAAAAAGCCGAGGCTCTTGAATCCTTCCTTTGGGACCAGAAAAATGTGCTCAGTTCATCGAACATTACACTGAATTTTCATGCCAAGAACATTAAGAGCTTCTGATTCCTCTATGTTTACACCGCCCATAATTACAGATGAGATAGCGCAATCGGGCATGCGTCTATGCGTAAGAATGCAGCATTGGGTCTTTTGAGCATTGAAATCGACCCTGTTCGCGTGACCGCATTCCGATATTCATATTCCGCCTCGTCGCCGCGATCGTATTCGACGTAGGCCTACGATTCAATGAATGTGAATAGCAGATACTGTTGTCATCTGCAAAAGAATGGACAGTGTTGGAAGTTTGACATAAAAGATCATTAAGAAAAATAAGAAATAGGGTAGGAGAAAGAATGGAGCCTTGTGGTACCCCTGAATTAATCTTGAACTCCATACCGCACTGTCAAATGCTTTGGAAATATCTAGAACCACTACCTTACTTTCGCTGAAATGGTGGATGGATCGACACCATTTTTCCGAAAGGAAGGCCAATAAGTCTCCCGTGTCACGTCCTCCACGGAAGCCATATTACCTGTCTTAAGTAAGCTATTGATACTCCAGATACTTCATAAGATGGAAATTTAGCATACTATCCATTACTTTGGAAATGGTAGAGCATATTGCGATTGGGCGATCATTTCACAGGGGGGCTTGCCTCTCCCTTCTTGGGGATCGACGTTACATTAGAAACTTTCCAGCACAACAGAAATTCGCCTGCATGGTATAGGGTGTTGAAAAGGATTGCCAGAGGACGCGATAACGTCGAAGAGCACTGCTTCAAGACCAGTGCCGGAATTCCATCCGGCCCAGGTGAGTTATTTATGTTGAGGTCCGCTAGAACCCTTTTAACTGCATGAGCTCGAAAGTATATCCTTGGCGTAGTTACGGATACACTCTCGAGAGCGGGTAGTGATTGATTGCTTTCGGGCAAGTGAGAATTTCTTACAAACATTCCAGCTAGGAGGTTAGCTTTATCAACCGGGTCATGTGAATATTTGATCATCTTTTAAAAGAGACGGAATAGAAGAACTAGCATTTTCCTTTACTCCTTTAACGAATGACCAAAAGCTTTTACTTCCCTGTGGGGCACTAAGAACTTTAGCAGAAGACGCTGCTCGTACAAACCTTTTGGACGTTTTAGCACTTTAGCACACGAAGATCTCGCCCTTTTGCGCATCATTTTTTTTTTTTTTTTTTTTTTTTTATCTAGGACCAGCACTCAGGAGATGACTCCTACACATGCGAAGCATTGTGCTGGGAACTATAGGAAAGGGATAGTAGAAGAAACGACAGGAGGTGAAGCTTAATTAATTATTTTGCAGCTCTGCTTTCGCACGTTCTTATGTTTTTTATACTCGTAGCAGTGCTTAAGCTTCGCTTTAGTAGCTATTTTTATTATTATTTTACTTCGCCGGTGCTACACAATACCGACGAAGGAGGGCGTTCTGATGTGATTGTGGATTGCTATCAGCTGAAGCCGGTATTGTTCAGTGACCAGTGACTATGCCTTCGCCACTGAAACCTTCCGACAACAACTGACACACAAAAACACACTAATGCACATCAGAAAAATGCGAGATGTTTGTTTTTTTATTTAAAAATTTTTTTGTCTGAAACTGGGGTTGAACCAGTTGGTTGTGTAGTCAACGTGCAGACTACCATCCATCGTGCCATCGCCACCCTCAGTATCTGCGTTTTTATCATTCCGCCAGATACTAAATGCTTCCTCTCTGGATCTGACTGCAAGCCTGCACGTCTGATTAAACCAAGACTTTGGTCTAGGCTTAATCGAAATTTGCTTCGATGGTATGAACGTTTTCATACCAAGCAATATTATGTTTACAACCATTTTTGCCATGTCTCATTGACGTTATTGTCAAGAAAACAAAGGTTCCAATTGAAATGCCGGAAGAAATCGTTGAGCTCAGCCCAGCGTGCCTTTTCATAGATATATTTTAAACGTTTCGTAGCTGGCCGTGAAACGTTTCGAAAGTTCCGCATACGAAAAGGAGGCAGAAATGGTGCAATGATCCGAATTTCCGAGAGATGCGCTAATATTCATTTCATACTTGTCAGGATGTGAAGTGAGAAAAAGGTCGAGCGTGTTGTGTCGGTGTCCGTCAACACACGAAATATGTGTTGGTTCATTCACTTATTGCGCAAGGTGGTTGTGCGCTGTGAATAGCTCAACATAATATTGGCCTTCTGGAATCGTATGGCTCGAATGGCGGAGCCACGATAAATTATGGACATTGAAATCACCAGCAATAACAATTTCACCGTTCGGGTAATTTTCGAAGATCTCCGATGTAGTGTCGGAAAAGGGCATCGAAGTTGTATATAGTTTTCTTCCTTTCCATATTTGTGCTTCTGTAAAGAAACCCGAAATGCAAAAGATGTGCTCTGATTTTGAATTTAACCCAAAGACAGCTAAATACGGGATCATGCGTGGCTACAGATTGCTGCCACTGGTACACAACCTCATTGCGTATATAAATTGCAAGGCCCCTGTGCAGATGAAAACGAGATAGGATGTGATACCCATGTATGTGAAAATCCTGTGGGTCAGCATCTTCAGACAGCTGTGTTTCACTTAAGGCGAAAACATCCGGGCGATGGAGATGGAGAAGTGTGCATAGACAGAGAAGAGGTTTGCTCTTAGACCACATACACAGCGGTTGTGGGCTTGAGTGGCAATAAGTTGGACATAATAACGCATGCTTTTGATTGTCACTATGAGATTATTTATTGTTGCAATAAAACTATGGACAAATATAGATGACGATTTGGACTGATGATGTTGACGAATTGCAAAAAATTCCCCAATAATATACTGTATTTAAAAAAAAAAACAATTATAATAATCGCATAAATAAAAAAGTTATAAAAAATATATGTAGCTCCTTTTGTGCCATCCTGTACATATCACAATATTAAGAAACATATTTTTTTCATTTTCAATATTATTATTTTTACTCTCGGTTGAGGGGGACAGTCTGAGTTGAGGGAATAGACCTTACGCGAATTAGTTCCGTCTATCCCGAGGCTACTGTATATATTCGTTTTATTAATATTATTCTTTATTAGTACTATTCGTAACACCTTGAGCGTAATAATGTTTTACATTCATATACATATATTAAAAATTTAAGTTACAATTACAAAATGAAAACTAAAAAAAATTTTAAATTAAAATTTAAAATTAAATTTTTTTTTTGCTTACATCTTTTTCTAAGCCTTCTACTATTTCTTTTTGTTTTTATATCAATTGTGAGTTCTTTAAACAATTTTAGTCCTTTATACAAGGTGGTGCAAAATTTATCATCCAATTTTGTTTTTGAATAACTTTTTTAATAAATAAAAAAAAAATTATTTTGAGTGGTGGAAATCTTTATTTCGACCTGTACAAAAAACATACAAACAACAAAGCTGGCAACTTTTGGTAATAGTATGTAGGCAGTAACGATTATTCTCGTATGCATTTTCCTAAGCTCTGACGGGTTAAATAGATGATATTAATGACTTTTCAACTACCTCCCTGTTGACACAAAGAGTACTGATGACATACGTAGTGGCATGGAAAATACGTATTATACTCATCTGGTGTTGGAGATTAACTGTTCTTTTTCCCTTATTCAAATCAGGAATGTAATTTCTTCACAATATTGAGATAAATTAAATTACATTAATATGTAGTTTATAATACTTTTATTATTTACCTATGTTTGTTATATGGTTTAGTGCTAATACCAACATCTTCAGTAGACTTTAACCAAATTCCTGAAAAAAGCTAAGAAATTACCCTGTAGAAACCCAGGGTCTAAGCGGGAATCGAACCCGCACCTACATATTGATAAGACTAATGCTCATGCACTAGACTACGGAAAGAATTCAAACCATATAACTCATTCTGCGCCACCCTGTACAAGAACTCCCAAAAAATGTTTGAGAATTATTTGAGGGTGGCGATGGCACGGATGGAGTCTGCACGTTGACTACTAAACCAAAAACAGACGGTTCAACCCCAGTTTCAGACTAAAATTTTAAAATAAAAATAAACTACTCGCATTTTTCTGATGTGCATTAGTGTGCCTTTCTGTGTCAGTTGTTGTCGGTAGGTTTCAGTGTCGAAGGCATAGTCACTGGTCACTGAACAATACCGGCTTCAGCTGATAGCAATCCACAATCGCATCAGAACGCCCTCCTTCGTCGGTATTGTGTAGCTCCGGCGAAGTAAAATAATAATAATAAAAATGGCTAGTAAACCGAAGCTTCAGCACTGCTACGAGTATAAAAAAAGAACGTGCGAAAGCAGAGCAGTAAAATAATTAGTTAAGCTTCACCTCCTGTCGTTTCTCCTACTATCCCTTTCCTATAGTTCCAGCACAATGCCTCGCATGAGTAGGAGTAATCTCCTAAGTGCTGGTCCCAGATAAAAAAAAAATATACAAACAAAACATACTTCTACAATAGCTTCTTTAAAAATTTTCCTTATACAACAAACATTTTATTATTTGATTTTAAATCTATTTAATTTTTCTAAACCTTAGTATTATTTCTTATTTAATTTCTTAACTTTTTTCAAAAATTTTATTAAAGGTGTACTGAAGATTTTGATATTAGCACCAAATGAAATGCTGCATATATACCAGCTAAACCATATAACAAATATATATAAATAATCGTAGTGATTTTTGATTAAAGTTGAATAATTGAATAATTTATATTAACTGAATTTATTTTGGGAATATCTCTATATACGGCGTCTGTTCAAAAGAAAAGGTGAATTTTAATTTCTTTTAATTACAATGGCGTGGTACATCATGTGTTCTTGCCAACAGATCGTCCGGTTAATAAAGAATACTACAAGAAAGTTATGCAATGTTTGCGCGAAGCAATACGGCTGGAAGACTAATGAATGGAAAGCGTTTTGCCACAATTGATGATATAAAGTCAAAATCGAAGAACGAGCTGATGGCTATACTGACAAGGTCATTTCAGAAGTGTTTCGAGGATTGGAAGAAGCTCTGGCATAAGTGCATTATATCTGAAGGAGAATACTTTGAAGCGCACAAAATAAATATTAATGAATAAATAAATACTTTTCAAAAAAATTCTAAATTCACCTTTTCTTCATTTTTTTCTTGCACCGGCACTCAGAGGATGACCCCTATACATGCGGTGCATTGTGCCCCGGAACTACGAACTAAGGTTTTTGGAGACAGTGTAGAGGGTGTAGTATTTATTGACATTCGATTTTCCACGTAAAAATTGACAGGAAAGACCTCTGCAGGTAGTCCATTCCACATATGTGCCGTTCGGCCAGAAAATGAATTTTCTCTGTAATGCGTAGTGCTAGTCGCCTCCAAATCGACCACAAATGGAAGCGCTCTTAGTGATGAACTCGTCAAGCGTGTGAATAATCGGGTTTCAGGAACGAGTTCCCTGATTTCACAAGAACACATCCCATTATAGTAACGATAGAACAACGAAACGCAACCCACGTTGCGACGATGCTCAAGAGAGTCAATAGAGTTGGCTACCTTACTGTGTACTATGAGTTTCTTCGCTCTTTCCTGTACACGGTCGAGTAACTTCAAAATAGTCTTTGAAGCACCGGCCCATACATTAGAGTTTTATTCCATTTTTGGTCGGATGTAAGCGGTATAAATAGTGAGGAGATCAGATGGGGTGAAGTATGTCTTACACCGTCTTAAAAAGCCGAGGCATTTGAGACCTGAAAAATGTGCTCAGTCCATCGGACATCACACTGGATTTTCTTGCCAAGAACATCAAGAGCTTTTGATTTCTCAATGTTTATGCCGCCCTAATTATAGATGAGGCAGCGTGATCGTGCATACGACGATGGAGCGACACCATTTTTTCCGAGAGGAAGGCTAATAAGTCTCCCGTGGAACGTCGTCCACGAATGCCATATTGCCGGTCGTTAAGTAAGCTGTAGGCCTCCAGATACTTCACTAGATGGAAAATCAGCATACTCTCCATTACTTTAGAAATAGTAGAACATATTGCGATTGGGCGATAATTTTCAGGGGTTGATTACCTCTCCCTTCTTGGGGATCGATATTACATTTGCAACTTTCCAGCACGACGGAAATTCGCCTGCATGGTATAGGGTGCTGAAAAGGATTGGCAGAGGACGGGAAAACGTTGAAGAACACTGCTTCAAGACCACTGCCGGCCCAGGAGTCTTGTTTATGTTGAGGTGCGCTTATACCCTTTTAACTGCACGAGTTCGAAAGTATATCCTTGGCATAGTTACGGATACCCTCTCGAGAGCGGGTAGTGATTGATTGCTGTCGGGCAAGTGAGAATTTCTTCCAAACATTCCAGCTAGGAGGTTAGCTTTATCAACCGGCCCAGGAGACTTGTTTATGTTGAGGTGCGCTAAAACCTTTGTAACTGCACGAGCTCGTACATTATATCCTTGGCATAGTTACGGATACCCTCTCGAGAACGGGTAATGATTGATTGCTTTCGGTTAAGTGAGAATTTATTGCAAACATTCCAGCTAGGAGGTTAGCTTTATCAACCGGGTTAGTGAATATTTGACCATCTTTTAAAAGAGGCGGATTAGAAGAACTACCATTTTCCTTAACTCTTCTAACGAATGACCTAAAGTCTTTACTACCCCGTGGGGTTGTAAGAACTTTAGCGCGAAGACGCTGCTGTACAAAGCTTTTTCGCGTCTTAACACTTTGGCGCATTAAGATCTCGCCTTTTTGCGCATTGAATCAGTATTTGCGTTTTTTGCTATTCCGCCAAATACTAAAAGCTTCCTCTCTGGATCTGACTGCAAGTCTGCATGTCTGATTAAACCATGACTTTGGTCTAGGCTTAATCGAAATTTGCTTCGATGGTATGAACGTTTTCATACCAAGCAATTTTAAGTTTACAACCATTTTTGCCATAGCATTGACGTTATTATCAAGAAAGCAAAGCTTCCAATTGAAATGCCGGAAAAATTGTTGAGCTCAGCCCAACGTGCCTTTTCTTTCATAGATATATTTTAAACGTTTCGTAGCTGGTCGTGAAATGTTTCGAAGTTCCGCAATCGAAAAGGAGGCAGAAATGGTGCAATGATTCGAATTTCCGAGAGGTGCGCTAATATTTATTTCATACTTGTCAGGGTGTGAAGTGAGAAAAAGGTCGAGGGTGTTGTGTTGGTGCCCGTCAACACATGAAATATGTGTTGGTTCATTCACTAGTTGCGCAAGGTGGTTGTGCGCTGCGAATAGCTCAGCATATTGGCCTTCTGGAGTTATATTGCTCGAATGGCAGCAATAACGATTTCACCTGTTTGGGTAATTTTCGAAGATCCCCGATATAGTGTCGGAAAGGGCATCGAAGTTCTGTATAGTTTTCTCCCTTTCCGTATTTGTGCTTCTGTAAAAAAACTGCGTTTAGTGCACTTGCTACTGTCTTGACCAAGTTAAGGTCTAAGCTCTCAAAGAAGTCAATTTCAAACATTTTAATTACAAAATTAAATTTTGAGTTGCTTGACGCTCAGCTCTTAAAATAGAAAAAACTGAATAACAGTTTAATTTAATTTTTTTAATATATATTTTTTTCTTTGTTGCTGCCAATGAATTATATACATACATATATTCATTTTAAAAATAAAAATTTTTGAAATAATTGCTGTTGTTTTCATTTACGTTTATCAGATTTTTCAAAAAATGTTCGTACATAAATGTCCGTATTATTATTAACATTCATGTACTTTTTCCGTACACAAACATTTTCTTAAAATTCAGTCACAAAATAATCTTCATATCGTTCATGTACTTTTCTTGTCGTACACGTACAGCAACATAATGTATAGGCAAAATTGAATCTGTCTATCGTACATGTACTTTATTGTCGCAAACGTACACGAATTTAAAATATTCGTACACTCGAACCTGTGTGTTATAATCGGACAGTACGTGAACTTCTTAAGTTCGTGTACAAAATTGAATATTAAAACGAAACACATGTATGATAGTGTTTGGCACCGAACAAAAGTTAGAACCACACATAAATGTTATGAAAATAAAAATATGTGTTGGTTGCTTTTGAACAGTACGCTGAATGTTTGATGTGTGTACTTTCTGAACCTTGCTAAAAAGTCTCCTTGATGTTGTTTAAGCGTTTCAAAATAAGCACATCATTTATTGAAACTGATACCAGCGAATGGTCTGGCAATGAATTTTTCAACAAAGGAAAAGAAATATTAACTTCGATAAATGTTGTAAATGACTCCGCTGAAAGGGGAGACAAATTGATGGAAGAGTTTAACACAGTTTTCACTAAAAATGAGCATCACAAGCAGTTTATTCTACAAGATAAAACGTTTTCAAGTATTTGTTAATAATAATCAATTTCTTATAAAATTTTTCAGGTCGTGCAAAACTACAGAAATAAATATCCGCAGCATACGAGAAAAGCCATGAGTGTTTCTTTCTAATAAAAACAAATAAATAAATAAATTAATATATATATGTACCAATGTGTAGTAAATAAAAATTGAGACTTTTATTATAAACATGCAAAAACAATTTAGTCAGGACGCAGAACTATGGCATATGCATATGCCACTCTGCACTTCCATACATATGTACTATATAAGTAATTTCAAATCTCAATGCGGCACGTGTTAATGTTAAAATATCAATTTGAAACTTTTACAGGATGATTATTATACTAAAAATAACATTTTTAGATGGTCCTGCTTTAAAAATGTTTAACTTAGAAAATAAGGACCAGTCTAATGTGTGCACACTTAATACTGAAAACAAACAATTAAATAATGAAAAGACTATTGTAAGTTGGAGATCATAAATTTAGAGGTTCATTAAAAAAAGGCAAACAATTACGGCGAAAAAATTTCTCGTATTCTATTTATAGAAAACAATAAAAGCTAATAATTTACATCTACTAACAACCCACACACAGTGGACAAAACACAAAGAACGTTGATGATGCAAGTGTAGCAACTTTCGAAAACGGCATGTTGTTCCGTTCTGCTAGTGTTGTTAGTGTGATTTATAATTTTGTACTTTGAGTTAGTTTGTTTCTTAGACCTGGGTTCAACCCCAGTTTCAGACTAAAATTATAAAATAAAAATAAACATCTCGCATTTTTCTGATGTGCATTAGTGTGTTAGTTGTTGTCGGAAGGTTTCAGTGGCGAAGGCATAGTCACTGGTCACTGAACAATACCGGTTCAGCTGATAGCAATCCACAAAATTTTAACTAACGCATAAAATGGGTTTCGAAATAAGGCACTGTATACATATCGAGCATTTGGGCAATGCCGTAGTAATTCAAAAAATTGTGAACTGAGAAAAATGCATTTGAAGTTTTGAGCCATCTTTTTCATAGTATTTTCGTTTACTAAAGTTATTTTTTTTAGAAGTGTTTAAATAAAGAGGCATGTTTTGTAATGTTTGCTGTTTGTAAATTTCTTGTCATAAAGGAAATATTTCGTATTGCAAATAAATATTGGAAATAGATGAAGGCACTAAAGACATTTGTAGCTGTAGAATCTGAACAGTTAGAAATAGAACCATAATCTTTTTTCCTTTAGATATATATTTCCCCAAAGATCATTTCTGCATACCCAGCTAAAAAATTCAAATTTTTAATTACTACGGTATTGCAACAAAGGGTCGATATGTACATATGTATATGTATATATACTATATACACTAAGCGACAATTGAAAGTATAAATTTGTAACCAACAAAATTTTTATTGAGAAGTAAAATAGAAATGTATTAAAAGAGTAAGAACTAGTTTCAAAATTTTAAATAAGAAATAAATTAAAATTTTATTGTTTTACGGAAATTTCAAAGTATTTCATATACGACAATTGAAAGTACAAAATTTTTAATATTAATATTTAGTTGACTGCACCATAAAATTTGAATGTATTGTTAATAATCCGTGTTTTTAATGACAGCGCGGAGTCTGGCTGGCATGCTGTTAACCAAATCTGTTAGTGTTTCAGGAGGTATTTTTGCCTATTGTTCCTGTATTTCTGCCCAAAAAGTCTTAGCGTTAATTCTACTGTTTACAGGTATTTTTGTGTCCAGAATTGCCCAAAGGTGTTCAATGGGGTTTAAATCTGGAGATTGGGCCGGCCAATCCAACTTCAAGATGCTATTACTTTCAAAAAAAGATCTTGCTGTACGCGAAGTGTGTTTAAGATCGTTGTCCTGTTGAAAGACAAACGATTCTAAACCCATTCTCTCTGCAGATTCTGTTAAATTTTGCTGCAGAATATCCACGTAAACACTTGCTGTCATTTTTCCATAGATTTTAACTAAATTTCCGACACCATTCTTGGAGAAACAGCCCCAAACCATTATAATACCCTCACCATTTTTTACCGTATTCTGAACGAACTTTGGTTTGAGCCGATCTGATTGTTTTAGGGTTTTTTAATTCAAATTTTGATTCGTCGGACCAAATTACTTGCTCCCAAAACGAAATTGGCTTGTTGACGTGTGTTTAATCTCGAGCTTAAGCTTTCGTCTTTTTCTGTTTTTGGGCTGCATTACCCCCGAACGAACAACCTTGGATCGAGCTTTTACCACCACTGGGGTTGATTTCGCCGGTCCGTTTGACATGAGAAGTTTCACGGGTAGGTCCTGTAAGATAACGAAGGGGTACGTGTGCATTTTCGTTTGTTTTTCTACCAAAGCAGTGCATTTGGAAGCTACGACCGATTTGTCGACGGATGCTTTCTTGGCTGCATTTCATCGTTTTATAGCGGGGCTGCCCTCTGACGGTATTTTCTGACAATGTTTCTAACTTTGTAGGAGCTTGGCGTGAAATTGAGAAAGAGTGCCGTATTTTTCTTAAGGAATGTGAGGCTCGATTATGTTCTACATTTGGGGTTCAGGGCCTTGTGTGGCGTTTTATTCCAGCCGGAGGCCCTCATATGGGCGGACTTTAGGAAGCTGCTGTTAAAAGCTTTAAACAGCACTTTCGAAAGGAAGCTCACTCTGTGAAATATACCTTCGAGGAGCTATCTACTGTGCTCGAGGCGTGTTTGAATTCACGTCCATTGTGCCCTATGTCGGATAATCCCGATGAGATCGTGGCTCTTACTCCTGGTAATTTTTTGATAGGAGGACCAATATAGGCACCGCCGGAGCCATCTATATTTGAGTCCCCAATAGGTTTACTGAATCGTTATCGCAAGATCAAGGCACTTAGTCATGATTTCTGTCGACGATGGAAAGAAGAGTATTTGCGAAATTTACATAAGCGCTATAAGTGGAAGTTTCCTGAGCGAGGCATCGCAATAAATGACTTGGTAGCTATTCGACATGAACAATTTTCTCCAACTCCTTGGAAATTGGGGCGTGTGTCGAAAACGTACCCGGGAAGTGATGGTCACTGAAAATGGGGTTGTGAAACGGCCAATCACTAAATTGGTCATTTTGACCAATTAAGTTATTTATAGTTATGTACATATCTATTAACCTTTATTGTTTCCTAGTATAATGGCCGATCAAATTAATATGGTTGAGGAAATGATTTTAGAGGAATCGAACGGAACCGTGGAGTTATCGGTCAATCACCGTTTTGAATTATATTTATTTTCAGTTAATGGATCTGTAGTAAAAACCATTTGTATTATTTATCAAAATACATGATTTTGATAATGAATTTTATATTATTTAATGTCATTATATTTTATTGCATATAACTTTGTTAATGCAAGGTGGCCGGCAATGTTTAATCTCGAGCTTAAGCTTTCGTCTTTTTCTGTTTCTGGGCGATGTGTATGGCTTGAGCGATTAACTAACTTGGTTAACTTTGGAATTTACTCCTGTTATTAGCACCCTTGCTATTTAGGAGTAGTTCTGTCTTTTATTGCCCAAGTGAACCGTTAACGGTCTTATTAAACATTGTTTTTGTATCTTCATTTGTTCTGGTTATATACTTTGGCTTGAGTTTTTCGTCACTTGTGATATTTTTTACCGTTGGATAGAGGTACAGTAATATACATGAAATAAAATTATTGAAAACTAAACAAATAAAATTGTCTTTTATTATACAACGACTTTTCTGCCTTGGCACGCAAACAACGTGTTCCTTGGCAAATGCAAGACCTTTTCTTCTATTAGGTCTTTCTTTTTGCAGCTAAGTTTTTTAAGCCCATTGATCGCAGTTTCCTTTGAATCGTTCTTTCCGAGACGTTCAAATTCAGCTCTTCTTTTAACTCTCGGGCAGAGCTTTCTGGTTTAATAACAATTTTTCGCTTTATCAACCGAGCTTCATCTGCTGAAATTTTTTACTTTCGTCCTCCTCCGTACAATGTTTTACGCGTTTTGGTTACTTTATATTTTTCAAATATTTTTCGGGCTCCGCTGATAGATATTTTGTACCTTTTTGCAATAGCAGAATAGGCATCACCATTTTCTCTATATGCGACAATCAAACTTCTTCACTGTTTCGCATTTTTGCACAGTAATCCTAACACCTAATTAAAATAAAATAAATTCTAAATGCACTGATTTAAGGCACAAAAAATTTTTTACCGTATTTTGAATTTAATAGAATTTAAGAATTAACAAATATTTTACTTTCATTTGTCGTACTGGGATATCAACTATCAACTAAACATGAAACGCAAATTTAAATGCAATCACGTGTTTTTAAAGAAAAATAACGGTAATCGTTTATTCTTTAGTTTTATTATTTATTTCAGATTCATTGCTGTATTCTTTTTGCAATAATTCGGGTGCAAAATAGAATCAAACACATTTTTATTTTATATTACAAAAATTTATACTTTCAATTGTCGCCTAGTGTATATGTACAGTGGCCAAAAAAACTATTCGACATAGGCCGTAAACTTTATATATTTATCAAGAAAAAAATATGGAATGTTGTTTTTAACAAAATAAACTTATAAAAGTCTTTAGTAAGGAACACAAAGTTATATTTAGTAAAAAAAATGAGATCTCAAAGTAAAAAAAGCAAAAAACACATGAATTAAAATATTAATAACAAAAAACAAGCAAAAAAAGTATTCGACATTGGTAACATTTTTAAAATACATGAATTGAAATACAAGCTTATTTCTACTTCAGTAGCGAGTTGCTTTTCCTTGCCTACGTATAAGCTCTTTTAAACGATCTGGCATAGATTTTACCAACGTTTTGGTATATTCTGGATCAATTTGGCTCCATCCCTCCTGCAGGATAACTTTCATCTGGTGTTTGTTCGTAAATTCACGTTTTCTGATTTTTTTTTCCAAGTGACCTCAAAGATGTTCAATACGGTTAAGGTCTGGGGACTGTGGCGGCGTTTTTATTAATTTTGGACAATTATATAAAAGCGAAAGCTTTGTATTAGTGGCACAATGTTTGGGATCATTATCTTGATAAAACTGAAATCTATTTGCCAAACCCAATTTTTCAGCACTTGACCTCAAATTTTGCTTTAGGAGGTCAATGTACTTCCATCAATAAACCCAATATTACCCACGCCTGATGCCACCATACATCCCCATACCATAACACCACCGCCACCATGTGTAACAGTTGGTACCATATTCGTTTCATCGAATTCTGTGTTAGGCCTGCGATGTACCAGAACTTTTCCATCACATCGAAAAAGGTTATATTTACTTTCGTCAGCAAAAATAAAATCCATCCAGAACTCCATTGGCTTATTTACATGCTCTTTCGCAAAATCTAATCTCAACTTTCTATTTTTCTTAGTAATGTGTGACATCTTCCTGGCTGATCGTGCATGGAAATCGTGCTTTTTTAAGACGGGTCTTATTGTTTGAGGTGTAACGGATATACCTAAGTGTTCCTCAGTGTTTTTAGCTAAAGTGTTAGCAGTAATTTTTGGATTTTTTCTTACTTCACGCACGATTCGCCGTTCATCTGAATCTGTAAGTTTGCAAGGTCGCCCAATCCTTACCTTGTTTATCACAGTTTTACTTGATTTGTACTTTTTTATAATGTAATATACAGTAGTTCTTGACCTTTAAACGATTTCTGATATAGTCTTTTCCGTTTTCCTAATTTAAAATGATGTATTATTAAATTTCTTACATCAACAGAAGTTTCTTTCCCTTTACGTCCCATCATCGCGATCACTTGCACAGAAATAAGAAAAAAGTTCTTGTAAATGATAAACAAGAAACAGCGATATTTTTAACAACAATGACATGAAGTAATAAGAAATACACAATCAGAATAAGGAAAAAACAATGCCAGTCGAATACTTTTTTTGCTTTGCAATTTTTGTTTTTCGTTCAAACAGATAGATGAGTTAAAAAATGTGCAATTTTTATTATTTTTAGGACCATAAATTATTAAATACATATAATACAATGTGATCTCACGTTTATACATATAAAAAACAAAATGCTAGTATCAGCGAAATGGCTATGTTTTTTTTATTTTTGGAGTTTATGTTTCTCTTTAGAAATTTATTTAGTATAGACATGCACTTGAAAATACTGTTGATCTCTGTAGAGTAATCTACAACATTATTAACTTGTTTCTTATAAAAATGTTCTTAAAGCCGGGGAGGCCATTTTTTATGTTATTTTATGTTTTATTAATGTTATCTACTATTGTACGTCAAGAAGACGCTCTTTTTTTTTTTTTTTTTTTTTTTTTTTTTTTTTTTTTTTTTTTTTATATCTAGGACCAGCACTCAGGAGATGACTCCTACACATGCGAAGCATTGTGCTGGAACTATAGGAAAGGGATAGTAGGAGAAACGACAGGAGATGAAGCTTAATTAATTATTTTGCAGCTCTGCTTTCGCACGTTCTTTGTTTATTCTTTTAGCAGTGCTGAAGCTTCGGTTTAGTAGCCATTTTTATTATTATTTTACTTCGCCGGTGCTACACAATACCGACGAAGGAGGTCGTTCTGATGTGATTGTGGATTGCTATCAGCTGAAGCCGGTATTGTTCAGTGACCAGTGACTATGCCTTCGCCATTTGTGTTCATTATTATCTATTATATAAAGCCAAAGAATAAAATTTCTTTCAGTTTTCTAATAACTTTTATTTAAAAATTTGTTGCGGGTAATGTGGGCCGGTATTCCACATTACCCGCATACACTGGCCCACGTTACCCGCCAACCTTTTTGGTTATGGTTTTTTGGGTTAATTGTGTATTTTGCATATAAAATTATTCTACATAAACATGTGTAATTTTTAATCACACATATTTATGCAACAGATCTACTAATTTATGGAAACAATTCCAAAGAATTAGTATAATAACAGATTTTTAATAATTTTAGTTATACTGTTGTTGTAAATACTTAATATTTTGTTGATGCTCCGTTTTTGTTTAATACTGCTAGACATCGTCTGGGCATAGAGTCGACAAGTTTTTGGCATACTGAATCCGGTATATCATACCACGCAGTCTGAATTAACTCCCAAAGCTTATCAGAATTTGTAGGGCACTTTCCTCTTATTGCTGTTTTTACAACATTCCATTGATATTATTATCTAGGAACCATTTCTTAGTACACTTGGCGGTGTGCTTGGGATTATTATCCTGCTGGAACACCCATCGAAGTGGCATAGTTTCTTTGGCATAAGGTAGCATACATTTTCGGAGGATTTCAACATAATCCGTTGCTCTCATAATCCGATATATCATACACCATAGTAGGAAAATGATCCCCAAACAACAATATTTCCGCTGCCATGCTTTACCGTCTTGAAGAGTGTACTTAGGGTCGTACGCTGTGTTAATTTGTCTCCTTACAGTATGAAGACCTCGATCCGAATTAAACAAGTTAATTTTTGTCTCGTCCGACCAAAGAATATTTCGCCATTGCTCTTGAGACCAGAATAAGAGTTTTGCGTGTTGTTGATGAGTCGATGTTGATGTTTAAATCATTTTTGATTTGATTAGATGAAATAAATAGATTTTTTTTGACACATCGAATGATTCTACGTTTTAATGCAGGTGTAACTTTAGCTTTTCTACCACGTGTTTCTTTAGTCGGAATCCATTTGACTGCATTTTCTAGCATGGTTTTTGAAATTCCAAACAGTTTTCACATTTTTCTATACGAATTTCCATTCTTATGCATTTGCTTGATTTTTATTCTTCAATCTGGATCACAGTGCTTAGATTTTCCAATTTTTTTTTCTTAATAAGCAAAAACAACTATAATTTTTATATTGCAATTTCACTAAAAATACTCTTTCCTTTATACTAAAACAATAATTTTAAAAACTTTTGAAAATATTTTTATTTTTTTTAATAACTGTCCTTATTAATTTGCAGATCACACAGCAACTAATATACGACGTATAAAGAATTTTTATGCAATGGTTTTAAGTTCTAAAAATTTTTGTATCGAAATTTCTTTTTGTACTCATTATTTAAAAAAAAAATACAGTTAGATATCAGAAATTCTCTTTTGTTACTTACTTTCTCATCACATATTGACACATTAGTTTTGTGTCCCTATTATTTTTCACATCACTGTAGGTATTTAAGTATGTATATATGGATTCATTTATTTATTTACTTAAAGAGAGAGAAAAAAACTTTATATTTGATACACTCAATTTTTCTCTCTTTTTTGCTTCTGCAAGAACACGTACACGTAATGTTTACTAGTGTGAGTAGTATCTTTAAAGCAGTGGTGTTCAAAAATAAAATGAAGATGTATTGGTGAGAGAATTTGCCCAGCAAACATAATGTCAAACGTTTCAAATAAGAAAGAAAATGCCAGCTATATACAACTTATTAAATGAATGTAATTTAAATTTTATGAAAATTTTTATGAAATTTTATAAATAGCAGTTATCAATTTTAATAAATAATTTTAGAACACTTATTGGGGGGAAAAAAACAAAAATAAATTCATATAAAACATTTTTTTTGGGCTTAAATATTAGACTGAAAAGTTTAACCATCTGTTATTCCTCATTATAATTTTTAAAATCGCTTTGAAAATTTTAAATTAAACATTCCATGTTAATACATACTTGCATGGCAATTGCGAATTAGTAAAATATTTTTTAAATTGAAGGAGGTCATTTTATTTGCTGCTTGGAACAAACGTTTTTCATGTCTGAAAATATTTGTTCACATAAGTAGTGGAAAAAAATTATAAATATTTTAAATACATTTTTTTGAGCTGGGGACATATCGCAACATCTAAATTTTTACAAAACTCTAGAGTTCTAATTTTATCGAAATCTTTTATCTCAGATCTAAGTATTATTAGCTCTGATTGAAACGTGGTCATTACCCGCTTTTAATGTTTTGTAACATAAAAAGCATTGAATGTTTTGTCGTTTACCATAAAATACTTTTCATATTTCATTTCGTGAACTTTTATTATTTTTTAATTTTTTTTGTATTCAATTCTAATTGAATCGCGTGTGTTTATTGTGCTACGTCCATCAAGAAACAACAACAATGCTTAATAAATTTCTGAAAAAAATTACAATAACCATCCGCATATGTATTCATCGCTTGCTCAACGACGACTGAATGAAAGTTTTTAAAAGAGAATAACAACTGTGTGTGTAAATTTTTCAACAAATGTTGTATGTGGCGAACATCAGTGCTTTATCTGCTATATCTGCCGATGCAGGTTGACTACAAAACGAAAAAGTTTTCTTGGCTTCAACCCAAGTTTCAAACTCATAAAAACATCTCCTATTTTGCTGATGTGCATTTCTGTGTCTTTGTGTCAGTTGTTGTCGGAAGGTTTCAGTGGTGAAGGCATAATCATTGGTCACTGAACAGTAACGGCTTCAGCTGAATCCAAACCACAGGCCCTTCTCCAGAACGCCCTTCTTCGTTGGTATTGTGTAGCACCGTCGAAGTTAAATAATTACTTACTAAAAATGGCTACTAAAAACGAAGCTTCAATATTAAATACGTCTCCTTGAGACGCTACAAAGCTACTATCAAACAAATAACGTGCAAAAGCAGTGTTGTAAGATAGTGAAGCTATCCCTTTCCTCTAGTTCCACCACAATGCACTGCATGTGTATGGGTCAAATCCTGAGTGATGGTGCAAGATAAAAAAAAATTGGCACATTAGTACGGCTGTATAAGGGATTACAGAAAACGTGTTTACCTATATACAGTGGCCAAAAAAACTATTCGACATAGGCCGTAAACTTTATATATTTATCAAGAAAAAAATATGGAATGTTGTTTTTAACAAAATAAACTTATAAAAGTCTTTATTAAGGAACACAAAGTTATATTTAGTAAAAAAAATGAGATCTCAAAGTAAAAAAAGCAAAAACACATGAATTAAAATATTAATAACAAAAAACAAGCAAAAAAAGTATTCGACATTGGTAACATTTTTAAAATACATGAATTGAAATACAAGCTTATTTCTACTTCAGTAGCGAGTTGCTTTTCCTTGCCTACGTATAAGCTCTTTTAAACGATCTGGCATAGATTTTACCAACGTTTTGGTATATTCTGGATCAATTTGGCTCCATCCCTCCTGCAGGATAACTTTCATTTGGTGTTTGTTCGTAAATTCACGTTTTCTGATTTTTTTTTCCAAGTGACCCCAAAGATGTTCAATACGGTTAAGGTCTGGGGACTGTGGCGGCGTTTTTATTAATTTTGGACAATTATATAAAAGCGAAAGCTTTGTATTAGTGGCACAATGTTTGGGATCATTATCTTGATAAAACTGAAAGCTATTGCCAGAACCAATTTTCCAGCACTTGACCTCAAATTTTGCTTTAGGAGGTCAATGTAATTTCGGTGATCCATAATCCCATCAATAAACGCATATTACCCACGCCTGATGCCGCCATACATCCCCATACCATAACACCACCGCCACCATGTTTAACAGTTGGTACTATATTCCTTTCATCTAATTCTGTGTTAGGCTTGCGATGTACCAGAACTTTTGCATCAATCGAAAAAGGTTACATTTACTTTCGTCAGCAAAAATAAAATCCATCCACAACTCCATTGGCTTATTTACATGCTCTTTCGCAAAATCTAATCTCAACTTTCTATTTTTCTTAGTAATGTGTGACTTCTTCCTGGCTGATCGTGCATGGAAATCGTGGTTTTTTTAGACGTTTCTTATTGTTTGAGGTGTAACGGATATACCTAAGTGGTCCTCAGTGTTTTTAGATAAAGTGTTAGCAGTAATTTTTGGATTTTTCTTACTTCACGCACGATTCGCCGTTCATCTGAATCTGCTTTTTTTTTTTTTTTAATTTGGGACCAGCACTCAGGAGAGGACTCCTATACATGCAAAGCATTGTGCTGGAACTATAGGAAAGGGATAGTAGGAGAAACGACAGGAGGTGAAGCTTAATTAATTATTGTACAGCTCTGCTTTCGCACGTTCTTTGTTTATTCTTTTAGCAGTGCTGAAGCTTCGGTTCAGTAGCCCTTTTTATTAGTTTTACTTCGCCGGTGCTACACAATACCGACGAAGGAGGGCGTTCTGATGCGATTGTGGATTGCTATCAGCCGAAACCGGTATTGTTCAGTGACCAGTGACTATGCCTTCGCCACTGAAACCTTCCGACAACAACTGACACACAAAGACACTAATGTACATCAGAAAAATGCAAAGATGTTTATTTTTATTTTAAAAATTTTTAGTCTGGAACTGGGGTTTGAACCCATGTCTGTTTTTGGTTTAGTGCAGACTACCATCCATCGTGCCATCGCCACCCGTACCTTGTCGCCGAATCCTTACCTTGTTTATCACAGTTTTACTTGATTTGTACTTTTTTATAATGTAATATATAGTAGTTCTTGACCTTTAAACGATTTCTGATATAGTCTTTTCCGTTTTTCCTAATTTAAAATGATGTATTATTAAATTTCTTATATCAACAGAAGTTTCTTTCCCTGTACGTTGCACAGAAATAAGAAAAAAGTTCTTGTAAATGATAAACAAGAAACATAGCCATATTTTTACCAACAATGACATGAAGTAATGAGAAATACACAATCAGAATAAGGGAAAAACAATGCCAGTCGAATACTTTTTTTGCTTTGCAATTTTTGTTTTTTCGTTCAAACAGATAGATGAGTTAAAAAATGTGCAATTTTTATTATTTTTAGGACCATAAATTATTAAATACATATAATACAAAGTGATCTCACGTTTATACATATAAAAAACCAAAGGATACTAGCATTTTCAATGAAATTTAAGAAAATTGCAATGTCGATAGTTTTTTTGGCCACTGTATAGTGATAATCAACTGCGCAGTTGCAGTTTAGCTGTACTTTGCGTTGGTATCAAGACGACCTGTTTTCTTAAATGCCACATGCTAAAACGTAACGAAATCATAGAACATTCATGCGTTCTAAGCATTCATTTAAATGACGAACTGTTTTGTTAAATGGGAACGCGTGCCCCTATGTTAAAATCGTGCGTTCTTAAGCTAAGTTGAACCTGTTCATTTTTTTTAATGTCTCTTTTGTTGGAAAGTTACATATTTTGTGAATAGCAATTTTTTTTTTTCGCTGTTATTGAATATTAATAACTAATTTTTTACATAATAAAATTTTTTCTTGCAGATTATGAATCAGAATATCATTATGGTTCCGATTTTGGAGACTCATCGGAAAAAAGCGACGAAGAAGATATTTTAATGTCAAATTCAGAAGAGGAGAGTATTGATGGGGGAAATGAGAGTGAATCAGAATTTTCTGTTTGCAGTTTTACTCAACCGGGGGTTGGCAGGCCACATCGGCCACCCAGCCCTGATCCCATTTGGTTACAAGAGCGAGAATTTGTAGCTTTAGAGCTCCCTGAATCATCTCATGATTTATTAATAGATAATAAACATGTTTTAAAAGCTCTTAGCATTTATGAAGTTTTAAGAAGATTTCGCCATTTGGTTCGTCTGTCGCCATTTCGTTTTGAAGACTTTTGCGCTGCATTAGTATGTGACGAACAGAGCGTACTATTAACTGACATACATATAATGCTATTGAAAGCTATACTTCGGGAAGAAGATTTACAGGGAACTCACTTTAGCCCATTGGATCAAAAAGACACCGTTAACATAAGTCTATATTTAATTGATACAATTACTTGGCCAGAAGTATTAAGAAGTTATGTTGAAAGTGATGGGTCGTTTGACCGCGACGTTTATAAAATTTTATGTGCCGGGGAATATCCATATACTGGAGTATTAGATCGTGTTAGCGTATTGCAAGTTTTAACAGACCAATTTCTTACAACGAATTCAATTCGCGATGTAATGCTACAGGAGGGTCCAATACATTATGATGATCATTGCCGTATCTGTCACAGATTGGGTGACTTACTGTGTTGTGAAACGTGTCCAGCTGTTTATCACTTGGAGTGTGTAGAACCTCCAATGTTAGATGTGCCTACTGAAGATTGGCAGTGCGGAATATGTAAAGCGCATAAGTTAAGTGGTGTCGTAGATTGTGTTCTACCTCAAGAGAAACAGGGTGTACTCATACGTCATGACTGTTTAGGGTTAGATAGACACGGCAGAAAGTATTGGTTTATTGCCCGAAGAATATTTGTCGAAGATCAATCTGGTGAAAACATTTGGTATTATAGTTCAGTTAAAAAGTTTAAATTATTACTTGGTATTATTGATGTTGATGACTTAGAAGCAAGTCTATATTCACAGCTGACGGAGATGAAGGATGAAATTTTTAGGCAACTTAAAATAACTGAAACTCTCACAAGCGAAAACAAACACAATAAAAAATCATATATCGAAATAGAAAATGAAGAATTAATAAAAAGTTATAAAATAAATGCTGAGAATGAATATACGGAGAATGACAACGTTATCGAAGATGAGGATATAGAATCAAAATTACCAGAAAATAAAATTATTACAAGACAGAAGTCCTCACAGCTGTCAACTGGCACGCTCTATTTTAAGCTTGGTATGGAGAATTCTTTTAAAAATTACATTAATCAATACACATCAAACACAATAGCGTTAAACAAGCCTCAACGAAACGAAGAGAGGGACAAACGTCGACATTTATCTCACAAGTTTTCACTTACAACAGCATCAGAGTTCAAGTGGATGGGTGTAACAATGGGTACAGCAGATAATATTATTACAACATTACGACAAACATTACTTTCTTTCGAACAAAATATTGCAAATGCCTTTCTAAACCCGAATTGGAACACATTAAAAAAACTTTGGATTTCTGCTGTTATGTGTTGTCGTACACCATCAGATTTTGCATTAGCTATGCTGCTTCTCCAATCATCCATAAAGAATGTTGTATTTGCAAATGTATGGCATGAACAATTAGGACACATGTTATTGCATCGGATTACAGCTCTCGAACGCGAAGACCGCAAAAAAGTTGAAAAACGCGAAAAACGAGAGAGAGATGACGAAGAAGAACGTAATCGATTAGCTTCAAATTACATTAAATACACCCTAGGTCTAAAGCACCAAGTCTGGAAACAAAAAGGTGAGGAATATCGTGTTCATGGACAGTGGGGATGGATGTGGCTTTCATCTAGTAGGCGGTGTGCACGAACTCGCCGTTCCGCCATACGAGGGCAAGCAATGTTACCATTTAAAATAAATGTTCACTACACCAGCGGCACAGAAGTCGATGAAATTGTTACAGTTGATCCACGTACATATAAATTTATATTACAATGTGAAAAAGATTCCATTAAAGCCTGCAATTATAACTATTTGGATAATTATAAAAATGTTCAAGTAAAAAAAATCAATACTAATAATATCAGTATTATTGATGTGTCAAAATCCTTATCAATGGTGGGAAGAATTTTGTATCCAAAAATTGCCAAAAAAAGTTGTTTGGATGACCTATTGTTCAAACGAGTTAGTCTAAAAGAGGCAGAGGAACAAATGGGTATAAAATGTGAAAGCTTCGAGGGAAACAAAAACGCCACAGATACCCTTTCTGAAGGGAAAGATTGTCACTTAGCACAATTAACATTTTTGGAAAAACGCTTGTTGCGGTTGGTAGAGGCTTCTAAGGCTGGGGTATCACAAAATAGCAACGCTAGTGTTAACATAGATCTTGTAAATTCACTGGCAAAAAAAATTCAGAGTGTTCGCTTGCAGTTTAGCCAACTTAACCGTTTCGCGAAGCAATACCGTTGTTATACTAAAGAATGCAATACAAATTCTAACGCTGTATCCCAAATTACTCAAAATACATGTTATTCTCCCGTATGTCTACAAAAAGCCAGAGCTAAGAAAGAATTGCTGCTTTTATTACGAAAAGCACATGCGGCTGGGCATGGTTCAAAGGAAACAGTCGCTGCAATTTTAGGTGCCGTTAAGAAACCATCTATTCTGGAGCAAAAGTTAACAGAAGGGAAAAAAGAAAACGTAGCATCATCTTTAGACGATTCAGAAGATTATAAATGGTTAGATGATATTCCAAAGGACTTAGCGAGCGATTGGGATTATGCAAAGAATGCAGCAATTCCATTCGATGATAAACTTTTGGTACAGTGTTACTTGCCTACAGAAGACCGCGTACTAACAGGAAGTGTGTCGTTGAATAGTACTATTAAACCCGAAATTGAATCTACTGACAATAGTACCACAATATTTGGTGGAGAAGAAAAGATGGATTTTATCGATAACATAGATGTATGCAGTAACGTTGAAATCGAAAGTTCTGAGACAACTAATGATGGTTCCCTAGCAGCTATAACATTAAATTCCTCATCATTTCAGGAGTCAAGCGAACAGCAATTATCTAAGAGGTGTAAGAAAAATGGCAAAACGAGAAATAAATCTTATATTGGCACCAAAGATGTTCTGGATCAAACTTTAATCAACGAAGCTACACAAAAGAGACAAAATCGACGTTTTCCCATTCAGCAGCGTATATCAAAACGTGAAGATATTACAAAATCTGAAAAAGAATATCTTCCCAACGGTAGAGAACGTGTTTACTCTGCAACTTGTACAAAAAGTCGTATATACCTAGTGTCAGATGTAACAAAAATAAATATCAATAATATAGAAAAAAAAATCGAAGAGTTTGCCGACAATAAACCTACAGTTAAAGATATTCGACCATATTCCAAATTTCCGTTAATATCTAGTTTCTTAACGCATAAAATAAAAAGGAGCCTATTTGTCCTGCCACATTATGAACTAATGCGAATAGCAAGGGTTGGTGGAAAAATACCTGCAAGCGGTTTTCATCATTTAGCTAAAAATAATCAATTAGTATGGCCTTATCAATGCTCTAGGCCGCTCTTTAAAACATGCTGGTCATATCGTACGACAAACGTTTCCACTTTATCTGCCATAGCACTTCAACTTCGCATTTTATGGTGTTGCCTACGGTGGGATGATATGATTGCCAAGTCGCCGTCTGCTGATGGCAAACATCAAGTAAATACTGAGAATGAAATTGTTACTTTGGAGCTTTTAAAGCAAAGAATATCTGGTAGATACGGAGAACGAACACAATACTTACGACGCAAAGTAGTTATTCCATTAGAACTTCCAAAAACAATCAGAGGTAAGATAAAAGAAAAAAAAATCATATGCCATTTAATAAAGCATATAAAAATTAATTTAAATGTAATGTATAAATCTAAACAGAGGTAACTTCAATAAGATCTGGTTTACGGAAAAGAAAACGCGCTGAATCGCCACAACCATCTGAACCTCAAATTTCTGAAGAATGGGTTGAAGAGGATAAACTTGAGTTATGGGAAATCAAATTAATTGGAGAAAAGATTGAAAAAGCAAAACTAACAACAACAACGCGTTCTATTACACAGCAACGTCAAAGCGATGCTTCAACTTCATGTGTAAATGCAACTGCAAGTAGCTTGAACAAAAATCTGACGAATTCGAAAAATTTAAATGATGATGTAAAGGAAAAATTAGACCAACAAATAAGAATGCAACGACCATCGATCGTTTCGCAAAAAAAAATTTGTGAATTAAATAAAGCATCTACACCTGGTAAAAATATCAATGATAATGTATAAAGTTTTATCTATTAACTATTTTTATTTCTCAATTAAGTTAAGAGCCAAATAATTGGCAGTCGTCGTGTTATTGTAAAAAATCCAGATGGTACAACAAGAATAATTCAGCAAACTGTTGCATCACCTGTTCCAAAGCAGGCTTCTGCAACTGCAAATGTATCATCATCTTCTAATAGCGGAACTACCTCTTTTACAAACCATATAAAGCAGAATGCTGTCCATCAAACTTCACAAAGTACAACTCAAGTGGTAAACAATGTTGCTTCGTCTCTTTCTACAGCTCCGCACCAGCACAAAGTACAAATTATTAGAGGACCAGACGGAAAAGTAAGCGTACGGGGTCTTAGTCCTGGTCAGCAGTTAATTCAAATGCCAGATGGAAAACTACACGTCTTAACTACAACTTCGAATTCTTCCAGCTCTACGGTGTCGGTATCTGCGGGAAGTCAAAGTATGCTGCTTATAAAAATCAATTTCGAATTCTTTTTTTAAATATGATTTCTTTTACAGCTATTATAGGCAATAAAAAATTGCCAGTAAAACAACAAATGACTCAAACAAATTCACCTGCTATCAAACAAATTAATGTTAAACAAATTCCGAAAAGCACAACAGGAGCTCAGACTATTCAAAAGGTAATTCATAAATTTAGTGAACTGTACAAAAAGAAATAATATTTTGTTGTTTATTAGGTTATAAGTACAGCTGCTAAGAGTGGCCCAAAATCCGGACCACAGATTGCAATCCCAGTTTCGGTATCAGCAGGTATACAAAAAGTTTTAACGAATATAGTACCAGGTGTATCAAACAACCCGAAAGTTACTCAAAACAATCAAAGCGTTGCACAACTTATTGGACAACCAAGTCAAAAACTTCTTGTAGGACAAAACTCTCACGGGCAAAAAGTTATTATTCATCCCGCTCAACAATCAGCAGCACCCCCAATTTCAACTCAAACAGCAAATGCAACTACTCAAGCTATTCCACAAACAACGAATCAAGTTAACACCAATCAGCAACAATTAATTGTAAGTCAAACAATTCCGAGTTCAACACAGGTCAGTTCAACATCACAGCAGCCTCAAAAAGTTATACAAACTATAGTTAACACCAGCAATGTTCAGCAACAGATTGTTGTTGGTGGACAAAGAATAATTTTAAGTCCTGGGCAAACTATTTTAACACAACGATCGATTCCTACACAAAACGCGTCTTTACAAATTACACATTCTTCTAATCCGTCGCAAATAAACACTGTACAAAAATCAGCGACGTCTCAAAACAGTTCAAACATTCAACAAAATATTCAAACTCCAAAAGTCTTGAAGCAATTTATCGTTCAACCCCAACAGAACTCTAATACCATTTCAATTGACGAACAAAATAATATAAATGTTATCAAACCCCAACCTAACATTAATAATTCTCCTTCAATCAGTACTACATCGGCTTCTACAACAACAAATAATCAACAACAACAAATTATTGTGCAGAATTCAACATTAGCTCAGCAATTAGCACAAGGCAAATTGCAGGTAGCCACAATAAATGGACAACAAGTTATCATAAAGCCATTAGGAAATAATCAAGCACAAATTGTAGCTCATATAAAGACGCAAAGTGATGGCAATGCTCATATTGTAACAAACACAGCCGTCGAACAGCAACCATCTCCGAAAATACCTACAGTTTCGCAAACAGTAAGTAATGTGTATTTTAACCCTTTCACGCACGAAACCGGTACGCAAAAGTTTTTAAGAATCTATATGTATTATATAGTGTATTAAGGGCCATTTTAAACATATATAAATAAAAAAATTTAATTGTTATCGGATTAAAAGAAGCGACTTGGGACTAATATGTCCCAATGTGCAGTAAGGTACGATATTATTTGCAACGAGGAGTTACATTATGCATCAAAAAACAATTAGATTTAATGGTAGAAAAATATTTTTTTATTAGTTATTTTATTAATGAAAATCTTCGTGAGAATTTCTGTTTGCTGTGAAACATAAATGAACATTGCATATTGTTGGTTCGATTTTCTAGGGTGTGTTTCCTAATAAAAAAAATTGCCGATCATGGGCTCTGGCAACAACTTCCTTGAATTCATAAGATGTTATCAATGATATTTAATTTTTGATTTTCTGTCGACTTTATATGTGACTCTTCTGGTTCATGAGGTGTACACCACCCATGTTTTATTATATTTTTATTCTATATGAGAATAAGTTATCTCTAGACATTAGGCTGATTCTACTTTCTACGTTTTATCTTTTGGCTAGGTATTGGTGACCAGCAATTTTGGAGAAAATATAAGCTTTATTATTCAATCACTTGATAAAAGTGATTCCTTCGAAATTAGTAGCATATATATCGCCTCTGTTCATATTCTTATCTAGTGGTAAGTTTTGGGGATTTTTTTCCGCTGCAAGCGAACAGTGCCACATGATTTTTTCGGTTTTGATTAGGTACTGTATATTGCACGAATAGCTTGGGTGATTTGAAAAAATTATCGAAATATACTTCACAGCCAAGGCCTAACTGGGGTGAAAAACTATAATCCTATTTCTGGTTCGGATAATTTCTTTACCGTATATAAATAAATATATTGTTTCATTATATTATGGCCTTTAAATGTTAACATATGTTCATCCACTGATTGAGTTATTGTATTATTCATAGCTGCATTAAAACTTGAATTGAAGAGATTCATTAATTTTGGGAAAAATTGTAAAAAACGTTAAATTATACCAAAACCAAAATTGTATTGCTCGTTTTATTTTTCGTACTGTTTTGCTGAGTGCTGAATTTGACCGATGGCATGGATTATGTTGGCTTTGTGACCCGTTGTGGTGTGTGGCTTATTCGCATATACGTGCGAGTTAACAAAACCCCACAAGGAAAATTCTAACGGGGTCAAATCGATCTGGGTGTCTAGTTTACATCACCTTCATGTGAGAAGACCATGCCCTCAAATCACTCGTCCAAAATATCCAATGTGGCGTTAGCTGTGCGGCACGTAATGCCGTCTTGTTGAAATCACATATCGTTAATGTCCAGATTATCCAATTCAGGCTAAAAGAAGATGAAAATCATCGACCTCAGCGCTCGCCGTTGACAGTGACGGCCTGGACTAGTGTAGATGAAAAGAAATATCTAAAAATAGAAATATATATGTGTAATAACAAAAAAAAAAAAAGTAAAATCATGGATTGTTGTTTTTGTTTCTAGATTTTTGGTTTTGTGTTTGGTATTCAACTTCAATTCTCGATTGATTTTTTGAATTTTAAACATTAGAATCTTTAGTTTGTATTCAGAAATTAGGAAAAAATCCACTGATGAGCTAAGCAAGCATTAGCGAAATAGTACTATATGGATATGCTTTCCTCCTCAGTTATTGAGTTTGCTTTTATAAAAAATACTTTATGAAAATATCATATCGGTATTGTTCAGTGACCAGTGACTTTGCTTTGCCTTCGCCACTGAAACCTTCCGACAACAACTGACACACAAAGACACACTAATGCACATCAGAAAAATGCGAGATGTTTATTTTTATTTTAAAATTTTAAGTCTGAAACTGGGATTAAACCCAGGTCTGTTTTTGGTTTTGTAGTCAACGTGCAGACTACCATCCATCGTGCCATCGCCACCCTCACGGAAACTACGATATATAGACAAAAAGTTTTAAAAGTATATGACTGAATGGGCAAAAACTAAATTTGGTACCTTTTTTGCACGTCGCATTTCCTCTAAATTATTGCACTTAGAAATTATTTTTTACAATATTTTCTTCTGGAAAAAATCTTGAAAGGATTTCGTCATTTTGTTTTAAATTCGAACACATGAAGTGTAATTTTGTTTTAAATTCGAACACATAAAGTGTACTTTTAATTTAGTTTTGGTTATTTTTAGTAAGTGCCTAAATACATATGTACAATTTTTATACACCCTACGATATAGGTATCAAATTAATGAAATTTTTGAGAAGGGAACAGAAAATACAATGAAATCTATACAAACACAACATGGCCGCCGACCAAGACGCAATCGAGCCAAATAACACCTTAGGTGCCGTTTTGTTACCTTAGCCCTATAGAAGCCAGACTACGTCACAGACACACGTTCTTGTACCTCTATAAGTCATTTAGATCCAACAGAGGGCACAGCACCAATTATCCAAGAAAAGCGCCCCAAAGAATGTCAGCCTCGACCTAGCCAGACCCGGACACTCACAGAGAAAGTGCACAACAGTCTCCGTCTCTGAAGCGCCCCCACAGGACTTACATCGAACATTGAACGGAATGCCCATCGTCTCAGAATGCGTGCCGATGACCAAGTGGCCCGTGCAGACGGCGCGAAGCCTACAAATGAACACTCGGGAAAAGCTCAGGGGTGTTACTCTGTAATTCACAAAGAAAAGAAATTTTTTCGAATTTTTATGTTATTTACATTGGTATACGAAAACATTTTCTTTCGATTGGAATTACAGAGTTGCCGAGTTGTACGTAAATCAGCCCGGGTAGAGAGTTCTTGCTATGGCGCAGCTAGAGATATACCCCCACCTCTCCTGAAACTTCCCCCTGAAAAACTCGTCTATCTGTCTCTTTGCAACAGCAATAGGGACTCCTATATCAGAAATAATTGCAGTGGTTGACGAACCGGGCGAACACACTTCCGCCAACTCATCAGTCATATCATTACTTCCTATGCGCCGGAAACGGCACAAAAATCCCGGAGGACAGCCAGCTACCCCTACACTCACTAACTACACAAGGGCACGTTCTGCATGCCCCGGTAACTCCAACACACGCAGATCGTTGAATGCTACTCCTACTGTCGAGGGCCTCCCACCAGACAAGGCATCCATAGGATAATATTGGTTTAACCATGGCACTGTATGTCCAGAGGACGATCTTAGATTTACGACTCCACCTCTTTTCGAAAATACTGTTGCAGTCGTATAAGGCTACACAAGCCTTCCTTACACGCTCCTCAATGTGTCCTCGCCAGTTTAGCTTGAATTCTAAGATCACGCCCAAATACCTAACACTCGGCGATTGCTGGATGACCTGTCCTAAAAGTCGAGGGAGGGTAAAAGCAGCGGGCTTGCACCTCCTGGTACATGAGTATCAGCTCCGACTTTCAAGGATTGACCTTGAGACGGCCACCCACCTGGCAAGCCTGGCATATTCTCTGTACCAATACAATAAGTAACTAACTGTTTTTAGCAGTATGGAAATATATCAAAAGCCAACACATACTATAACTGTTACACTGGTTTTTGGCTTGTGCCACTAGTATATGGTACATATCATTGAATATCTGTTTTGCCTATACTTTGTGTTATACAATCTACGTCACAGTTTTTAATTTCATTATTTATAAAACTTATTTTTACTTAATAAGACATAAATTTTTATAAATACACGTATAATTGGCCTTGAAGGATTTTTATGTGTTGAGAATTATAAATAAAAATAAAATTAAGAAATATGATGTAGAAGTGAATCACAATCAATTAAAGTAGTGGGGTTTTGTGTTGGTTGTTGTCGAACTGTTTCCGTGGCGAAGGCATAGTCACTGGTCACTGAACAGTACCGGCTTCAGCAGACACTAATCCACAAGTAGCATCAGAGCATAGTCGCTGGTCACTGAATAATACCGGCTTCAGCTGATAGCAATGCACAATCACATCAGAACGCCCTCCTTCGTCGGTATTGTGTAGCACCGGCGAAGTAAAATAATAAAAATGGCTACCGAACCGAAGCTTCAGCACTGCTACGAGTATAAAAACAAAAGAACGTGCGAAAGCAGAGCTGCAAAATAATTAATTAAGCTTCACCTCCTGTCGTTTCTCCTACTATCCCTTTCCCATAGTTCCCAGCACAATGCTTCGCATGTGTAGGAGTCATCTCCTGAGTGCTGGTCCTAGATAAAAAAAAAAAAAACAGTATATAGTGCACACTTTGTAATTGGAACTCCTGGATATAATAAACTCGTTATATTTTACATTAGTTAATCTAAACAGCGAACTACACAAACCTCTATAAGGTGAATACATTTTTGTCCACAAAAAATAAAAACAGCTGCAATTTTTTTATCCTATTTTCGCTCCTGTACTGCTCTAGAATTTGGGTACCGCCCAAATGGATATTACCATATCCATTTAAATGAAAATGTGCTTGATCGATCGCTCATTATGAGATTGTCATTTTCTCTCGCAACCAATCTCGCGACCAATTTTTACACGTTGCGTTAGTACGCTGATATAAAATTTTATTAAGTTTATTACCTGCAAAACCAATAATAATTATAAAGTTATAAGAATTTCAAGTCGAAGTTGGCCCACCCTGTACAAGTATGAATAATAATTTTCTTTTACTTCTTACCATTCAATAAATTAAATTGGTTATATTTCCAAATTTTTTATAATGAATTTTTCGATAACGTCAATAGGTCTGTTCATTAATTAGTTTACTATATCCCGAGTGCAATGTTTTTATATTATTTTAATTAAAAAAAATGTTTAATTATCAGTAAGTTTTTAGAAATTATTTTGGTGAGGAAGGTTTTTTGGCCTAAATGACCCGCACACACTATTTTTATTACTATTTAGTATTGCCTATCACATGCTGATAGATAAATTAAAAAAATTAGCCATATCCCTAATGTGTATCTATTTTAATATTTGTATTATTGTTTTTAGGCTTCATCTCAATGTTTACAATCTATTGCCCCACAACAATTGCAACAGCAGACAATATCTCCAAAACAATCGCAGCCAAATCAGCACATGTCCATAGAAGAAAGCTTATTACAAGGACAACCACCTGGAACAGTTATTAAATGCGTTACTGCACAAGTAATTCAAACAGAACAAGGCCCACGCATAGTTTTGCAGGGATTAGTTGGAAACGATTTCACTCAACAACAACTAGCGCTTGTTCAACAACAAGTTAAACAGCAGCTGTTGAAAGGTATATCATAATACTGTTAAAAAAATTTTATTGAACACTCGATGTAAAAATATTTCTGTCGCCCAATGGCCGGCCAGGCAAAGTTAGCTTTCGCTTTATTTTTATTATTTTTTTTTTCGTTTTATTGCTTCAAAAAATACCATATACAGTGACTTCCACGAGTGTTCATAAAAATGTTAAATAAGACTTTTGTTGATAAAAGTTATAAATCAAAACATAGGGATTTTATTTTGTACTATTTTACTACAGTACAGTGTAAAATATTAAATAGACATTAAATGATAAATTAAAAAAATTCTTTTCTATTAAAATATTGAAAAAAATTTTAATATTTTGGTGAACACTTGTGTAACTGCGACATGTTAATTTTTATCTTGGCCACGGAAAATTATAATTTTGTATTTATATTTAATTATATTTAGTATTTTTTGGCGTTTGTTACGAGCTGGAGTCTTTTTTGCATGCTACAATACAAATTTCTTAGAATGCCTTTGACTATTTTCGCCCATTCTTCGTTTACCACAACAATACATATACAGTATTGTCACAGTGTTATTATACTTTCATATATATTTTATATACATTAGTCTCACTTCTATTTTTATTTTGTCCTTTATTAAATTTTTAATTATATTTATTTTTGAGCAATGGTATTTTTTATGAAAATTTTTAACAATTATTTA
The DNA here is from genome assembly GCA_963924685.1 of Dexiosoma caninum. NCBI lineage: Eukaryota > Metazoa > Arthropoda > Insecta > Diptera > Tachinidae > Dexiosoma > Dexiosoma caninum. Next base: position 51,766,925 of record OZ004729.1, read on the forward strand.
TTTTCAATATTTCGCTACCAAATAGATAGGTAGCATTATTTCCTGACGATCGTCCAGTGGGGAGCAGAGATGAGTACATGTTAGCACATTGTTCATTTTCAGGCGCATAAAAATAGTAATAATGAAGCTAGTTAATATTTGTTTTTTTTTTTTATTTTATTTATTATTCAGATACTAACAAAAATGTTTTTAAAACAAAACAAAAAACTTCATATTGAAAGAAAAAATGAAATAAAACTAAAATAACTCTTATGTACTCAATTTTGAACTTTCAAGCAACATTTAAAATATGTTATATTTTTAGTACTTTGTCCATAGCCCTTTACTTTTTAAAATACTATGCGTTTGAGCATACTTTCAACCAATTTCTGTATAATTTCATTTGAAATTTTCTGCCACTCCAGCTGCACACGTTGCCACAACTCGGTTAAGTTAGATAGAGCTGTTCGATATTATCCCAACCGCCTTTTCACAATTCACAAATTCTTAATTGGATTGTCGGGACTTTGCGGAGGCCATTGCATCAATTGAAAATTTTGCCTATTCAACCATTCCTTAACGATTTTGGAGGTGTGTTTTGGGTCTCCATCCTGTTGAAAGGCAACTTCTTCCTCAGAATATGCGCTATTAGCTACAAAATCGGGAAGATGTGTCTGCATATGTTCAAATAGTCTTCCTTTTTCATAATGCCATAAGTTTTTTGCAATGAACCAACATTCGCCATGTAAAACAACACAACACCATGATGTTGCCTCCGCCGTGCTTGACCGTTTGTTTAATATGGTGTCGTTGAATGGTCTCGTGCTGTCGGCGCCAGTAATACTGTTTGCCATCAGACTGGTATCTGTTGAATTTGGACTCATCTGACCATATTACACGCTTCCAGTCATCAACAGTTCAATCTTTGTGTTGCCTTGCGAATTTTAGCCGTGCCAAAACATTTATTTGTTACAATGCTGGTTTACGTTTCCTCACAGCTGAGACATACTCTATTGTGTAGCGCTCTTATATAAAAAAAAAAAAATTAATAAACTTTGGTAGAAACATATTATATTATTTAGCTTTGTTTAAAGGTCATCTGATGAGTTACTAAAATTTTGAAAAAATCAAATTTTTTAAAAGTCACTCTTTTAAAATTGTTATTATTTTGCAAAATAAACAAATTCCCAGTTCAGTGCGAACTTCATTCTTATAAATTTTTTTAAAACCAAAATTATGTTATTTAATTTTAATGAAAACCTGTCGATTTCTTTATCCGTTACTATAAAATTATTTCATTTCTTTATTCAGCATTTCTGTATTAAGCATGTAGCATTCGCTTTAAAATGGTACATTTTGTTTTTTTTCTTAATAACCCAAAAAAAATCTGAGTTTGAAGAGCAGTGTTGCCGAAAAATAATGTTAAATCTAGCAGTGATTATGGTAAAATGGGAACAATGTTGAATGTGAGTTTTTATTAGTGAAATGCAAAAGGGAAAATCTTTAAATTTTATACCTTTACAGGAGAGGGAAGAAATTAATAAAATAAGAAATATTGTGATTATTTATAAACATGATTTTTTCACAATAAGAATTTTTCTTATTCTTCAGACAGATTTGCTTTATTTAGTAAAAATAAACTATTTGCGGAATCTTTTACTTCCATAAAATATAAGTAATATTTGAGTACTTCATTTAAATGTATGAAATACTTAAAGCAAAAAATGGTGTAAGTCTCTGTTTGAAAGATCTGATCACGCAAGAATGGCGTAAGCCACAAATCCATCACAATATTCGTTTTTGGTAGCTTTACGCTGAAATTTGGTTTGCATGATGACTTGGCTGTTTGAAGTTATATATTGATCGAAAAGGTCTGGTCCTTTGGACCAGATCCAACAAGTAAGTAAAAATTCGGCACTATTAAACGACTATTCGGCAACTCAGCGAAATAAAGGGAGCCAGTGAAGGGTATCTAAGATTCGGCACAACCGAATCTAGCACTCTTGTTATTTATAGCTTACGTTTATAGTATAAAAAATTACATACCATTAATGAAGGAATCATTATTTAACTACGTTTTTTTTTATTTACTTTTATTTTATTCTCTTTAATAGTTTCTCGTCTCATCATCCGCTCTAATTTTTTTTATCTTTCGAACACTTGGTATTAGTAAGTTTGTAATGTGTATAATTTACATCATAGTCAACCAAAACTCTCAATAAATGAAATGCGTCTGTATTGGATAAGATAATATTGCGCAGCAAACACAAAACTAAGCATTACAAATGTAATGAATTTTACTTTTAAAAGCAAAATGGAAATGAAGTTTAGAAAAAGTTAATAAAATTAAACACTCAATATGCCTCAGTTTTTACAGAATTAGGCAATTTTTTTTCACATATATTTGATTGGTAGAGTTTGATTTACAATTAAAACTTAAAAAACTAAGTGTGTTTAGGCATTATAAATTAAGTTTTCCAAATTTAAGATTTTGTAACAATTTCTTATTAACAAAATATGTTTTAAATTTGAAGAACTTAATTTATTTCTCTGCTTGGAACAAATGAATTTTAAGTCGGAAAAAATTTGTTCGCAGCAATATGTAGAAGGAAAAAGCGATAACAATTTCAAAGCATTTCTTTTTAACTCTGGAAAATCGAAATCATTTAGAATTTTCCAGAATTGACTTTATGAAATTTGTTCATTAATTTAACGTTTGAAAAGTTTTTTGTAAAATATTTTTTGCTAGCATTCCATCCATAAATGGTCTGCCTTGCTGAGCGATTTCCAAACTTATTTGGCTTGAAATCTCCATTTTTAATCTTTTTTTTGCAAAATTTCCTCATTTTGCTCTTCTTGCAGAACGCATTCTTTAATTTTTTGCATATAAAGGTTTTTTTGCTCAAGAAAAAACATTTTCCTCTTTTAATTTATTTATTTCTTTGTGAAAAGGTCAAAATGCCTTTTAATTGAAAATGTTTTCTTTGTTTTAAAAGTTTGGTAACATAAAATGCATTGCATGTTACCAAAAGCATTTTTAATGACAAAACAAAGATTTTTGTCTTCCATTATACTATTTTGTTTGCTGGTTTATTTTGAAATTAAATCAAAGCTGAAAAAACAATAAAGCTGAAAAAAAGCAGTAAGCATCCGCACATGTGCACTCGTTAACACTCAATTAACGACTGAAATCAAACTGAAAGAGAAGAGAACAAGCGTCGGTGTGACTTTTTGTTATTGTTTTTGTAGCACAATTGTGCACAGAAAATGAAGATTTGGATTACACTGATTTACATACATACATATACAGTTTGTAAAAAAAATGTTTTCAAAACTTAGAAAAATTAAAAAGTTTAAGAGAAACTCTTATTTACAAGTAAATTATATAACTTTTATTAAATTTTTTTGTTCATGTATTCAATTGAAGATGTTTATAAACACTTTGCACAAAAAAAAAACAAAATTAATTTAAATAACAAAATAATAATCGTAACTTAAAAAATACTTACAGTTTCTACGCTGTAAAATAAATGTTTTCAAAATTGTGTTAAATTTAATTAAATTTATTCTAAATGGTAAAAAAAAAGATTTCAGGGTGCTAATACTTGGTGTGCCCTCCTTTAGCTTTAATTTCAACTTCTAAGCGTCTAGACATTGAATGGATAAGCTTTGGTATATCATAATTTTCAGGTATTTTTTCCCATTCTTCTTTAATAAATGTTATTTGTTTTTTGATGACCTTTTTCCGACTTTTTTCTTTGGGTGGACCCATGAATTTTCTATAGGGTTTAAGTCTGAGCTTTGTGCTGGGCTATCGATCACTTTTGTACAATTATATAACAACCAGGATCTACAAATATATGCCTTATGCTTCGTGTCATTATCCTGCTAAAATTTATACTTGAGCTTTTCTGGGTCAACAAAACCGAATTTCCGAGGACTTGCACTCAATTGCTTTTTTAAAATGTTTAGATAGACTTCCTTGGTCATTATATCCTCTAATATTCTTATTTCGCCAACACCCTTGCTCGAAATACAACCCCACACCATAACGTATAGCTAACCGAACTTTACAGTGGGTATTATATTTTTATTTTCTAAAGCCGTCAGGGGTTTTCGCCAAACTTTTTGAGGTCTATCATGGTAGTAAAGCATCACTTTCGTTTCGTCACAAAAAATAACATCATCCCAGTGCTCCGGAGGAAAAGAAATGTGTTCAATGGCAAACTTATACCTTTTTTCAATGTTTACCGCGGATAGCAAAGGTTTTTTCCTCGCAACTCTTGAAGTGTATTTATGGTTTTGTAGCACACAGTCTGAGAGCAATACTTACTCCACATTCATTACTGATGTTAAGTGCAATTCCTCTAGTGGATTCTCATCAATCATTTTCAAAATTTTTTTTTCAATTCGCCGAGTTACTTTTTTTGGTCTGCCTGGTGTTTCTTTTGGTTCCAGTCTACCTTCTTTTTCAGCACGGTTAATAACATTATATACCGTCCTTAGGTTAAGAGAGAACATTTTAGCAATTTCTCTGAGATTTTCCTTTATAGTAATTAAAATACACCAGTTGGGTGATGTCTTTGTTCAGTCGCTTTCCTGGCATAGTTTATATATAATTGGGTAATCATTTGTTTATTCTATGAGCTTAATTTAATGAATAAAAGACAACTGCTACTCTTAGTGTCCATATAAAACTATTATACGCAATACATATGCAAAAAACTAACGGTTCCTTCTTGTCTTTGCATTTTTGAAAACACTTTTTACACTGTTTAAAGTATGCAAAATTATTTTGTAGTGTTGTTGTTGTAATATGTTCATAAATTTGTCAAAGTTTCGACGCCTGCTTGTCGACAACATACAAAACAACAGTTGTAAAAAAAAAATTCACAAATATACTGATATTGTTGTTGTAAATATTTATTTAAATTTAAATTCTTAAAAAATTTTCTTTTGAAAACATTTTTTTTACAAACTGTATGTATGTTTGAAAGTTTGCATTTACATACATATATAAATGAAATGTGTTATCACCTTTTCATTATAAGAACGTAACTTAAAAACATTTCTCAAATGTATTAACGATAAAATCATGGCTTAAATATAATTTTTATTGAATATTTTGATAATATTTTATATAAATAACTTAATATATTTTTTTATTGACTTCCACAGAAAACTATGCAGTACAGTTTTTCATTACTGGAATGTAAAGCGATTCATGGCGTTAATTATAAGACGAAAGTCAAAAAATATTGCATTCTCAAGGTTACTTTATATTGATACAAATGATATGTAGAGTTACAAAAAGGGGCGAAACCAGTTTTGCTTAAAGGAAGGCAGGTACCGTTTGCACTGCAGAAAAAGTAGAGCGAAAGCTTGGCAATATAGAAAGAGATGGGAGATAGCATAATAAAAAAAATTAAATAAGAGTAACTGGCTAACTCCCTTGCTCGTCATCCCAAAGCCTGTTGGGAATGTACGTTTATGAGTCGACCATAATCTACTGTTGTTTTATTATGGATATCTGCAGTTGAAATCGATGCATTGCTTGAGATAGTTATTTTATGCGTTTTCGCTGCTTCTAAGGCTAATGCTTTTTGCGCAATTTCTACAAACGTTGATTCTGGGTATATAATTAACTCTCAATCCTTGACTAAATTGTGTTCGCATGAAAATATTTGTAACAGCCTTGCTGCATTCATATACAAACATACATTCAATAGATCGCTTCTGTAAAACTGTAACAAAATCATTTTGTATTTCACAGAGATATTTATGCGTTTCTACCAACACATTCTTTATTGGGCTAAAATGTGACTAATATTGAAACAATTTTGTGATACGTTAACGTAATTACAAGGAGTCGTAATTGCGTTGCTGATGATTTGGCCAAGGCGGCCACAGGGCTCACAATTTCCGAACTATTGACGGACATAGGTGTTCCGATCGCCGCAGTGAAACTGGGTATCCTTTGGTCGGTGATGTGGACGCCCAGTTTCGTTGGCAGCATGAGGAAACGTGTAGTATTGCTAGAGTCTGTTCAACCTAGATGTGAAGAGGACTAATAGGTCGATAATGAATTTCAACCGAACTTCAGTTGAGTTGCCAGTGCGCAAGCAGAAATTTGGGGTTGCCCAAAAACATTAAAAAGCACTGAAATTTACCATTTTAGCAACTGTCAACTGCAATCCATAAACGAGCGATAAGTGTCTTATAATATAATAAAATTAAAATATATAATATAATTAAATTATATAATTAAATATAATATAATATAATATAAATATAATTAAAATGATTGATTGATTGCTGTTTTATTTGCGCTCGTACTGCTCAAATTAGATTTTTATTTTGTAGCTTTGATTGTTATCCTCGTGGCTAATCTACTGTTGTGTATTTCTAAATATAACTTTATAAAAGAAGAGAAAAAGCATGTGATATTCTATTAACAAAAAGAAATACAGTGCGCTCGGGAAAACGTCAACTAATTAAAACCGCGATGTTGACGTTTAACAAATTGTTGACGTTTATGAATGTAGAAACTTTTAATAAAAAACATATTGATAGTGTGCTTTAAAACGTTTTTATTGACTATAAACTAAAACGAAACATAAACAAATACGAAAAAAGAACAAAAAAGGCTTTCAGCCTAACTAAAACTAAAGGAACACATTTTAAAAGAGTTCACATTTCACATACATACTTATGCATCTAAAAAAATCTGTTGTTGTTTCCTTTCCAATATTTGGAGGAGAGCTCTCTCTCGTAAACGTCTTAATACATTTAGGTCATTTTGCTCAACATTCTCGCATTGAGCCCAAAAAAATGTATAAAGTTACTGGTCGTGTCGTTAAAATAATTTTAAAAAGCGACAAACCTGAGGGTTTATTTCATAAAGCAGATCAACTGCGAGCTCCATTTGTTGTTGCAGTTCCGAGTTTATTTTTTCTTTCAATATGCTTAACGGAATATCTTCCTCCAGATCTGTCTCATTGTCCGTGAAACGCAAAACAGTTTGCCAGCATTTTGCCATTGTATCTTTGCTAACTTTATTCCATGCGGCTTCTAAAAGCATAACACAATCCCTTAATGTAACAGTTTTCATCGAATCTACTAGATCTGAATTTTTTGCTGCTAGACCCATTTCTTAAATTTTTTGTTTTAGTTTGATTTTAAATGGTTCGACAAGCAAAGGCTGCGAAGATAGCTTTTCTCCAGTTATTTTAGCAGACTAACTCCAAATATTTTTTTTAAAACCTTGCTACCATCCATCACTTGCGTTAAAAGAACATTTCTTTTACTTTTACATGAATCTCTTTAGCCATTTGTTTGAGCGCTAATGCATTTACCGGATAATGCCTTTCTCTCTGCTTAACAAAACATTGATACAGGCGCTTTTCCATTTCCGGCAACTCTGATGCTCTTAATGTCTTTCTTTTTCCCGGACCGGAAAGTGTGTTATTAACACAGTCCAAAATTTCATTTTTTTTTTTTTTTTATTTTGCTAATTGTTGATTTTGCGATACCATATTACGAGAACAAAAAAGCAACTGAACATAAAAAAGACAACACATAGAGATGCAATTTCTTTTCTGAACTAATTTCATAAAATAAATGTGTGTGTGTATGATCAAAACTGTGTATTTTAACTGTTGCTAAATTCAAAATTTTGATTTATTTAAAGTTGACGTTTCAGAGCTTTGTGGTTTGGTTGACGTTTTAGAGTAGACAATGTAAAAAATTAAGGGTTGACGTTTTGCGATGTTGACGTAAACTAGTGTTGACGTTTTCCCGAGTGCACTGTAGAATAATTAAAAAGAAAAAAAAAAATTAAAATAAAAAAAAAAAAAAAATATAAAAGATAATGACGACATAAAACATATGGTTGCCAAAGTATATTGTTGAGAAGTATACTACACTTCACAAAAAACTAAATTTTATTGAGTTGCTATATGTTTATTATTATTTTTCTTACTAAAATTCCAAGGAATTTTTTTGTCTGTTTTTATTCGAAATTTGTTCTCAAGAAAAGAAAAAGAGTTAATTTGAAAAATATTGCTAAGGTTTATTGATGGAGATTAAAATAAAAAAGACTGACATAAAAATAATATTGATATATATTTGTGTCATATGAAAGTATGAGACAATAATTGACTTTACTTAAATGCCATTTATCTTTAAATGTTATTTAGCAAATTCTTTTTTTTTCAGTATAACTTTGAGAGATATTTAAGTGGAACTTAAATGACCACGCTTGGGCTTCATTATTTTCACTTGTTTTCAGTACTTTTTCCATGTTTCTGTACCACATGATGCCATTGCTAAACAGTATTGTTTTTGAAAACTAACTATAATTTCATAGTGCTCCCATACTTTCATCGCATTTACATAAAAGACTTGCACAGTTACATCTATTTGCACCAGTTTCAGTGTTTGTGTTGGTTGTTGTATGTAGTCATAAGGAGTGAAGGCTTTGTATTACAAGATGTTATTCTTATTTTCTGAAACATATATTACAAAGTTAGATAATGAGACGAAGATAATTCTATACTTGTTTATAAGTTTTTTTTTTGGAACAAATAAAACAAATATTTCAGCTTTTACCATAAGTACTTATTGTGTTAGAAAAATATGCATGCTTTTTGAACAGTGTGACAACAACTAAAAAAATGAGTGCAAAATGCAAAAATTTTTATTTCATTTAAATAAAGTTGATTCGAAAGTGAAAATAAGGATTTACAATATAGATTTTTCATTCCATTTATTGCTTCTTTTCAAAAAGACCTAGCCTAATATGCCACAATCGGTCATACTATTCTACTCATGATTGTCTAATTTTTTGTATTAATCAAAAATTTTTATGAGTACGGGATTTATTGATTAAAATTGCATTAAAAAATATTAAAAAAATATGAAAAAAAAAAAAGTTATAAAATTCAATATCACATGTGAACATATACATATACCCTCCGTTTACATACGATAGCCTCACATACATTGTTGACAAAGTTGTTGCAATTTTGAGCATCCCGCGAGTACTTTTAAAAATGAAAATGTTTTGTATTTATCAATTGCCGAAAAAAACTAATTAATTAGTTAAAGTTAATACCATTTTCCTTTGTGTTTGCGCAAACGTTACCGTTATCCCTAAGTTAAAACAAAAAAAAAGCACATTAGTTGTTTTGTTTGCACTAGTTTTAATTAATTTACAATATTTAATATTTTGTATAGTCTTGTTTCTTTGAAATAACGTCAAAAATTCGGGTTTGCATCGAATCGTAGAGAGATTTGATGTAATTTAACAAAATTTCAAACCCGAGCGATTTTATATCATCGATTAGCTCCTCCTTTTTAGAGAACTGTCTGTCTCCTTCATAAACTTTCGCGTTAGCCATCCCCAAACATTTTCAATAATGTTTAAATCAACAGAACATGATGGCCACGATAGTATTTCAACTCTCTGCTCCTGAAGCCAGCATACGAACAGTATAAAGAGCTGCGTTGTCATGTTGAAAAATAAAAGGAAAGGGGCCAGAAATGTCCGCAAATTCCACAAATGCAGTTTCAAGTAGGGGTTTGTAACCAGTTCCTGTCCTTCGCTCATTTTCAGAAAGTAAACTGACAGCGTCATAATACGTGATAGCGCCCCAAACCATTACGCCACCCTCTGTTATGGTGATGGCTTAAAAATTGTTCTTTTGAAGTTTACGACGTTTCAGGTATTTCGAGCTTTTTATACCATTAAAAATCGTTGCAGTTCTAATTTTACTTGACCTCATAGGTGAATTTGATGCTATGTGGAGAATTTTGTGTCTATATTGGGGTGAAATCTTTTGATATGTCTTTTCTTTGTACGTTTTATCATACTCTGAAAGATAATGAAATAATTGTTTATTTCTTTTGGACTTCGAACAATTTTTAGAAAACCTTCATCATGGTACGCGTCAGTTTTTCCAATTTCCGTGGAACTAAGCGACGGTTGTTTTCCTATATTTTTTTATAGCCAAAAACAATTCAAGTCGTTAAAAGTGGTTTACTGACTTTCGTTGGGTTTAAGAAAGTTGCCGCAAGATGGGTGCCGCGTTTGCTCTCAATTGACCATAAACGTAAACATGTGACAACTTCAAAGGATTGTTTGGAGTTACATTACATTAAGAACATAAATATTGTATTAAATCATCATATGAATATTTTTATTGAATATCATTTTTTATTGAATCGGTCAAAATATCATTAGATTAGGAGGGGGAGGGTTCTTGAGGGAGGCGTCAGGGCGGTCTTCACCGATGGTTCTAAGACGGAATCAGGAGTGGAGTCATGTGTTTTTTCCGATGATCTGGGAGTCTCTGTTTCCTACAGGCTTCCAGATACCTCCAGTGTCTTCCAGGCGGAGGTTTTCGCTATATAGCGAGATTGCCTGATGCTGAGAAGGCGGCGCGTGGAATGTACTGTTGCTATTTTTTCCGATAGTCACGCGGCGTTGAGGCTGTGGTGTCGCGGGGCGTCTGCTCTCGTTTTGTTAGTGATTGCTCTGTGGCCGCGTATGATTTTCGTAGAACTCCGCAACTCCTGAGTTTTTACATTAGTAGATTCATGGCCGTCTGCACGGGATACTGCTCCATCGGCACGCATGCTGAGAAGATAGGCATTCCGTTAAATGCCCGGTGTAGGGGCTATGAGGAGGATTCGACGAGGGAGACTGTTGTGCACTTTCTCTGTGAGTGGGCCGGTCTGGTTAGGTCGCGGCTGAGATTCCTTTGACAACTTGGGGCAGTGCTCTCGGTTGGATTAGACGAATTTAGCGAGGTACGTGAACGGCACGGTGCGGTTGTGACGTCTTCTGGTTTTTAGGGGTCTAGGGTAGCAAAACTGCACCTACGGTGTGCTACTTGTGTCGACCCATCCTGGTCGACTGCCCTCTAACCAAACCTAACTATGAAATCATTATTATACTATATACAGCTATGGACATATAAATGGCACATTTTACCTTTAGTTCTTTCTTGTGCTACAATATCGGAAATATTAATAATAAACAACAAATTTTTGGTTTTTTGCAAAGTTGTATTACTAATATTTAATATTAAATAAGCTTACACTAAAATTCATTAACATAAAAACTAAAAAAATTCATTAAGTCTAAACACTCCTGAAATGATTTGGACACATAAATGGCACAATCTTGAAAAAGTATAAAAAATTTGCATTCCTCGATTTTTTTCTGTGTACCAGCATTTTATTGTTAATATTTAGTGCTAAACCCTTTGTTTCTGATGACAGCTTCGCACCTCCTGCCCATACTTTCAACGAGTTTTTTGCATTTTGCTTTAGGTATCTCATACCAAGCTTTTTGCGCTGCTGACAACAGTTCGTCCATATTTTTATAATTATGTTTCGCTATTTCAACCTTGACTTCGTTCCATAGGTGCTCTATGGGGTTTAAGTCAGGGCTCTGGGTTGGCCAATCGAAAACATCAATCTTCTTCTCACAAAACCACTTTTTTACTACTTTGGAGGTATGCTTGGGATCGTTATCCTGCATGAATTTCCAGTTAATTGGCATGGAGTTGAAGGCATATGACTCCATACAGTTTTTAAAAATGTTTAAATATTGAAACTTGTCCATTTTTTCATTTATTTTAACAAGCGGACCTACTCCATGCCAAGAAAATGCACCCCAAACCATAATGTTGCCCCCACCGTGTTTTACTGTCTTCTGGGTGAACCGAAGATTGAACTCTTGGCCTTTAGGACGATGAACAAATATTTTACCATCAGGTCCCATCCTATTAATTTTTGTTTCGTCGCTCCATAACACGTTTTTCCAAAAATTTATGGATTTTTCTTTCTCTGGCGAAAATTAAACGTTTTGAAATATTTTTTTTGAGAGAAGTGGCTTTTTTCTGGAAATGCGTGCAAACAAATTTGCCTCGTTTAATCTTCACCTGACAAGCCTGCTAGATATTTCCAAGTTCAAGGAATCATTTATATCTATTGCTATCTGCCGTGATGACTTGAATGGGTTAACTTTTGCCATTCTTACTATGACTGCATCCGTACGCTCATCTGTTTTTCGAGGTCTTTGTTTCCGACTTTTACCTTTAATCAATATATGGGAATCCCCAGCACATGATTTAATTGCATTGTACACTTTTTTTTCGAGAAATTTGCATTACTCCAGCAATTTCGCCACTTTCTTACCATCTCGGTGCAATTTCCATATGATCCGTCTTTCCTCAATTGTGGTATGTTTGCCTGAGCCCATTTTTTTTAATAATTTCTCAGCTTATTTCGTTTTTGTAAAGTACGCAAAAAATAAAGTGATTTGAATTGAATCTACGCGAGAATTGAATATTTTTTGTTTATTGTGCCATTTATATGTCCACTTAAAAGCAGCATTGTTTACACAAAAAAGGTAACGGTAAATAATAATTAAAAATATAACGGATAATTTGAGAGCAGTTGAGACAAAAATTCTGCCAACAACAATCAGAAGAGATAAAACTTGCATTTTTAAGGAAGTTTAGTTAGAAAATACTAAAATCATTGCACATTTTAAATGTGTGCCATTTATATGTCCATAGCTGTATATGTAGTTAAGATAAGATTTTTACAACATGAAGTTGTGTTTTTAATACACATATGTATAATGTAAAGCGTTGAATTCAAAGCTTCAGTACCATTCGATTTCTCATTTTTTTTTTCTATTATATATATATATTGATTATATATATATATATATATATATATATATATATATATATATATATATATATATATATACAGGGTGGCTGATGAATATTGCTACATCAAGAAACTCAAATAAGTTTTTTTTCAGTGTATGGAATTAATTTTTCTTTTATTCATGTCAAAGCTCATTAAATTTTATTAAATATGCTTAATTAGTTTTAAAAATAATGGAATTTAAATGCCCCCCGCTCGTTGATGCATGTGCGGCATCTTAGCAAAAAGTTGTTCATTACTGCTTGGAGAGTTGAGACAGGAATAGCCGCAATTGTTTCTCGAATGGATTGCTTTAGTTCATTCAAATTTGTTGGTTTTGCTTTGTAGACTTCCTGTTTGCAATAATCGCACAAGAAAAAGTCAGGTGCAGTAAGGTCAGGCGACCTGGGGGGCCAACGGAATGTGGAGTTTCTGGATATCAACTTATTGGGAAATTTTCGTCGCAATTCTGTCATAACAGGCCGGGCTATGTGAGGAGTTGCACCATCTTGTTGAAACCACACAGAGTTGAAAGGAATTCTCATTCGGCGTAATTCTGGATAGAAAAACTCTCTCAACATGCTCAAGTAACGGTCTCCAGTAACTGTAACGGTGTGACCATTTTCTTCAAAGAAGTAGGGCCCGACAATGCAACGTGCTGAAACTGCACACCACAATGTGACACGAAGTGGATGCAATTCCGTCTCATGGAGTTTCTGTTGGTTGGAAGCACTCCATATTCGACAATTTTGTTTGTTTATGTTGCCGTTTAAATCGAAATGGGCCTCGCAGACATAAAAAGACAGTTCAACATGTTTTCGTCCTCTTCCACCATTTGAAGCATCTCCTGGCAAAATTCCAAGCGAATTGGTAAGTCTGCTGCGTTCAGTTTGTTGACCATTTGAATTTTATATGGGAATAAGTCCAAATCATTGTGCAAAATTGACTGCAATGACTGTCTGCTTATACCCATTTGAGCAGATAAGGTTCTTGTCGAAACTCTTGGATTGTTTTGTATGGCAGCAGCTACAGCAGCGATTGTTTCCTCCGTCCGAACTGAAGGGTTTCGATGGTTAGGTCTTCTTTGGACTGTTCCATACTCGGCAAAATTGTTCACAAGTCTCATTATGGTCCATCTGCTCGGAGGATTGCCGCCAAACGTGCGCCTATACTCTCTTTGAACCGAAACTACGGACTGCAGTGCGTGATAGCGGCGGACAATCCAAATTCTTTTTGCAGTGTTCCAGTTATCCATTTTTGTTAAATCTAAAAATCAATCCGCAAAATAAAAAAAAAATAACCAGATTCATTAAATAGAAAAAAAGTTATTAAATTTCTTTTTGGTGGCGACTTTCATCAGCCACCCTGTATTATAATAGAAAAAAAAATACAAGGTTGTCGCAAGGCGAATTAGTCTGCCCGTTGACTACAAAACTAAAACAGACCTGCGTTCAACCCCAGTTTCACACTAAAACCATAAAAAAAACATCTCGCATTTTTCTGATGTGCATTAGTGTGTCTTTGTGTGTCAGTTGTTGTCGGAAGATCTCAGTGGCGAAGGCATAGTAGTCACTGGTCACTGAACAATACCGGCTTCAGCTGATAGCAATCCATAATCACATCAGAACGCACTCCTTCGTCGGTATTGTGTAGCACCGGCGAAGTAAAATAATAATAAAAAAGGCTACTAAATCGAAGCTATAAACTGCTATAAACAAAGAACGTGCAAAAGCAGAGCTGTAAAATAATTAATTAAGCTTCACCTTCTGTAATTTCTCTAACTACCCCTTTCCTATAGTTCCAGCACAATGCATCGCATGTGTAGGGGTCATTTCCTGAGTGTTGGTCCCAGATAAAAAAAAAAAAAGTAAACAAACTTTGACGTTCGGCACAAAAATACGTTACAAATTATTGTATCAGCTGACTGGCGAATTTGGTAGTGAGTTTACCTCGTAATCAATTTGCCTTGATATATACATACGTATATATATAATTTAAATTCTAAATGAGAACAAAAAGTTATGACTGAAAAAAAACTTAAATCTAATTAACAATTAGCTAAACGATTAACAAGAAGAAGAACGTTAGGTTAAGTTTAGAGATGCCAATCAGGATTGATTTTAAAAAATGTCGGGATTGGGGATTTTGAAAATCGCAGGATTTTTCGGGATCTATGTATTTCTTTAATATACAATTTTTTTTTAAATAAACTGTTATGTCTTCATGATGAGACAGATTGAAACACGTGTTGGTACTTTAGAATCCAGATAGCAAGTGTTTATTTCATTTATGTTAGAGCTTAATTCTAATAGAGAGTTGCCAGATGTTAACTATATGAACATTACACAAGTTAATATCCAACATGCCCCTTCTTACTTTGCTCTTGACTATTCAATATAGCAAAGTAAATGTAAAAATATACACTAAAGCCCCGATTTGCGTTTTTTCGATTTGCGTCGCTTTTTAAAGATTGGTATAATCCGACTTGCGTCGTTGTGATTTCGATTTGCGTCGATTCTATTTGCGTCACTTTGATTTCGATGCTTAAGAGTAGCATCATCTGTTGAGCACGCCATCAGTTGCTACAAGGAAATCTTTTGTTAACAAAACAGTGAGACCAACTAACCAAAAGGAAACAACTGTTGTTAATTTAGATTTATCTGCTGAATAACATTTATAACACTATTTTTTACTTTAATGTTTATGTGAATCGTATATACGTATGTATTTATGTATATGAAAATTAATTTTAATAATTTAATTTATTATTTTTTTTTTATTTCTAACTTTAAAAACGTTTATTGAATGAAATTAAACAAATAAAAACGTATTCATATGACTTTTTTTTTTATCAAAATATGTATATATTTTTTCGAATTTTTTTAGTTTTTCACCCAATTAATTCGAAATCAGAACATTTGTATAGAAACAAATAATTCGATTTGCGTCGCATTCCTCCCGTCCCCATTAACGACGCAAATCGGGGCTTTAGTGTATAAGTAAAGATAATAAGTATAAAATAAAATTGTTCAATAATGATTATTAAAAGATTTATAATAATGATTTTAAGTATCGCAAAATATAATTAGTTATTCTTTTTCGTATACGTATTTTAAAAACTAGTTTTATTCCAAGACTACTTTTTCTTTTTTACTATTCCGCCATATTCTCGTGGCCTTAATTCTCGCATGAGCGGATCTTCACAAACATCGCCACCAGTGCTGGGGTCGACTCCACTATTAGTAACAGGTACATTATCAAGCCTATCATTGCTGTCACTATCAAGACCACCATCATGGTTACTATGGTTCGTGTAAAATCATTGTTCGAAATATATGAACGTCGTAAGTCAATAGTGCTCAGGCCGCGTATCTGATCAAGATGCCGTTTTATTTGTCGTTCATTATCTGAGAAAATACACATATACGATTGTGGACCTATTCTCGTTTTTACAGTCGCTGGATACCAGCTTGCCTTGTTCGGGTCGTTATATGTGCGGATAAGAACCTTCTGACCTTCCCTAAATTCAATGTTACGATTTCCCTTATGATAGTAGATACTCCTATTTTGAGAATTTATAATTCTCTCTGTAGTACATGGTGGTTTCAAATTACTGAATCTTGTTCTTAAACTTCTACCCAGAAAAATTTTAGCTGAAGACTCGTGTTTCGTATAATCGATCAAAAATCGATTCAAAATTTTATCAAGTTCTGCATTTTCCTGATGTTTTAAATTGGCAATTATGGATTTCTTCACTGTTTTTACGAGATTCGCCGCTTGTCCATTGGATGAGGGATGCCCAGGGGGAGTTAGGATATGATTTACCGTATTCTGTTTTAAAAAGGTCCTGAAGTCACCTGACGTAAATTGCCGTCCGTTGTCGCTGACCAGCGTGTCTGGCAATCCGTATCTGCAAAATAGTTCACGCAACCTACAAATAGTGAAATGAGACGTAGTATATTTGGTCCTAAATATTTAAACCCATTTCGAAAGAGAATCTATAATAATGATCCAGCGAAATCTACATGTATTCTGGACCAAACAGTGTTCGTCGGTACCCAAGGAGTCAGATAACCCCTTTTCGGGCTCGCCTGTAGCTGTTGACAAGGTTTGCAGTTCCGTATTAAATCTTCGATCTGTTTATTGATATTTGGCCACCAAACGTATGATCGTGCAATAGACTTTGTTTTGACGATAGCAAAATGCGATTGATGCAATTGTTCCAGCACGTGCATTCGAAATTTGCTCGGGATAACAGTACGGTAGCCCCATAGTATACAGTTCTGTTCTACTGAAAGTTCGGAATGCTTATCGCGATAAGGTGCGAATTTCTTTCATGTGACCGATCTTGCCATTATTAATGGCGTCAACAACTTTTGACAATACTGGATCTCTCATCGTTTCCCTAGCTATGTCCCTAAAACTTAGATTAAGCATATTGTCGCTTTCGACATAGTGAATGTAACTAGATTCGTGAATGCTAGCCGATGTTTCAGCCTGAGGCATTCGTGAAAGATGATCAGCCCTATTCGCAATACCCCTTATATGCTCCACCTTACAATTGAAACCTGATCAAAAAATGTCCACCTCTGCATTCGGGCGGATTGCAAAATGGGTAAACCCTTTTTCTCGCCAAAAATAGAAATCAGAGGCCTATGGTCCGTCTGTAATGTGAATTCATTGCCAAGTAAATCTTGCTTTAATTTACTTATACAAAATATTATAGCTAAAGCCTCCTTCTCCAAAGTACTGTAATTACGTTCATCCTCTGAAAGTGCTCTCGAAACGTAGGAAATTGTGCGCAAAGTGCCGTCAGATAGTTTGTGGGATAAGATTCCCGCCACTGCACGATTACTTGCATCGGTTGTGATCACGATTGGTAGGTTGGGGTCAAAATATATCAACACTTTCGAGACCAAACAAACCTATAATCTTTTCTAAGCAGTTCGTAAAATGCAAACATTTTTTCAGCAAAATTGTTTATGAATTTAGAATAGTAATTAAACATCCCAACTAATGCTCTAAGCTGCGAAACATTGCTTGGTATAGGAGCTTCCAAAATAGACCTTATTCGGTCCGAATTTTTGCGCAAACCGTTCCTGTCTATGGTAAAGCCTAAGTATGATACTTGATCCTGAAAAAATTCGCATTTGTCCTCCCTTAACTTCAGACCAACTGATATCAATCGATTCAAAACGGTTCTCAAATTCCCAATATGATCCGATAAAAAGTCTTGCCCGTGACGACAATATCGTCCTGATAAACAGCGACTCCAGAGATATCTCTCAAAATGTTTTCAATTGTTTTTTGAAAAATGGCCGCTGCCGTTTTTATGCCAAAAGGTAATCGCTTCATTTTCAAACATCCTATGTGAGTGCTAAGAGTGCACAAAAGTTGTGACTCATCCTCTAATACTAGCTGATTGTAAGCCCTTACCAAGTCTAACTTCGTAAATAAATAACCACCCTGTAGTGACGCAAAAATTTCGTCGATACGGGGAAGCGGGTATTTAAAATCAATTAAGTGTATATTCAGCGTGACTATAGTCACCGTATAATCTTATTTCCCCATTTGGCTTAAGGATGGGAACAATAGGTGTACCCCAATCCGAATTGTCGACTTTCTCCAATATGCCCTCACTTATTAAATCATTAAGTTGTGTTTCAATTTTTGCCCTCCATGCAAGTGTTAAAGGGCGAGGCTTAACAAACACAGGTTTGGTACCCTCTTCAACATTCAAAGTTACCTTCGCGTTCATATACTGTCCGAGTTTGTTATCAAAAATCTCCGAAAATTCATTCCTCAATTCGCGATAAATAAGAGCGTATCTATGTATTTCCCTTGCATTTTCCCTTACTGAATTAACTTGTGTTAATTCAAATCTGAAAGATCTTAAAAAGGATCGTCCAAGTAACGGGGGTGAATTTGTCCTAGTTACAACAAATCCGTTTCCCGACACCTTGATATTTAATATTAGCATAATACTCACCAACTAACGGAATCTGATCAGCATTATAACTTAAATATAAAGATGAAGATGGATTGAGGACTTTTCTTTTATAATATTTTTCAAAAAACGATAGTGGAAGCAACGTGCCGATGCGCCTGTATCGCAAGTAGCGTTTACCTTAATCAATGGTGACTTGAAGCCTGTAAAGATTCGCCACGTTGCAACTTTGAACACTAAAAATAGAAAAATCATTAAACTCTTTAGATTCACAATGATTACAATTAAAATACTCTGATACGTATTTGACATGTTTTTTTTATCTGCAAACTGATGCCAAGTGGCCTTTTCTTCCACATGAATGGCATTTGCTTTTTTTGTATTTGCATGATGACGAATTATGGTTTTCCAGCCGCAGTGAGAACACTTCAAACTTTGTGCCTTCTGACCACCGTTGCTGTTATAACGGTTGTTGCTGTTATAGTTACCTCTGCTGGCAAATTTACTACTTCTGCTATCGCAACTGCTGCCACTGCTGTTGAGTTTACCGTTGGTATTTCCAGCTGCGCCGTCACGTTTTTGATGTCCATGCCATGTGTTCTGTTTTATATAGTACACGTCATCGTTTTGTAAATTTTCAGACTTCTTAAATTTTGTTTCTAAAATTGGGGTTTTCTTTAAAGCATTTTCTATTGTTAGGTTTTCGTCCTCCTCGCACAATCTCTCAAAAATTTTAGTCGGCATTTCCATAACGAATTTGTCCAAAACAAAAGCGTTCAAATGGGGTCCAAATTTGCAATTTAACCCCAATTTCTTTACTCTGGCGAACCATGAAGAAACAGTTTCTCCTTCACTCATGGTAGCAGCAAGAAAACGTTTTCTTTCGTCATAAATAATCGTAGGTGGTGTGTATGACACTTTAAAATTTCACATAATGCTTTATATGTTTTTGATACCGGTGAGTCTGGGCTGCATAAACTATGTAGGACTCCATATGCCTCAGAACCGATTGATTTTAGTAATATGGACTTTTTTATATTGCCGTCTGTACACTTTATTTCACAAAAATGTATTTCTAGACGGTCTTGCCAAATTGTCCATTTGTCTACAGATGGTATAAATTCTGCTGCTGATTGTGCCGGTAATATTGTAAGCGGCAAACTACTTTCAGGTTGACCGGCATCCTTTTTTTGCTATTATTATTTATATTTGTTATTTTCTTTTATTTTTATTTTATTGCCAAATAAAATAAATATATGAAGTTTTCACTTCGTCGCCATTATGTTATGTCTTCATGATGAGACAGATTGAAACACGTGTTGGTACTTTAGAATAGCAAGTGTTTATTTCATTTATGTTAGAGCTTAATTCTAATAGAGAGTTGCCAGATGTTAACTATATGAACATTACACAAGTTAATATCCAACATAAACAATATTTAAATAAAAAATATTTATTGTATTCACGTTTTAAGTACATAATATTTTTTAAAAATCTTGAAAACTTCACAAAACAATTCATTTCAATAATAATAATATGTAAGGTAACAAAACAGAAAGGTCTAATTCATTGCCTTATTAGAGATTAGTCAACGTAAATTTACATTTGATTATTATTACATTTATCCGACTAAAATTTATATACAGTGGCTCACAGCTTATTTTATGCAGTGGACTTTTTTTTTCTATAAAGCTGTATAAAAATAAAACTAACAAAAATTAAAAAAAGAATTTGGTATTATTTAAAACAGAAAACACAATTTTTTAATAAACAAAAATCATTTATTTCAAAAATCTATATTTAAATAACTTAAAACTAAGAAAACAAAAAATTCATCTTTTTTCCATCTCACAGCTTATTTTATGCAGGCACTAATTTTTTTGTATAGTTCGAAATTACGACTGTTAATTATATAATTTAATATTTGATATGATATCCTTTATTGTCTATGACAGATTTGAGACGATTTGGCATAGATGCGACCAGTTTTTGTGTAACACTAGGCGAAATATTCCGCCACTCAGTCTTCAGTGCGTTCTTTAAATCAGTTTTGTTAGAAATTTTATGTTTCCTTATGTTTGTTTCTAAAATCGACCATAAATTTTCTATTACATTAAGGTCTGGCGACTGTGCTGGTGGCGTAATCAAATGTGGACAGTTGTATATACACCAAGTTTGCACAATACCCGATATGTGTTTCGGATCGTTATCTTGGTAAAATCAAAAATCTGATTTTATACCCAGTCTCTCTGCACTCTCCAACAAGTTATCCTTTAGGATCTGAAGATAACTAAATTTTTTCATGGTTGTGTCAATAAATGTTAAATTTCCAGTACCAGCGGCCGACATACAGGCCCAAACCATAACGCTGCCGCCACCGTGTTTCATTGTGGCCTTTATGTTTTCTTTTTTGAGCTCTGTATTTGGCTTCCGCCATACATATGACATACCATCTGAACCGAATATATTAAATTTCGATTCGTCGGCGAAAATAACCGAATTCCAAAACTCGGCAGCCCTCGAAACATATTCTTTAGCGAATTTGAGCCTGCATTGTTTGTTTTTGGGGTTGATGAAAGGTTTAGTGCGTGCAACTCGGCCATGAAAATCATGTTGGAGCAAAACACGACGAACCGTTTCGACGCAACATTGTTTGTCTAAGTCAGCTGCAACTTCAAAAGCCAGTTGTGGAGCTGAGAGCTTTGGGTTTGCCCTTATTTTTCTTAAAATATAGCGCTCATCGTGTTCGTTGAAAATTTTGTTTGCCGCCGTTCTGCCTTTGTCATGAACACGATTATCATGAATGAAGCGCTAAAAGATTTTTTGAACCGTAGAAGCATTTATATTTACCATTTCTGCAATTTTCCGCTGCGAATGACCATTTTTGAAATGGTTTAAGACTAATTCGCGTTGCTCTATTGTGGTACGGGGGCTCATTTCAATTTTTTCTTAACAGTCGCTTCACGTTGCAATATTCGACTAAGAATTCAAAGCCTAATATTGTCAGAAGTAAGGTAGAAAAAAAAATTAAAAAGAACAACAATGTATGGGGGTACCGTTACAGTAAGAAGTAACTGCATAAAATAAGCTGTGAGATGAAAAAACGATGAATTTTTTGTTTTCTCAGTTTTAAGTTATTTAAATATAGATTTTTGGATTAAATTATTTTTGTTTATTAAAAAATAGTGTTTTCTGTTTTAAATAATTCCAAATTCTTTTTTAAATTTTTGTTAGTTTTATTTTTATACAGCTTTAAAGAAAAAAAAGTCCACTGCATAAAATAAGCTGTGAGCCACCACTGTACATATTATGTATATATTTATACATATAAAAATTTAGGTTATTATTTTTTATTTATTTTATAATAACACGTTAATATTCCCTAATTTGTTGAATTTGAAATTATAGATTGATACAAATAATTTTTTCAAGCAGCTTCTTACAAAAATCAAAGAATTAATGTTTCATTAGATAATCTGGAACGAATTTTGTTTCCAACATTCGCTGCCGTTGAAAATCACCGTTCACAATCTACACTTGTCGGTGAAATAGTATCTAAGTAGCTGTGCGCATCTTGAAAATATTTACCCTTAATGCCTCCTGATACAAACAACCAAGATATTGTGTATTGCGTAGCACCGGCGAAGTAAAATAATAATAAAAATGGCTACTAAATTGAAGCTTCAGCACTGCTTCGAGTATAAACAAAGAACGTGCGAAAGGAGAGCTGTAAAATTATTAATTAAGCTTTACCTCCAGTCGTATCTCCTACTATCCCTTTCCTATAGTTCCAGCACAATGCTTCGCATGTGTAGGGGTCCGTGGGCGCCCAATTTAGAGTAAAAAAACACCAGCGAAGTAAAATAATTACTAAATATGGCTACTATGAACAAAGCTTCAAAATTGAATACTGACATCCGAAGCGCTGGAACACTGCTATAAATAAAAAACGTGCAAAAGCAGAGTTGTATTATAATGAAGCTTACCACCTGTCATATCTCTCACTATAGCTTTCCTCTACTTCCAACTCAATGCATTGCATGTGTAGGGGTTATATCCTGAGTGGTGGTCCAAGATAAAAAAATATTGGTATCATTCTATGTAGCACAGGATAAGTAAAAAAACAAGATAAAAATAACGCAACACAATCAGAGGCAGCTGCTACCACAGAATTGTTAGCTTCAGCTTCTTCTGTACATGCACGTAGCAACACGGAGGATGTGCTTGAGGAATATTTCAAGGCGTCCCCCAAAATTCTTTTTCAAGATATGACCATTTGGAACCAGATTTTTTTTACTTATGAAAGGCCAAATCGATTAGGAATAAATAACAGTATAGATTTTTGGATTATTATTAATTAATTTAATATTTTTATAATAATATTTTATTATAATAATATTTTATTATAATAATTTATAAATATTAATATTTTTACTGGAAATTCTTTTTTTTTTATCTTGGACCAGGACTCAGGAGATGACCACTACATATGCGATGCATTGTGCTTGAACTAGAGGAAAGGAATAGTAGGAGAAATGATAGGATGTGAAGCTTCACTGTCACTGCTTTTCGCACGTTATTTATTTTTACAGCAGTTTTGTAGCGTCCCTGATGCCAAGGCGAAGTATTTAATTTTGAAGATATTTTAGTAGCCATTTTTAGAAATTATTTTTCTTCGCCGGTGCCACACTATACCGACGAAGGAGGACGTTCTGATGTGCCTGTTACAACTGAAGCCGTTACTGTTCAGTGCATTCCCCACTGAAACCTTGCGATAACAACTGACACAAAGCCACACAAATGCACATCAGCAAAATTGCGAGATGTTTTTATGAGTCTGAAACTGGGGTTGAACAGAGGAAATTTTTTCGTTTTGTAGTCAACGTGCAGATTACCCCTTTGATGTGGTTTCATTATTCACCAATATTCCAATTCATACAGCCATTGATGACATGACATGAAACAGGATAAAGAACAACTGATACCAAAATCCAAATTTTTTGATATTCTCGAATTTTGTTTTTACGACAATAATTATTTCGTGTATGAAAACAACGTATACATCCAAATATTTGGCTTACCCATGGGGAATTGTCTATTTCCCGCTATTGCTGATATTGTGCTAGGCAACTTATTGAACGTAAAAATAACTGAAAAAAAGAAATGGTAACCCCGCGTTGAATATAAACAGTTCTTAAAAATAATCGCAATTAAATTTACTCACGTTGAATAAATGAAAAAAATAGTTATTATAAAAAGTGATCTTTACTCAATATTTTTTTTTATAAATTGTATTTGATTCAGCTTTTTTCATATTCTGAACATTTAAAAAATTTGGGCCATGTGCCTTGCCCTTTTATAAATTGCGTATTCAATTCTATATTAATTTTAAATTTCAGCTCAAGAGTCCAGTGGAAAACAGGGAGTATTGGGACCTACTAAAATCTACTTAGCAGTGCAGCCATCAAATTCAGGTGGTCAGCCGCCACCGCTTACACCCGTTCACCAAATACAACAGCAAGTGAGTAGTTGTTAAAATTATTATAACTGGACATTAAATAAAAACGCGTAGATAAGTATGCTTGCATACATATCGTCAATTTGACGTGTTAATTATATTAATTCGATTGTATACATTCACTTATACAATGTACAAAGTTGACATATGTATATGTCGTCGTTGCTCCGACAAAATCCGTTAGGTGTTTTAGTTTTTCTGGAGAGCAGCAAAACGTTTTTTGTCGCAACTTCGCGTATTTTTTTAAAGCCAATCACTATTGAAACATTTTTAGTATTGCTATAAGAATAAAACAGAAGAAACACATACATATGTAGCAGATTTGATTGAAGTAATGGCGACATGTATATATGTGTGTTTGTAATAGTCAGTATTTTGATTCCAGTCTCTTAAGTTCAAAAATTGCTTTCATGAAATATATAATAACAAGATTTTCTCTATATAAAAACATCAAATCAATACTTAATTACTTAAAACCCTGAGTTTTATTTTTAATGCAATTATATAAAAAAAAATACAAATTGCAATTGTTCGAGTTAAGAGGATTTTATTTTATATTAAAATATTTTTTGATATTTTAAGCTAAGATTATTAGAAAATTAAATGTAATGTTTTTATATTAAGCGCTTTTTGCAAATAAACTAATTGTTTTAATAATATTTGAACTATGTTTATTGTAAGTTTCGCATTTTTACGTTTTTAGTTATAATATTAAATGATATGTAATTTTAGATTTAAAAATGGTTTATCAGGTATGTAATGAAAATCGATGTTTTTTCTTGGTTCAGGGGATTCCTCTAC
This sequence comes from Dexiosoma caninum, assembly GCA_963924685.1. Classification (NCBI taxonomy): domain Eukaryota; kingdom Metazoa; phylum Arthropoda; class Insecta; order Diptera; family Tachinidae; genus Dexiosoma; species Dexiosoma caninum. The sequence continues at coordinate 51,791,899 of OZ004729.1, forward strand.
GTATGCAATGTATTGTACCGGAATTAGTTGCAAAGGGATAGTGAGGGAAAAAACCGGCGGTGAAGTGAAGGCTGAAAAGGTTTTTGTTATTTTCAGTTTCAGTATAGGTCATATATTCCCAAAAACTAAAATGTCTGTTTTTTTAGAACGAGAGAGATCGAAATTAGTTTTTTATAACTTTTAAACTATCTTTCCTTATTCCAAAAATTAAATTAAAAAATAGATCTTTGAGGTGTTAGGAATATATGACCTATATTGAAACTGAAAATAACAAAAACCTTTTGAGCGATATCTTTTTTATTGAAAATGCCTTCGGACTTACAAAGACTGTCGTCACCTGCGTCGAGTGGTGTTACCACTAAAAAATTTCCTCCTCCTCCTCTGGGTAGATTTCTACCCGGGACCGCTTTCCGCATTATCTTTTGAGCCTTTGTTAATATAATCTGTGGATAATAATAGGTTTTTCTCGTATACATTTTCTTCAACTCTGTCGGGTTAAATAGATGATATTAATGACTTCACAACGACCTCCTTCTTCACACAAAGAGTACTGTTGACGTGTGTAGTGGCATAGAAAATATGTATGTACGTGTTCTACTCAACTGGTGTTGGCGACTAATTGTTCTTTTTCAATTATTCTAAAAATGAAAAGTAACTTTTCATACTGTGATAAATTAACTATGAACTTAAAAACAATAAAAATTTCATTCATTCATTTGTAATAATTATAGTTCAAATGAAATATCACTAACGCCTATGTTCTACATTGGTTAAATGAAATGAAAATTGCACTAAGTATGTGTTCTGAAGTTCTTTACAGTGAAATGAAACATAAATTTAATTTTCAGGTTGAATCAAGAGGATTCATGTGTTCTACAAACCGTTTTCACTACAAAAAAAGTATTTCGAAATCGAAAACACGTGAAAACAGCGAGAAATTTTAGTAAATAAATAAAATTTTGTAAATAAGTTTCTTTATAGTAAGTTTATACCTACAAGGTGGGCCAAAAGAAATCACCCTATTGGAGGATGCTCTTATTTTTGCAAATGGCGGGCAATGTCAAATCAAGAAGAAGCATTGTTAAAATACTTGAAAAAGCACCCTGGATTAGCAGAAGGTTATTACAGGGGTGATAGAACGTATTTTATTGCGTACCCCATCATTTAGCATTCTTAAATTGTTTGCTTCGCTATACAGGCCTGTTCTCCAAACCACTTTTTGTCAAAGTGATTTGAAATCACGGAAATGGTGTTCTGCACACATAAATTTTAATAATCTCGTGATTTGAAATCGTCAGCTAAATGACTGACGATTTGAAATCACTTGCTTATTTTTGCTATGTATTTCGTTTAGAATTTAATGAAAATGCTCTAATATATTTCATGTGATTTGTTTTCTACTTATTTTTGTAATAAAATTGGGTTTGCTACATATAAAAACTTAAATATGAGCAAATTTGTAAGAACACTGCTTTTTTTGTAAATAATTGTTTTTCTTTGTTTAGCAATGTCGTGGTTTACATTTACTTTTTAGCAGTCAGCTGGTTAATTTTTTCGAACATGTTTTTGAGGTTGCCAAAGTACCACAGTCTTTAGAAGTCATGTAAATATATAGATATTTTACCATCATGTTCTTTATTTAAGACAAATTTTATATATTGTTGTATAAAAAATCAATATGGTCAATAATTAAATCATTTTTGTGCAAATCTATAAATAATTAAATGGAAAATTTAAGCAAATTTCGTTAATGAAAACACTGGCAACTTCGCTATTATACATACATATGTAGGAATTTTGTTTTGCTAATAAAAAATGTATGGTTTGTAAGCTTTACGTTCTTTTTTAAATGATGCTTAAAGCAATTATTGACAATAAACTAGCTCCTGACATTTTTATATTCTTTATTTCATCTAATATTTTAATTCACAATGCAAAAATATAAACAAATTAAAACATCAGCTGTTTTCTCGTGTTTTCGAAAAATTAAAACCACGCCGAAAAATTAAAATCGCGTGATTTACAGAACAGCTTTAAATCGTCGGCGTGGTTTCAAAACGGTTCGTGATTTCAAATCACGTGGTTTTCAGAACAGACCTGATAGTTCTTCAACGGTATGTTCTATCACAAAATCGTCAAGGTATTCATCACTTACATTGCGCGATTTGCAAATATTGTTGAAGATGTGTTCATGTGTATTTATTTGTGGACATCTATAAAGTGAAAGTAAAAAGGGCATGCGTTTACGGCAATGATATTCATTAAATGGTCGCATATCTAAAAATTTAATTTGTGAATTTTGTTTTCTTCGATTACAATAGCGTGGTGCATCATGAGTTCTTGCCAACAGATCGTACGGTTAATAAGGAATACTACAAGGAAGTTATGCAATGTTTGCATGAAGCAATATGGGTCAAACGATCGGAATTGTAGAAAAAAAATGTCATGGATTCTGCATCACAATAATGCACCAGCTCACACATCAATGCTTGTTCGTGATTTTTTTTGGCAACACTCTAATCATGTCTCAACCACCTTATTCACCAGACTTGGCTCCCTGCGACTTTCTCCTATTCCTAAAATTTAAGAGTCTAATGGAAGGATTGCGTTTTGCCAGCATTGACGAAATAAAGTCAAAATTGAAGAACGAGCAGCGCATTTCAGAAAAGCGCATTTCAGAATTGCTTCGATGATTGCAAGAAGCGCATTATATCTGAGGGGATGACTTTGAAGGATATTGATGACCAAATAAATACTTTTCAAAAAAATTCAACTTTTCTTTTGAACAGACCTCGTAGATATTATAAAGTGTACGCATTATAAAGTGCATTTTTTTATTTTATTTAGGACCAGCACTCAGGAGATGACCCCTACAGCATTGTGCTGGAGCTAGTGGAAAGGGATTGTAGGAGAAATGATAGAGGTGAAGCTTCACTATCTTACAACACTGCTTTTTTTGCACGTTATTTGTTTTTATAGCATTGTTGTAGCGTCTCTGATGTCAAGGAGAAGTATTAAATTTTGAAGCTTAATTTTTGGTAGCCATTTTAGTAGTTATTTTACTTCGCCGATGCTACACAATACCGACGAAGGAGGGCGTTCTGATGTGCCTGTGGATTGGATACAGCTGAAGCCGTTACTGTTCCGTGACCAGTGACTATGCCTTCGCCACTGAAACATTCCGACAACAACTTACACAAAGCCACAGCAGAAAAATGCGAAATCTTTTTTTTATGCGTCTGAAACTGTGGTTGAACCCAGGAAAAATTTTTGCATTTGTAGTCAACGTGCAGACTACTTCGACCATCGCCACCCTCATCATCTTACTTACACTAATTACCTTCAAACTGAAACAGTCCTTTATGTTGTAAAAGAAATGGAAACGAAATAGAATAGAAATCGTCATGAGAATAAAGTTGCATTACCTTTCCAGGACACAGTGAAATTGTATATGTGGAATTATAAAGTTTTTCACTTTTATTTTGAAATATAGAGTTTGTTATCAAAAATCTCCGAAAATTCATTCCTCAATTCGCGATAAATAAGAGCGTATCTATGTATTTCCCTTGCATTTTCCCTTACTGAATTAACTTGTGTTAATTCAAATCTGAAAGATCTTAAAAAGGATCGTCCAAGTAACGGGGGTGAATTTGTCCTAGTTACAACAAATCCGTTTCCCGACACCTTGATATTTAATATTAGCGTAATACTCACCAACTAACGGAATCTGATCAGCATTATAACTTAAATATAAAGATGAAGATGGATTGAGGACTTTTCTTTTATAATATTTTTCAAAAAACGATAGTGGAAGCAACGTGCACGATGCGCCTGTATCGCAAGTAGCGTTTACCTTAATCAATGGTGACTTGGGAGTTGGTTCCAACCATTTCTTCAGCCTGGTGGAATCAATTATACTTCAGTAAGGCATTTGGGTCACCTGATGGTTTTCTACGTCAGCAATCTCATAACGGTCGTTTCCTATACACCTCTGAACAATATATGGCCCACGGTATTTAGGAAACTTTTTTTTTTTTTTTTTTTTTAAGGACCGGGATGACCCTTATACACTGCGTTTCACATGAATAGGTGCAGTGTTTTAGCAACCAATTAGAGCTTGCTGCTCTCAGGATAATTCATGCAGAGAATTATGTTGCACTTTTTATTAAAGGTTTAACAATTGAGAAAATGAGTATACACAAAGAAGACTTGAAAAAGTTCCGTTAAAAATAATATGTACTTCTTTTTATAATTTGCGAAGAAAATTGTGAACAATTTTTGCGTCAGTTGAATAGGTGCAATGATTAAAATGTGTTTGTATGGTCATTTGTGTAAAATTTAATTACAAAATAGTTCAGCAATTTTGAAAAACAAAACACATAAATAATTTTTAATCGATTTTAACTGAAAATGGGCCGTGGTAAATCTTTAACGTTGGAAGAGAAGGCAAAAATTTATGCCTATGATGATCAAGGTCTGTCCGGCCGAGAAATTGCTTTAAAAATTAGTAAAAGCGCTAACGTTGTGTGGAATTATTTAAGAAATAAAGAAAACTATGGCAAAAACATGAAGGGACGGCAAACAATGGCCACAACAGCTACAGAAAGGCGAAATATTCTAAGAATTGCCTCCAATTCTAGTGACTCTGCTGCAAAAATCAAAGCAAAAAGTGGTTCCAGTGCTAGCTTTTCCACAGTTAGCAGGATACTAAATACAGCAGAACACTTAAAACGTATTATGTTGCAGAAAAAACCACCATTGAACCAGCAACGTAAAGAATTACGGTTGAATTTTTGCAAAGAACACATGACTTGGAAGAGTGAGTGGAATAAAGTACTAGTTTTCTCAGACGAAAAAAAGTTCAATTTTGATGGACCCGATGGTTACAACTACTATTTCCATCATTTGAGAAAGGAAGAACGCTTTTTAGCCCGTCGCCATAGTCGAGTAGGTGGTGTTATGGTCTCCGGTGCGATATCGTACTATTGAGTCATAGACTTGGAATTTAAAACCACCAAAATGACAGCAAATTCCTATCAATCTATTCTGCAAACAGCGTTTCCAAAATTTCAAGATTTGTTTGGACCCATCCCATGGACTTTCCAGCAGGATAATGCTCCTATTCACACGGCAAGGCTTATTAAAACGTGGATTAGCGCACAAAATGTTGAATTGCTGCCATGGCCACCATACTCCCCGGACTTAAACATAATGGAAAACGTGTGGGGATGGGTGTCTCGGAAAGTCTACGAGTCTGGGCGGCAATTTTATGACCTAGAATCTCTAATTGTTGCAATAAAATCGGCATGGTCGCAGATTTCCTTACAATATTTATCGCAACTGTATAACTCCCTTCCAAATAGAATTTATGAGGTAATTTTATCGAAAGGAGGAAGTACACATTATTAAAAATGAATAAAAAATTAAATTAATAAACAAAACTTAATTGTTTTCGTGCTTTTTTTATAATTTTTTATTGTTTTATAATATGAACCTATTCAACTGACGCAAAAATAGTTCACAATTTTCTTCGCAAATTATAAAAAGTACATATCATTTTTAACGGAACTTTTTCAAGTCTTCTTTGTGTATACTCTTTTTCTCAATTGTTACACCTTTAATAAAAAGTGCAACATAATTCTCTGCATGAATTATCCTGAGAGCAGCAAGCTCTAATTGATTGCTAAAACACTGCACCTATTCATGTGAAACGCAGTGTACATGCGCTCCTTTGCGCCGGTACTAGGAAATAAGGTTTTGGGAGAGAGGGTAGAGGGACATTCGATTTGAATTTTCCTACGTTAAAAGTGACAGCATTCGGTCAAAAAATTAATTTTCTCTGTAATGCGTAGTGCGAGTCGCCGCCAAATCGACCACAAATGGATGCGCTCTTAATGATGATCGCGTCGTGCGCGCGAATGACCGGGTTTCGGGAACAAGTTCCCTGATTTCATTGGAACACATCCCATTATAGTAACGATACAACAAGGAAACGCACCCCACGTTTCGACGATGCTCAAGAGATTCAATAGAGTTGGCTACCCTACTATCTCCGAAGAGTTTCTTCGCCCTTTCTCGTACACGGTCGAGTAACTTCAAAATAGCCTTTGAAGCACCGGCCCATACATGAGAATTGTATTCCATTTTCGGTCGGATGTAGGCGTTATAAATAGTAAGGAGATCAGATGGGGTGAAGTATGTCTTACACCGTCTTAAAAAGCCGAGGCAATTGAATGCTTCTTTTGAGACCCGAAAAATGTGCTCAGTCCATCGGACATCACACTGGATTTTCATGCCAAGAACATCAAGAGCTTCTGATTCTTCAATATTTATGCCGCCCATAATTACAGATGAAGCAGCGTGATCGTGCATACGGCGATGGGTAAGCATGCAGCATTGGGTCTTTTTGGCATTGAAATTGACCCTGTCCGCGTGACCCTATTCCGATATTCTCGTGAGGTCACCTGTTAGCGAATCATGCATATTCTGCCTCGTCGCCGCGATCATAGTTGATGTCGGCCTACGATCAAATGAATATGAATGGCAGATAATGCTGTCATCTGCAGAAGTGTTGATAGGGTTGGAAGTTTGAAATAGAAGGTCATTAAGAAAGATAGGAAATAGGCTAGGAGAAAGAATGGAGCCTTGCAGTGCCCCTGAATTTATCTTGAACTCGTTAGATGAGATCCCGTCGATAACAACTCTTATAGCGCGTTCCCTGAGAAAGCTCGATATAAATCGAGAAAAGATATCACCGACACCAAAAGCATAAGTTTGGAAAAAAGTGCTCCATGCCATACTCTGTCAAATGCTTTGGAAATATCATTCCATTCCATTTCAACAGGTACTCACAACTGACTCTGATCCTGCCTACCTCTACGTTAGACGTTGCCGATGATATTCGGATTTTAATTCTGCGCCGTAGTTACGTAGGAGCCATTCCCAGCTGAGCAAACAAGAATACGTTATGCTGTTTCGTTAATAGTTTGCTCTACACGTTCAATATTTTCCGCAGTGCAAATTAAACGTGGTCTACCAGTTCGAGTCAAATCTGCTATTCTGGCGTTAAAATAATTGATCGCTGATTTAAAATAATACAATTCTAATATTCTGGTTCTTTGTTCAGTTGTGAATCTCTCCATTATTTATTCTCCCAGTGTTATTTATATAATCTAAACAATAATGTATAAACGAAAAAGTTATTAAATATTTAAGTCCCATGCTGACGTTTGGCCTACCGTGTTTTTAAATGCTAAATTCAAATGGCAATTTGTATCGATAGATTTGAATATGCATTTCCTAACAATATCATATACAGACCCGGACAAAAATATTCACACAGCAGCCAACTTTGTTTTTAATCTCCTATATTTTTTTAAGGAATGGGCAAAATGGTATGGTTTTCAACAAACTTATTTGTTTATATCTTCCCTATTAAATGTAGAAAAAAAGAAGTTGCTAACTATGTTATTTAAAAAATAATAAATTAAATTTTAATTTAAAGTGCTTTTTTAGCTGCACAAAAGTATTAACAAAGTTACATATTTTGGTGTTTAATATACTTAAATAACAAATTTTTTTTATATTGGTAATACTTTTTGCAATGGAAATGTAAAAGTGCCGTTACAAAATATTTGCTGACAAGTACATGATTGTAGGTTCTTGTTTAAGAACTTTGTTTTCTACAATGGCCCATAAGCAAAAGGAAATAACAGAATCAGAAAGAAAAATTATTTCAGAGCTATATAGGGATAACAAATCATATACAGAAATCGGCCAAATAGTAAAAAGAAGCCGATTTACTGTAGCCAGCATAGTTAAGAGGTTTAAGGAGTCTACAAACTTCAAGAATATTCATCGTACTGGCCGGCCACGAAAGCTTACAGCAAGAGAGAGATGAAAATCGTAAGAAAAATAAAAATGAACCCTAAACTAACATCAACTGAATTGGCTGCAGAATATTTGAAGACACAGGTAAACAAATTCATTCGAACATTGCACCGTGTGGGTTACAAAGGAGTACGAAAATGAAAATGAAAGCTTCTGGGATGGCGTGCTGTTTTCTGACGAGAGCAAATTTAATATTTTTCAATCCGACGGAAGGACACGAGTTTGGCGGAAGCCGAATACGGAAGTGAAAAAAAATAACCTTGTTTCTACTGGCAAATACGACGGTGGAGGGGTTATGGTGTGGTGTTGTATGGCTGCAACAGGCGTCGGAAACCTAGTTTTTATCGACGGTACAATGGACAAGACCGTTTACTTAAACATACTTAAAGAAAATTTGCTCCAAAGCGCCGAAAAGCTTGGCATAAGGGAAAAATTCTATTTTCAACAGAACAACGATCCGAAACATACTGCGTATGATGTTCGTATGTGGATTGCTTCTCATGTTCCCCATATCCTAGCCCCTCCACCGCAATCTCCTGACATGAATCCCATTCAGCATCTTTGGGATGAATTGGGCAGACGCATAGAAAATCGCAACATAACGAGCAAAAACCAACTTAAGGACATCCTGATGGAAGAATGGAATAATCACCCTTATTGTGTTTGGCGTAGGCCAAAAACGACAGCTGTCGTAATTGCTGTCGAATTTAGAATCTTATGCTACCGTCTAAAATTTTCGACAAGGAAAATTTTGTAAATGTATCATAATGTAATAGACTAAGCTAAATTGAATGTTTATGAAACAGCCTGGTGAAGAACTGTCAATCAAATGTTTATACATAACAAAAAAAAAGATTATGTTGATGAAGATCACTTAAGCGCTTTAAACCTCCTTCGTCGGTATTGTGTAGCACCGGCGAAGTAAAATAATAATAAAAATGGCTACTAAACCGAAGCTTCAGCACTGCTACGAGTATAAACAAAGAACGTGCGAAAGCAGAGCTGCAAAAATAATTAATTAAGCTTCACTCCTGTCGTTTCTCCTACTATCCCTTTCCTATAGTTCCCAGCACAATGCTTCGCATGTGTAAGAGTCATCTCCTGAGTGCTGGTCCTAGATAAAAAAAAAAAAAAAATATCCGTTTGAGAATTATGCAACAACTTGTTTGATTTTTTAAGTTTTTTATTCATCAATAAATAAAATATAAATAATTTTAACGTGAAACTAAAAATAATGCATATTCATATATACCATACATATATAAAAAAAAAATATTAAGCTATGCTAAATTAAGGTGTGGGTTTTTTAATTATAATTAAAATAAAAATTAAGTAAATCTACTTTTTATTTCTTCGAGTTGAATTTTTCTTTTTTTAATTTCAAGTTCAGCTTTCCGTATTTCTAAAATAGATTTTCTGTGCAGATCCTTTTGTTTTAGTTCTGCTTTATATAAATTGAATTTCTCTTCTATAGCTTTACAAATTCTTCTGGTGTATCGTTCTATTTTTCATATTTACTTTTTTAGCTCTAAGCATAGTTCTCTTTGAAGTTTTACCTGTTCTTCTAATAGGCCTTCTTTTCCTTGGTTAATAGTTGTCCTGATTTTTTTTGGCGGAGTTAGAGTACATGTTTCTTTAATTTCATCAACACTGTTGGAATTAGAAGCTAAATTTGGCTCCGGATCTGGCGAAACATTTTGTGGTCTTTTAAGTCCAAATCTTTATGTTGGACAACCATACGCATGTCCAATAAATTAATTGTGGTTCTTCAACAGCAGAAAAAACTAATTTTTTGAAAGGTCCGGTAGGATAGCTTTCTGCTTTGAGCGAGTTTTTTTTATTTCAAAATCGGGTCACACCTTCATCCAACCTTCTCCGGAACGGAATTGGTGGACCAAGACAATTCAAATCTTCGGACACGGTCTTCCACTCTTCTTTAATATTTATGCCCTTTAAACTTTTATTGAAGCTTTTTGCCAAATAAGTTTTTTGCTCCATTATTTCAACCATTTTGGCTAATTGTGCTGTACTTGTGATTTTTATGCTAAAATAAATACATGCATCAGAACAAGATCAGGTTTTATTGAATTATACTTTTTAAATTATTTATGTATTTTCGATTTTTTATAAAATTAGTTTATATTTGAATGTGAAATACATGTTCGCTTAAAATGGAAAAATGTAAACAGCAAACTAATGTACGAAAACAAGAGTAAAAAGTTGACTTAATTTATTTTTACTTCTCAGGATCATGCCTGGTTAAATATATTTTTGCATACTTACATTTTATTGACTTCCATTAAACTCATTTTTTAATAACTTTAAGTAGTGTCGTGATCAAATATTTTAACGACAATTTTTTACACTTTTGACATACAAATACGCCAAACACGGTTTCATTTTAACAGCGTTTTTGTAATAGATTTTGATAAGTGTCGTATTTATTGGCGTTTTTGCCTATCACTTTGCAAAAACGTTAGACTTTCGCCGCAAAAATGCCAAACACAATAAAGGTGAATATTTTTTTTTTTATATCTTGGACCAGCACTCAGGGAATGACCCCTACACATGCGATGCATTGTGCTGGAACTAGGAAATCAGGTTATGGGATGGAGGATAGAGGGAGTAGTGTGAAAGAACATTTGATTTCAATTTTCCCACGTCATAAGGGACAACTCGTGTTCTAGATTTACGTCAGCACCTGCCCATAGGGCCTTATCTGACGGTGGTCTTAACACCGAGTAAATTTCTGAAACGATTTACTAGCGCCCCCAGAGCACTGATAAGCAAATGAGCCCGTAGGCCACCTACTTCCAGAGTTGGGTAGCAAATCATGTATAGTATTCTCTGGTTTCTATAATGCACCTTGTTGAGGTGTTCGAGCGGTCTAAACTCTTGTCACATCAGAATGTTTTTATGTCAAGACCCATTTAACAGTAATACTGTTGGTTCGAAACACATTCCGGTGACTACTGTCGAATGGCAACAGCACCTAGTAGAGTAAAAGTCATATCATTAATATGCGTGTTACGACTTTCACATATTTACGATTATACCAAAAACTCCACTCCCTGCGTAACTTTAGGTAGCAACCACAGCCACTACGAATCCAAACCCAAGCCAGCACACCACCGACCTTTCGGGGTAGACACGATGTCCTCAACCCGGTACCTATAGTACCCCCGGAAGACATCAGTCCTTAAACCCGTACTAGCGAAGACGGTGCGAGGCTCGTACCAGCGCACACCACCGACCTTTCGGGGTAGACACGAAGTCCTCAGGTACCTATAGTACCCCTGGAAGACATCAGTCCTTAAACCCGTACTAGCGAAGACGGTGTGGGGCCGTAGCTGGTCCCGTAGTACTAGATTAGAATCTAACTGGTGTTAAGCAGTCCTTCATCAATCTCTAGTGAGATTTCGAAAAGTCACCTCCTCTATCATTTTTGAACCCCAGAGAGGAACAAGGTAATGCTGCACCTTGAGCTAGGCACCGCGGGGTCGCTTATACACCCGTAAGTTCCGAAAACAAGATTCACAAGTCTCCAGAACTCCCCTGCGGGACGTCATAAGGGACAGGAAAGACCTCTGCATGGAGTTTGTTCCACATACGCGATGTTCGGCCGAAAAATGAGTTCTCTCTGTAATGCGTAGTGCGGTTCGCTGCCAAGTTGACCACAAATGGATGTGCTCTTAATGATGAACGCGTCGTGCGCGTGAATGATCGGGTCACAAAAAAACTTGTGCATTCCATGTTAAAACGATTAAAAGAAGTCATAAAAAATAATGGATACTCAACAAAGTATTAAATTAATTTGAATTCGAATTTTTATGCAAACTTCTCTAATGTGTGAATACTTTTGTGTACTTCAATTAGTGCCTTAATATGAATACTTATATTTTTTTATTTAAAATTTTTGTTAAATTTAGTCATTTATAATATTAAATAAATAACATGTGAATAAATAATTTTGTAGAAAACCAAACTATTATATCTGTTTATTTCAATAATATAGAAGATTGAAAAGAAAATTGATTACTGTGTGAATTTTTTTGTCCGGGTCTGTATGTATAATGGGACCATTTTTGTTTACTCAAATCGGGACGTTCTTTTTCGGCAGTTAGAAGGTTCTGAGTAAGAACTTATTTTGATCAGTTTTATGATATTTATCGAAATAGTATCTAATAGTATGAAACATACCTACATATCGAGCCATAACCGCAAAAAAAGTTAAGCAACACATTTTTCGATTTTTAGTTTTTTATACGAATCAAAATCTTGTCATCATTTACATCACCTGTTAAAATTATGTGACTGTACAAAGTACCGTTACGATTTTATTATAAAAACAAATTTAGCTCAAGTCCAAATTCCTTGTTTGTTTACATTTGCGGTGACAGCGGCTTGTTACTTAAGATAGAATTTTCTTTATCAAATAAGCGTCCAAAATTGCAATAATATTTAAAATAACGCTATTAAATACATTCTTCCCAACAAGAACGCAAGATGTAAATTTGGCGCCATTCGAAGTGTCATTGTTTGACATGTGAACAATTGTTATTGTTTGCTAGTAGAAGGTACGAGGTTAGTAAAAATGGAGCGCTACACGAATGAACAACGCATTCTCATTGTGAAATTGTTTTACCAAAATGGTGAAAGTTTTGCGGCTACAGTTCGCAAATTGCGATCAATTTGGGATCACAATAATGCTCCAAAAGAGTCAACTGTTAAGAGATTAATGGATAAATTTGCTGAAACTGGGTCTGTTAGTGATGATCAATCGAAAATGTCGCAGCTGTACGTGATGATGTCGCTCAAACTCCATCCACCTCAATTCGACACCGAGCTCAGCAAATTGGTGTCTCCAAATCCACTATGCAGCGAATTTTGACGAAAGATTTGCATATTCATGCATACAAAGTTCAATTGACTCAGGACCTGAAGCCAGCTGACCATGGACAGCAAAGGGAGTTCGTTAATTGGATATTGGAGAGACAACATGAAAATGCTGATTTTGCCGATAAAATCATCTTCAGTGACGAGGCCCATTTCCATCTTGATGGCTTCGTCAATAGGCAGAATTGTCGCATTTGGGGTGAGAAAAATCCTCGAGTGATTCACGAGAAGCAAATGCATCCTCAACGTGTCACTGTCTGGTGTGGATTTTGGGCTGGAGGAATCATTTGGCCTTTTTTTTTTTATGAAAATGAGGCAGGTCAAACGCAAACAGTCAATGATGTTCGGTATCGTGAAATGATTCTTGTTGGGACACCCTTTATATACATATATTTATTATTATAGACATTAAAATAACATGTCCGAGGTTGGTGCATTTTATCAAAATTTAATGCATTCATATTTGAATATTTTTTTTCTAAACGCAGCCTTTTAATTACGTGCTCGTTCCATACAGTGATTCTGATACCTCTTCAACTGACTTAAATAATATCATATTTGAGTTTGATGAAAATTGTGTGGGAGAGAGAGGCTATAAGAAGCAGAAAAAATACCTAAAAGGCTACAAAAATTAAAAATCAAAGACACCAGTGTTGAGGTAAACCCATGCATAAATAAAAAATTTGGAAATTCGTGTGGCAATAATTTTAGTGAGTCCGACAGAGTACAAATAAATGAAAATTTTTATGGACTTGGTAACAAAATACGACAAAAAGATTGGCTGATTTCTTGTACTAAGAGATGCAGTATTAAAAGACGAAAGGCAAAAAACATCAAAAGGCATTACAGATATAATTATTTCATAAATTTTAATAATAAAAGTTTAAAAGTATGCCAGCAATTTATACTAAAAACTTTGCATATATCTCAAATGATGCTAAGATCTGCAAGAAACAGCACAAAATCTTTAAATATGTATAAAGAAAATACAAAGAAAATTACTCCTCACAATAAGTCGGAAGAAGCAATCGTATCGTTGTTAAAATCTTTTATTGAACAGTTACCAGCTGTCCCCTCTCTTTACTGCTGAAACAAGAGTAATAAATTATATCTGGCTCAGGAATTTCGAAACATAAAGGGGGTATATCAACTTTATATAGAGCATTTGAAAACTATAGATAAAAAACCATTCCAGTTGTCGCTAAGAGTATTTCGCGCTATCTTCAAAAACAGCTTTAATCTAGGTTTCCATTTACCTGAGAAAGATAAATGTATCACGTGTGAAAATTATAATAACTTAGTTAGTGAATCAAAAAAGACAATGGAATCATCACAAGCGTATCAAATGCATATAAATGATAAATAAAAAGCTAAGAAAATTTGTTTGGAAGAAAAAGAGTCAGCTTTGTGTACGTCTTTTGATTTGCAAAAGGTTTTAAATACTCCTCATGGTAAAATAATAACACTATTTTATTCACGAAAGTATGCTATTTATAATGAAAGTTTTTATGGAAGCGGTACTAGAAACGGTTATTGCTTTTTGTGGTGAGAAAGTGGCGGAAAAAGAGCAGCAATAAAATTGCAACAATTGTATTCCAATCATCAATCTTTATTGCGATAGTTGTACAGGACAAAACCGTAACTGCTCTCTGCTTTAACTTATTTTATTGAAAAATCGAATTTCATAAGAAGTATAAAAATTAACGTATTTGTTGCCCGGACATACTTTGATGCCCCTCGATTCCATCCAGAGCACCATTGAATCGTTTATTCGTAATCGAACTGTTTGGGCACCAAGCGAGTGGTATACAATAATATCTTACGCACGAACTTGCCCAAAAAAATATTATTGCACTGAATTGAACCATTACGATTATAAAGATTGGAAAATATTTTCTCTGGCAATGTTTCCAAACTCAATAAAACTTCCTTTTTTGAATCTACGTTCTGCTTTATTTGAAAAAAGTAATCCTAACATGGTACTTAAATATGGTTATTTTGATGATTCTGTAATCAAAAGTTATAATTTAAATTCGATTCCACGGTCTAGCCGAAACGCTAATATTATCAGCGCTGGGCCTACTTCATTATATAAGAGAATTTTAAATATTTCTTTAACAAAATATAATGATTTAAAATTACTTTGCGATAAAAACATATACCAGCCAAATTTCACCATGAATTTTTCAATTTAAAATATCACAAATCCATCAAAGATTCACTACCCGAAACTGACCAAGAAGATATCTAAATAATAAAATTTTTATTTTAATACATATATTCTTTTTTTATTAATAAATATTATGTACATATTTTCAGTATATTAAAAAATACTGTGTTTGTGTGTGTGTCTTTATGTGTAAAACAGAGAATATGAATTTTGTTCGTGTGCAGTGCCACCTACAAACCCAAATATCAGCTTTAATGGTTACTCAGTACAAAAACTTATCATAAAAACAAAGTCGAGAAAGACAGTTGATATGCAGGCACAGGGAAAGCTTTTTTATATCGACTCTCAGTGACATTAAAGTAGAGATACGAGACTAAATTCCAGCCAGTAAAGCTCTCACTGTACATGTGTTTAAAACAAAACCTACAGACCACAATATTTCATGTAGTTTTTGCTTTCATTCTGTAATTCAATAAAACAAGAAATTAACTTCAAATATGCTAAACTTTAATGTTTTACAACAAGTGTTGCCAGATTGAAAATTTGTGGGTGCAAAGTGTTCTGCAAGGCGAGCAAATTTTAAACTGCAAAATGATATAATTTTTTTTTTTTTTGGAACAGTGCTCAAGAATGTCTTCTACGTTTGCAAAGCATTACACCACAACTTACTTGGATAGAGTGGACACAGCTGGTGTAATGATAAGAAAGTACTAAATTTTTCAAGAACCCAGAGCGCAGACACAATAGAAAACGTTTTGGCTGAAGCAGGTTTTGAACCGTAGATCTTCTGGCTGTAGTTTCAGTGAGTTATTTACTCATACAACACAGCGCACCCAAATTATGAAAATATGACAGATAAAGATGCATTCAACATTTTTCTATTATTTAACACAAAATTGGGCAATTTTATTGCATGATAAAATTAAAGTCGTGGACAACGAATTTTAATTATCAAAATTTTATTTTAAAATAATCCATGTCATGTGGCAATGCCATAAATGCTGAAAACAAGGCTTGCAAATGATATAGAAATTTTTTTTATCAAAATTCGTGCTGTGTGACAAATGAGTTTCGTAAATTACATCCCTTTTATGGTCGTCTTAATTGACCCACTGAACAAGCTATTCCAGCTGTTGTGACCCAACTTCGCAGCAGTTTCACTTTATTGGAGATTTATCTACTAAACCATATGCGAGAGTGCGTACCGAGGAAAATATTTTTTTTTTAACTTGGACCAGCACTCAGGGAATGACCCCTACACATGCGATGCATTGTGCTGGAACTAGGAAATTAGGTTATGGGAAGCAGGATAGGGAGTGTAGTGTTTATGGACATTTAATTTGTATTTTCCCATGTCAAAAGTGGCAGGAAATACCTCGGCAGCGAATTTGTTCCACATACGCGATGTTCGGCCGAAAAATGAGTTCTCCCTGTAACGGGTGGTGCGATTTGCCGCCAAAACGACCACAAATGGATGAACGCGTTGTACGCGGGAATAAACGGGCTTCGGGAACTAGTTCCCTGATTTCACCAGAGCACATTCCATTGTAGTACCGATAGAACAACGAAACACACCCCACATTGCGACGATGCTCAAGGGAGTCAGTGGAGGTGGCTACTCTACCGTCCCCAATGAGATTCTTTGCTGTTGTATCGGCCAGTGTAAATGAATTGTAATGATGTGCGATGATCACCGAAATTTTTTTTGCCCTAAATGGAAGGACAAGTGGTTTCATAAGGTTTGTTTAAAAGAAAATGTTAATTTTGTTTTCTCCGATTACAATGACGTGGTACATCATGAGTTCTTGCCAACAGGTCGTACGGTTAATAAGGAATACTACAAGGAAGTTAAGCAACGTTTGCGTAAAGCTCTAACGATCAGAATTCTGGAAAATAAATCATGGATTCTGCATTACCCTAATCAATCCTGAACCTCCTTATTCACCAGATTTGGCTCCCTGAGACTTGAAAGGAAAGCGTTTTGCCACAATTGATTAGATAAAGTCATACAGGCCTGTTCTGCAAACCACTTTTTGTCAAAGGGATTTGAAATCACTGAAATGGTGTTCTGCACACAAAAATTTTAATAATCTCGTGATTTGAAATCGTCAGCTAAATAACTGACGATTTGGAATCACTGGCTTATTTTTTTATGTATTTCGTTTAGAATTTAATAAACATGCTGTAATATATTTCATGTGATTTGTTTTCTATTTATATTTTTGTAATAAAATTGGGTTTGCTACATATAAAAACTTAAATATGAGCAAATTTGTAAGAACATTTTCTTATCTTGAAAAAAAACTCCACATATTAAATAAAAAGAAAATTAATTATACCGATTTTTATAAAAGAGAAAACTCCATTTTGGCCCTTAAAGTGAGTTAGCAGATTTTTAGCGCTTGATTATAATGAACATGTGGCAGCACATGATTTTTTCTCTTTAAAAAGTTGGTGTAAAGAAATTAAAGTTTGGCAACAAGAAGAATACTAGAATTATTAAGGAAGAAAAAAAAAATGTTGAAACTTCTTTTGTTTTAAGGAAAAATATGCAGAGCCAACAGGTGGCAAGTGGTTTTGCCCCACTACCCTTCTGCCCATTTAACGCTTCAGGTTTTTATTTTTATTTGGCAATTGAAGAGTAGTGGGTGCATGTGCATGCTCGTGCCATAAGTCAGTTAAACATGCATAAATAAGTGTAATTGTGTGTATGTGTGTGTGTGTGTGTGTGTTGCACATTTTGTTGAATGGCATTGCAGCATGTCGTAAATTTGTAGCAATTTATTGTTACTGGTTTCTTCCTTGAGTTTCAGTTCTTTTTTTTTTTTCTCACCCACCAGCCACAAAAACAACGACGTTGTTCAATTTCCTTTGCTACTGTTTCCTTTGAAATGTTCCAGTAATTCATTTGCTATTTACCAGCCACTGCAACAATCCGTTGCATGAGGATATGTGCACATGTGTGTGTGTGTGTGTGTGTGTGTGTGTGTGTGTGTGTGTGTGCCAATGTGTCTCTATTTGCAAACATATGTATGTCACACTCACAGCGTGTAAAATGGAATTTTCATTTTCATTCTTAATCAGAATGTAAATTGAATATAGTTTTTCCAGCTTTATTCTTAAAAAAACATGTAGATACGTATGTACTTATATATGTGTATACACACATACACATTACTACACTTTCCCGGAGAAGCAGAGTTTGTAATTAAGTTGTATTTGAGTTACTTTTTCCATAATTTTATGTGTAAAACCAAGCTACGTGTAGTAGATTATTTTATCTTAATCAACACTTTCCTTGCCAGCAGGTCACAGAGTGACAGACAATAAAGCTTAAGCGACAAAAACAACCGTTATTTTGCAAATTCGCAAATAAAATTAGTTGCATTATATATATAAGACAAAATTGTACTTATATTCTAAATTTTAAGTTAATCAGGTATGTGATAGAAATCGATCGATTTGAAAAGTAAATCGTCTTTAGAAATCGACAGTAGTGTAATGAATTTCGATCGATTTCATATTCCATATTTGTTTCGTTCCCATATATCTTCTCTAAATACAACTGTATAAAATCTAATAAGACAACTGTAAAATATGTAAACATATGTGTATGTGAGTGAAGTTTGTAAAATATTTAAACAAAATAAAATAAAATTTGTATCAACATTATCATTTTTATTTATAAAGTTCTTTTTTTTGCTGCGGTTTTGCTAATTCTCTTGGAAGAAAATAATAGGATGAATAGCGAAAATATTCTAAGAAAACGTTTAAGAGATAAATCGGATCCCTTAAATTTGCCAGATGAAATGTAGGTATTTAAATTTTTAAATTTCACTTCTATATTAACTAGTATTTATTTAAATAGATTTGTTGAATATTTTCGTTTAAATAAGGACGGATTTATAATCATTTTTCATTTATTTTTTTACTTTTTTTTTTTGTATATTTTCTTACATTTTGTTCAAGTAAAATTAAACGATTTGAAAACGAATTTAAACTGGCATTATCGAAATGCGTCACATGTTAAAAACGTCTTTTTTTTCAATGAAACAAGAGGGAATATGAAATCGTCACATACAAATTCATCACACTATTTGTAGATTTCAAAACGTTTTACCGCCGAAAACGATTTTCATCACATACCTGAATAATTCAATTTAAAGCGAAGATATTAAAAAAAAGCTTCTGTAAAGTTTTGTTTTTTGCACTTAAGATTTTTTTGCGTTTATGACTCGATATGTACAATGTACATACATGCTAGTTTGGTTTTAAATAATAAAATTCGTGGCATGCTTTCCTAATATTCAACAGCGGAACTTGTGACTGGGTTGCAGTTGTCCACATTTTGCTCATTAAAAAAAATACTCTTTCTACTGGTATCAGGAATAATATTCAATTAAAAGACAGAAGCTTTCTTGTTTAAGACGTTATTGTGTTTTTGAATAGTTTCAAAGAGCTTTCGGCGAGGTATTTATGTTATGACATTCAGTTACTTTTAGCGGTGTGATGTAGTTAAAAATTAATAAAAGTTCGTCAAACAGTTCTGTGTCGTGTGTCACATACAGCTACGTTTTTTAATTCTGCCCAATATAG
This sequence comes from Dexiosoma caninum, assembly GCA_963924685.1. Classification (NCBI taxonomy): domain Eukaryota; kingdom Metazoa; phylum Arthropoda; class Insecta; order Diptera; family Tachinidae; genus Dexiosoma; species Dexiosoma caninum. Next base: position 51,811,451 of record OZ004729.1, read on the forward strand.
TATCTCTAATTCTTTAGTGAAAACTGATGTCCAGTGTCTCAATTATCGCGGCTTTTTTATAAAAATCTCCTGCCGAACTTTTTACAAACTATTCACCAGTATTACTGTCACTATTTTTCAATTTCACCATCAATCTACGGACTGTAATTGAAAGAAACTGCTATCATTTCTGAACGTTGGTGCAAGCAACTCAAAAATTACTATGTACTTTTCAGAAGATGATAAACATGAGAAATTGTTTATAAATTTTCCAATTTGTGAACTACGCTACAGGAAAATCTGGACAATCGGCAACACCGGGACGGAGATCAAGAAAACGGGACTGTCCCGGTGAAATCGGCACATATGGTCACAATAATGCTTGGATGATTCAGCACCTTCTGCTGAAGGGGTGATATGTTAGAAAGTGACTTAGTTATGAGCGTATGAGAACCAGCCTGTGGTACATTCCCCTTATCTTTTGATGCGTTAATATCGGTGACAGCTTTTTTAGCAACTGTTTAATTTTCGAGTTATCACTGTTTTAGCTAAAACGCGAAACAACATTTTTTTGGTTCCAAAATAAAAAAATTCGGTCACTTTTCACAATTATCTTTTAGCACTTTTTTATTTTTTTCTTCAATATGGCTATCCTATAAGTTGTATTTATTACGATAGCAATGAGTCGGGATCCAAAAAATTACAACTCTATATCAATCACATCACAGCGAACACAGGGTGATCGAAAATGAACTTTCTCAGTGTTTTGCAAAAATTAAAAATCCTTAGTAAATTTTAATTTTAAAAAATTTCAAAGAAAAATAAATTTTAAATACTAATTTTTTTTGTGTCTTAGAAATTTTTAAACTTTTTTTAAAAAAGAAAAATCTCACTTAATAGAGTATAAATCCTCCGCGTCAAAATCCTCTTTTGTAGTGCAAAGCCTACCCTATATACGCAACAGAACTATTTTTCTATCTCAAGGTCAGATATTTTGTGCAAAATTTATGAATACAAAAGTTTAAAAAAAAATAGTTTTCTGCACAGATTTAGAAAATAACAAATTACATAGTTGAAATACCTAACAAACCGGAAAAACATTTAAAATATGTAAATAGCAGCTAAAACACTTGTACAATACACACTTGTTATTTTTTAAGATAAAAGTAGGTATGTTTTACCTTTTAATAGGGATTAGGTTCAGTCTTTTTTATGATTAAAAAAATTTAATTTTAGGTAGTTGCAAGAAAATATATGTATGTATAGAAATGTTTGCATAATTATTATGCATTATAATTTAAACAATTGCAAAGTAATCTTATAGAGATTTCGCTGATATTTATTTCGAACAAAAAGATGTAAACAATATAATGTTGCGCATAGCCAACAATAAATTTTATAAGATCTGTAATCTACAAGAAATTGGAGTACATAAAACAAAAATTTTCAATTTTTCACTGAGTTTGAAAAAACGGCACAGTGAATACTTCCACTGCAGGGAAAAGATGTACAAGCGTCACAGGAGTTGTTATCAAAGAAACTTATTTTTGAGAGTTCATCTACAACTGCTAGAGAAAGTGGAAAAATGGTCGACCAGCAAAACCCATTGACGAATGCAGTGAAAGATCTCGAATACGAAGGCTTGAGAATTGCAATGGAGAAGTTTATCAAAGAATCATTAAGGATTCATTTTTGCAACAAATTCAACCAACAGAAAATAAATTTTGTATTTTTCCGGAGTATCGGGATTTAGTTTCTGTCAAAAAAGAATGTTTACCTTCACAAACTGCTACTAGTGTCACTTCAGTTCAGTAGGAATAAAATTGGAAGATATTCTTGAACATACTGCAAAACGACTGCTGAAGACGCTTGATGCTCCTCATTTGAAAAATGGTCAGCTCTCAAATGCTAATTAAGTAAGATACTCGTATATTGACTAAATTAAATATGTGTGACATTAAATTATATTACGCAGTAAAAATTAAATTATCTCAATTAAGAATGCATGTCTGAGCATGGAAGCGAAAAAAATATCACAGTATTTAATTGCAAAACGGATATGTTCATATTCAAACAATATTATTTGTCTTAAATAAAGAACATGATGGTAAAATATCTATATATATACATGACTTCTGAAGACTGTGTTACTTTGGCAACCTCAAAAACATGTTCGAAAAAATCAACCAGCTGACTGACTGCTAAAAAATAAATGTAAACCACGACCGAAAATAGAATACAACTCTCATGTATGGGCCGGTGCTTCACAGACTATTTTGAAGTTACTCGACCGTGTACAAGAAAGGGCGAAGAAACTCATAGGAGACAGTAGGGTAGCCAACTCTATTGACTCTCTTGAGCATCGTCGCAACGTGGGGTGCGTTTCGTTGTTCTATCGATACTATAATGGGAGGTGTTCTAATGAAATCAGGGAACTTGTTCCCGAAACAATGTCATTCGCGCGCACGACGCGATCATCATTAAGAGCGCATCTATTTGTGGTCGATTTGACGGTGACTCGCACTACGCATTACAGGGAAAATTCGTTTTTTGGCCGAACGGCACGTATGTGGAATAGACTACCCGCAGAGGTGTTTCCTGTCACTTTTAGCTTGGGAAGATTTAAATCAAATGTCAATAAACACAACTCCCTCTGTCCTCCTTCCCATGACCTAATTTCCTAGTTCCAGCACAATGCATCGCATATGTAGTCATCCCCTGAGTGCCGGTCCAAGACAAAAAAAAAACAATTATTTACAAAAAAAGCAGTGTTCTTACAAAAATAAATAGAAAACAAATCACATGAAATATATTATAGCATTTTTATTAAATTCTAAACAAAATACATAGCAAAAATAAGTAAGTGATTTCAAATCGTCAGTCATTTAGCTGACGATTTCAAATCACGAGATTATTAAAATTTATGTGTGCAGAACACCATTTCCATGATTTCAAATCACTTTGACAAAAAGTGGTTTGCTGAACAGGCCTGATAAAGAGAAAAAGAGAAGTAACGCTCAGGCAATAATTGCCTACTACTACGTGTTACCTTCTACAGAACACGGATGGTGATAGAAATGCAAGGTGGTGAAGGGATAGACAGAGGAAATTTTCATTATCTATATTATAACTCTGCTTTTGCACGTTGCGTCAGTTGGCCACGGAATCCGATGAACATAGTGAACGATACATCAAACTTGTGAAAAGCGTTATAAAGGAAAAACATTCATTTTCTTATAGCTGAAAGATGTTTGACATTGTTTGGTTACTGCATAGAGCTAAACGAAAAACGTAATATATTCTTCATATATATGTATATGTAGGAACAAGCTAAGCCGCTAATTTTCTATTTGTACGATATTTAACAAAATTAGCCATAGACTACATTTACATTATTGCTTATTTCTAGTATTAAAGTAGAATTTTGTACTTTTTGTGTTCGGAGAGTTACAGTACAATTGTTCGAAAATATTTTCGTAGAAAATTTCAACTAATTAAATTCTTGGTTAAATGGCGATTTTTGTCAAAAATACCAAAAAAGACCCATTCTCTGAAAAGACAGAGGATAATGTAAACTAACAAATTATTTCTTGTAATGTTCTTAATAAATCTTCTGAACACATCATATACCAAAAACGGAAGAATGGCTGCCTTTCTAAACGTCAACTGCTTTGCAGTGTGACAATGTCTCATGTTCCTAAACGCAACCGTGCAAACTTTGACGATGCATTGGATTCTTAAAGTCATCAGATGCACAGTTAATGCGCAAATAAACGCAACAACAGCATCATTTACATTGACAATGCCGACTAAAACAGAAAGGTAAAAAATTTCAATGAAATAAATACTTAATTTCAATTAAAAATTTAATTTTTTTTATTAAATAATAATTATTATTCATATTAACTGAATATATTTTGGGAATATCTCTTTATATATGATTTTAATTGTGCTTTTTTCCCTTGAAAAATATATGTGAAATTTTTTATTACATACTTCATGATATTCTCATAAAGTATTTTTTTTTTAAAAGCAAACTCAATAACTGAGGAGGAAAGCATATCCATATAGTACTATTTCGCTAATGCTTAGTTAGCTCATCAGTGGATTTTTCCTAATTTTTGAATACAAACCTAAGATTTAAATGTTTAAAATTCAACTAATCAATCGAGAATTGACGTTGAACACCAAACACAAAACCAAAAATCTATAAACAAAAACATAACAATCCACGAGTTTACTTTTTTTATAACACACATATTTCTATTTTTATATTTTTCTTTTTATCTACACTAGGCTTGTCATCGGCCAGCATAACTAATGTATTTTGAATCAAATGAAAAATGATTGCCATCGGCCATCCTAGTTATTATATTATATATTATTATAGTTATTGAGTTTTTTTTTTTTTTTTTTTGTCTTGGACCGGCACTCAGGGATGACCCCTACACATGCGATGCATTGTGCTGGAACTAGGAAATTAGGTTATGGGAAGGAGGATAGAGGGAGTAGTGTTTATTGACATTTGATTTAAATCTTCCCATGCTAAAAGTGACAGGAAACACCTCTGCGGGTAGTCTATTCCACATACGTGCCGTTCGGCCAAAAAACGAATTTTCCCTGTAATGCGTAGTGCGAGTCGCCCTCAAATCGACCACAAATGGATGCGCTCTTAATGATGATCGCGTCGTGCGCGCGAATAACCGGGTTTCGGGAACAAGTTCCCTGATTTCATTAGAACACATCCCATTATAGTAACGATAGAACAACGAAACGCACCCCACGTTGCGACGATGCTCAAGAGAGTCAATAGAGTTGGCTACCCTACTGTCTCCTATGAGTTTCTTCGCCCTTTCTTGTACACGGTCGAGTACCTTCAAAATAGTCTTTGGAGCACCGGCCCACACATGAGAGTTGTATTCCATTTTCGGTCGGATGTAGGCGGTATAAATAGTGAGGAGATCAGATGGGGTGAAGTATGTCTTACACCGCCTTAAAAAGCCTAGGCACTTGAATGCTTCCTTTGAGACCTGAAAAATGTGCTCAGTCCATCGGACATCACACTGAATTTTCATGCCAAGAACATCAAGAGCGTCTGATTCCTCAATGTTTATGCCACCCATTTTTACAGATGAGGCAGCGTGATCGTGCATACGGCGGTGTGTTAGCATGCAGCATTGGGTCTTTTGGGAATTGAAATCGACCCTATTCGCGTGACCCCATTCCAATATTCTCGTGAGGTCACCTGTTAGCGAATCATTCATATTCTGCCGCGTCGCCGCGATCGTAGTTGATGTCGGCCTACGATCGAATGAATATGAATGGCAGATGCTGCTGTCATCTGCGAAAGAGTGGATAGGGTTTGAAGTATGACATAGGAGGTCATTAAGAAAAATAAGAAATAGGGTAGGAGAAAGAATGGAGCCTTGTGGTACCCCTGAATTGATCTTGAACTCGTTTGATGAGATCCCGTCTATAACAACTCTTATAGCGCGATCCCTGAGAAAGCTCGATATAAATCGAGAGAAGATATCACCGACACCAAAAGCAATAAGTTTGGACAAGAGTGCTCCATGCCACACTCTGTCGAATGCTTTTGAAATATCTAGAGCTACTACCTTACTTTCGCCAAAATGGTGGATTGATCGACACCATTTTTCCGACAGGAAGGCTAATAAATCACCCGTGGAACGTCCTCCACGGAAGCCATATTGCCGGTCGTTAAGTAAGCTATTGGACTCCAGATATTTCATAAGATGGAAATTTAGCATACTCTCCATTACTTTAGAAATGGTAGAGCATATTGCGATTGGGCGATAATTTTCAGGGTTGCTTGCCTCTCCCTTCTTGGGGATCGGCGTAACATTTGCAACTTTCCAGCACGACGGAAATTCACCTGCATGATAGAGGGTGCTGAAAAGGATTGCCAGAGGACGCGATAACGTCGAAGAGCACTGCTTCAAGACCAGTGCCGGAATTCCATCCGGGCCAGGAGATTTATTTATGTTGAGGTCCGATAAAACCCTTTTAACTGCACGAGCCCGAAAGTATATCTTTGGCATAGTTACGGATACACGCTCGGATGCGGGCAGTGGTTGATTGCTTTCCGGCAGGTGAGAATTACCTGCAAACATTTCAGCTAGGAGGTTAGCTTTATCAACCGGGTCTGTGAATATTTGATCAGCCTTTAAAAGAGACGGGATAGAAGAACTAGCATTTCCCTTAACTCTTTTAACGAATGACCAGAAGCTTTTACTTCCCCGTGGGGCAGTAAGAACTTTAGCGCGAAGACTCTGCTCGTACAAAGCTTTTGCACGTCTTAGCGCTTTGGTACACGAAGTTCTCGCCCTTTTGCGCATCATATCAGTATCTGCGTTTTTATTATTCCGCCAGACACTAAATGCTTCCTCTCTGGATCTGACTGCAAGTCTGCACGTCTGATTAAACCAAGACTTTGGTCTAGGCCTAATCGAAATTTGCTTTGATGGTATGAACGTTTTCATACCAAGCATTATTATATTTTGGACCATTTTAGCCATGGCATTGACATCATTGTCGAGGAAGCAGAGCCTCCAATTGAAATGCCGAAAGAAATCGTTGAGCTCAGCCCAACGTGCCTTTTCGTAAATATATTTCAAACGTTTCATAGCTGGCGGTGAAACGCCTCGAAGTTCCGCAAACGAAAAGGAGGCAGAAATGGTGCAATGATCCGAATTACCGAGATGTGCGCTAATATTCATTTCATACTTTTCAGGGTGTGACGTGAGAAAAAGGTCGAGGGTGTTGTGTTGGTGCCCGTCAACACATGAAATATGTGTTGGTTCATTCACTAATTGCGCAAGGTGATTGTGCGCTGCGAATAGCTCAGCATATTGGCCTTCTGGAGTTGTATTGCTCGAATTTTGTAAAAAAAAAATACTTTAGGAGAATATCATAAAGTATGTAATAATAAATTTCACATATATTTTTTAAGGGAAAAAAGCACAATTAAAATCATATATAATTATTATTCATATTAATTGCTTTCGAAAATTATTTTTTCCGCAGGCATTGTTTTTTTTTATAATGCAAAGCAAACAGATGTTTCTAAACGTCGACGATTTTGCAAAGTTTAAAATGACAATGCATGATTTGTGAGGTTGGTAAAATATTACTGCTTTACTTAAACACTGCTTTGACATTGCATGCAGATGTTTAGGAAGGCAGCCTATCACACGAATTTCTTTTGACATTTTAAAATGCCGATACACGTACATGTCTTCTTTTTATTTCCCTCTGCTAGAATCAGTTAGCAGAACCTTGCTATTTTTTTCGTATTGTACAGTGCAATTAATCTCTAATATTGAAGAATATTATGTACTACAGGGTGGCACAAAAGAGCTATATTGTTTAAATGGTTTATAACTTTTTTATTTATGTGATTATTATAATTTTTTTTTAAATACAGTATATTATTGGGGATTTTTTGCAATTAGCTTTGAAAAATGATAGCCTGTAAGTGATGTCCATTTTCTGCTTCGCACATACGTAACTTTTCGCAAAATTTCGGTTGTAATGACCATGATTTCATTTCGAATGTTTCATAATTAATTCCCCGTCTTCTTCACAAAATGCTGAAAAAAACAAAGAAAAAGCAATAATAAAAAAGTTATAAAGAATTCAAACCACATAGCTCCTTTTGTGCCATTCTGTATATATATCCTGTATATACAGTATCGGCCAAAACCTAAGCACCCCTACAGTACATTTTTTTTAAATGATAATTTTTTTAAGAAAACAGTTATTAAAATTTTTTATTTTTATTTTTTTTTTATTTATTTATATCTTTATTATTGAAAAACACAAACTTAAGAAATTCAGAATTTAAAAAAAAAAGTTATAATTCAAAAAACATTTTAAGTCGCAAATATAAGCGGACGAAACTAAAGCACCCCCAATTTAAGGTACAAAAAAAAACTATTGAAATCAATATTTCGTTGCGAATCCTTTATTCTGGATGACACACGCACATCTTTTAGGCATAGAGGATATTAAATTATTAATTATATCAGGTGATATGGCTTCCCAGGCAATTTTTGCGGCTTCAAATAAATTTTCTTTGGTTTTGCAATTTTCTCGGTTGAATTTTAAGTTAACGATCTCCCACAAGTTCTCGATTGGGTTAAGAGCTGGCGACTGGGCAGGCCAACGGGGAACTTCTATCAAACCACTCCTTAACCACTTTTGACGTATGTTTTGGGTCGTTATCATGCTGGAATGTCCATTTAAGTGGCATTTATTCTTCAGCATAAGTCAACATCACGTCTTTTAATATTTCACGATACATGAAACGATCCATAATTCCATCAATCTTATGAATTGGCCCAATCCCTTGCCCAGAGAAACAACCCCAGACCATTATGTTGCCGCCTCCATGTTTTACAATGCCATTGCAATATTTAGGATTCAACCGTTGTCCATTTGGTCTGCGTACACGCCTTATGCCATCTGAATACTTTAAATTAAACGTAGATTTGTCAGAAAACAGCACAGTTCTCCATTTTTGGACACTCCAGTTGAGATGGGCCTTGGCGAATTCAAATCTGGCTTTTTTTATTTTTTGACGATATAAAAGGTTTTTTTGTTGGTCGTCGACTGAATAATCCGGCCTCTACCGCCCTTCTGCGAATCGTTCTTTCGCTAATTTTTAAATCTAAGCGGTTTCGTATGTGACTAGAAGATGCTGTAGGATCATTTTGGATTGTCCTTTTAATTAAGGAGTCTTCATGTCGCGAAGTTTCACGTGACCTTCCTCCAGAATGAGTAGGAGATGTGCGACCAGTCTTCAAAAACTTTTTAATTAGCCTAGTAATAATTGATCTGTTGATCGAATATTTTGCACTCAATTGATGTCTTGATAAGCCGGCTCTCCAATCATCAAGAATTCTAATTTTAAATTCATTTGAGTACTTATTGCGTGCCATTACTCTTATCTCAACTAAAACTTTAAAACAATGACAATTTTCGCATAAATTCTAACAAGTTCTGCTTCCTAACACTGCAGCTTAATCTCTGCTGAATTTTTGGAGTGTAGGGTAAGTAATACAGTAATGTCGCAGTAGCGTAGTAAAATTTTCTAAACGCAATATTAGGGGGTGCTTTAGTTTAGTCCGCTTATATTTGCGACTTAAAATGTTTTTTGAATTATAACTTTTTTTTTATTAAATTCTGAATTTCTTAAGTTTGTGTTTTTCAATAATAAAGATATAAATAAATAAAAAAAAAAAAAAAAATTTTAATAACTGTTTTCTTAAAAAAATTATTTAAAAAAAATGTACTGTGGGGGTGCTTAGGTTTTGGCCGATACTATACATATATTATTTGTTTTGCGTACTTGTGAATTTTTACACACATTATTCTTATGTTCTGTTTCGTGTAAAATATTATAAGTGATTTTTTTAGCAACTACTTCCCAAATATTAATACCTGTGTTTTAGTCAAACTATAGGGGTTTAATTAGGCTTGACTAGCCTGAATTTGATGTCCCCTAGGCGGTAACACCAAGATTTTATATTATTTGAAAAAAAAAAATTGTTCTGTCAATTATATAAAAGTATTTTGAAAAAAATGTTTCTTTTCTTTTTCATAAAAATTTAAAATAACTTGAAATTCATATGAAAATTTAACAATTATAATAGAAAAACTTAAAATTATTATTGCATGAAATAAATTCTCCCCATTTTCGATTAACTAAATATCTATAATTTTGAGTTATCTTATCTATATCTGCCTTAAAATTAATTCTTCTATCTATTGGTACTATTATCTCTAACATTTGTAACATGTAACGACGTTTGTAATTATCCTCTATTCAATATTTCTACTTCATCAAATTTCGGAATGTGATTCAAGTTCGTGATACCCGTAACAAATACTCGTACCTCCAAGGATATGTCTGAGGTTTGTTGGTAATTTGTAACTACATCTCTGAGCTTTAATACCGGTGATGTATCCACCAATGGATTAAATCTTATATTCGCCACTCTTTCCGTCAGTGCTTGGCAATATCGCTCGCTTTCACTAAGCTATGCGTTCTTCACTGGTTGTGATTTCTAGTGGGCGACGAGAGTCGAAGGTCACTTCCCTTTTTTTGTTTTTTAGATGAATCCATTGATTTTAATTTCACTGTTATCGGGAAGACTTTATTCCCTGGTGATTTTTATTATGCCTTATAAAGATATTTTTTAACGTACTTCTGTAAAGGGTTACTTAATTTTTCCTTTTACAAAATCCTGGATCGCCAATTAAAGTTTTCACTTATTTGAATTTTAAAAAAATCGTTTTTTTAGACAACTATGCGTCCTTTCATAATTCTAAAACTTGTTGAGTATAGTTCAGTACTTATATGAATATGACACACTAATGCACTTCAGAAAAATTGTAGTCTGAAACTGGGGTTGGTTTTGTAGTCAACGTGCAGACTACTTCAGCCATTCCCCTTTTGTTTTATACGATACAAAATCAGATAAATCACATGTCAATAAGTGCTGTCAATCTGGATATGTATGGTATTTGACAAAATTTACAGCAGGAGACTTCGCTGCCAAACGATTCACAATTTTTTGTCCACTCTTTCAGGAGATATATACAAAAAATGACTTTTCAATGACCTCATTAGATACAACTTCATCGATTTTTTCAAACTCGAAAGCAGCACGCAAAAAGTTCATATTTTGATTAGGGCATTCAGAATTTTTAAATTTATCAATTGTATCATCGAAGCCATTCATCTCGTTTCATGTTGTTCCATGATTCAGCGAATCAGTTTTTTGTGTTACCCGATTCAATTTTGGGAGCACCTAGAAACTTAGCCGCTCCGTTGTAAATAACTGCTATACGACATTAGGTAAAATGCGAAATGTTTTTATGACTTATCTGAAACTGGGGTCGATCCCAAGACTTTTTGGTTTTGTAATCAACGTGCAGACTACTTCAGCCATCGCCAATAACAATAAAGAAATATTTACCAACTACAATTAACTATAGCAACAACAATAAGAAAATGGTGAGCATCTGGTTATTGAAGAAATTGCTGTGGTATAAGTGTTTACACTTTCCTCTCACGTTTTTAGAAATTTTTCTAAACTATAAGATTTTACATTTTATTAGGGTGGTGTAATATTGCAAAAGCAAATAAAGAAAATAACACAATTGCACAAAAATCTTTTACAGTTGAACAGGTTCTTACGACTTATACTTTTTATTTTATTTGAAGTGTGATAGTGTGAAAGCAAAATGATATTACTTTAGGTTTTTTGGTAGTTGCACCAAATCTCTTAGATTTCTTTCTCACAAAAGCCGTAAGACTTGTATTATAGTCTGAAAGGCCCTTTAATGCAGCGTTTAAAAAACTGCAGTCAATGTAGCAGAAGTCGTAAGTTTTTTCTATTTTTTCGACTTCTCTTTTTGTCACTACACAAACACAACCTGCAGTTTAAGTTAATGCTTCTTAAAATACGAAGAGTCGAAGTCAAAGAAAAATAAAAAAACGAAAAGTTCAAACAGTTGTAGTTGAAGTACAGCCAAAAAAACGAAGAGTTCAAACAGTTGTAGTTGAAGTACAACCAAAAAAACGAAAAGTTCAAACAGTTGTAGTTGAAGTACAACCAAAAAAACGAAAAATTCAAGAAGTCGTAGTTGTTGTAGAATTTAAAATGTTGAAAGAAATACAATCTTCGGTTACCAGTCCAATATATTATTATTTTATTTATTATTATTATTATTTTAAAATTCATATGCATACATATTTATGTATGTGTTGTATGTATGCAAAAATAACAGAAAAAACACACAATGTCTTTAATGCTTTAACTTCGGAATTTATCAAAAGTTGTAGTCAGTCAAACATAAGAATGATCGAACATGTCAACTTCTGTAATACCACGTTGTGTTTACTTTTTTATTTTTAAAGTCTACAAAAACTACGACTTCTTGCGACTTCTTCTTTTTGTATTATACTTCAACTACAACTGTTTGAACTTTTCGTTTTTTTATTTTTCTTTGACTTCGACTCCTTGTATTTTAAGTAGCAGAAGCAAAAGTAGTAGACAAAACAACTCCACATATCAGAAGTTTTTAAACGCTGCTTTAATGCGTTGAATGTTGCCGGCAGATCGTAGATTTAATCCCTTAAAATTTTTCTCATATGCATAAGCATCTATGAGCTCCTTAACTTAAAATATTAATGCGCTGTCACCATCTGTCGCTTCTCTAAACTATTCTTTGGCAAAATGAAGGTAACACACAATGTCAATATTTTTGGTAGACATCTTTTTTTTTTTTTATCTTGGACCAGTACTCAGGAGAGATGACCCCTACACATGCGATGCATTGTGCTGGAACTAGAGGAAAGGGATAGTAGGAGAAATGATAGGTGAAGCTTTACTATCGCACAACACTGCTTTTTTTGCACATTATTTGTTTTTATGGCAGTGTTGTAGCGTCTCTGATATCAAGGAGACGTATTAAATTCTGAAGCTTCGTTTTTAGTAGTTATTTTTACTTCGCCGGTGCTACACAATACCGCCGAAGGATGGCGTTCTGGTGTGCCTGTGGCTTGCTTACAGCTGAAGCCATTTCTGTTCAGTGACCAGTGACTATGCCTTCGCCAATGAAACCTTCCTAAAACAACTGACGCAAAGACACGCAAATGCACATAAGAAAAAATGCCAGATGTTTTTTTATGAGTTTGAAACTGGAGTTGAACCCAGGGCAAGTTTTTCGTTTTGTAGTCAACATGCAGACTAGTTCGACCATCGCCACTCTCATCTTAATCTTAATTGTATTTCAAATTAGAGTTAAGAAAACAGCTGACTGATATTCTTATGAACATTTTTGTTATTGCTTTCTTGATAATGACTAATATGATAAAATACTTCTTAAATTTTTTAAAACTACGTGCAGCCACGTCACAAGCGTCAATCGAAATGTAAAATTTAAAAGCAAACTTGATTATGTAACCCCATGGTAAAGTAAATAATTTGACCTTATTTAAATTTCTTATGTATTCTCATACCTTTTCTCGATTGTATTTAATAGTATGTAGTGGCTATTAGAACTTGGTTTTAGAGACCTAAATCAGATGCTGGATGCATTTAGGTCTGTAAAACAAAGTTCTGTTATATAAAATAATCCTTAAACCGATATGGTCATATGGCATTTGGGTTTGGGTCACAACCAGTAATTCGAACATTGAGATTTTACAAAGATGCCAATTAAAAACATTAAGACTATTTATAGAAATAATTATGATCGCAAGTGTCAAAATCTTTTGCCATAACCGCGAAAATATACTCGTATATATTAAATGAATTTAGTTCTAATTATAAAATTGTGCTTTTTCCGCAAAAAAAAAAATATATGAAAAGTATTATTACATACTATAAAATATTTTTTAAAAAATAAACTCAAATGAGGAGGAAAGCATATCCATATAGTACTATTTCGCCAATGCATAGAAAACACCCGTCCCCCACTCCTGATTCCGTCTTAGAACCATCGGTGAAGTCAGCCCTGACGCAACCCGCAAGTACCCTCCCCCACTTCCAGTCATTCCTACTAAGTAAGATGGCGACTGCACACCCCCCCCCCCCCAGGACAAGTCTCCGAGTGGAATATATCGGAAGGGTTCGAGAATACTGCTATGGCCAGACCGTGATTCCCTGAAGAACCCCCTAATCTAATAGCACTATAAGCCAAAACGGAGAAAATATGAAGTTAAATCTGTAAGAGATTCAGAATCGTCTTCAGGTTCGCCCCCGGGCATGTCCTGCATGCTCCGGTAACCCCAACACACAGATCGCTGAATCCTGCCCATCTTAGTGAGATTGTAGGCCCTGCTGATGACCTCTACCAGACAAGTCAACCATAGTCAAGTCATCGTATTCGAAATTCATCTGCCCTCTCATTAATGGCCCCCTCGATATCAACGAAGGCAGTCAAGCAGCCTGGTTTTCCTCCAACTGATAGATTCGACGTTGAAGGATAAACTCGCACAATATATAGCTTTCAAAGTAGAGAACACAAATTCCTGCGTCATCTGCAGCAGATCCCATCCAGCCCGGGTGCCTTGAAAGGAGAAAAACTGTATGTATCGCCCACGCTATTCTGTCCAACGAAAGAAGGACATCAGATGCACAGCTGATGCACCTCCATCCAGATCACGAGGAGTAGCGGAACAACTAGGAAAATTCTCATCCATTAGGACCTCCAGGGACTACCGCCCTAGACAGTTCTCACCACAACAGCTGCTAAATAAAAATAATAAAAAACAAATTGCACTCAGTAATATAACAAAAGTATGTTTTTTTCTTGGGATAAACTATGTAGTCTACTCAATGTCAAGCTTAAAAATGTTGCTAAAAAAGAGAATATCATTCCAATCCCATCAAAATTGGTTGTGCTAAGGCATGAAAATTATAAATTAAGAAATTATGTAAACCATATCCACTCTTTTGCAGATGACAGCAGTATCTGCCATTCATATTCATTTGATCGTAGGCCGACATCAAATATGATCGCGGCGTCGATGGAGAATATGAATGATTCGCTAACAGGTGACCTCACGAGACTACATCGAAAGCTTGCTGAAATTTTAATTGACAAACATAATTTTTGAACAGGGGTGTCAAACGTGACGATTTTACGTCATTTTGACGATTTTTTTTAGAGCGAATTTAACAAAATTACGATTTATGTTTAGTACCCCTTGTACTTTGACGATTTTTTGACTTCTCTACATTTTGCCCAACATAACCTCTGAGTATGGCAAAATGTCAATCTCGATAGAAAAAAATATTTTAAAACAGGATTTTTTTCTGCATATAAGTTTGACATATTATTTGTTTGGTATTATAACATTAAATTTTTATGTGTAGACATTATACAATTATACATGTGGTATCACTTTTTTGTTTTTAAAATATAAATCTGGCAAGTTAAAGGTTTATATATGTATAAGTATATAGTATTTTTATTTTGTAATTACCCAATTTAAATTTCATCAGTCCTTATTTTCGTATTTTATATATACATATGTTTGTACGTGTATAAAATCGAATAATAAAACAAAAAAATCAATTTGACTTTACACATGAATTGCAAGTTTATGAAAAACTGTATAATAGTATATTCTAAGAATTTCTATTAAAACATAAAACATATAAAATAAAAAATTAACGTTATTTTTTACAATTTATTAACTGTTTGTACACAAAATCTGTTCAAATCTTGCTTTGAATTGACCAAAAATGTTGATATTGTTGAGTTTTCCATTATTTTGTGTTTAAAGTTGTTGTTGTTTTTAATAAATCCGTTGAATTGTTAATTTTTAACTGAAAAATTGCCCTGCTGACAATGGTCAAGGTAGTGCTCTACAATAAATTTCGTACCAGCAAATAATTCAACTCCAATTGGCAAATATTGCAAGCAAATTTTACCTTTAGTTAAAACATATAAAAATGTAAAGTTTGTCTCAAATGCAAGAAATTCTCAATACCAACTCGCAGTTAAACTTTTACTACTTTTTACTAATACTCTTATTTCTGCAAACATGTCTTCTCGTGCTACAAAACTTCGCATAAGAGCTAGAGGATGCCTTTTAGACATTAATGCGAGACCATTCAGTAGTGCGATTCAGTAACTTAACGATTCGTTACCTGTTGAAATTTAAATACTGTTTAGCTGTTTGCATTAACGATTGAGCGATATAGTAACTTTGTGTTAACCTTAGTAGTTAAAAATTTAACTCAAAAGTGGCATCTCGGTGAAAATATACGAAAAGTACAAAGAGGAATATGTAAAAAGCAAACAAATGCTTCATATTTTGCACAGATTATTAATAATTTTATATTATTTATTTCTTTATTATATTTGCAAAATATAAGTAAAAATATTTATTCTTTTATATTTATACAAACAAAATCAAAATTTTATGAAATAGGTAATAAACAAATATGTTTCAATGGTATGTGTATGTGTTTTAGATTTGAGTTAAAATAAACAACAGAAAAAGTTTGTGGTTTAGTTAACGACACAGCTGTTAAAAGCCATTTATAGATAATATTTTTTTCTAAATTAAATTTATATAAATATTTTTATAATTTATATTAAATATATAAAATAATAAATAAAAACATTTCATATATTTTTTTTTCTTCAAAAAGCATAATTTTAAATTAATATAATAATTTGAATTAGAATATTGCTATTTTCTTCAGAATTTTAGAATGAAAATTTAATTGTAGCCTAAAAATTACTTTATGCGACTAATTGATTAGCTTTACGTTAAGAAATTTTTGTTACGAATGTTTTATAACGAACAAAGAACAAGAAAATATAGGTTCAAACTCAAATGAATAGCGTGAAACCTGCATTTCCACTCGTGAGCACGTTTGATAAACGAAAGTATGGAAAATCCGCATTCGCGATGGTATATGGGTAGAATTTTTTCCTAATTGTTTCGTGATTGGAAAGTTCGAAGATTTCTGAAAAGCAATTAGAAAATTATGAAATACAAATAAAACTGCTGCATTATTAATAGCAAGTTTGTATGAAATATTTGGATAAGTTTTGATACCAAAGATATAGAAATGATTTCGTTAGTTTCTCGTGACCATGGATTTTACGTGATCGTGATGAATTTTTAATTATATTTTCGTGAGCGTACATCCATTGTGGAAAAAAGCAAGGCCGTGCATCATTAATATTTCTTATCGTGAGTGAAAAGCTGTTCACGGTGCCATCTCTACATCAAAATAACTGATAAACAACTGTTACATACATATGTATGTAAATAATGATTGCCCTTTACAATTGTTTATATCGCTAATTCTTAGGGCGCTCTCACACTCTTTTATGTCCTTTCGTTATATTTGCGGTTACAAAAATAAGTGGATGTCGTTTACTTTAAATATTATAGGCTTGTATTTCTGCAACTATTACTATTTTTGATTCAATATTTTACCAGACGACGTGTCGAAGGCCGTACAACAATTCTGTATTAACCGCATAAACATTTATTTGCACATATGTATATTACTAATTTAATGTTCAAACTTATTTCCAAGAAATTATGTCTAACATAAACTGTCAAATACGGCTATAATTTTTCTGGCATGTAATTTTGCAGAAGCTTGTGCTGTGAAAGAATAGAGAATTATATAAAAAAAATCTGTATGGAATAAATAAAAGAAGTGTATTCGAACAAAGTATATTGTTTCATAATGCCGTAGCACAAAAAATTGATAATGCATACAGTTTCAAAATGCCAGGGACAAGTATTAGAAACGGAACAAAACAGCATTTAGCGCAACAGTTGATGCCCCGATATTTTACCCCTGGTATTAGCAAACGCAATTACTGCATTTTAAACGCAATTACTGCAATTATAAAAAAAATTAATAAGTAAAAGAATATTGTTATAAAGAAAACACATTATTGTAATGATTCGCAACTTTGCATATCTACGTTGTCTAAATACCAGAACTGTATCAAACTTTGTATAGATGAATATATTTGTACCCTTATTCTGACGACGTTATTTTCTATGCTCGGAAATAAGTTTGCGAGTTGAGACGAGCACTTACCTAATGCAGCTTGCTTTGTCAAAGTTCACAAAGATTTTGTAACTAAAAAAATTAAAGTAAAAATTAATAATTTCATTAAAAAGTTATTATGTTCGTGATCTACCGTTCAAGCAATAGCAAAATTTAACGTATACCAATTTTGTATTTTTTGTTTATCACTGGAACTGCATTTACGTTATTTTCTTATATAATTATGCGTTTTGCTTATTACTTTATTTTCTGTAAAATATATGGCAGATAAAAATTAATTAAAAATAATTTAATAAAATAAAACTGTATAAAATATGTAAAATAAAAATAAAATATATAGACTGTAAATAATCCAGTTCAGCTTTATTCTTTGAGTCTTTTTCAATCTCACTTGAACTATTCATTATTAAAAATGATACAGATAGTAAATTAAATTCTATTTTAGATGTTATTAAAATTAAAACAATTAATTACATTTCGACCAAAAAGTTTAAATTTTAAATAAAGTAAAAAATTTTTAGTGGTTTTCATCACATCGATTTGAAGGTTCGATTTTAATTAAAAACTAATCGATTTTCATCACATACCGCATTATATAATCAAAATATATACATAGTGTTCTTTAATATTCTCTGACTAAAATTTATTATTCTTTGCTCAATTTACAAGCTCAGACGTATAGTTTATCTTATCGTTTAAAAAAAGACGACATATCTTTATGTGCTTTTGAACAGGAAAATTTTTATTTATCGTATATTTATTTTTTTTTTTATTTATATTTTATTCTTAAAAAAAATTACATTCATGTAATTTTATTCCATATAATTAAACCAGGTATATATATATATATATTATTAAAAAGAATTGAATTTCTCGTATTATTTATCACATATTTGAAAAATACAAATATTTCAAAAACATATACAAATCAAACCTATAATCATAGCACATTTTTCTTAAATATAATATTTCATAATAAAATGAATACACAACACATACATGTAAATGCGAGCTTGTGAATTGAACAATTGTAACCTGACATTAAAATAACAACTTGTGTATTACAATCTTGGTAAAAGTAACCTTTTCGTATTAGTTGGATGATTATTTGCAATTAGCCTTTGTGTTGACAAAAAGCGCTCGTTTTATATATAAATAGTATAAAAATTGCAATTTGTATACACAAAAGAAGCTAAATTATTTGTAATTTCTAATTCTATGTACATATTAAAAAATAATATTGTAATTTAAAGCAACAAAACTTATCATTCAAGAAATCTTTAAAATATTTTTTTTGAAGAGATTAACCATCGCAATTAAAAATTATTATAGCAATAAAATATGGTCTTTAAAAAAAGAAAAAAAAACTATTTTGATAACACAAAGGCTCGTTCATTTTCTTAATCATCTCATCTAATCACAAGAAAGGCTGCAAAAAACTACCTTAAATGCGTAGTGTAAACTCAAATGTAAACACAGTTTACGAACTATAAAAATGTAGTTTGTAAAATGTATACTAAATTATTGTTAATCTCTTCGAAAACTTTTTTAAAGGTTTCCTGGAATAAGTACAACAACTGATCCTAAAATAACTCAAAAAGGTATGTCGGATTCAGTAATTATTAGACTAATTCAAAGCAGCTTTGTGTTTTGTGGTAAATTATAGTACAAATTGTGCAGACATTACGATTTATGGATGGAGTTATTAAGAATTATATTTAATAAACATACCAATAATTTCGAGCCGTAACCGTCAAAAAGACGAAATCGCCATGATTATCCATATGCCTTTTTTGATGCAAATTGATATCCTTGACCAGTCATCTCATCTCACAAAATATCAATAATGTGCCGCTACGATTTTACAGCGAAATAAATTTAGACCTGGGAACAGATTGTAAAATTTTGGTTCTATAGCTTTCCTCTTTTTTTGCGGTTATAGCTCGATTTATTCAAACAACTTCATAACTACAAAATGCGGAAATGCAGAAAAAAATTAAATATTAACTTTTATTTTGTGTAACATTTTCATATAAATTGCCCCTGGAGACAAGTAAACTGAAACCAAAACCTTCGTTAATATGCTCACTTTCTAGATTCCCGCACTCATTTTATCATTGTTTTTTAACTAACGTAGTGGTTCATAAATTTTACGAAAAAATTTGTGTGAAAAACGTGAAAAATCATCATAACTGGAACAAAACTTTTTCATTCATACTAAGAAATTTTTTTTTTTTTACAACTTTTCGTTATGCAAAGATGATGAAGATATTGCATTCATAATGAAGGAAATAAAACTAATTTGCTTATACAAAAATGCACACAATCAGAACGTCCAAATTGTATTTGCGATAAGTTTTACGTCGACAAACGACGACAAATTGGTATAGACTGGCCGCTTTAATTTTTAAGTAAACAAGGTTTTCTTTGTTTTAAGAATTGTTTCCTTTTTTATTTACAGCATATAAATTCAATAATCACTCTTTTTACTTACAAATCGTTTATTTATTGCTTTTCTAAATAGTGTTTTGTTCACATTACATAATTTGTTTGTTAGTTATGTTAACTTTTAACATGTTTTTGTTTAACTTTTAACATCGTCACGCACAATAACACTTTACTTTTACAATAGATACTCGTTTGTTTCGAGCATGCTAAATAATGAAATGCAATACAAAATGATTAAGCTTTTCTCATTTTAATATTTTGGTTATTAAATAATCCAAATCAGTTCATAGTGTTTTCAGTCAGAAAGAATTACATATGAGACGGCATTCCAAGGGAACAAAGGAAAGGTCGAAGACAAACAATACGAACCTGCACAGGCTAAACTTATTTCTTATTTTAAATTGTATTTTTCTTATTGGGAAGGAAAAATAATTAATTCATGAAACGAAGGGGATTGAGTTCATTATAACGTCTTATTTAAGACATTATTATTAAAATTTATTTTTATTATTTTTAATAGAAGAGTACCATAGAAAAACTGTTGTAATATATTTAATTTATTTTATCGACAAAGAGTGAGAGAATGCATAAACGGCCGAAAATTCGGTTCAAGCTTTTAATTGCACACACTTAAGCAAAATCTAGAAATTGTTATTTCACTAATTTTTTGGGAATATACAAACTTGCAAAGCATTGCAAGAGATTAAACATTTTGTTGTATTTAACCCTCTAACCGGCGAGCCTGCCTTTAGGCGGTATATAATAAATACGTTGCTATGCAGCTCTATTTCTTAAAAGCTCTGTTCTAACGGTAAATATCAGCAAAGAAACAAAGAATTCTCTTATTGTTGCAAATAGCAGCAAGCATTAGTCAGTTGATTTCAAACTGTTGAGTAAGTAATTAATTTTTGTGGCAAAGTCTGCAAAATAATTGTTTTTGCATCTAGTGGAATTTTGAAAAAAGTATAAAATCTTGTGAATTCATAATTTGCGTGTAATAAAATTATTTTCATACAGGTAAATATATGTGCTGTTGTGTTCAGTTTTTTAAGATCAGGTTTTTAGCAAAACTTAGCTTTTAGCCGGAGAAAATTTGGCACCGCCAAAAGGCGGACCTGCCGGTTACAAGCAACTTTTGCATAAACATTGCTCTAGTGCATAGTGTTTTTTCGTTTCATTTTTCTATAAACATTCTTCGATTTTAAACCTTCTAGGAAGGAATAAACCTTTTGAAAATGTTTTCACAAAGAAAAAATTTTAATTTTTCAAAACTAAACGATGAGGAAATTGAAGCACTCATGGCTGAATCAGTGGATGGCGCAGATTCAGAAGACGGTTTCGACTTTGACGACGATGATGATCTGGAAGACCTAGACTTTCAACCCCCAAACGTAGACTTTGCTGCATTAGAAGAAGAGTGGGATAATGCAGACAACAACGATTTTCTTTCTGCTATCGTTAACATCCCCCAAAACTCAGAAAAGCACCTGCCAGAAGTGAACAATAACGTGAAGCATTATGAAGAGTCTTTACCTTCAAAAGCAGGGAAAGCAGGGAAAACAAAAACAAAAAGGGCAAGATCTCCTCTACCAGAAGTTGAAGATGGTGAAAATGTAGTAGTGTCGAATGCGGGGGGCTTTAGCGGAAATGTAAAAGATATTTCTTCCCAAAGCCCAGAGTTCAGAAAGATTTTATGGAAAAAAAATTTCCTTGAACTTGAGAAAAACGATGTTGTTTTTCAAGGAGACAAGGAATTGCCGCAACAGTTCAAAGAATTAACAACACCATTCCGTTGCTTTACTTACTTTTTTAACGATGAATTGTTGAATGAAATTGTGTATCAGAGCAATCTGTATGCAAAACAGCTAGATGTTTCCACAAATTTTAATCTAACGACGTGCGATTTAAAAAAATACATCGGAATTTTGATTTATATGTCTGTGTACCGGTATCCCAATGTTGAGAGTTACTGGTCCAAACATTCCTTCGAGCCAATTAGAAATGCAATGACATCAAAACAGTTTTTTTCAATTAGAAAATATCTTCATTTTAATGACACCACAAAAATGAAAAAACCCCAGGAAGCAGGATATGATGAGCTGTACAAAATTCGTCCAATTATTGACAGACTCAATATGCAATTTGATGCTGTGCCAAAAACACCTCGGCTATGCATTGATGAGCAAATGTGTTCAACAAAAATGTTGACCAAATTTCGGCAATATATGCCCGCAAAGCCCCACAAATATGGCATGAAACTTTTTGTCCTTTGTGACTCGTATGGCTTTTCGTACAGATTTGAAGTATACAAAGGAGCTGGCGATAATGAAGTATTACCTAAAACCCCTGACTTAGGAGCAACAGCCAATGTGGTCATCAGATTGTCAAACACAATTGCGGAGTTCAAGAAGCATATCTTGTACTTCGATAATTTTTATACCTCTCTGCCACTTCTTGTTTATTTACGAAGCAGAGGAATTTATGCATTAGGGACCGTCCGTTCTAATAGAATACCTAACAGCAAGCTGACAAAGGAAGTTGAATTAAAAGAAAAAGAACGTGGATACTCAGAAGAGTTTGTTGGTCGTGCTTTTGGAGTAGACATATCTTGTGTCCAATGGAAGGATACAAAATATGTGCGATTGGTATCCACGTACGCTGGAATTAAGCCTTTCAAAACACTTAACAGCAATTCACAACCTTTAAAAATATGCCGTTATGATCGGAAAAATAAATCCTACGTCGATGTGGACTGTCCTAATGTAATTAAAGAATATAACCGCCATATGGGTGGTGTTGATTTGATGGACAGCTTACTTGGTCGCTATCACATCAGAATGAAAACCAAGAAATGGACTTTGCGTCTATTTTATCATCTAATTGATATGTCGGTAGTGAATTCGTACCTTCTTTACCAGCGTATTCATGGAATTGAGTGTAAAGATGCTAACCATAAAAAGTTACCAGATTTTCGTATAGAGGTGGCTGATGTACTTTGTCGTTATGAGAACGCTAACGCCAAAAGATCGGTTGGTAGACCTCAGAGCCAAAGCCCACAAATACAAAAAGCAAAGAAATCGTATGGTCCACCAGATGACATCCGTTTTGATGGAGTTGCACATATGCCTGACATTTTGGACCGCAGTGGTAAAAAAGTGTGCAAACTACAGGGATGTAAATCTGAAACTCAAATGTATTGCACTAAATGTAAATTAAATCTATGCTTGTCAAATAATAAAAAATGTTTCCAAATTTACCACACAAAACAATAAAAAAACTGAATAAAATTTCAAATAAATTCCTCCCTTAATTAAATTTTTTTATTACGTTAACAGGCAGGTCCGCCTTTAGGCGGTCATCATATTTTCTCACCTGGAAGGTGAGTTTTACATTTTTTTCAACTTTCACCATAAACGTATGCTTTATTTATCCAAAAACTATCAAAAAAAATTTTTTTTTAATCGAAAAGAAATTGGCCGGTTAGAGGGTTAAAGGGTATTAATATTTTAAAAATTTTAAAAAATAAATAATAAAAAGTATATCACAAATATGTATATATACATATGTGTGGATATTATAATTTTAAAGTACAAATGGCTGCCATATGCAAGCTAAAACAACACGGCGTGGCAGCACTGCTTTTGTGTGTTTTTAATAATGGAGAGAAGAAAACGGCGACATGGAAACTAATGTAGTTTTAATGAAACAAGACAATGTGTTAATGAAATGAAACGAATGAACACATTGGTCGAATAGATATTGCTCTTTTAGTTTCATAAATAAAAAATTCTATGTTCTCACTGAATGAGATATATTACACAACCCTCTATTAGATAGTAAAGTAAAACGACAAAAAGTAACTGAAAAACCAGCGTCTCATATTATGGTCTCGTTGTGTCGACAGTCCAAACCCCAGTAAATAGTTTTTTTTTTTTTTATATTTTAACCCTGCTTAATCGAAATCCGTTTATTTCGAAAACTTCTGTAATTTGTCAAAAATAGGTGGTCCTTTCGATTACGAATTAATTGGATTCTAATGTAATTTTTTTCCAGTTATTAAAACAACAACTTTTCAAATTCCAAAAACTTTAATTACAATGAATATTAATCCAATTAATTTTAAACCAACTTATTTACTCTTTTATTCAACGTTCTTTACCTGGCGGTAACTGATTTACATACATATACACACCTTTTCCTTTTTCAATGATTTTAACATTTGATTAAGATTTTTGGTCTACTAGTCTCCTTCTACATGCATACAAGGAGGGTTGAAGGCTACAATTTTTGCAAATGGCGTTTTGCACGTTGACAAACCAAAAATTTCCTGGGTTCAACCGCAGTTTCAGGCTCATAAAAATATCTGGCATTTTTCTGATGTGCATTTATGTGTCTTTGTGGCAGTTGTTGTCAGAAGGTTTCAGTTGCGAAGCCATAGTTACTGGTCACTGAACAGTAACGGTTTCAGCTGTACCAATTAACAACCACATCAGAACGCTCTCCTTCGTCGATATTATTTCCTCTAGTTCCAGGATAATGTACTGCATATGTAGCGGTCATCTCCTGAATGCTGATCCAAGATAAAAAAAAGGCAATTCGGTTTTCACATATGTGAAGTAAAAACGCAGAATACAAATCGACATGTCATGAATCTGTTTACACCGCAAGAACGCGGAATAATTGTTTCCATTTTTTTTTGTTGTGTTGGCTCTGCGTGAATTTGTCGCAGATTTCCTGGACGTCCGACGCCAACTGGACAAACACTGCAGTTTTGGACACTCGTTTTGAACAGACTGGGACAACACCAATGTTCCCAAGGGGTACCGGCTCCAGTGCAGCTGATCTGCCGAGAATATCGCTACTGTAGCCCAAGATGTTGAAGAACAGCCCAGCACATAAGAAACGACGTGCCACGCAATTGGGCATTAGCCGGCGGTCCCTACGCAGAATTTTGGTGAAAGATTTAAAGATCTTCCCTTACAAAGTGCAGAGAAAAATTACAGTATTACTTTTTGTTTTGTCCCACCTTATATATTCCAATAACTTTAATTTAATGTCGAACTTTTTGAAATAGTTTACTGAAATCGCTCTCAAACTGCCTCGCTTTTTTATGTTTTGACATTCGCCTTTAATTTATTGTAAACGGAAATTTCTGCAGGCGTCAAAAATTATTAATTCTTCACTATAAGTAATTAAGTATCAGTATTTATAAGAATCTTTTCTTGAGGTGGTGTGGGTATGCTATAAAAATACAAAAGGCCCAAAGGAGCGAAGGTGTCTGTGATTTCCTTATAACTTTTTTCTTTATTTATTTAACATTTCAATACATAAAGCCCTTTGGCTTCAAATATCACAATGTATTGATTAGTTTAACGGTTAATATAAGAGTTAAACAAAACTGAAAGAGAAAGAAAAAAGGAGAAAAATTTGGTGATCGCCCAGCCACACAAAAATTGCCATACCAATATAATTAAAAAAAAAGACCTAAGTAATATTTATATTACGTATATCCATGTCCCCATATGTGTATTAATATGTTGACAATAATTTAATTCAGAGTTAATATAAATACCGAGACACTTCAGACACTCGACATAATCCACTGGTGTTCCATTCAAGTAAATTATAGGTTTTATATCTTCCCGAAGAAGCAAGTTGAAATGTATAGATTTAGTCTTATTTATATTAATAGAAAAGTGGTTTTCACCCAACTAACTCAAAATTAAACTTAGGTAGTTATTCATGCAAATCTGAAGTCCAAGGAATTACCACTAAAAGTCAGATAAATGTCATTTCATAAACAGAATATTGACATATAAAATTATTCATCAGGGAAATGCAGTCATTCAAATAAATTAGAAATATTATATGCCTCACAACAGCACCCTGCAAAACACCAGAAGATACAATTCCAACACTAGAATTCATTCCATTAAGTGAAATGAACTGTGATCTATCCTCAAATAGGAATAAATCAGTCCACATGCAAACCTCGAAAAATTAAACTTATCTGTAAGTTTCCAGACTAGAACAGAGTGTCTAACACCATGAAATGTCTTAGTAAGATCAAGAGTCAAGTATAATCCTTATTTAGTCAGTCAGAGTAGTAAGCAGGGAGGAAGTATTATAGTTACGATGAAAAGCATACCGATTCGGATGAAATAAGAAGGCATTCTCACAATAGGAGATATGTTGCTAAAAAGGAAGATGTGGTGTCAATTAAATCTAAAATAGAGGAGGTAAAAGAGGAAAATCTAAAGCTAAAAAATTAAGTTAAAAACTTACCTCACGTATTGAATTCATTGATAGAACGACACGTTTATCAAACATAGTTGTCATTGGTTTAAAGTGTAACAATGTGAAATATGCCAACGTTTAATTCACTAACCTCTGCAGAGAAGTGCTCAAGATTAGTGAATATCATATCGACAACACGTTTGATTTAATTTACGTCAAATCAGAAAAAGCATTAAATGTAAAAATAAGAATGTTAAAGTACGGCTGCGTGGTTTCTGCATTTTCATCAATGATAAAAAATATATATGGAACATAGGTTGAATTTTTGTCAACTCTAACGAAGATGTCTCGTTCATGTCGAAGCTTTTAAAGTAATGCGGTTGCACATATGAAATGTGTCTGATAGGGCGTCCGGACAGTATTGATAGACATCCATACACATCTAGTTCACAATAGAAAAACTGTCATATTCATTTAATATCGTAGAACGTAGCGAGCGAACCGTTTAAAATCAATAAATTTTGCTAATTTCGTAACCTATATACTACATAGATTTGATTTATTTTTCATTTTTGAAACATATGTGATAGAACACAAGCAGTGGGTGCTTGAATGGTTTTAGGAAATAACTTCGGAAAATGCACGCTTTAAAGTTTAGAAATATACTGGGGAATACTGTACTTACTTATAAAGTCGATGGTACTTGATTTTATGTTGTACCAAAGTACTTGAGCTGCACTGATCTGAATAACGATTTTAAAATATTTGAACAATTTATTAAACGTTTCAGACCTACAAACTATTATATACTAGGCGATCTAAATGCCTGAGTTTCTCGGAACAAGTACTGGACTCGGATATAGTAAGGTGTTTACCACATGTGCGTATACATCGGAGCTCAAAAGATAAGATACTTAATTGTGAAGGTAGAAAGTTGTTGAACTGTTGGAAAACATTGGTGGTGTAATCCTCAATGGGAGAACTATGAATGATGGTAGAGGTGAATTTACTTTTCTTGGTGGTAGAGGTAACTCTGTAATAGATTACTGTATAGGCTCTTATAGCTCACTGCATTATATTAATAAGTTTTATATCGATAGCAAACCCTACTCTGATCACATGGCTATCTGCTTGAAGTTAAGATTGCATAACAACGCTGGCTACAGAATAAGTAATCCCCTACTAAGAATGTATTGGTCCCAAAAAAAGTCTTACAGTTCACAAAAAAATATAACAGTTCATGCCTTGGTTACAAATCTATCAAATAAAATAAAACAAATATATACTTCGTCCTCTAAAAATTATTTCTATTTTGAAACTAAACAAAAATGGTTGATTGGAAATGAATGTGCCCGCCTGCGGCTATGTATGCAAATAAAACTTAAAAAATATAAAAAAAATCACACGACTGAAAGCAAGACTCGCTATTTGAATGCAAGATCCAAATATATCATGGTCTGTAAAACTAAAAAATTTAATATGTATAACGCAAATTTGAGTATGCTTAATGGTAAGATGAAACAGATGAAATTCAAAAGAAAATAAGAGACTCATAGAAATAAAAAGTTGCCTACTTTGATATACAAAGAATAAAAGAAGACTAACTTAGCAAAAAAAATGAAAAACGATAATTTTAAAATTTTTAAAATTTAAATAGATATTATTAGTCTCACTTCTATTTTTATTTTGACCTTTATTAAAATTTTTTAATTATATTTATTTTTGAGCGATGGTCTTTTTTATGAAAAGTTTTTTAATAATTATTTATTTTTCAATATTTCGCTACCAAATAGGTAGCATCGTCAGGAAATAATAATTTGTATTAACAAAAATATTTTTTTAAAATAAGGAAAAGAAAATATTTTTGAAAGGAAATGAAAATTTTTTGTCATTAGTATTAAAAATATTCTTTATACACATGTATAAATGTGTATACATTAGGCGGGTCGATTTGTATGGAGGCAAAAAAATCGCTCAAATTATAAGAAAAATCGTATTCTAGGGATCAAAATAAGAAACTTTGCCGAAGGAACCATACGTCTACAATGTATTTTGATGTCCCGACTTTTTACCCCAAGGGTCAAATTTTGAAAAATCTCACTTTGACCCATTTAGAGTGCCTCAATCGAGTCAGATTTTGAAAAATCTCACTTTGACCCATTTAGAGTGCCTCAATCGAGTCAAAATGTATGACCGACCCCCACCCCTGGGGGGTTCACCATACAAACATTTCAAAAAATCACTATTTTTGGCACTTTACAAGAAAAAATCAGCGAAATGGCTGTTTTTTTATTTTTGTAGTTTATTTTTCTCTTTAGAAATTTATTTAGTCAGAATTACTTAGTAATAGAAAAGAATATAAAAAAAAATTATTAAGTCGTTTTTGCTTTCAAGTCTGGGCAATTTTGCACGGCTTTCTAATGTCGTCGCCATGTATACATATACATGAATACAATATTAGTTTCGTAAGCTTATTCTACAATTGCAAAGATTAGCTTATAGTAATCATGCACATATCGAGCCTTTGGTGAAATACCGCAGTAACTCAAAATTTGAATTTTTGAGCTGGGTATGCAGAAATGATGTTTGGGGAAATATATATCTAAAGAATATATACATGTATGTAAAATAACATATTTCTACAGTGTAATAATAACATTAGTGTGACCGCAAGCTATATGGACAATTTTTTTTTTTTTTTCGTATTTTCACTTGGCAAACCCCTTAGATTGGTTCCAAATTAGAAAAAATAATATATAAAAAATTTTAGATCGTTTGCATAATTATTGGGCGTGCCTTGAGCCCACAAAGTTTGCTAAAAATGCTATTTTTCTCACTATGGCTCGCTTTAATTGTTCATAACTTCAGTAATATTTATTTTAGAGAAAAACCTTATTCACAAATATTCTAGGGCAATATCTGATGAACAATGTTGATCTGTATTAGTTTTCTTTAACATTAATATTTAATACCGAAAAAACCAAATTAAAAAATAACAACGAAATTTTCACATATCTTCGCATTCTTTGCCTGGTGATTATTTGTTTTATTAAGTGGTGTAATTATAAAAACTTTTTTGAGATAAAATATCCTTCGTGCTTATAGGAAATTGTTTTTGATAGTTTTTGACTACTTGCAATATATATTGTTTTTGTTCCTCGTCTTTTGTGAGCATTGGGTTGTAGACTTGCATCAATTTCACCGCTCGTTCAGCTGTATCGTTTACCACGTTAATGTCATTAACAATTTGAAGAGCAGTTTTAAAATTATTATCAGCGGGCCATGTAGTTGGTTCAATTTTCAATAATGCTGTATTGATTTAAAAGCGAAGAAAAAAATTGTTTATCTCAGAAGAAATGAACTGATCCATTCCGCCTTCGATAACATGCATAACATTTAAATTTTGAATTGAGGCACGTTTTACGTTTTCATCTAAAGCCTCACGACTCAATGCATTCACCATCTCTTTTTTTGACTCAAAAGAAACACTGTTATCAAAAAATGCTAAAGCCACACATTCAGGACTCAAGTACCATAAGTGGTTTTTAAATTTGTATAATGCAACTTGAGATATATCAGCATCAATTTCTTTAAAAGAATCCAGTTTTTTCAAAAGCTGGAAATCTTTGTATGGTGCTTGAGCAGCAGAAGAGGCAGATAACCACATCTCAACATATATTGAAACATTAAAAATACATATATTACTTAAAGCTTTCCCATCTTTTACTGCCAAATCAAATTCACGTCGAAAAAAAAATTAACGGTCACACTAATATACATATGTAACTATAACAACAATAGAACATAATTATTCAAAATTATTTAATAAATGACCTATTTTGTGCTAAATTATCTACATCTGATTTATAGTTTATTCTATTGTCCGCAGGTATTTTATATATCGAACCTTTGGTAATATACCGTCGTAATTCAAAAAATCGTGAACTGAGAAAAATGCATTTGAAGTTTTGAGCTATCTTTTTGATAGTATTTTCGTTTACTAAAGTTATTTTTTTTACAAGTTTTTAAATACAGAGGCATTTTTTGGCTCGATATGTACAAAAGAAAATAATTTTGAAAACATGTTTATTTATGTATACATGTACACACCTTTATACATGTGTATGAAGAATAATTTTAATATTAATGACAAAAAATTTTCATTTCCTTTCAAAAATATTTTCTTTTCCTTATTTTAAAAAAATATTTTCTTTTCCTTATTTGAAAAAAATATTTTTGTTAATACAAATTATTATTTCCTGACGATGCTACCTATTTGGTAGCGAAATATTGAAAAATAAATAATTATTAAAAAACTTTTCATAAAAAAGACCATCGCTCAAAAATAAATATAATTAAAAAATTTAAATAGATATATAAATATAATTAGTAAAAAATAACAAGTTCATATTATAAATAAAATTTTAAGTATACTCGTATACAGCAAACGACATCGATAAGGATCCAAGAGCACATCAGAGTTTCAATTTGAAAAAGTTGACAAATTCCAGAAAATTTAGAGTTTTATGAGTACATGAGTACCATCATGCATAACAAATTTGGCAAGCAATATATCTCGGATGAAAATAGTACAATGTTATCCTTTTTGAGTTTTAAACAGCTCTTCAGTATTTTCAACGCAAGCAACGTATCTTTATGGTTTAGATACATACATATATGCGGGTATCGCAGACATAATCTTGTCACGTTTAAGTACTTGCGAAAATTTCATTACGCTTTTTGATGTATATTACATTAATAATATCATTACTATCAGATCCACATTGAGAGACGAACATAGGTTTCTAACAGTTGAATAAATCAATTAAATCAGTAGGAAGGCCGGTTATTTCAGTATCAGCTCTGTTAAGGCGATGTTGCAGCGTGTGGTTATGCAGATCAATCTCATAAAATTTTTCCAGAATAGACTTTAGTTTTAATTTCCGTTTGATAAACTTTTAAAGCATTAATGGATTTGTTGATAGTGTGGAGTGCATTCAGAACTTCAGTTTTAAAGCTTGGTTCACAGTTATTAGAAAGATTTACCATATATCCTTTACATGTGTAAGCGAGGTTACGTTTTTTATCCAATGTAGTAAATACTGCTTTAGAGACATCGTCGCAATCAGCATGGAACCAAGTGTGGAGTACAAACAAACAAACAAACACACATTCTGCTTTATATATATAAAGGGTGTCCCAAGAAGAACGCAAGATTTAAATTTTTGATGCAGCAATTGAATTGTTTCTCTGGCATGTGGCACCGTCTTGTTGAAACCACATGCCCTCCACATTCATTTCTTCAATTCTAGGCACGAAAAAACTGGTTATCATTTCACGATACCGAACACCATTGACTGTTTGCGCTTGACCTGCCTCATTTTCATAAAAAAGGTCCAATGATTCCTCCAGCCCAAAATCCACACCACACAGTGACACGTAGAGGATGCATTTGCTTCTCGTGAATCACTCGAGGATTTTCCTCACCCCAAATGCGACAATTCTCCCTATTGACGAAGCTATCAAGATGGAAATGGGCCTCGTCACTGAAGATGATTTTATCGGCAAAATCAGCATTTTCATGTTGTCTCTCCAATACCCAATTAACGAACTCCCTTCGCTGTCCATGGTCAGCTGGCTTCAGTTCCTGAGTCAATTGAACTTTGTATGCATGAATATGCAAATCTTTCGTCAAAATTCGCTGCATAGTGGATTTGGAGACACCAATTTGCTGAGCTCGGTGTCGAATTGAGGTGGATGGAGTTTGAGCGACATCATAACGTACAGATGCGACATTTTCGGTCGATCGACCTAGTCGAAGGCGCATTGTTGTCTTTACATCACTAACAGACCCAGTTTCGGCAAATTTATCCATTAATCTCTTTACAGTGTGACCCCAAATTGATCGCAATTTGCGAACTGCAGCCGCAAAACTTTCACCATTTTGGTAAAACAATTTCACAATGAGAATGCGTTGTTCATACATGTAGCGCTCCATTTTTAGTAACCTCGTACCTTCTACTACCAAACAATAACAA
Organism: Dexiosoma caninum; assembly: GCA_963924685.1. NCBI lineage: Eukaryota > Metazoa > Arthropoda > Insecta > Diptera > Tachinidae > Dexiosoma > Dexiosoma caninum. The sequence goes on from OZ004729.1 coordinate 51,843,747, forward strand.
TTGTTCACATGTCAAACAATGACACTTCGAATAGCGCCAAATTTAAATCTTGCGTTCTCGTTGGGACACCCTTTATATACATAATAAAATTTTAAAATTCTGATTAAAAACATTAATAGGAACTCTTTAATATGATCAGAATGAGAAAAGCAGAGTTAAGTTTAATCGTCGTCAATAAAAAAAACACTTTCAGTGGCCCATCTTCTGACGACAAAACCAATTGTATGTAATACATACTCCGAATTATTATAGATGTTATTAGAATTTATTTTCGCACATATATCTAATTGAATATCGTACATATCGCAAAAAATGCTTTAAAAACTAATTCTAAGTGCCTTATTGCAAAACTCAATTTATTTAATTACTTGAATTTTTTCAATTCTAATGTTAGTAAGACACAAACTAAATCAAAGACAAAAATTTTAAATCACACGTGTGTGTGTAAATTATTGGCTTTATATATTTATTTTTTTATTCATAGAATACGAGAAAGTATTCCCAGTTAATTTTTTCCATAATCAAGCTGCAAATTTACTATCTATTACTTATAATTGTACTTGGCTTTTGTAGGTTTTGTTTCATTATTAACTGTCGAATCTGCATTATCTGCCTTTGCCTAAATTCCAAACTTGTGGTTCCCGCCAGGCAACGCATTTGAAGTTCGGTTGCAATCCATAATCGACCCATTAATTTTTGAAACTGTTATTTGTAGCCATTTTATTACTTGCAACATAATACCGACGAGGGATGGATGGGGCTCTCATGTAAAGATCAGCTGATTCCGGTACAATTTAGTGACCATTGACTATGCCTTCTCCACTAAACTTTCCGACAACAACTGACACTGAGGCATACTAATGCACACCAGGAATCTGCGAAGTGTTATTTTATGTCTTTGGCGGACACTGGAGTCAACGCGCTAACTACTTCAGACATCGTCCACCCAAAAGGGTACATTTGGCGAGCTCGTTTTCTACATTGGGTATATTGACGGAAGTGATATATGTGTTGGTTGGTCATCCTGGAAGCTGGTAACGCTCGAATATATAGAAATAGTTCGTTATTTAAACAAAAGGAGCTTTTTTCTTCACAGCATGGATAGCATGCGATTCAGCATACCCCTTATCGAAAGTATTAATTACGCCTTACATAAGAAACGCCCGGCAAATATCGAGTTAGAGTGGAGCATTGTTTCGGACTTTTAAAAGAAGATTTTAATGAATCAGAAGACAATCTTTCGTGTAGTTCTGTTGACACTAAAAGAAAAGGCATTTATTCATGTATAAGTAAGTAATATTAAAACCGTAAAAGACAATAAAAATACTTGCTAAAAAATTCATATGAAATGTTCTGAAGATAACTCATGAAAGTGACGAAATGACAGTTTCAATAAAATCAAGCTAAAAAACTGTAGGAAAAAGTTTGTGTACATAAAAAAATTTATTGATGTAGTAGCCATCTTTTACATTTTTTTTAAAGTTAAGCTTGAGACATATATTATCGTATTTGCCTTGTGTAAAAAACATTGCCTCAATTAATTACAGAGGGTGGCGATGGTCGAGAAGTAGTCTGCACGTTGACTACAAAACGAAAAATTTTCCTGGGTTCAACCCCAGTTTCAGACTCAAAAAAACATCTCGCATTTTTCTGTTGTGCATTTGTGTGGCTTTGTGTCAGTTGTTGTCGAAATGTTTCTGTGGCGAAGGCATATTCACTGGTAACTGAACAGTGACGGCTTTAGCTGTATCCAATCCACAAGCACATCAGAACGCCCTTCTTCGTCGATTTGTGACATCAGAGACGTTACAACACTGCTACAAAAATAAATAACGTGCAAAAAAGCAGTGTTGTAAGATTGCGAAGCTTCACCTCCTATCATTTCTCCTACAATCCCTTTCCCATAGTTCCAGCACAGCCCATCGCATGTGTAGGAGTCATCTCCTGAGTGCCGGTCCAAAATAAAAAAAAAAAATTGCGATAATATTTAATATATTTGTCTTCTAATGGATAAAAAAAATGAGAAGAAATTAAAGAAAGAAAGCACATTAATCACAGAAAAACCTTAAAGAAATTGGCGACGTAGTAGAAAGAGCACATTCCTCTATCCAGAGAGTAATTAACTCGTACAAAGAAACCGGAGCTTTTGTATCTTAGCCACGTTCTGGCCACCCTTCTAAGTTAACTTCAAGAGAAGAAAGGCACGTCGACAATGCTGTGCAGCGAGATCATAAATAATAATAAATCAAGGCCAAGTTTAATGAAAGTATTTCTGATGACATTATCCGAAAAATGTTTAAACGAAATAGGTTTCGCGCCTGTGTAGCACGTAAGTAACCCTTATATCATTAAAAAACTACAAAAAATAATTTTGTTTCCTAAAGAATAAATAAACCATCTGAATTTTGGGAAAGATGAAAGCAAGTGCTGTATTTTCGGAATAAAAGGATGCCAGCTATTGAGGAGAAAGACCGGTGGAGCCCTTAATAAAGCTAATTTATGTGGCACAGTTAAACACGGCAGTGTTAGGGTTTTGAAGTGTTTGGTAATTAATTGTGTGGTAATCTGCAATTTATTGAGTCAACAAAGAAGAAGAGAGCTACCTAATTATTTTAAAGGCAAATTTAAAACAAATTGCAATAAGCTGTGTCTTGGGAACTATTAGTTTTTTCAACAAGATAAATGCTTGGGACACAGCCGGTATTGTGAAGATCTGGGTGATTTATAATGTGCCAAATCAGTTGGGTGCACCTACCCAGTCTCCAGATCTCAATCATATTAAGAATTTGTAGGATTTGTTGGAAAGAAAAATCAGATTTATATTTTTAAACTTAAATAAAAAATGTAATAAATTACAAAGGGTTTTATTAAGAGCATTGAACGATAGAATAGAAATGCGGATTTAATTTTCTAAAGAGTATGTCATCCAGATCTTAAAGATACTTTTTTAAAATTTCATGAATAATCGCTCTTGGAAATCCCAGTGAGACTGCTATTTTCTGTATTGAAAGTCGTGGATTTTCACGTAAACTGCTTTCAACCAGTTCAATGTTTTCGGATCGACTGGGCCCTGGCCGTGGGGCATTCATAGCCGAAGCAGTTGCGCGGAATCTTTGCAGCCACGAACGAATTAAATTTACACTCAGTCCGTCACTTATTTACGAATACCGAACTTTGAACAAAATTGTCGACGAGCAATTAAAAAATGTCTCCACAGCGAGCGCGCGATCGAGAATTCCTACGGCGCCATAATCGTATATAAAAATATGAATTTCCCACCAGGCACCCTGTACATTAAAAACTATGTTGAAACAAGTTTTGCAAACTGAGTGGAACAAAACAACACACGGAGACACTAAGAAATTCGTTCATTCTATGCAGAAAAGGTGAACTAAAATCCTTTAAAGAAACGGCTTCCAACAAGTTATTAATTTCACATAATTTTTAATATAAAACCTCTAAATACTGCATGCAGATTTATTATACGCAGACTTTTTTTTACTTATTACTTCATAATTTGGTTTAGCTTTAATTTGGTTCTGTAACCAATATGTCAATAGTTTTGTGCAAAATTGATATTGTGAAAAATATTGCAATATTCTAATAAATATAAATTTTGAATTTATAAAATTGCCACTTTGCCAGTTTGGTGAGTAATCTTAGCATATTTCCTATGTACGCTAAATTTTTCGTTAACTTAATATTAAATGCCCTAGCTAATAATTTACTTTACGGGAAATGGAAAAGTTGTCGGAAGAATTTAACTATTGTAGTCTCGATTAGTTTTTTTAAAATAGTTTCTCATTAAATTCTCTAAGGAATTATGGGTTGAAATACACCAACTATTTTTTTAACACGTTTGTTTTAAAGTGGTATCTACATGAAAATATGCAAATCCCGTTTTAAGAATAAAAATCAGTTAAGGCATTTATCTATATATTATAGTAAAGATGTTATCATTATCATTATTAATAGCCAAACACGTATTCTGTAATCATTTTTACAGGCGTACAACTGCGCCGATTTTAAAAAGATTTATATAGTTATAAAGATTTTTCGGACAGATGTGCACAATCTTAATTTTATTCAGATCGGTTTTTTCGGGATAACATATTTATTTTTTCTCAGATTTTTCCAAAAAGCAATGTAGTTTCCACGCATTAGTAACTGCTGAACTAAGAACAGAAATAAATAAAGTCCAATACCACTTCTTTGACCTAATATTTATTCTGTAATTCGAAACAGCATTGTCGTGAAGGGCTACTCCCCCATCCCATGGTTGTATGAACTGAGAAGCAATGGTTGTGGAACATTCTCATTTGTTTTCAATTCCTTTTTCCATCGCTTGACGCTGCGCATCTTTTGAATTTGTTCGAAGTTAGTGAGAACCGTCACCTCTTTGTTGTCTGCTCAACGACAAACCAATACCGAATTTGTTCTTTCAAATTGATAATAACTTTCTCCCCGCTTCAGCTGCTTTCCTATGCGTAGTGGAGCTTTTGCAATACGATTCGGACGAACGGCTCACGTACCGCAAAAACTTTTTTCACTTAAAAGTCACATCAAACAGTATATTTGATATAGAATGGGATTATCTACACATTCCAACAGTCTTAAAACTACGTCTGCACAAAACCCAATTTGACGATCATAGTTGTCACTAGAATCAGAATTTTTTTTATTTTCATTTAGTTTTTTTTTTTTTTTTTTGGTAATTGGAATTGCTTACACAAATACCCTATATTTAGTTTTAAGCAATTTTGAGCAATTAATATTTTTGTGTATTTAAAAAAAAATGCTATGAAAACATGTCACAATAAATAGCCCTTCAGATAAAATATAAGATAAGTTTTATATATTTATTTTACGATTAATTCAAATACAGACTATATATTAAATAAAGGAATCATGAATTTCGAATAAATAAATGCATAAAGCGTTGTAATTTGGCGATAAAAACGAGTAAATTCACTGGTTGCAAGTACGAACAGTGGCCGAAAATGGGTTAATTTCCATATATTAGTTTTATTTTTGCTAATTTTCAATATTTTAACATATGTTATTGTCTAAATTTTTTTCTTTGAGAAAATCACCATTATTTCAACGGTAGGATTTCAGTAAAAAAAATGGTTCCTAAAATTTGGGTTTTTTGAAGAGGCTGCTCCCTACATCTGGTCATAACTTTGGAAAACTTATTCAATCTTGTTATGCAATACGTCAACAATTTTTAAATTACGCCAGCTATAAGTTTTCTTATTATCATTTTTTAGCTATTAGTTTTCCAGTTATTGAAGAAAGAGTTTTACTACTTAAACTTAATAATACAACTTAACTAATACAAAAAAAAAAAAAAAAAACATGGATAAATGCGTGTTTTATTGCCGATTTTTGACAGAAAAACTTTTTTTTACTAGCACTATCATAAATTTAAACTAGTTATATTTTAATCAAAAAGGTGAACAAAAAATAGTTTAAATTTTTGTTTAGTTTAGTTTAGGGTGCCCCGGTAGTCTAGTGAGCTAGGTTATAAGTGGGGGGTTGGATTTGTAGCACAAACTCTGGGACCATAATAAATTGGACCTAACCTTAGTCTCTTATGATTTTGAGAATTTTCGAATTTGAGGACCGTCGAAAATGCCTTCACAAACTTTTACAAATGAAAGATTTGTAAATATATGTAGTTTTTACATAAGCAGTGCTATAACAAAATTTTTAACTAATCCTACCTTTATATGCAGTGGTGGTCAGATTACATCGTCCTTTTAATGATAATTTACATTAAGTAGGCCTAGCGTGCTTTCGGATCTGCTTTTCCAATCTTTTGTGATTTTGTGATTTTTACGATCTCAGCTATCGCAGACGCACAGAACAAAGCAATATTTTGAATAGCTGCCTTGATAGTTAAAATTTCTTAATAAAGTGCCCATAGTTTCATATGTTTCCTTCATATTCACGGCATGGGCAATGGAAATGCCCGCTCTCTTAAACGAGATGCTAAAAGCTCCAACAGCTCTTTTGTTAGCCCGAGGTCTCTTATAAGATCATTGAGCTCAAGTTGATTATAAAGTTTCGGTCTTAGATCATCCTCGAAGATTATGGTTGATGGGGTGATAAAATGTTACTATAGGGTCTATCACACGGATTTTCAAGATATGATTTCCTTTCGTGATGTAAAACGGGAAGAGTAAATCCACCGGCTGAAAGGTGGGGTGGGAGCATCGCATGTGTTTTCCAAAACCTCTTTTAGTACTTGAACAATAATAGCAATCAGATTTTTGACTCGATGTTACTCTCCAGGGCATATCTTTGGTTAGGCTATTTAATTGAGCGTTTATACAAAAATTTAATATTAATTATAAACATATGTTTAAAAAACAAACCTTCAGACTAAAATGTAATATCCTAAATAATTATTTTTTTTATCTTGGACCAGCACTCAGGAGAATGGGGGAAGTAAAACTAAAGATAAAATAGAAAAAGTAGATTGCTCTAATTTAATATGGTGGAATAGTGGAGAAAACTGTGATAAAGTTTATGTAGGACAACAAAGAAAAAGAAAATTTTTTTCAAAATACTTTTATATAAATGATTGACAGAAAAAAACATTATTTCCTTTTCAAATAATATAAAATATTTTAATTTCATGTTTGCTAAATAATTTAATTCACAAAAATATTTATTTTTTTTTGATGATGTTAACCAAGGGTTAGCGAAATATATTGATAAATAAATTAAAAATTTTATAAAAAGAAGACCTGCATTGCTGAATAATTTGTTGCATACGATAAGATAGAAGGTAAAATAAAAAGGGAGATTAATATATGAGTTTGTTTAATTTTTGATATACCGCTCTTCTATGAAAATTTAATTTCTTAATTATATAGCCATGTCACAGAACGAAATTCCGATCGAAAGTGGTTTCAATTCCGAAAGTCGAGTCTTTAGAAAACGAAAAGCTTCTTCGGAATGAAACCTCTTTAACTTTTCAAAGTGACAGATACACACTTAATTGATATGGAGACTCAAAAATTACTAAAACAAAAAAATTAAGTAAAAATAAAATTACTGGAAATAGAACCACTAAGTTAGAACTTGAGAAACAAAAATCAGAAAGTCAATAGTCAGTACAAATGTTTTATTTTGAATAATTAGTTTAAAAATTAAGTGCATTGTTTTTTTTTTGTTTTTAACATAATTAATGTAATAAACTATTAAAGGAAGTGTTTGTTAATTTAATTGGGCAGCAATATTTCCCCGCATGCGTTGACCAATTCTGAACATTTCCCCTTCAGAATGCTCTTCGTCATCTTGTGCCACATTGTACGTCCTGCAGATATTGTGTAGAGCGCAGCAAACGTTAATAATTTTGATGGGTTTCAACGTTGTGTACCTCATTGTGCTCAGTAAACATCTAAACCGTCTTTTCAAATCTCCAATGATACATTTCACAATGTTGCGAGCTGATGCATGTTTTATATTAAATTTGTGCTCTGTGGTTCCAACAACTACATTTTTCTATGGGGTAATTAAATATAAATACCATAGCCGGAATCGCTTAATAGCCAAAAATTTTTGTCTCCGGTAGAATAATTGTTGAAATAAAAATTTCTTGGCCTACTCATGTTCCAAAAGTAGGAGTCGTGGCAACGTTTTGGCGTCTTTGGACATCTACTACAGCAACAATTGAGATTCCCGGCATTTTTCTTATAAATTTTAATTTTATTTGATTTGATGTAAAATTTTTGTTTTAACGCCTTTTTTTCGTCTTTTGTTTTTTTGTGTTCTGCTTTTTATTCACTAACCATGTTTTTTTGTTTTGTCATGCCATACTTTATTTGAAAAGCGGAGATTTTATAATTTTTGGGAATAAACAAAATCGTTCGGAATCTGGAGAACCTAAAACAAAATCGATCGGAATTGCAAATACGGAATCGAAACCATTCCGATGTGAATGTGTGACATGCCTGAGAAAGTATTTCCCTGAATTTCCATTGTGAAAACGAAATATTGTAAAAAATTCTATTTTATTAAATTTTAAACACAAAATAATATAAGATCTCATTTAAATAAACTATAATTCAATATTAAAATATTTTATAGAATTTGGCAGATTATTATTAAACAGAGAAAAGAATAATGGTCTGAGGTCACTTTCTTGCGGCACGTCAGATATAACATCAATTGGTTTACACAGTAGCTTCTTGAAAAGAACTGTTTGCTTTCTATTACTCAAATACGAAAAATCCATTTTAGGCTGTTATGAGTATATCTCATCATATAAGTTTGTGTTTGACATTTTCAAAAGGTTTGCTGAAGTCGGTGTAAATACAATCAGCTTTTTTTGTTGAACCTCTATTTACTAATGTGGTTACGAGTAAATGCAGAAAATTTGTCATAGTTTAGTAACCTCTTCTAAAACCGTGTGAAATCGGTGATAGAATTGAGAAAACTTGTTGGTAAAGATGATCAGTAATTATTTTGTCAAATAATTTTGGTATTGAGCTAAGCTTAGTATTGCTTTATTGTTTTCATATTATTTTTGCATACAGATTTAAATAGCGTAATAATAAATGATTCGTTTCAAAAAATGTAGGAAAACCACCAAATTTGTTTGAAAGGTTGAATAAATGTGTCAAGGATTTTGCAAAACCTTCAGAAAATTTTAAAGTAATGAGCTCGGAATCCTATCGGGGCACTTTCGTATGAAAATGTCAGTTTTTTTAAACTATTATCTGTATTTACTTCATCAAGAGGTTCTATTGAAATACTTGACTAATAGAGAAGAACAGAGTCTTGAAGCATCATAATAAGTGGTAGCGAAATCAGAAAAAATGTTACTTATTGCCAGATCGTCATCAGTTTCAAATTTCTTATGTTCATAAGAAAACTAAAATATATTGAACGTCTTTTTTTTTTTTTTATCTAGGACCAGCACTCAGGAGATGACTCCTACACATGGAAAGCATTGTGCTGGAACTATAGGAAAGGGATAGTAGGAGAAACGACAGGAGATGAAGCTTAATTAATTATTTTACAGCTCTGCGTTTGCACGTTCTTTGTTTATGCTCGTAGCAGTGCTGAAGCTTCGGTTTAGTAGCCATTTTTATTATTATTTTACTTCGCCGGTGCTACACAATATCGACGAAGGAGGGCGTTCTGATGTGATTGTGGATTGCTATCAGCTGAAGCCGGTATTGTTCAGTGACCAGTGACTATGCCTTCGCCACTGAAACCTTCCGACAACAACTGACACACTAATGCACATCAGAAAAATGCGAGATGTTTATTTTCATTTTAAAATTTTTTGTCTGAAACTGGGGTTGAACCCAGGTCTGTTTTTTGGTTGTGTAGCCAACGTGCAGACTACCATTAGAGTTGACAAAAGTATAGAATGACTGTATTGGAATTCACGCTATTTCGACTTTTATTTAAGTATAGTGTGTAACAAGATTAGTTTAATAAGATCTATTGAGCACGAATTGCAGATTAATTAGTTATTTTATTCGTTATCCAGATAATTTACATGTTTTGTAAAGTTTATTCCAGGACTGATTTTACTAAAATCCAAGCATAATTAAGCAAAAATTTACGTATATTGATTTTTGGTATAGCAGAGTCGAAATGAGTGTAAAGAATAATTTTAATTGACGGATGATGAGAGTCTGCAGGTCGGGATATTGGGTTACAACGAGTAAAAGTGATCTCCGTACTACAGATGAGTGTACTAAACCGAATATTATTTAGATTATCATTTAAATTTAATTGATAAAGATTTATATCTTAAAGAGCATTTACAAACTATTTATAAAAAAAATGTATATGGTTGGCATTTTCGGAATAAAATAACCATGCAAAAAGTTCCCTGCTACAACTGGTATATTAAAGTATCCGATATCTATGACAGTGTTATTTTGAGAAGCATGCTACATTTTTAATGGCATCGTCATATTGCCGGTATAAAATTTCACTTGAATTTGTTGTTATATACGAACTCTAATGAATTCAATCTCCATAGCAGATTCTGCAATAAAGGGCAGAGATACCATGCAAAAAACCGCTTTCAACACACTCCCTCTGCAGATATTATCAGCACGATCACCCCTATATATCTGATACTTATCACCGAAATGTCTACCGAAATCCTTGGAACCGAGGTTTTTTTTTTTTTTTGTAAACGAATATACATATGTATTTTAAAAATAATTTTTATTTATTTTTATTCAAATCTGCTGATGAGTTGTCATTAGCACCAAGTAAAAGCTGGCATACAGAATTACTAAAAACCTACAACAAATACAATTTTTTTTTTATGTATTTTTGATATAACGTGTTATTTTTATTTGATAAAGTTTTGAAATTATGCAATAAATAACAATAATATGTAACGCAACTAAAGGTATATAAAAAATTCATTAAAACTAGAATTATTATACATTGAACATGTGGTGATATTTAGTTTATGTACTCAACTACATAAAGGGTGGTTAAATTTCAAGGGCCGATGTTGATTTTGAATAAAACACAAACTATTTAGGAAATTATTATAATTTTATTTTATTATGATATATTGGTATTACTCAATTATGTATGGAATAAAATATCGGCCAAATGGGCGCCGCGACCACGGCGGCACACCTCCATCCGATGGTCCAAATTTTCGATGACCCTGAGGCATAATGTTAATGTGCCGAATTATCTCATCCTTCAGCTCTTGAATTGTTGCTGGCTTATCGACGTACACCTTTTCTTTCAAATAACCCCAAAGAAAAAAGTCCAACGGTGTCAAATCACATGACCTTGGCGGCCAATTGACATCGCCATTACGTGAGATAACACGGCCATTGAATTTGTTGCGCAAAAGAGCCATTGTTTCGTTAGCTGTGTGGCAAGTGGCACCGTCCTGCTGAAACCACATATCGTCCACATCCATATCTTCCAATTCGGGCCATAAAAAGTTCGTTATCATCTCACGATACCGAACACCATTCACAGTAACTGCCTGACCGGCCTCATTTTGGAAAAAATACGGCCCGATGATGCCGCCAGCCCATAAACCGCACCAAACAGTCACTCTTTGTGGGTGCATTGGTTTTTCGACAATCACTCTTGGATTATCATTCGCCCAAATGCGGCAATTCTGTTTATTGACGAATCCACTGAGGTGAAAATGTGCCTCATCACTGAAGATGATTTTCTTCGAAAATTGATCATTCACTGTTGCCGTGGTCGCGGCGCCCATTTGGCCGATATTTTGTTCCATACATAATTGAGTAATACCAATATATCATAATAAAATAAAATTACAATAATTTCCTAAATAGTTTGTGTTTTATTCAAAATCAACATCGGCCCTTGAAATTTAACCACTCTTTATGTATGTATGTACAATTGCCACTTTTTAAAAAGTTCCCTTTTTGCTGACCAGACATAGCATGCATCATTATATTTCTTAACATTTTTATAGAACATTCTACTGTTAATTGTACTTATTTCAAGTTTATTTCTTAACTTGGTGTTTATTAAAAAGTTTTGAAAACTAGGGTTTAGCAGCTGCGGAAGATATTGGCAAACTGTAGAAAGTGTTATCTATCGAAAGGGCAACCCTTGTTCAAAAAAGCAATCACTATAAGTCTACTGAAAGATTCATTTCTGTTAACCGTAACAAGCTCCACTGTGTAATAATGATATCGGGCTAATATTTGAAAATTTTAAAATTACGGGCAAAACTGCAAATCGTCTTTACACAACACTTTTTTTCTTGGACCGGCACTCAGGGGATGACCCCTACACATGCGATGCATTGTGCTTGAACTAGAGGAAAGGGATAGTAGCAGAAATGACAGGAGGTGAAGCTTCACTATCTTACAACACTACTTTTTGCACGTTATTTGTTTTTCAAGAGACTACTAAGGCCCAAATTCACAGTCATTAGTTAACTATTAGTAAACTAAAATGATAACTATTGTTTAACTAATACTTCATATTCACATTGTATTGTTTAACTGACATTCTCAGTATAACCAACGAATGGTAACCCCTAACAAACTTTTAATTTTCAATATTGGTAGCACTGTTATAGCATTGTTTTTGTCTACATTTGTTGTATTATTTCTTTACCGCGGAAGATAGTGAATTGCTGCTGAAATAGGTTCGGAAAAACCAAAATATCATCGAAAATATAAAACTTATAGTATTATATATATATTATATATATATATGATTCTAATTGTGCTTTTTCCCTTATAAACTATATGTGAAATTTATTATTACATACCCTATGATATTCTCATACAGTGTTTTAATACAGTAATTGTTTTAATTGGTGACTATGTTAAAGCTAGTAGAAAAAAAAATTATCATTCACTCATTTATTCATTCACTGATATTGTAATTCATTGTTGTTATTCCACATTTAACAAGCAACCATAAACTGAATACGCAGAACAATGAATGGACGAATACAAAGACTTATATTTAGAGATATACACACACAGTTGATAAAAAATGCTGTTGAGTTAACAGTCACAATTCATACAAAGTATGAATGCACAATTTTACTGATTTCTACCATTCTTGCAGGTGCCTAGTTTTCCTGGTCACACTCATATGGAGTGCGATAGTGATCACCCATTAATAAAAAAAAGAAAAACAGTACCATAAAAATTCACCATCCCGCGATAGGTACCAATTTATCAGAACAGTAGGACCTAAAAAAAATTTTTAAGTAAATGAACAGCAGGTGCAGAATTTTTTTAATTTCGAAAAGGCAGCGAAGAGTTATTTTCTTGGCGAAAATTGGATGACAACGGTCAAAAATATAATAAATGGCTTACGTTTAATTTACTGAAATAAAACGGACTTATTAGTTGATGAAATTTACAAAGCTTTCTACAATAATTTGATAACGGTGAAAACTTTTAATTTTAGTTTTTTGTTTTTAATAAACTGAAGTAATTGAATAGTCTCAATAAAAAACATCTTAACTACAGTACTGTATTCATTTCAAACTTAGAAAAGTAGCTTATTTATACTTATAATTGCAATAAACTTAGGTTTCAGTTCAAAACCATCGCTTAAGTTTACTTAAAGCGCTGTGGTATTCAAAAATAAATTTTGTAGAAAATTCTAAGTACAAAGTACAAGTATGATATATTTTTAAAATTTACGTCTTCGTGCTTTGGAAAATTTATTTGTAAAACTTTGTAAAATTTTGTTTGAACTGTAAATGGACGAAAAAGAATTACTTTGATATCATGAAACAGGCATTTTGTCCACAAATTATTTGCGACTTGTTTAGTATTTGCTAACTGCAACTGTCCCTTGGACAAGTGGCTATGTTGCATTATGAAATCCACTAAAATTTCAAAATGCCGTTGTTTTGTTTGTAATAATTTTGCTTCTTCCCTAAAAGTAACAATCTAAATATCAACTATAAATGTATTTTCAGAATGCTTACATTTTTTTCTCCATTTGCCTAACGCAAGATATTTGCGCTTATCGAACGATTTTGGCAGACGCTTTCGCATTACAGAGTGCGGTGATACCAGACTTGCGAAAGGGACAATAATAGATGCGTAAGGCAAATGCGCAAAAGGATTAAAGAGTAACAATCGTTCGATTTCATACCATTTTTCTTTCGCATCGCAATAGAGAGTAACCCCCCTGGTTCTTGTCAGATCTGCGGTTCTTTGGCGCTTTATATATGACCAAACATTTTCAATTACATTTAAATCTGGACTTTGGGGTGGCCAATCCAAAGTTTCAATGCAATTTTCTGTGAAAAATGTCTTAATCATTTTACTCTTGTGGCAAGGCGCAATGTCCTGTTGAAAAATAAACGACTGTCCAATCAACCTATCGCCAGAATGTGTTCATTTAAAGTTCTTAAATATTGGTTTTGATTCATCGAACCGTCGATTGGAACCAAGTCTCCCAAGCCTTTGCATGCTATACAGCCCCAGAACATGACTGTGCCACCTCCAAGGCTAACTTTTTCGAGTTTTTTTTTGCTCTAGTCTAACAAAAACTTTTCTTTCACGAGTGGTACTAAAAAGAACGAAAAAACTCGAAAAAAAAACCGCACCTGTTGTCGAAAAAGTTAGCCAGGGATTTGTCACAGTTCTAAATGTTCTAAATTCAAAACGTTTTCTGTGCATTAGTTAGTTTATTTTCAGTAATTATTCTCATAAATTATTTTTATTGATTGCATGCAATAACAGTTTTTTTTTTTTTTTTTTTTTTTTTTTTTTTTTTTTTTTTTTATATTGATTTTCAACTAATTTCTTTGGGAATCATACCACCAATGAAAAATGCTGTCCAACAGGCACTTTGGACAGACGTTAAATATTTGTATCTCATGGTTAATGCAGTTTCTAGTGGTTTCCGCCGCGGAACCTTAGCCAACATAAAGCCTGGACCATTTCTCCACTCTCGATAGTTGAGAAAAGTCAGCGGGCTTTTACGATTGTATGCAACAACCAATGCTCCATCGGAAAACTTTAAAGTACTACCAGAATTCATTATAAAAGTTTGTGTGACAATGTATTTCAATGTGAAGTACTATAACTGTAATATATGGTAGTGCACTTTTATGTAAGTTCATACGACAGGCAGAGTCATAGAGTAAATATTGTTGTGCAAACTATGCGTATTTTGCTAACGTAAAAATGTTTTATTGACAATGCATTAAAAAAACTTACATTTTCGTAGCAATCTTTGGGACTCGCTTACAAACAACCTTTAATAAATTTTCATTTGTTGTTATTGAAACCCGCAAGAGTATACTACAAATGGAAAGCAGGAAACACCTTATATAATGTCCAATTTAATTTAAATTTTTGGTAAAAACAATTTTAATATTTAATACTCGTCTTTTAAGTTCTTTGCTTCGTGTTTTCTTCATTGTTATGCATAAGACCAAAATAAAACTAAATTAAATTTTTTCACATTTTGTATGAAAAATTTGTTGAATATGAAGCAAAATCGAAGGTAGATGTTTCAAAAACCACATACAATTTAGTAAAACAGTTTTTGCATTCAGAAAAACAGCATTTAAAATATCTATACCCCATACTCCACAAAATTTTTATAAATGGCCGGTGCGCGAAATCAATATTAAGCTGACTGTTTGTATTTGTTTGTAAGCGAACGAGATGGAGAAGGAAAGATTTTTGAACATGAGGATGGTGCATTATGGTGGTACAAACAGATCTGGTGAATAAATACTAGAACGGTATAGTGGATGTAAATCGTTGGTCCTCTCGAGACAAAAACATTGACATTGACGTGTGTAGACACGATGGACAAAACACGAAGAACATTGAAGATGAAGGTGTAGCTGGCTTCGAATACAACATGTTGCATTCTGGTAGTGTTTCTCAGTTTAATTTCACCATTTTGTATTTGATATATTTTGTTGCTTATGGTGTCGTCTTTTCTGAGTAATATTCTGCATTTATTCTGCCTTTCATATTTTTTTATGTTCTTTTCTGTAAAACATGTGTTACTTTGAAAGTGTAGCACGTTCTTTTCTCATGATGTTCCCCTTAAAAAGGAAAGAAATGCTACATGTACAACACTCATTTAAATTAAATTAAACACTCATAAAATTAATTAATAGCTGCTTTTGTTATTGTTCTTGAAGAAATTAATTATTTTTTAGTTTGTCTTTGGTGATAATTTTTGCATTTTGTTATTATTGTTATGGAATAATTGTACTTATTGGTTTATGCCGAAACAAATGTTCTTTTGTAAACTTAAAAAAATTTTCAAAATCAGATGAGCATTTAAAAATGTTGTCAAATCACATGTAACATTTGCGATGCATTTTTTTTTGGAAAAGAAAACACCATTAGTAACTATCACATGTAATTTGGACTGGCTTTATGTTATCGATCATCAGCCTATTTAAAATTTAAATATTTTGAATAATTGCATAAAATGAGTTTCAAAATAAGGCACTGCATACGTACGTAGTACTCCTTAAAAATTCTTAAATTTTCTTAAAATTGGCGATATTTAAAAAAAAAAAATAAACCAAAAATTTTTATATGAACACATATATTTATTTTATTATTTAAATTTAAAATTAAAAACGTTAATTTAATACTTAAGTCCGAAGTCGAGGCGCTTTTTTCTGTTTATTATTATGGCTATGGAATCCGCTTTTTTGCGAAAGACTTCGCACTGTTTCTGAATGAACATTAATATTATTGTAATTTTCCAAAGAGTTTCGAATTTGCATGACTGTTGTTTTAGGATTTTTACTAACAACACTTTTTATAAATCGCTGTAGGCTCAAGGAATTCACATCTTTCCTCAATTTTAAAATATGTTCTCGTATTTCGAAACAAATGTCCTTTGTTTTCTTACCCATTTTACCAAAATTTTTTCCTAATATCACTGCAGTCTTTAAGAATTTGCTTACAAATGATCATTTTAAACTTTCCGTATATTATTTTTTCTTTAAATCTACTTAATTTTAAAAATACCGCTTTCTATTATAAGCGGAAGATTAACGGGACTTTTTGTAGTTTGTTTTTAACAGTGTATCGATGTCTTGCAAATGCAAGTAAAAATATCGATCAGAATTCCAGGGTTATTCTTAAACTCCAATTTTAGAGGAAGTACGTACAATTAATAAAAAAAAAACCTTATTTTTTATTAAGGTGTGTGAATTTATTTTAAGATGCGGTCTAATGTAAATATGAATATGGTCCCATCTGTATCAAAAAATAAATATATTAATTTATACTGTGCACGTCAAAATAAAGTATACACAACATATTTTCTAAAATATATCGTTATTTTATTTTTTTAAACTATAGTAGACAAAAAGCATTATTGTATAATTAAATAGTAATTAATGTAAAATGGAAATCATAAAAAAAATAATCAAAACAAAATATAAATGAGTGGAAGTTTTATTGAAATGTACCATTTTTACGCGTCAAAATAAAGTAAGCAGTACCACCATCTCAGTCCGAAAAATCTTCAGATTGAATAACTGGTTGCAGCTCCTTAATGATTTTTTGTTTTAAATATAGCGGAAACATACAGCAACATATAATTACGCATTACAAAGTTTACCGACCCAAAAGCATACTTGTAACGTAAAGTATAAAAAAAATTACAATGGCAAGACAAACTTCCATTGAGACCTGCGAAATCATAATAGATTTACATAAGAAAGGTAAATCTATACGTGAGATAATTAAAATTGTTGGCAGAAATCATTGCACAATAAAAAAACTCATATACAAGTATGCGAAATATAATTCCGTAAAGAATTTGCCTGGCGTAAGGCGACCAAAGCGTCTTACAGGCACAGAAATAAGATCTATAGTCAGAGAAGTAAAGGCAAATCCGGCTTCTCGTGCCGTAAAAATAGCTGGAAATATAACAGAAACTTCTGGTACATCAGTAAGTGCTAGCACAATTAAAAGAGCATTACATCAAAAAATCTTACATGGTAGAGTACCGCGCAAAAAACCGTTCATATCAAAGGTAAACCAAGCAAAGCGCATGAGCTTCGCCAAAAAATATATAAATGAACACACAAACTTTGGAGAAACAATATTTTCACTTCACTCCCGAAAATATGGCGCAGCAAGAATGAGGCATTTCATGACAAATGTGTTACCAAAACAATAAATAATGGTGGTGGCTCCGCAATGGTCTGGGGATGTATGGCGGCATCAGGGGTTGGTAATCTAGTATTTATCGAATCTACAATGAAGAAGGAAGACTACCTAGATATTTTGAAGCACAATGTAACCCCTAGTGTGGTGAAATAATGCTTAGGGTATGTACAGAGTGGCAGCTTGTTGCCGAGCCGAGCTGGTTGATGCTTATTGCGAGAACCAATGCGAGAAAACTGGTTCTATACAAAGTAGTTCAAATAAGCGCGAAGCGGTCATAGTGGGCGCCGAGCTGGTCAGAGCGCAAAGCTGATTGAATGCGAGAAAACAGTTTCAAAGCGTATTTCAGCGCCGATAACATTGTTTATGTTATGTTGTTATGATTTCAACTTGTTTGGAAAACATAAAAAAAATTAAAAACAAAAATTTAAGAAAAAGTAAATAAAACATGCAATCAAAAAATTAAAAAAGTAATACAAATTAAAAAGAAAATAAAAATTAAAGAAAAAAATAACAACAAACAACAAACAAAATATTAAATAGTAATTTTTACCCATCGTTATGCAACCTGTTTACTTTAATTTGATGCGACAAATCTGATACATTTTTAGAAAAAGTGGATTAATTAGTTCTGTGCCTTACTTTTAATTTATTTTTTTATTAATTTTATTTTACTTTAATTTTCAATGAAGTATCCAATTTTTTGTTTAACAAAACTTTGTTTTATAAAAAAATAATAAACATATTTTAACCCAATGTCAGGTGTTTACTTTATTTTGATGCTCACAGTATATAGTATGTAAATATATATAAATAAATAAATATTTTAATAAAATAGAGCTTAATAACTTTTTTGGTAAATAAACTTTTTGTAGGTATACTTTTTCTGTTGTTCTTATCACTGGCTGTCTTTAGTTATACACTTTAAGCACAAGCACGCAGTACAGTACAAATTTTAATTTATCAAAATGAACATAAAATTGCAATATGCCTCATTGGCTATCTGTCGACAGTAGCGCCAATACTATATATAAATTATTTTATTATTTATTTTTGTAGGGGTAATCTCCTGAGTGCCTGGTCCAAGATAAAAAAAAATTTATTAAAAAAATTATCTATAATATTTTATTTTAAAATTGCAAAAGAACGTATTATTATTTTACTTCATGTTAAAATAATCTTATTAATTAATAATGACACAGTTTCTTACCGTATGCAATAAAATCGGTTTCCTGACCGTCTAGAAATGTGTCAGCAATTTCCAATGAACAAAAGTTATTAACGAGAAATTTAATAAACCGCAATTAGGTCATTAAAAGTCTTTTATTTGTTGAAAAGAAACAATTTGCATACAGCTTAAATAAAATTTATTGTTTTATATTTTTTGCCAAAATAACGATCAAATATCAAGTCTATTGTTTTTAGGTTGGCAACGTCTATATAATTTCAACTGGAATTAGTTTTAATTCGTAATACCATGAAAGAGTTGAGTTGTTTCAATTACAATTCAACTGAGTTGAGTTGTAAACCGCAATAGGAGCATAAATGTTTTTTTTTATATATTTAAAACAACGCATTTTAAAAATTTTCATTCGTTGTCTGCTGGTAATAGCACCACTAAATTTGTTCTTGTGAGCAAATAACCATTCACATAAATAAATTTAATTTGTTCCGGTTTTTGGTTTCGTTCTTCAACTTTTATCGCTTCGTGTTACGTTTCGGCTTTAAATTTTTTTTTCCGTGCGAAACCGGGGTTTTTTCAGTTCAAGGCCTTGTTGGAGTCACTCTCATTTCAGGCAAATTTCCAATAATCTGCCGTAGAAGTTTTGGTTTTGACCTTGAGCGCTGTATGCATTTATGAACAGTTTCTCGTGCCATATGCTTGCCTTTGATTGGCCAGAAGCGTTGTCTTACGTTTGCAAGAAGTGCGCCAGGACCGCAATGTTTGTTTTCTTTATGTATTGCTTCAAAAATTTGTCTACTTATCGTGTCGTTAAAGTGCAAAAGCATGTGTTGTTTTGCGTCTGGGCTCAACGCCGATTCTTCTAATCTACCACCGACTCTTAGAATGTTATTTTCATCTAAGAAAGGTCATAGACTTTTGATCTGATTCGGGCATCATGAAGCTTAAGGAGGGTAAGAGTATATCGGTTTTGTCGCTCTTCCTTGTTTGTTTTGGCGTTTTTTAAAAATCTTGAAGCGTTCTCAATGACTTTCTGTGATTTATACTGTTCAATAAGTTTTTACTTCCGACCAATACCAGTAAATTCTGGTTCTTTTCTATAATTGTTGAGTCACGACTAAGACGAAACGTTGACGGCCAATGTTTTCATGTTCTCCGCTGGATGCAGGACATCACAACCTGTTGATGAGTCTGACAAATTTTTTTTTCATAATAACTGTTAAAATAGTTGTAAGAAACCAGTGCTGAATTTTAGTTATGTTTTTAAATGAAAAAATGTTATGTTTTTGTTTTTTTTATGCATTATTATTATAAATAACTGAAAATTTAGAAAAACTTACTAATTTTTATTTGTAATCCAACACTTGCAATAAACTTTTGGGTCACGTGAGACCTCATGGGATTAATTGTGTGATTATCTTAATGCGCCTAATTAAAGGTTAGATGATATTTAAGAATCGGATGGAAACCACATTGAATTTTGTTTATTTCTAGCTATTGTAAAAGTGTATACAGTACCAACCAACATTTTTAATACTTTGTATGCTCTGAAATTAGAACCGTCGGTTATTTCTTTGTTATTTTGTTTCCTCTTAACCCTTAAATGTTGTCTTTAGAGCTTTTATTTGGCTTCCACACAGTAAAAAAAGGGGAATCCCATGTTACTCAAGCAATTTTTATTGTTCGCGCATTTTTGTTTATTATTGTGTTAATTTTGAAACGCGTAGTCATATTTCGGTAAAAGTTGAAATTTGAAATTTGCTTTTTTTTTTTATAATGTACTTTGTTGTGGCATACATACACGAACTTAAAATATTGGTACACGTGAACTTCTTATGATGATGGTTTACAAAATTAAATATTAAAACGAAACACAGGTATGACAGTGTTTGGCACCGACCAAAAGTTAGAAGCACACATAAATGTTATGAAAATAAAAATATGTCTTGGTTGCTTTGAGCTGTGTTCGTTTACATTTATGTACGAGATTTTTATACGATGTGTGTACTTTTCTTAACTCTGAAAAAAACACAAATGCTATTTACAATCAGACAATCAAACTCAAAGATATAAAGAAAAGTTTAAAAAAGCGACCCTATCTTCATCAAAAATTTTTTTTTTAAATTACTGTCCAAAAATACGTTATATAAGGGGAGTAATTCTCACTTTTTTTTTGCGTGTAAGGTGGTACAGTCTAATGTACATATATATTTTAAAAACAGTCACTGGTACAATCAATGCAAGTAAACTTGTCAGCTCAATTCTTTCTTTTTTATATAAATGTCAAATTTTATATATAAACTAGCATTCACCCGCGGGTTCGCTATCGTTATTATCTGCATCGGTGATACAGTTTCGGAGATGCATATCTTATCTCTACGCCGCCTCCTGGTCGTATTTAAAAATATATATATTGACCCAGATTTAAATTTCATTAAAATCATTGAAATGGTCTCGGATGCGCGGTAATTGCCCCTACCGTTCATGTGGTCCTAGTTCTGAAAGAAGTAAATAGCCAATGTGTCTTTTAAACTCAAACACATCCAAATTTTGAAGTTCATCAAAATTGGCTAGCAAGTTTTTGAGAGGCAGAAATTTCCTCCTATCGCCCTCCTAGTCATACTTTTGAAAATGTTTATGACCTTCAGTAAATTTTCAGATGAAGATGTATCTATGTTCTAAATTTCATTGAAATCGGTTTGATTGTTCTGAAGAAGCAGAAATTTTCCCCTGTTGGCCTCTTGCTCATACTATTGAAAATGTACTTAGCCTATGTAAGTTTTGAGATGCAGATCTATGTATCTATGATCTAAATTTCATTAAAATCGGTTTAAACGTTTCGGAGGGGCAGAATTTCCTCCTGTCGCCCTCCTGGTCCTACTTTTGGAAATGTATATAGCCTATGTGAATTTTTAGACGCAAATATATCCATGTTCTAAATTTCATTAAAATAGGTTTGAAAGTTTCGGGGGGTCAGAAATTTCGCCCTATTGCAGTCCTGGTCCTACTATTGAAAATGTACTCGTATAGTCCATGAATTTTTAGCCGCATGTATATCTACGTTCTAAATTTTATTAAAATCGGTTTGAACGTTGCTGAGGGGCAGAAATTTCCCTCTATCGGCCTCCTGGTCCTAGTTTAAAAAAAAGTAATACTCTATAACCTTCCCGGAGTTGCACAAACTAAGTGTACCAAATTTCATCGCGATTGGTCAACAAAAGGCGAAGTTAAGCTCGTTTAATATAAAATTGTTAAAAACCATGTGGAAGGAGTAGTATAATTAAAAAAGTAGGCGTGATTAAAAAAAAAGTAGCCTGTAATTCATTCAAGAGCCCCAAGTATATGGCAAACACACATTCAGCTTTATATATACATATATCGAGACTTTGGTGCAATACCGTCGTAATTCAAAAAATCGTGAACTGAGAAAAATGCATTTGAAGTTTTGAGCCATCTTTTTGATAGTATTTTCGTTTACTAAAGTTATTTTTTAAAAGTTTTTAAATAAAGAGGCATGTTTTGTAATGTTTTCTGTTTGTAAATTTCTTGTCATAAAGGAAATATTTCATTATCGCAAATAAATTTGGTTGGAAATAGTTGGAGGCAATAAAGACATTTGTAGCTGTAGAATCTGAACAGCTAGAGATAGAACCATGACCTTTTTTTCCTTTAGATATATATTTCCCCAAAGATCATTTCTGCATACCCAGATCAAAAAATTCAAATTTTGAGTTACTGCGGTATTGCACCAAAGGCTCGATATAGATTTAAATATGTGTACAATTTTAAAATACACTCTGTTTTTCTTGGCACGCTACAATAAAACGTGAGATCGAAAATAAATATAAATGATCACTACTTTTAGAGCAGGCTCTAAGAAAATCTACATTCTTTTTTTTTTTATCTGGGACCAGCACTCAGGAGATGACTCCTACACATGCGAAGCATTGTGCTGGAACTATAGGAAAGGGATAGTAGGAGAAACGACAGGAAGTGAAGCTTAATTAATTATCTTTGCAGCTCTGCTTTCACACGTTCTTTGTTTATACTCGTAGCAGTGCTGAAGCTTCGGTTCAGTAGCCATTTTTATTATTGTTTTACTTCGCCGGTGCTACACAATACCGACGAAGGAGGGCGTTCTGATTTGATTGTTGATTGCTATCAGCTGAAGCCGATATTGTTCAGTGACCAGTGACTATGCCTTCGCCACTGAAACCTTCCGACAACAACTGACACACAAAGACACACTAATGCACATCAGAAAAATGCGAGATGTTTATTTTTATTTTAAAATTTTTGTCTGAAACTGGGGTTTGAACCCGAGTCTGTTTTTGAATTCGTAGTCAACGTGCAGACTACCATCCATCGTGCCTTCGCCACCCCCAAACGTTTGAACGGCGATATTTATGACTTTTGTCCAACTTGATTCAGGATTCCCACCAATTTATTACTTGAGACTGGAAGTTTACGTCTGCTACCAGCGACATTAAGGTCTCTTTCACCAAACATATTTAAACACAATTTAGTTTAATTAATGATCTTTATTTAAAATATGTTTAAAAAATTTTACTTTCACCAACTAAAATAATGAAACACAAAAACGAATGGTAATGCTCTGATATTTAATATGATGGAAGCACGTACAAAAAATTTTTCTGTGGAAGAAATAGAATTGTTATTAAATACTGTGGAAGCGATGGCTTCCGTAATAGAAAATAAGAAAACGGAAAACGTTAGTAGCCCAGAAAAAGATAGAGCTTGGAAAGAAGTGGAAATGCAGTTCAATTCAACGACCGCAGGTCCTAGCCGAACCTTAAAAGTCCTGTAGACAAAGTATTTAAATTTAAAAAGCAACTTGAAAAAACGTTCATCGTCCGAAAAGCGTGCGCTTTATGTAACTGGCGGAGGACCGCCAACAGCACAGGAAAAACATGCCTTTGATAATCTTTTAAAAAATATTATTCCACCGAAACAGATCGATGGAATTGCATCACAATATGACAGTGATTCAATGACCATCGAAGTAGAAAATAATGAAGATGTTCCTGTTGAAGGCATGTATTTTAAATAATCAAACAACAAACTATTCTCTTAAGTAGTATTTTCATTACAGAAGCTGAATGTGCCGTGAAAGAGTCAGTCTTGTGGGAAAGCTATACTCCAGATATGCTAAAATCTAAAAAAAAGCGAGAAGCTATGTTTACCGAAGCCACCAAGTGATAAGAAAAGCAGCTGAACGAAACTGGCCGATATAAAGGTCAAATGGACGGAAGTGAAGCTAAAGAAAGAAATCGAAATATTTCAAACTGAACACAGCTTCGGGTTGCGCAAATGAAAGAGTTGCATGAACTTCAAATGCGCTTATTGGCCGAGAAGCATGAAGTGGAACTTGTGAAATCAAGAACATTTTTTTTTTTTTTATCTTGGACCAGCACTCAGGGGATGACCCCTACACATGCGATGCATTGTGCTGGAACTAGGAAAACAGGTTATGGGAAGGAGGATAGAGGGAGTAGTGTGAATGGACATTTGATTTGAATTTTCCCACGTCATAAGTGACAGCAAAGACCTCGGCAGGGAATTTGTTCCATATACGCGATGCATGTGCATAAATACGCACTTTAGTTTTATTTAATAAAATAACACGGGTCTAATCACGGCATCCGATCGGATATTATACCCCAGATCTCAAGTGCCTTTAAAAGAATAGATATAAAATGACATGAAGTTCCTTTTTTGAGTTTATTAGAAATAATTAAATAAATATCTCCTTTTGTTATATACATACATGAATTTACAAGTTTTTAAAATGATTATTTATAATATCTTGCCGATAAACGTTTTTGTTTTGAGAATATTGTGCGACAGGAACATTCATTGCAGCACGAATTTCATTCTCTATTCTATCAGGCAATGGGATTGCGTTTTTATCATTAGACAAATTACATACATTATGCAAAACAGCAGTTGACATTATGATTGCTTCTACTGCCCTCATGTTCATACGAATTCCAAGAGCTAGAACAGGGAAGCGATTTTTCCAAACTCCATATGTTCGTTCTACACAATTTTTTATTTTTTTTTTGGCGTGTGAGGTAGGGTTGAAAATGCCTTCGCACTTACAGAGACCGTCGTCTTCTGCGTCGAGTGGTGTTGCCACTAAAAAATTCCCTCCTCCTCTGGGTAGATTCCTCCCCGGGACCGCTTTCCGCATTACTTCGGGAAGGCCCAGAGCCACGTCCCAATCAGGACCACTCTCACTCACCCACGTGTGGGTCCGCCTGGTCCCCGTCAGAGGGGGCCCCGTTATGCAGCAGCGCATCGAGGTCCCTCACAATCGAGCATCCTCCCTATCACGGTGGCAGGAGCGAACCCGCCAACTCGCTGCGCCATTGCACCTCTCTCAGCATGCCACCTGGTGCAGTCGAAGAAAGTGTGTTCTGCATCATCATCCGCAATACCACAGTAAATGCAGTCGGGACCATCTGCCCTGCCCATCCGGTACAGGTACTTTCGGAAGTATCCGTGGCCCGAGAGGAATTGTGTCAGGAAGTAGTAACTTCCCCAAAATTTCCTCCGAATCCATATTTCCACGCAGGGAATGAGCCTCGCCGTTCACCTGCCGACCGTGTCCGCGGTCCACCTGTCCTGCCATCGCCGGACAGTTTGGGGTCTCAGACCAATAGCACCAACACCAGGGCCCTCCCCCCTCGAGTTCCAAGCCTCCCACCGCTCGCGCACCAAGAGGTCTATGGGTATTTCCCCACATATCACCAGGACCGCAGCGCCCGAGACCGTGCGGTAAGCCGAAGCAACCCTAAGGGCCGCCGTCCGCTGTACCGCCTCGAGCACCCTGCGTTTGGTTCTCTCACCCAGTACATTTCCTCAAATCTCGCTCCCATGCAGCAAGATCGACTTCGCGACCGTCATAATCAGCCTCCTCTTGCTCTGTGTCGCGCCTCCGACATTCGCCATGAGTCTGCTCAACATGCCAGTCATCTTCGCCGCCCTTCGTTCTACACAATTGCGTGTTCTTATTTGAGACTCATTATAAAGAGGCTCAGCTTGCGTGCTTATTTTCGAAAGATGTGTCATCAAATGCTTATAACATGGATATCCACCATCGGCCACAATAACTGCACTTCCAAATTCGTCTGATTGAAATCTGCTGCATATACGGGAATTACGAAAAACTTTAGCATCATGGGTAGAGTCTGGCCAGCGAGCAACAATGTCCACTATATCTAGTCCACTTTTGCATAATGTTTGAACATTAAAGGAAAAAAAATCCCTTTCTGTTTCTAAAAATATCTGCCTGTACCACCTAAAAATGTTTTTTTTAATTAAAAAAGATGTTTGCATTGAAATTATTATACTATCCTGGAGACTATATTTTTACATGTGTGCAATCAATGGCAGCCAATACTCGTGGGAATTTAGCTATTTTATAAAAATTTTTTTGAACTTCAAGTCGTTTTTCTTGCTTTGAAGGGATGATAATAAACTTTTCTCTAAGCAGAGCAATGTTATGAGAAACTCTTCTTATAACTCTTGACGCAGAGCTGTTCGAAACAGCATCCAGTTGCATAAAATCGCAAAGTCAACACAAATATTTTTTCTGGAGACATCGGACGGTTTCTACAACTGTAAAATATTTTCATATCCAATAATAATAATAAAATAGATTCATATCTTAGCAAATAAAAATTCGAATGTACCTATTGCTGTTATGTTTTATTTTATGACGTATTAATTCCAAAATTGTCCATGCTGCTTTCTTTGATACACGGAATCTACATCTGAAGTCCTCTTCATCATAAAATATGAAAAAATTACGTTGTTCTCTCATGATTCGCGGCCTTCGTTCTACAAAAACTTTTACAACAATTTCGTAATCGCAATCACTATCTTCACTTTCCATTTCATTTGTTAAATATTTTTAACTTTTGTTAACAAAAAGAATTTATTTTTTGTTTCGCTAGAGACAGCTGTTTTTAACAGAGCTACAAAAACAATATTTAAATGCAGAGTGCTAAATACTTAAACAGTATTTAAATATTTAATGAGTATATTTAGATGAAAATTAAAAACGAC
Source organism: Dexiosoma caninum (assembly GCA_963924685.1). Taxonomy (NCBI): domain Eukaryota; kingdom Metazoa; phylum Arthropoda; class Insecta; order Diptera; family Tachinidae; genus Dexiosoma; species Dexiosoma caninum. The sequence continues at coordinate 51,870,663 of OZ004729.1, forward strand.
TTTTAAATATGAATTGATATTTAATTAGAATTGGTGAAATAGGCTCTAGGACTAATAAACCTATGTTAACACTATGTTAAATATAAATTTTATATGTTGATACTGGAACCCAATTGTCTTTATAGTTAACGATGCAAAAAAAAAACCAGTATTAATACATTCGGATATTCTGATATACAAAAGATGTTTTTTTTTTAAAGGGATAGTAAGAGAAACGACAGGAGGTGAAGCTTAATTATTTTACAGATCTGCTTTCGCACGTTCTTTGTTGTAGCAGTGCTGAAGCTTGGGTTTAGTAGCCATTTTATATTATTATTTTACTTCGCCGGTGCTACACAATACCGACGAAGGAGGGCGTTGTGATGTGATTGTGGATTGCTATCAGCTGAAGCCGAAAGCAGAGCTGTAAAATAACTCTCTGTAAAATGCGAGTGTTTATTTTTATTTTAAAATTTTAATCTGAAACTGGGGTTGAACCCAGGTCTGTTTTTGGTTTAGTAGTCACCGTGCAGACTACCAACCATCGTGCCATCGCCACCCTCAATATAAAATAACATTTTTCTTTATTTAATATGTAAATGAATGTGTATACTACATAAAAATGACATGAACTAAATACATTTATATTAATGTAGAATACTAAATACACCTATTTTTTGTTAAGGGTTTAAACCGATAATTTGAAAGAATTTTAAAGAATTTCTGATTACTAATTTATTACGATTATTAGTAATCGAAAAGTAATCTGGATTACTGGAAATTACGGTAAAATAGTCAAAAATAATCAGAAGTAATAAAAAAATAATTCGATTTTAAAGATTACTTTTGATTATTTTCCTAAATTTTGAATTTAAAAATTTAATTTATTTTGAAAAAGTTCTAAAGAAATTTATAGGTTTTTTTTTAAATTAGGTTATAATATTTTCCAAATAAAAATTGCAAAAACATTACTAATCTTAATTATATCCTATATATATAAAGCAGAATGTATATTTGTTTGTTTTTTAAATTATATTACTCCTTCCATATAGTTTTTAATAGACTTTATAATATAAACGAGCTTAACTTCGCCATTTGTGGACCAATTCGTCGGCGTGAGTTTTCGTTATTAACTTTTATTTCCACTTCAAGCCAAAAAAAAGTCCCGAGTAGCAGTAAAATTTTTTTATCGTGATTGTAAACACAATTGTAAATGGTCAAATTCCATTCAATAAGTGTGAAATTCACATTTAATGCAATAAACTTCATAAATAATCAAAAATAATTAAAAGTAATCGAATTATATTTTGGTTAATTTTGCTTCTTTTTAATTATTTTGTTGTAATTTCAAGTAATTCAGATTACGTTTTCATTATTCGGAATCGTAATCAATTAGTAATCGCGAAAACTGAATATAATCGCAATTTAAGCATTACTTCACCGTTCAAATAAATGTAATCAAATTAGTAATTATTACGATTACTAATCATTACTTAACAGCTATGGTTTATACGTTCTAAATGAAAATTTACACATTGAAGAATTATTTTCGCATAAAATAAAAATTAATTTTACAATTATGTTCATCAAATTTAAGGTATACAATTTTTATTCAATAAATCCACACAATTAACTGTTTTTGTTTAATTTTTTCACAAAGCTTTATTTGTCAAAATAAAATATTTCAACATCGTAGTAGCTGGTTCTCTGCTTTAAATTATTGGATGTAACTCGAAGTATGTTAAGCTAACAATCGTTGTTACATAAAATTTTGCTTAACGTTGGTTTATCATAAGGACGTAGTTCTTCAATTTCGTTTAGATTTAAAATTTGTTTTTATTTTCGATTTTTCTTATTATTATTTTATTTAAATTTTTCATATATCAATCTTCACTTGAATAACATTTCGGGTTTTTCCTACGTTGGTGACTCCGCTGATTTATTTTTATCACACGATCGGGTGACTCAGGCCCTCGGCACAGACTGCGAACGTGGTACCCTTCATACTGATACTAAATGGATGACAGAGATGATTTGTGAATCCTGGCAAGGACAATTGATACGCGCTCTCGATTATAGCATCTTGGGTCACTTCAAGAATAGCTTCGGTGGAGGTATTTAAATAATTGAAATTTACGTCTGCTAACGGCACTTTTTTCAAAAATCTGTTGAAGTATTCTTTACTTGTCTTTCGTTTTTTTAGAACAAAACCTAAAATACAATTGCACTTAATATTAATGTGAAATGTTGCGATAAATAATTAAATATCCATACGCATTTTCTGCTTGTGCGGCTAATTTTGCTGGAGTAAGCAAGTGCAATGACTTCTTTGATAAACTCTTGATATTTTTAATATGTTAAAACTACTTATTGCTAACTTGTATACGTTTTTTAGCAACATTTTGTTAACACTAAAGACTTTTTTTTATCTTGGAACAGCACCCGGGAGATGACCTCTACACATGCGATGCATTGTGCTGAAACTAGAGGAAAATGATAGTGATAGAGCTAACAGGCGGTGAAGCTTCACTTTCTTATAACTATGCTTTTTCACACTAAAGTCGTTGTTAACTAACGTATACTTCAAAGCTGAATTCAGATTTCTTTGTGAATATAGTTGTAAATATTTATCAAAAATAAAGCGGGTGATCTGTATTTCTCGTGACATCAAATCACTTGGAATTGGTGGTGTTGTAAATAATAATTTTTATAACAACAATTGCTTTACAATTCCGAGTGCATTAACTAGTTTTGTTACCGACAAAAAACTTTTTTATAAATGTGTGAACTTTATTGAGCTTGTTAAAATTTGGTTGAAGCTATACTAATGTTCACTTAATTATATTCAAAACAAAAACAAAATTTTTTGTTTTGAATGTAATTAAGCAGTCGAACGATATTGAGTGACGTCTTGGGCTAGGCAGTAAACTAATAATTGAACTGAACTTTCGGAATAATAGATTTTTACAAAATGTAACGTACTTATGACCACTAAATGATAATTACAAATTTGCTTTGAATTGGTGAAGAGTATTTTTTTTTTTGACAATAACCGAAGTAAATACATATGTTGGATGTAAAGCAGAAAATAAATAAAAACTCTCCATCGTATACATACATACATATTTACTTCAAAACTATTTTATAGTATTTAATAACTCTTTATACTATTACATGTTTTTATTAAATCAAACTTTTATGATACATGGAATTCATTCAAAAATTCATATATTTTACAGACAATCAAACAGCTAAATATAACTTCAGAGAGACCTAATACATCAGCACAAAAGGTTTCTTCAAATATTGGAATATTTTCGAAATATAATTTTACAAATAAGAAAGGACAAGACGATACGGAAGTTTTTCATCGAACAAAATCATCATTGGCATCCAGCATTGTTGATGCCAAACCTGGATATACAAATAACTCTGCAGAGCAAAGTATACATGAATATCTCATAAAAATTATTTGTAATTAATTATATATATTATTTTAGGTACCAACAAAAACAATATAAGATCTAATTATGGTAATTTGAATATTGTAAATAATGAGAATTCAAATCTACTTCATTTGCCGTCAACGTTAAATTCACATACAACAAAAGATAAACAAAGTAATGATAAAAAAATCTTTAATAATATTAGTAAGGATTGTGAAATGATATACGATGTTGATGCCAAAGATAGTGCGAAAATAGCAGATGACTCAAGTTTAGAAAATATCTCAAATAAAACAAATGAGCTTGTTGTAAGTATAAGTAATAAAATTGTATATGTTTAATATTCGACTATATGCCAAACATTTTTTAATATCGAAATTTTACTACCTCTAATCTTAGCGATACATTTGCTTAAGAATTCCTTCGAGAACGCGTCGAAACATTTGATTACCCTGTATCCCAGGTGAATCTTACCGGACTCGAAATGTGGTACCGCTTTATCCTTATGGCTGAGTACTTCCTCTATGACAAGCTCAGCCAATTTGGACCAATGCGTGTCATTCCGTTACTACCGGGGAATTTTTGTCTCCTATGGTGTTCGCCAGTACAACCAGAAAGTGGTCTTTGACTACCTAGTTTAAAGCTCTACTGGTGGTTTATGAAGGTTTTGAATAACCACCTGGCTGCCCTTCCTCGTCAGAGATTTGCCGTCTTCCGATCGGTTTCTGGCTTTGGACATTTGCTACGCAGCTTAGGTCGATAGGGGTCGAGTCTTTGAACTTAAGGTACTCGTCTACCACTGTTTAGTACTTCACTATGCCCTCCGCGTCTCTTTCATGCGTTACTCCATTCGTCTCATTCGCAGCAAACTTATTTAGACGATCGCCTTGAAGTATCTTGCCCTCAAGTTGTCTCTCTGATCAGAGTCTATAGACTATATATAGGTTTATAAAGATGCTGCACTGCCGTAAAATTTTTAGCCTGTGCTAAAATGAACATAGGATTTAGCAGGAAATCCGATGAGTATTACAAATGAAATAAATCCATTCTATAGAGATTAAAAAGAGAATATAACTGCAAAAATGATTCACATGTTTATAAACTGTTTGTCGATGTGTATTACCAAGTATGCTTCCCAGCAAACACGCCGCTGTGATTTAATATTAGAAATAAATACGTGTAATATGTAATGAAATCTCTCCCAGATGACAAAATTTTAAAAATAGCGATTTATTAGCAAAATGGAAGAGCTTAATCTGAGTTTGCTAGCAAAGTTTCATAAATATGATAATATTATAATATATTATACTTTAAAGATTTTAACACCGTGTATGCTGGGTTTTATGATTCTCATATATCAGCAAACTCTTTTATATATGCATGTGTGCATATGTGTGTGCATCCCTCCATACATGTATGTATAGTGTAGTCCACAGAGAACTGGGACTAGTTGAAAACTAATCTAAATTTATGGTAAATTTAACATTACGATGTCCTGGATGGGAGGAAATTTCATACAGTTGCTTTTTTTTTTAAATCAACTTTTCTAGCAGAATCTCTTTACCATAGCTTGAAGCTTGAGACATTTTCAATAATATACGCACCACGACGATTTAGAGTATATTTGGAGAAATTCCTCTTTATAATAACACTGACTAATTTTCTTACGATGACCCTGAAAGAGAAACAAGTTAAGTGGGCTTTAGAATTAAAAAACTATAACTATTCTATTAAGCATCGGGTGGTGCATCTCTTGAGTCACGTCGATGGGATAGTCGATGTTTGAGTAATGATTTTGACTATATTGGAAATTGCAATGTTGTGCCTGATATATATTGTATTGCACTCTACTATGTTGCACCTTAATCAGTGAAGAGACTTCAATATGAGGGTGGCGATGGCACGATGGATGGTAGTCTGCACGTTGGCTACACAACCAAAAAACAGACCTGGGTTCAACCCCAGTTTCAGACAAAAAAATTTAAAATGAAAATAAACATCTCGCATTTTTCTGATGTGCATTAGTGTGTCTTTGTGTGTCAGTTGTTGTCGGAAGGTTTCAGTGGCGAAGGCATAGTCACTGGTCACTGAACAATACCGGCTTCAGCTGATAGCAATCCACAATCACATCAGAACGCCCTCCTTCGTCGATATTGTGTAGCACCGGCGAAGTAAAATAATAATAAAAATGGCTACTAAACCGAAGCTTCAGCACTGCTACGAGTATAAACAAAGAACGTGCAAACGCAGAGCTGTAAAATAATTAATTAAGCTTCATCTCCTGTCGTTTCTCCTACTATCCCTTTCCTATAGTTCCAGCACAATGCTTTCCATGTGTAGGAGTCATCTCCTGAGTGCTGGTCCCAGATAAAAAAAAAAAAAAAAAAGGCGAACGACATTGTGTAGACACGATGGACAAAACACGAAGAACATTGAAGATGAAGGTGTAGCTGGCTTCGAATACAACATGTTGCATTCTGGTAGTGTTTCTCAGTTTAATTTCACCATTTTGTATTTGATATATTTTGTTGCTTATGGTGTCGTCTTTTCTGAGTAATATTCTGCATTTATTCTGCCTTTCATATTTTTTTATGTTCTTTTCTGTAAAACATGTGTTACTTTGAAAGTGTAGCACGTTCTTTTCTCATGATGTTCCCCTTAAAAAGGAAAGAAATGCTACATGTACAACACTCATTTAAATTAAATTAAACACTCATAAAATTAATTAATAGCTGCTTTTGTTATTGTTCCTGAAGAAATTAATTATTTTTTTTAGTTCGTCCTTGGTGATAATTTTTGCATTTTGTTATTATTGTTATGGAATAATTGTACTTATTGGTTTATGCCGAAACAAATGTTCTTTTGTAAACTTAAAAAATTTTCAAAATCAGATGAGCATTTAAAAATGTCAAATCACATGTAACATTTGTGATGCATTTTTTTTGGAAAAGAAAACACCATTAGTAACTATCACATGTAATTTGGACTGGCTTTATGTTATCGATCATCAGCCTATTTAAAATTTAAATATTTTGAATAATTGCATAAAATGAGTTTCAAAATAAGGCACTGCATACGTACGTAGTACTCCTTAAAAATTCTTAAATTTTCTTAAAATTGGCGATATTTAAAAAAAAAAAATAAACCAAAAATTTTTATATGAACACATATATTTATTTTATTATTTAAATTTAAAATTAAAAACGTTAATTTAATACTTAAGTCCGAAGTCGAGGCGCTTTTTTCTGTTTATTATTATGGCTATGGAATCCGCTTTTTTGCGAAAGACTTCGCACTGTTTCTGAATGAACATTAATATTATTGTAATTTTCCAAAGAGTTTCGAATTTGCATGGCTGTTTTACTAACAACACTTTTTATAAATCGCTGTAGGCTCAAGGAATTCCCATCTTTCCTCAATTTTAAAATATGTTCTCGTATTTCGAAACAAATGTCCTTTGTGTTCTTACCCATTTTACCAAAATTTTTTCCTAATATCACTGCAGTCTTTAAGAATTTGCTTACAAATGATCATTTAAACTTTCCGTATATTATTTTTTCTTTAAATCTACTTAATTTTAAAAATACCGCTTTCTATTATAAGCGGAAGATTAACGGGACTTTTTGTAGTTTGTTTTTAACAGTGTATCGATGTCTTGCAAATGCAAATAAAAATATCGATCAGAATTCCAGGGTTATTCTTAAACTCCAATTTTAGAGGAAGTACGTACAATTAATAAAAAAAAAACCTTATTTTTTATTAAGGTGTGTGAATTTATTTTAAGATGCGGTCTAATGTAAATATGAATATGGTCCCATCTGTATCAAAAAATAAATATATTAATTTATACTGTGCACGTCAAAATAAAGTATACACAACATATTTTCTAAAATATATCGTTATTTTATTTTTTTAAACTATAGTAGACAAAAAGCATTATTGTATAATTAAATAGTAATTAATGTAAAATGGAAATCATAAAAAAAATAATCAAAACAAAATATAAATGAGTGGAAGTTTTATTGAAATGTACCATTTTTACGCGTCAAAATAAAGTAAGCAGTACCACCATCTCAGTCCGAAAAATCTTCAGATTGAATAACTGGTTGCAGCTCCTTAATGATTTTTTGTTTTAAATATAGCGGAAACATACAGCAACATATAATTACGCATTACAAAGTTTACCGACCCAAAAGCCTAATTGTAACGTAAAGTATAAAAAAAATTACAATGGCAAGACAAACTTCCATTGAGACCTGCGAAATCATAATAGATTTACATAAGAAAGGTAAATCTATACGTGAGATAATTAAAATTGTTGGCAGAAATCATTGCACAATAAAAAAACTCATAGACAAGTATGCGAAATATAATTCCGTAAAGAATTTGCCTGGCGCAAGGCGACCAAAGCGTCTTACAGGCACAGAAATAAGATCTATAGTCAGAGAAGTAAAGGCAAATCCGGCTTCTCGTGCCGTAAAAATAGCTGGAAATATAACAGAAACTTCTGGTACATCAGTAAGTGCTAGCACAATTAGAAGAGCATTACATCAAAAAGTCTTACATGGTAGAGTACCGCGCAAAAAACCGTTCATATCAAAGGTAAACCAAGCAAAGCGCATGAGCTTCGCCAAAAAATATATAAATGAACACACAAACTTTGGGGAAACAATATTTTCACTTCACTCCCGAAAATATGGCGCAGCAAGAATGAGGCATTTCATGACAAATGTGTTACCAAAACAATAAATAATGGTGGTGGCTCCGCAATGGTCTGGGGATGTATGGCGGCATCAGGGGTTGGTAATCTAGTATTTATCGAATCTACAATGAAGAAGGAAGACTACCTAAATATTTTGAAGCACAATGTAACCCCTAGTGTGGTGAAATAACGCTTAGGGTATGTACAGAGTGGCAGCTTGTTGCCGAGCCGAGCTGGTTGATGCTTATTGCGAGAACCAATGCGAGAAAACTGGTTCTATACAAAGTAGTTCAAATAAGCGCGAAGCGGTCATAGTGGGCGCCGAGCTGGTCAGAGCGCAAAGCTGATTGAATGCGAGAAAACAGTTTCAAAGCGTATTTCAGCGCCGATAACATTGTTTATGTTATGTTGTTATGATTTCAACTTGTTTGGAAAACATAAAAAAAATTAAAAACAAAAATTTAAGAAAAAGTAAATAAAACATGCAATCAAAAAATTAAAAAAGTAATACAAATTAAAAAGAAAATAAAAATTAAAGAAAAAAATAACAACAAACAACAAACAAAATATTAAATAGTAATTTTTACCCATCGTTATGCAACCTGTTTACTTTAATTTGATGCGACAAATCTGATACATTTTTAGAAAAAGTGGATTAATTAGTTCTGTGCCTTACTTTTAATTTATTTTTTTATTAATTTTATTTTACTTTAATTTTCAATGAAGTATCCAATTTTTTGTTTAACAAAACTTTGTTTTATAAAAAAATAATAAACATATTTTAACCCAATGTCAGGTGTTTACTTTATTTTGATGCTCACAGTATATAGTATGTAAATATATATAAATAAATAAATATTTTAATAAAATAGAGCTTAATAACTTTTTTGGTAAATAAACTTTTTGTAGGTATACTTTTTCTGTTGTTCTTATCACTGGCTGTCTTTAGTTATACACTTTAAGCACAAGCACGCAGTACAGTACAAATTTTAATTTATCAAAATGAACATAAAATTGCAATATGCCTCATTGGCTATCTGTCGACAGTAGCGCCAATACTATATATAAATTATTTTATTATTTATTTTTGTAGGGGTAATCTCCTGAGTGCCTGGTCCAAGATAAAAAAAAATTTATTAAAAAAATTATCTATAATATTATATTTTAAAATTGCAAAAGAACGTATTATTATTTTACTTCATGTTAAAATAATCTTATTAATTAATAATGACACAGTTTCTTACCGTATGCAATAAAATCGGTTTCCTGACCGTCTAGAAATGTGTCAGCAATTTCCAATGAACAAAAGTTATTAACGAGAAATTTAATAAACCGCAATTAGGTCATTAAAAGTCTTTTATTTGTTGAAAAGAAACAATTTGCATACAGCTTAAATAAAATTTATTGTTTTATATTTTTTGCCAAAATAACGATCAAATATCAAGTCTATTGTTTTTAGGTTGGCAACGTCTATATAATTTCAACTGGAATTAGTTTTAATTCGTAATACCATGAAAGAGTTGAGTTGTTTCAATTACAATTCAACTGAGTTGAGTTGTAAACCGCAATAGGAGCATAAATGTTTTTTTTTATATATTTAAAACAACGCATTTTAAAAATTTTCATTCGTTGTCTGCTGGTAATAGCACCACTAAATTTGTTCTTGTGAGCAAATAACCATTCACATAAATAAATTTAATTTGTTCCGGTTTTTGGTTTCGTTCTTCAACTTTTATCGCTTCGTGTTACGTTTCGGCTTTAAATTTTTTTTTCCGTGCGAAACCGGGGTTTTTTCAGTTCAAGGCCTTGTTGGAGTCACTCTCATTTCAGGCAAATTTCCAATAATCTGCCGTAGAAGTTTTGGTTTTGACCTTGAGCGCTGTATGCATTTATGAACAGTTTCTCGTGCCATATGCTTGCCTTTGTTTGCAAGAAGTGCGCCAGGATCGCAATGTTTGTTTTCTTTATGTATTGCTTCAAAAATTTGTCTACTTATCGTGTCGTTAAAGTGCAAAAGCATGTGTTGTTTTGCGTCTGGGCTCAACGCCGATTCTTCTAATCTACCTCCGACTCTTAGAATGTTATTTTCATCTAAGAAAGGTGATAGACTTTTGATCTGATTCGGGCATCATGAAGCTCAAGGAGGGTAAGAGTATATCGGTTTTGTCGCTCTTCCTTGTTCGTTTTGGCGTTTTTTAAAAATCTTGAAGCGTTCTCAATGAGTTTCTGTGATTTATACTGTTCAATAGGTTTTCACTTCCGACCGATACCAGTAAATTCTGTTTCTTTTCTATGATTGTTGAGTCACGACTAAGACAAAACGTTGAAGGCCAATGTTTTCGTCGCCATGAACGAAAAATGGACCGTACATCCAGTGAGGTGTATGCTGTAACTGTTGAGGGTTCAATCCTCTGGATACGATGTCCGCTGGGTTGTCTTTGGAATTTACATGTCGCCATTCTTCGGGTTTCGTACTTTCTTGAATTGGAGCTATTCGATTTCCGACAAATGTAGAAATGAGGACGATCTTGAATATATCCATGTTAACAATATGGTTGAATCAGTTCCGTAGAATATTGTTATTGTGGTCATTCCACTCTTAGAAGCTTTTGTTGCTTAAGAGGACCTACACGAGATTTTGCACATATTATTGTGTTATTGGGTAGAAATGTTTTGATATATATATTGCCGCCCATATGCCTTTTCTGAGGCATCAGTAAACACATACAGTTATGTGTTGCGGGCAATCTGGCCTTTATAGATATGTCGATGAACTTGGAGTTTTCGAGGTCATTGAGATTATTTCGAAAGTCTCGCCACCGAGAATCAAATTCTGAAGGCACTGCTTCATCCCAAGAAAGATTCAAAGTTTAAAACTCCTGGACAAACATTTTTGCCCTGACTACCACTGGAGACAAGAGACCGAGCGGGTCGAAAATGCGTGCCAAATCTGAAGCAACTGTCCTTTTTGTTACAGCCTTGATAGAATATTGACCTTCATCTTGTTGGTCACATTAGGGTGACCAAGCTAGTCGTAGTGTTTTTGTGTAATCAGTTTCCTCTGTGGAGAAGTTGAGGCTGACTTCTTGATATTACGAAGGAGTTTTAGCATGATTGGCGTACCACTTTCGTAAATTAAATCCATACTGCGCCATGACTACTTGCAGTTGGCGTTGGGTTTCCAGAGATGTATTCAAGCTGTCGGCTCCACCTAACCCGTCATCAACATAAAAATTTTTCTCCAAAAAACTGACTGCTAGGGGATAATTCATCTTTTTCTGATTGCTAGATGTGGCGCTGGTCTGGTTCCATATGTGACGGTGTTTATTGTGAAATAGCTGATAGGTTCGGCGACATTTTTGCGCCAAAGGATTACCTGGTAGTGCCTGTCTTTTGAATGAATGAATATTTGGCGGAACATTTTTTCTATATCAGTAGTAAACACGAAACGCGGAACCCGAAATCGCAGCAAAATAGTAAACAGTTCATTCTGTGTTGGTGGTCCGATGTGCAAAATATCGTTCAATGACTTTCCTGATGATGTTTTCGAGGCGGCATCAAATACTACTTTAAGTTTGGTGGTGTTGCTTTCGGTCGTAGCACACAATGGTGAGGAACAAAGTATTTAGAGCCTTCCACTATGTCTATGTTGATTTTCGTCATGTGTCCTAATGTTTTATAATCGTTCATGAATTATGTGTATTGTTCCTTTAAAGAAGCATCTATTGATAAGCGACGTTCTAATGAAAGAAATCGATTGATGGCGTTGCTATGTGTGTCTCCTAATGCAGATTTTTCTGTGCAAAATGGAAGTCGTACTACGAACCTTCCATCTTTTTCGCGTGTGTAGTGCTGATTAAAGTATGCTTCGATGGTTGAAGTAGTCTGCACGTTGACTACAAAACGAAAAATTTTCCTGAGTTCAACAGCAGTTTCAAACTCATAAAAACATCTCGCATTCTTTCTGATGTACATTTGTGTGGCTTTGTGTCTGTTGTTGTCGGAAGGTTTCAGTGGCGAAGGCATAGTAACTGGTCACTGAATAGTGACGACTTCAGCTGTATCCAATCCACAGGCACATCAGAACGCCCTCCTTCGTCGATTTTGTGTAGCACAGCCGAAGTAAAATAACTACTAAAATGGCTACCAAAAACGAAGCTTCAAAATTTAATACGTCTCCTTGACATCAGAGACGCTACAACACTGCTGTAAAAACAAATAACGTGCAAAAAAGCAGTGTTGTAAGATAGTGAAGCTTCACCTCCTATCATTTCTCCTACAATCCCTTTCCTATAGTTCCAGCACAATGCTTCGCATATGTAGGGGCCATCTTCTGAGTGCTGGTCCAAGATAAAAAAAAACATCTTCGGGTGACAATTTATTTTGTGGGCCTTCGAACTCCTCAAGTTTCTCGAGGCAGTCATAACCAGCTAGGTGTGGATCAGGATACTTGTCCAATACTTCGTCATTAAGTTTTTCTAATTGCTGCCATAGCTTGATAATTGCGGCCTTCTTAACCTCATAATAAGATTTTTCTTGTCTAGTTTCTAACTGAAAAGGTTTTAATTGTCGAGTTAAAGCTGACATTTTTCCAAAAGACCGACTGATGAGTCCATCGTGACCACCAGCTATAGCAGCTTGTGGTGGTATTTTGATGAAATGTTCTGGATTTTATCATAGTAGTCGGAGGGGAAGTATTCGTCGGATGTATCTATATCCTTTAAACTCCGTAACTTATTGTCGGCATCATCAAACTCTGCCCACGCTGCCTTGAGCCTGGTCAATAATTCCTGGTAGTAGATTGGGGTTTTGCGGCTAGTGGAGTCCATAAAATTTCTTATGATATTGGCGATATTGGCCAGTTTCCTTCAGCTGAGGAAGGAGCTGCTTTGCGTTTTCCATAATGATTGCGATGGTGAATGCAGTCAATTATGAAAATCAAAGAATGCCAATTTTTATTGATCTTTTGCTTCTTTATATACTAAACTAAACACAAATAAAAAAAAGACAATTAAAATTGAGCCGGAAATTGTTTATGCTGCACTAAATTATTTTCTCACCAATGCATTTTTTCTTATTAAGTTATGCACTTAATTATTTTCTCACCGTTAGCCAATGCAAGCATCGAATTTCATACTGTCTAGCTGGTAATTTGAATAGCACGTGCAATAAAATATTTAGTATACAAATTTTGCTTGTGCCATTAATTATGATGACGTATGAATTCTCACACTTTGCCTGACCAAACTGTGGGAAAATTATTATTGAATAAAACCAAAACATTAAGAAATTCATTTAATTCCAAAGGAATCATAAAGAATTAACACATACGTTTTTTCAAGAATTTAGTTGAAGGTATACTGACGATTTTGAATGAAATGTACATATACACCAGCAGAACCACATAACAAATAAATATAGTTAAAAATATTCGTAATTAATTTTCACTGGCGTTGAATAAATGGAAACATAGTTACAGAATTGTAAAGGGTGGTTAAATTTTAAGGGCCGATGTTGATTTTGAATAAAACACAAATTATTTAGGAAATTATTGTCATTTCGTTTTATGATGATAATATTGGTATGATTGAATTATGTATGGAACAAAATATAGGCCAAATGGCCGTCGCGACCTCGGCGGCACACCTCCATCCGATGGTCCAAATTTTCGATGAAGCTGAGGCATAATTGGGGTTCTATATTGTTAATGTGTCGAATTATCTCATCCTTTAGCTCTTGAATTGTTGTTGGCTTATCGACGTCACCTTTTCTTTCAAATAACCCCAAAGAATTAAGTCCAACGGTGTCAAATCACATGATCTTGGGGGCCAATTGACATCGCCACCACGTGATATAACACGGTCATTGAATTTGTCGCGCAAAAGAGCCATTGTTTCGTTAGCTGTGTGGCAAGTGGCACCGTCCTGTTGAAACCACATATCGTACACATCCATATCTTCCAAATCGGGCCATACAAAGTTCATTATCATCTCACGATAGCGAATACCATTCACAGTAACTGCCTGACCTGCATCATTTTGGAAAAAAATACGGCCCGATGACGCTGCTAGCCCATAAACCGCACCAAACAGTCACTCTTTATGGGTACATCGGTTTTCCGGCAATCACTCTTGGATTATCATTCGCCCAAATGCAGTAATTCTGCTAATTGACGAATCCACTGAGGTGAAAATGTGCCTCATCACTGAAGATGATTTTCTTCGAAAATTTATTATCCACTGTTGTCATTTCTTGCCACCATTCTGACCATTGACGACGTTTGGAATAGTCAAGAGGCTTTAGTTCTTGAGTCAATTGCAACTTGTAAGCGTGTAAATGCAAGTCTTTGTGCATAATGTTCATCAACGACGAGCGTGAGAGGTGCAATTGTTGGGCACGACGACGAGTTGAGGTGGACGGCTCTTCGCCACTCTATCGCAAACAGCAGCAATGTTTTCTGCAGTACGAGCTGTACGAGCATGCACTGGTGTTTTCACATCTACAGACCCGGCATGCTCAAAGTTTTGCACGATTTTTCCAATTGTACGCATATTTGGACGATTAAATTGACCGAAAAAATCACGAAGTGCACGATATGCATTTTGATTTGAACGCCCATTTTCATAATAAGCCTGAATAACTTTAACGCGTTGCTCGATTGTGTATATTTCAATAGTTCAAATTGAGTTAGTCTGAAATTGAGAAATGTCAAAAGAAATGCAGAAAAAAACTTGACGTTTAGGTGTGGTGCAGATCAACATCGGCCCTTAAAATTTAACCACCCTTTATTAAAAAAAATTAAATTTTTCATTTTGCCTTTTAGATAAAATCGTTGTCAACCAAAGCTTGACTAATTGTAAAGAGGTTTAGAAAAATTAAATAGATTTAAATCGAATAATAAAATGTTGTATAAAGAAATTTTTTAAAGAAGCTCTTTGTTGTGTTATGTTTGTATACTTCCTAATTCTCAAAGATTTCGTGGGTGCTCTAATATAAACTAAAGAGCTGCATGAACAAAAGAAAAAGCATGTTTGAACATGATTGGCTTGTTTTTTGTATCATACTCAACTGTGTTCATTGTATTGAATCAACGATGAGTAAACATGTATGAACTATAAACACTTGCGAGCAAGCATGAGCTGAACATGAACATAAACGAGCAATTGTCTTTATGATCATGATCACAGTTGCAGACAACCATATTAACTATGAGCAAAAACAAACACGATGACATGTTCGGGTAATCAAATAAAATACGGGAAAATAAGGTTTTTTTTATTAACATAACGAACAAATTCTCTTCACTTTTTTAATATAAAAACCAACTAAAAAAAATTACTAGTTTTGTAGGCGGCATATACATACAACAATGAAATGTAAAAAACAGATTATAAATCCAAAACTTATTTCAAATGCAATAACTTTTAAAATCTTTTGTTCGAACATAACCATATAATCACGATCACGGGCACATGCTCATGATCACAAGAACACATTCAATCAGTAACAAACAGAGTTCATGTGTTGATGGTATGAACATACTTTTGCTCACTGACATCGCAGTTGAATCAAACGTATGGTCAGTAAGTTACATTGTGTTCGAACATAGGCAATTTATAATGAACACATGAGCATGCTCATCTATAAAGCTAGATCATGCAGCTCTTTAATATAAACATATCGAATTTCATAGGTATTTTAAGAATTTGATTAAAGGTCTACTAACGATTTTGATTTTAGCACCAAATGAAATGTACACATACACCAGCTAAACCATATAAAAATTATAATTTTTTAAATTTTTCTTGGGCAAGACGAAAAAAAACCGAAATGAAAGATTGTTCCGGTTTTTTGTATTAAGATAACTTGGGTTCGCTTACGGTTACGATTTGGTTATAAATTCCGGTTTGCGGTTTTCGTTTCAGTTCCGGTTCGAAGCTATGGTTATAACATATAGTATAGACATAACTGATATATCATGGTATGTACCATGTACTAGTAGTGCAAGCGAGAAAACGAGTGAACAATTATTGTATGTGTTTGCTTTTGTTACATTTCAATACTGGTACAAATTGTTACAGTTGTTTATTGGTATAGTATTGAAGACAATTTTATATTTGTTTTTTGTTATCAAATACTTATGTATAGTACAAGTCACAGCGGCGAACATTGCATACCACATTATATCTCTTTGTGTTTAATCAATGCCAGCATAATGCACCGCATGTGTAGGGGTCATCTCCTGAGTGCTTTGATGTGCTTGTAGATTGGGTACAGCGGAAGCCGTTACTCAAAAACACACAAATGCACATCAGAAAAAATCCGAGATGTTTTTATGAGTCTGAAACTGGCGTTGAACCCAGGAAAAATTTTTCGTTTTCTAATCAACATGCAGACTACTTCGACCATCGGTATCCATATCATTGCGGTGGCTAAAAAATTGTCGTCCGCCATATTGTGTTTTCAGAGATATCATTATATTTTATACTCCTTTCAAAAATCGCTTTAATTTGATACCCATATCATCGGTGTTTTAAGATAGATAAAAATGTGCATCATAAGCACTATTTAAATAGAATAAAAGTACAAAGGTAAAATTTTACTCCATATATTTTCGAATTTCGAAAAAGTACGATCGCACAATCCAAATTTTTTCTGAAAGAAACGATTAGGGAAAAACCTTTGTTCTATGCCCAATATATCCCCCAATACTTTGGGGGATAGATGGTTGCACAGAGAAATACCAAAATAGTTTTTTTTTGTTTTTCAGCAGCATTTATAAGCTTTTATAATTTTTATTCTATTTGTCTTAGTTCTGAGATATTATATTCTCGATTTTACCCGTTTCTACCCTTTTGTACCCCCTTAACATTATGATATCCAAAAATCTCTGTTTAGTGGGTCTAAACATGGAAAGAAAAGTTTAAATACCGAATTTCAACCGATGACGCTCGGTGGGCGGTCACTTTGCCTTCCCCCTAATTAAAAAAAGTTTAGCTGAATTTTTCCATTTGGAAAACGAATTTTGGAAATTGGTTCACAAACGACGAAGTTATTTGATATTCACTTTTAACCAAATTTCGATAATAATGAACCTTTCCCATATGCAAAAATAAATTTGAAAATTGGTCCACAAATGGCGAAGTCTTTTGTTAATATACTTTGCCTTCCTCCCACCCAAGATAATAAATTTTGGGGCGGGCACTTTGCCTGCCTGTGGTCTGAAGCCGGTACTGTTCAGTAATAAACAACTGACACAAGGAAACAGTAATGCGAGATCTCTTTTTGGTTATTTAGTCTGAAACTGGTCTCGAACCCAGGACTTTTTGGTTATTTAGTCTGAAACTGGTCTCGAACCCAGGACTTTTTGGTTCTGTAGTCAAGGTACTTCAGCCATTGCCACCCCAAGATCAGTCCCAGGTTCCAGAGAGATCCAAGGTGACTCCGTCCAGACTGGGTAGCATGAGCGAAGGGAACTTGTACCGTCTAGTGAACAGTATCAGTTCCGCCTTGGCAGCAAAGACACTCCTCAGCGCCAACTCCTGTCGCTGAGACATCATGTCCAGATGGAACACCGACACCGGTACCATCATCCGCGTACGCTACGGTCTTGATGCCCAAGGATTCCAGCCCCAAGCCTCAGTATGCGCCGTCTTCCCACCTTTGGAATTAAAATCGCGTCGCTTCTTGTCCAATGTTTCGGGATGTGGGACCAGTCACGACATGCCCCGTATGTGGCAAGATCCACATTACGTTGTAATTCCGCCTAAATGATGTCATCCGGTTCAGGAGCCTTCAACAGATGGAAGCTTCCAATCGTCAAACGTATCCTGCCCGCCGAGAGAACCACAGTTTTCGATGTAGGGGCAGATCTCATAGCCATCCTCCTAGTATCCTTCAACAGCTCGTTACCCGAAAAATGGGTATCCATAAGGACCGCCAGCGATTCACGACAGCTGATGGTTCAGTTACTCTGCATCCCTTGCTGGTCTCAGAGGTAGACTACTCCCTCCAGGATCTGAGCTTAGCGCTCCTGACCTGAAATTGTTCACTGAGGACTTATACAGTGTCGCGTTCCCAGTATTCTTCACCTCTTTGAAGAGACCCCTGTATGTCACACGGGACTCGGCCGCCGGTTCACTATGGCGGCCTGCGGTTCGGACGCCTTACAGACGGCCCACGAGACAGTGCAGTAGTCTCCCCAAATGCTCTCAGCTGGTTTAACCACAGCCGGTAGACCGTCCTTCTGGGCCACAGCGTGTACTTTTGGCGCAGGTGGTTTGGTTTTGCAAACATGGCTGCTGATGTATTGTTTTTTCTTTTTATTATTGTCTCTATTCGTGTCATTCCCACGAAAAAGGCCATTTAAGCCCTTACGACACTCTAATTTTTTCTGCTTTGTTGAAATTTTGGAGAATGCGTAAATATATTGTACTGGGAAAATTTATGAGTTGCTAAAAGTACAACCATATTAAGATAAATACAACTCTTCAAATCGTACACTAGTCTTATCGATAAAAAAATGGGTACTGTCAAAAAAAGTCTAAAATTTTCAACTTAAAATTGACGTTTCGAGCTTAAAATCTTTCATATGTTGATAACTTAGTGATTTATGCGCAATGTCTGCGATTTTGAGCTTAATTTTTTACCGTATATTTCTCTTGAGCGTTTTTTTTAAATGAAAATAACCATAGACAACTATTTTGTGATATTAAATATAAAAAAGAATATATAATAAATATTATAAATTAATTAAAAATTATTTTTTCTTATAAATTTTTTTACATCTTGTATTTACTTTTTAGGATTGTGAAATATAAATTATGTATAGGTATGGAAGAAAAAATTTTTGTTTACATTTTTATATTTGTTTTTTTCTGGGTTTTGCTGTCCCTTTCTACCAATTTTATATCAATTAATAAAAAAGAAATGAAGTGGAAAATCTCCTACGTACCCATTGGTATATCGCATACGCGTCGGATCGAGACTAACTGATAGGTCAGGGCAGCTTCCCTGCTCAGTTATCAGGTCGGTAAACACTTATACAGTATATTGCCTCGCTCTGATCACTTCTATCAGGTGGCCCGTTGCTCCGACCTCATAGGCTATGTGCCCTAAAGCTTTGCAAGGGAGTTTGCGCACTAATCATACGGTGAAGAACGCAACCTTCTAGCAAACTTGAGTAAAATTTTTTTTCTGTGTAATATATTTCCGTAAAAAACATTCAAATATTCTGATGAATACTATAGGAATAATAACAATTATTTTTGTCTACTTTTTAGCAAAAATTAGAACTCCACAAAATTGTTTTAAAAAGTAATATATTAAAGAAACGTTCATCTCTTGAGAGGAATATCCAAAATGAAATAAAAATTGAAATGTCGGGAAACATGTGGACAGAAAAATTAAGTAGCAACGATAATACATTTACATCAAGCTGCCTTCACTCTGATGCACAAAAGTATGTGTTGAATGTATATTGAATTATATGTATGTATATTGAATTATTTTAATAGTTTCCATTTCAGACAATCTAAGCAGTCATATGAAAAATCGATCAGAAATATCTCAAATGCTACTTCACAAAGAAATCAATGTAATAAATCGAAAAAAGTCAATAAAAAAAAAGGAAAACTGTACTGTATATGTCGTACGCCATATGATGATACCAAGTAATAATACATCTAGATATATATATATGTATATACATATGTACTCGTATGTATTGAATAAAAAATCCGCCTTGCTTTGTATTTTTCTGTTTATAGATTTTACGTTGGTTGTGATATATGCAGTAACTGGTTTCATGGCGAATGCGTAAATATATCAGAAGAAGACTCCAAAAAGCTGTCAGAATTTATTTGTGGTGATTGCCAAAAAGCAAGAGAAACACAAGAACTTTATTGTTTGTGCAAGCAGCCATATGATGAATCACAATTTTATATTTGTTGTGATAAATGTCAGGATTGGTTCCATGGCCGCTGCGTTGGTATTGTCCAAAGTGAGGCAGAATTCATCGATGAATATGTATGCCCGGCGTGCCAAAAAAATAACTCTGTTAATATGGCTAATATGAAAAATTTAAGCGAAAATGAGGCTGTTGAATTGCGAAAACTTATAAAGCAAATAAGGGTAAGGAAATATTATAAAAGAAAATTCAACAATTAAATAATAAGTTCATTTCTATAGTCACACAAGAATGCATGGCCTTTCATGGAACCTGTAGATCCAAAGGAAGCCCCAGACTATTATAAAGTTATAAAAGAACCAATGGGTTAGTATCCAATGAATTACTTAGTAGAATTTTTATCAAATGAAACTAAATCGGCAAACATTTTCGGTAATATCTTGTTAGAAAAAAATATACTACTATATTTTAAACAATATTAATAGTTCTAAAAAATTTTTTCGAACAGAAAGGTGTTGTTATTAACTAAATCGCAATTTCTATAAAAGTTTAACCATCTTTATACGTTATATTTAAAGCCCGTATTACATTTATTTTTCATTAATTAATATAAAATTGATAGAAAGGCCAGAAAGAAACAAATACAATATAATACCCTTATTATGTTTTTACGCGTTTCCAAAGAAATATTTCATGCTGTTTTTACGCGATTTGATTTAACGCGATTTAAATATTGATGTATTTTTACCAGAAGAACATTGTTTGCACTGGATTTGGAGGATTTTAAATTAAACACATAGTTGGCAGCACTAACAATCGTCTGGTACGAAAAACAACACAATCGAAACAGGGGATTTCCCTTGTTTATTTCAAATAAATTTAGTTGAAAATAAGAGTGTAAGAAAGCAGTAAAATTTAAGTGTTGACTACTACACAATTCGAAATTGAATATAAATAGTGAATCTTATAGATAAAGCAATAGAAAGTCAAAAACATAAATTGACTGGCGAAAATGCAAGACCTTTAATGAAGTAAAACAGTTTTCTTAAGCTCAAAGTTATAATCATCAGGAAGAAGTTGAAAAATGTACGATTTGATCAGATCAGTGCCTGCCACACCGGATAGGAGTAAAACTTTATTTGGGTTCTTATATATATGTATGTATACAACCGAATGGAGTTATGTATATAGAGCAGGTAGCCCGAGCAAATGATTCTTTGAAGTGAAAATAATACGCTGATCAAACAATTATTGGAGAATGGATCCAAAATAAAATAATGGATCCGGAACTATATGGACTAACAAAAATACATAAAGAAAATATTCCTCTACGATTAATATTCTCTTCTGTCAAACTACCATGCTACGAATTATCGAAATGCATAGAACGTATATTGGAAAACTTAATTTTGCCAATATATAACATCAAAAATTTAACGCATCTGAAGGAAAGACTAGAAGATATAATAATAGATAAAGACGAGATTATATTATCATTTGACGTGATATCAATATTTACAAATATACCAACACATTTAGGAGATACATAATTGGAAGATGTTAAAAATCACACAAATTCAAGCCCTAACCGCCAAAAAGACGTAAGCGTTAAAAACCAAATTTTGGTAGAAAAAAATAAATGGATAATCTTAGGGATTTTGCTGGTTATAGCTCCATACATTCAGAGAAGAATTCTTGAAAATATTTCAACTCTGTCTAAAAGAGAGTACTGATTTCATATATAGCGATATTTATTACGTGGTTTCAAAACTGCCGGTGTGGCAAGGCTGCCAGCTGTTAAATAGCATCTGTCATCTGATGTGACATTTATTCAGCCATTTACCACTATGGATCGTTTAACAATCGAAAACACGTATAAATAGTTAAAACTTACCTTACTAATGTGGCGGTTCATACGTAGCCACTTTTCTAGAATTACGGATTGATAGTCGTTATAATCGGCCTACTGCAAAGGAAATGGGCAAGCTTATAAAGAAGTTTGAAGAGACTGGAACCATTACAGATTTGGTCACTGCTGAAAATTTCGTTTATTGAAGTAAAAGTGTGGCGAAACTGTTAACGTCAATTCAGAGCGCTAAAGCCGTATGATAAATATTGGCTTGCAATTGAATATTAAAGCATATTGTGTGTTTGTTTGCTTGTTTATACCTTATAGGAGACCAAACCGCTGGACCTATCTTCATGAAATTTTAATAGTATTTAACAGGGACTCTTGAATGAATTATAGGCTACTTCTTTTAACCGCGCCCACATGCAGGCAAAGTGCCCGCCCTAAAAATTGATTATCTTTGAAAATTTATTATAAATGGATCTCCATTTGTAGACCAATTTTCAAAATTATTTTTGCATATAGAAAAAGTTCACAAAAAATTTTTTTTTTGGAAATTTGCAAAGCGGGTGCAAGGCATATTACCCGCCCCAAAAATTGATAATCAATTTTAATAATTAATAATTGTGGACCAATTTTTAAAACTATTTTTACATATGGAAAAGGTCCACAAAAATTTTTTTTGGAAATTGGGGGAGGGCGAAATACCCTCACAACAATTGATTATAAAATAACTTTGGCATTTGTGAACCACTTTTCAAAACTATTTTTGCATATGAGAAAGGTCAACTAATATTTTTTTAAACTTGGGTGGGGGTAAGGCAATGTATCTACCCCAAAAATTTATTATCAAATAATTTCGCCATTTATTTATTTTTTTTTTTTTTATCTAGGACCAGCACTCAGGAGATGACTCCTACACATGCGAAGCATTGTGCTGGAACTATAGGAAAGGGATAGTAGGAGAAACGACAGGAGGTGAAGCTTAATTAATTATTTTTGCAGCTCTGCTTTCGCACGTTCTTTGTTTATAGTCATAGCAGTGCTGAAGCTTCGGTTCAGTAGCCATTTTTATTATTATTTTACTTCGCCGGTGGTACACAATACCGACGAAGGAGGGCGTTCTGATGTGATTGTGGATTATGGACCAATTTTCAAATTTAATTTTGCATATAGCTCCATTGTAGTCGAAATTTGAGAAGGGTTAAAAAGTGAATATCAAATAACTTCATCGTTTGTGAACCAATTTCCAAAATTAATTTTTCAAATGGAAAAATTCCGCTTTTTTAAAATTGGATGCAAGGGCAAAGTGTCCACCCACCCATCTTCATCGGTTGAAATTCGGTATTTAGACTCTTTCCATGTTTAGACCCACTACGCAGGGATTTTTAGATATTCTAATGTTAAGGGGGTAAAAACGTGTAAAATCGATAATATAATATCTCAGAAACTAAGACAAATAGAATAAAAATTAGAAAGCTATGTTCACACAATTGTCAGATTATACAATATTGTAGGATACGGCAATATGGTGGCAATGCACTCACAATGAAAAATTATTACCATATGGTAATTTTTCTGTTCACACTATTGAAAGAAAACCATACAATTTCATTGGCACACAGTTCTGCGACAATAAATTTTTCTGCTAATAATAATTGACCGGTCACACGGTTGTTAGATTATTGCACGGCAGAATTGCCAGATCCGATGTTTAACATTGTACCTAAATATTTATGGGCAGCGTTGCCAACAGAAATATGTTTCTGCCAATGCTGTTATTGTACGGTGCACTAAAAGAAGCACATGCGACAATAACAAATGACTATAAATTTACACAATTGTGTGTCAATGGAAATGAAGGGTGTTCTCACGATTGTCAGAATTGTGACAATATGATTAGCATACAATGCACCGACAATACATTTTGTGACGATGTTGCGACACAAAAATTGTGTGTTCACACGGTTGTTGCACATTTTGTACCAATTTTTCTGTCAATATTGTAGTAAATGACAATCGTGTGTACATACCTTTAAAGCATATAAATGCTGCTGAAAAATAAGCGGACATGTACTTTGTAATCTTTCCATATATGTGGATAAAACTAAAATAAGGGATTTCTGTTGGCAATCATATATCTCTCAAAGTATTGCGCGTAGAACAGAGGTTTTTCCCTAATCTTATCTTCCAGAAAAAAATTCGAGTGTCGGATCGTACTTTTTCGAAATTCGAAAGTATATGGAGTAAAATTATACCTTTGTACTTTATCCCATTTAAATAGTGCAAATGATGCACATTTTTTTCTATCTTTAAACACTGCCATGATATGGGTGTCAAATTAAAGGAATTTTTGAGAAATACATAAAATATAATGATATCTCTGAAAACACAATATGTCGGACGACTATTTTTTTCCCACTTCAATGATATAGGTACCAAATAAAAAAAATGGTTGGGAAGAAAACGTGAAATGGATACTATTCAGCAAAACTGCGTTTGTACCTTTTTAATATTTATAATATAAAAGTATTAAAATTTGATGCGGCTTACTGAAACAATATCTATGCAAAAGTGGGCGAGATTAGATAAGTTTGTTTGTGGTAGCGAAGTACACCGGGTGTAGTTAGTGCTATATATTCTATACTATCCTTCACTCTTTCTACTTCCAGTGCAATGCTTTGCATATGTAGGAGATATCTCCTGAGCACTTATCCAAGAAAAAAGAATTAACTTGTATACAAAGCGACATCATTTTGACGAATAATTAATTACTACTCTATACAGCCTATGAGAATTAAATTGAATACAGCGACGAACAAAATAGAGAAAGTAATGAGGTTGAGTCATGAAAATTAAAAAAAAAAACTTAAAACTACACTGAGAACAATATTTATCGTATACAGGTGATAAATAAATGAATTTCTACAGTGTATAATACATGCCTAAGCTTACGGAGATTAGACTTAAATGATACCACCACGCACCACAATCTTCAACCGCAAAAAAAATAAACAAAATAAAGGTGATAACGTTGTTTACGAATTTAAATGCGAAGGCGACGAAAAATAACAATGTAACAAGATATACTTGGGGTCGATCTCATTCTGTGATAATATGAAATAAAAACTTTTTCATATTTTCATAGTGCGTTCAGTGAAGAAATCAAAAAAATTTAATGTTTTTTCGTATGAAGAAAACAAGTGGAATGAAACAAAATTGTTTTACAATTGCACAGCATTCTTGATTCTCGTTTTATGTAAGTGTAATCAAGTGACAAAAACTTTTCATGGCGTAGTAGAAAAATTTATATTTATACAGTGTAAGCTCGTTAATCCGAATTAATGATTGCATGCCCCGATTCGGATTATCGAAATATTCGGATTGTTGGATAGGCTGTTATAATAAATAAAAATAAAATAAACTCTTGATATAATGTAAAAACAAGTTTATTTCAATCAAAAAAGGAAAAAACAACGATTTTGAGGGTGGCGATGGCACGATGGATGGTAATCTGCACGTTGACTACGAATCCAAAAACAGACCCAGTTTCAGACTAAAATTTTAAAATAAAAATAAACATCTCGCATTTTTCTGATGTGCATTACTGTGTCAGTTGTTGTCGGAAGGTTTCAGTGGCGAAGGCATAGTCACTGGTCACTGAACAATACTCCTACTATCCCTTTCAAATAGTTCCAGCACAATGCTTCGCATGTGTAGCAGTCATCTCCTGAGTGCTGGTCCCAGATAAAAAAAAAAATATTTCATATAAAAAAGTCTACAAAATAAAAATTATATTTTTTTTCAAAAAGTTAGTATTGTATGTTTGCTTCTGTTTCAATGCGAATCTTTTTAAAGCTTTATTTAGCAATTCTTTGAGCATGAATATATGATTTGTTTCTATTCCACGTTCCTTTGCCCAACCTATTGATGTGTTTAAAGCCTGTACAGCATCACTATTTTTAACATGCTTAAACAAAGGAGGCTCTTCTTCTATGTTTTCTGCGTCTGATTGTGAATTACTGCTCAAAGTAACGGAAGAGTCATTAATCCCGTCAATTATTTCATCTTCAGAAATTTGCACGTCATTATTACAGAGAAATAAAATTTCTATTGTGCGTCCTTCTTCACTTTCTTCAGGACAATCTGCAGAGTCAATATCAACTAATTCTTGTTGCAATAATTCTAATGGGATGTTATCGTCGGAAGTCCATCTCTGAGAATGAATTTGTTTCCAACACGACTTTAAATTAGAATTGGGCATCCTGTCCCACGATCGCTTAAGCAACTCACAAGCGTCCTTCATACTGAATTGTTTCAAAAAGCCATCTGTGTTGTTCGCTTTAGAATTCACCAATTCACTAGAAGTCTTTCTTGTAATATAATTTAGTCAGTCTTATCGCGTACTGATCCATGGGCTGGATAATACTGGTGCAATTAGGAGGTAAAAACATTGTCTTGTATTGTCCACATTCAGATATTAATGGCTCCCCATGACACTTTGCATTGTCCAGTATCAATAAAGCTTTTTTCGGCAAATTATTTTCTATTTGATACTTTTTTACCTGGGGTATAAAGGATTCGAAAAACCATTGAGTAAAAATGTGTGTTGTCATCCACTAATTTTTTGACGAGTAGTTTTCAATATTTTTTTCTTTTTAAACGAACGTGGGTTTTTCGATTTCCCCACTGCAGCAATGTTTACCTTGTGGCTTCCGGATTTGTTAGCACAACACAGAAAAGTGATTCTCTCTTTGATCATTTTTGTACCTGAAGCTGATTTTTCTTTAGAATGCACTAATGTTTTGTCAGGAAACATTTTCCAGAAAAGTCCAGATTCATCAGCGTTGTATATCTGGTCATCGCAAAGATTTTCAGACTCGACAATAGCAGTTTTTGTTGATAGTCAAGTACAAGATCTGGTCTAGCAGATAACGATTCGCCGCATATTTTCAAATGTCGCACTGAAAACGCTTTTTAAATTTTTGCAAACACCCGTCGCTAGCTTTAAATCATTGATTTTTGTTGCAAAATTTCGCTTGAAATTGTTTGATGCCTTACCAGCTTCTCTTCAAACCAAGCATACAATTTTAGTTCACACTCTTCGTAACTGTTCCACATGTCCACATTAATATTATCAGAATTTCTTTTTATGTCACAAATTGTTGAAGCTCCAACACCAAACCTTTCTGCTGAAATCTTTCCAGATTGCCCACTATTAAACGCTTCTAAGATATTTAGCTTATCAGCTAAGGAAAGCGTTTTATGTGCACGTTTTTTTGCCATATTGAAATGATGGTTCCTCAACAATGCTATCTAATAACTAAATCTGTTGTAACAAGACACACAACATATTCATCAAAATACACATTCCAATGATGTCCCGTTAGTTTTCACATATGATACGATAACAAACAACAGGGTGGCGATGGCACGATGGATGGTAGTCTGCACGTTGACTACACAACCAAAAAACAGACCGGGGTTCAACCCCAGTTTCAGACAAAAAAATTTTTAAATAAAAATAAACATCTCGCATTTTTCTGATGTGCATTAGTGTGTATTTGTGTGGCAAGGTTTCAGTGGCAAAGGCATAGTCACTGGTCACTGAACAATACCGGCTTCAGCTGATAGCAATCCACAATCACATCAGAACGCCCTCCTTCGTCGGTATTGTGTAGCACCACCGGCGAAGTAAAATAATAATAAAAATAGCTACTAAACCGAAGCTTCAGCACTGCTACGAGTATAAAAACAAAAGAACGTGCGAAAGCAGAGCTGCAAAATAATTAATTAAGCTTCACCTCCTGTCGTTTCTCCTACTATCCTTTTCCTATGGTTCCCAGCACAATGTTTCGCATGTGTAGGAGTCATCTCCTGAGTGCTGGTCCTAGATAAAAAAAAAAAAACGAAGAAAAAAAAAACAAATTCGGTTTAGCGAGCTGCAATCAATGCGGACTATAAGATATGCAATGCTTAATATTTTCAATTCGGATTAGTGGATAATTCGGATTACACACCGTTCGGATTAGCGAGCTTACACTGTATTTATATTTGTTTACAATTTCCTCATTTGTTTAATTTGAGGCTCTACCAAGTAACAATTTTACTCATTTCTTTATTTTGCGAGAGGGTTGCAAAAACAATAAGGCATACGAGTACATAAATGAGATTTATGTTTTTCTTGCTATTGTAGCCATGTGTGTTTACTTTTGCGAGAGTAGTAGTCTATTGTATTTGACATCGCAAAGTTAATTTATGCAAACAAAATGCCTGTTGTTTTTTGTGTTGTTCATTGTTGTAGAGCTGCATAGACAAAGGAGAGTATCAAACAAGGTGGGTTTGTTTAAACAGGCGGCAATTTTTTATATATTTACAAGCGCCGTTAAATTAAAAATTTTATTTTTGGTTAGAATAACGTCGTCTTTAACAAAAAATCTTTATATTGAAAATCAAATATTTTTAAAAAATTAAAAACTTTTTGTGTTTGTGTTGCTTAAATACATAAATTCAATAAATATACATATTTGAAAATTTTTTGAAAACAAATTCTGTTAAGAATTATATTTGTGTTTTTATTTTTCCATTGTGAGAATGAACTTTGTGTTCTGAAAATACATACTGTGCAAAAGTAAAAAGTTTTTTTTATTAAATTACAAAAATGCGTTAGTGCTTGTTGTGCCACAAGGAAAACATACCCGCGAATGGTACTTTTTTCGCAGTCCCAAAAGACGAATCCTTAAGAGAAAAGTACGTCAGAAGGATTTTAAACCAAATTGCTGGGTGTGTATTGACCACTTTTCGAAAAACGACATAGTAACTGCCGGACATCGTTTTTGCATAGTAATGCGACAGCTATTAACTCGGACATTATGTTGACGATGTTGTAATTACATACATAAATAAGAAATAGATTGCCACATCACACTCGCACTTGTCAAAAATTAATATAACATTCATAATATTTATATTTCAAACAGTACCTAAATATTTACCGCTTTTTTAATTGCTTTCTTTATTAATTTTTTTTTTAAACAAAAACTAATAATTCTTAGAAACACTTTATGTTCATATGTAAGTAAAACACGTTTTCTTTGTTGCATCAGTTGGTTTTGACATCTCTCGTCCAAAAATCGTGTGTTGTTGTTGCATTTTTGTACAACATAGACCTAATAAATAGATCTTGGACTAATTCATCTGGTATAGAATGTGTACGTATACATAGCTTTGTGTGGTAGTATTTTACTTATCCATTTGATGGTTGTTTTTCGTTATACTCACTTCGGAACATACTTGGCGGAAGTATGGCGGGATTTAATGATACGGAATTGGGAATTATTTTAGGAGGAATTTCAAGTTTCAATTTAGAGACTGAACCATTGCTTCTAGAAGATGAGAGAGTAAAAAAGCAGATCTTGTTGGGTCAAGCCATTAGTTATTAGCTTTAGTTAGTTGGCGTGAAATTAATGTTAGAACGACTGTGGCCAACTGAAGACTAAATACGGTCTGTAAAAAAAAGAAACAGAACCTGGATTTTTGTAAGTGTATATGTATTAGTTTTGCGTTTCTTGTGCGGGGTTGTAGCTGGTCGAAAAATTATGCCAACGAAAAACCATTCTCTTCACCGAATTTGCCCACAAAGTGCAAGCGAACGTTCGGTCGGACACTAGAAATTGCTGATGAATATGAGCAATCATGTTCCAGAGTTTGCAACACTAATGCAAAATAACTAAATTTTTATAAATTTGTTTTTGTTTTGCATTTTGTTAACTATGTACATTAGGCTGCCAGTTATTTTTCAAAATTGGAATCTGTTCACGCCAAGCCCCAGATTGGTGCAAATGGCTAAAAAAAAATAGTCCCTTGAAAATTTTAACTCAATCGGATGAGGGGATAGGGTGCCCATGACCCCCCAAAATTTTCAAAATACCTAATTTTTGACTTTGATTGTGATTGTTAGTAAAAGTTATAGATCAAACTCAAAGGAACAACTTTTGCTCAAAAAATTTTTTTGTATCTCTAATATCTACTGAATTAAAAATAAAATAAACGAAAAACCATGGTTTTATTCATATGTTTATATGGTGATTTCATTTACTTAAGTATAGGCGTTACATGAGAAAAAAATTGATACGTTGATATTTTAATTTTAATCGAGTCAAGTATTTTTTTTTTTTGTTATGGCTCTGGTTTTTGTAATTTTTATAGTTAAAAATGAGTTTCTTTATTGCAATTTGGAAAACGTAAACTGTAATCCTTCACAATTTGTAAAATATATCGGTTTTGTTCATCGCTTCTTGATAAAATATTATTATAATCCTGTATTAATTTGACTCGCCTCTCAGCGGTATCGTTCACTACTTTTAAGCCTGAAAAAGTTTTTTTTAGCTTCGATAAACTTTTTGTTACTCGGTCACTTTGTGGGGGTTGTTTTTAAAACTCTTTACACAAATCTAAACGCTTTAAAAATGTTTTAATTTTTGTATTCACAAACTACGCAATACCTTTTTTGATAACATCAGCTACGTTCAGAGTGACTATTAAGGCCTTTTTGCTGTTTACATCAGATTGATTCTTCAAAGCTTTTACCATTTTTTTTTTTTTGGTTTCAATTGGTACATTTTCATCAAAAAATGGCAAGCAACATTTTCTGTGCCTAAATACCACAGGTGACTGCAAAAATTTTTCCAAAGCTACGGTAGCAATTACACTTTCAACACTTCGATATTGACTGAATACTGTAAGAAGCATAAAATCGTGATACGGAGCTTTTATAGGTGATGGAGCGCAAAACCAATCGTCAACGTACACTTTGACAATAAAAATAGAAATATCGCAAAGAGCATTTTGTTCAACCTCTGTTAAATCGAACTCGTCTCTAAATAAATATATTTTTTTAAGTGTATATTGCCTTTGACATCCATCTTGCGTGATGCATTGCACCTGGAGCTCGAAATTTTATACCTGATCGGGTTGGTGTTTTTCCGAGAAATATTAGAGCAAGTTCGATAAATTCCTTATAGTCATCTCGCGGTTGTTTTTCCTGAAGAACATTATTAAGAAAATTTGTAATTCGCTCTACATCACATAAACTAATAGCATTTTTAACTTTCTCATTTTCGATACCGATCCTGAAATTATCAATGCATAATGATGCCGAACAATTTTGAAATCGTTGAAATATTTGAACATTAGGACCATCTGAATTGCAAAATTTAATATCAAAAACGATTTTAAGAATAAGTTCAAAGATGTGATGCCTACAAGCAAAATACAACAGATCTCTCTCTAGTGTATTTTCAATTATGGAACAAGTTCCATTGAATCGTCCAGTATTAACTGCTGTCGTATCCAAAACCAAAGCTTTTGCATAATCTTGTAGACCCACTACTAATACTACTCCAGCTATTAGTTGTAAGCCCCAGAGTCTTAAAAAGGAAAAATACATTTGCAAATGTTAGCAACCGTAAGATAATAGGTAAAAGGAAAATAAAAAACTTACTTTTTGCTTAAATATGTACACAAACTGCCTTCACCATCATAACAAATTTCATAAGAAATTTATCAGGTCTACATTTATACAATTTTGCCATCGGTGGCAAAACCCAAGTAATTCCAATGTACATCCATTTTTTATGGGCTTAACAACACTTAATTGTGAAATTTCATGTTAATATACTGGGTAAATTATTGCTTCCAGTTCCAATTTTGCCGGGAATTTCATCCAGAGTTTTACAGAGTATCACACATAGTTTTTTTGTTTTTGCATGGATTATTGAACTTTTATTTGCACATTAGCGTTTTACAATTTTTTTTCTAAATCGCGAATTTAAAATTTTATTAAAAAATCGGATTATTACCAAAAATTATACACATTTTTACACACAAAATTTCTTATACTTGGCGAAACATCTACTTTCAAAAGTGTAGGTATAACCATTGATTTTAATACATTGCTAATGCTATCTTTTTATTCACTCATACGAAGCTTGTTACAAAATCAGATTTGAGCCTTTGCATACGTCACTTATGGGTATTGTGTATAGTATTCTGTGTTTCATAATTCCGTACTACAAACAATTAACAATTCATACACTTCCAAACCGTCAGCGACAAGTATAAAAAACGCCGCAAAAAAGCAAACAGTACATCGGTTTCTAAGCTGATGCTTTAACAATTGTTTAATTCATAGGCTAATATAATAATTTTTACGCTAATTTTTAGCTAAACTGCTGAACCGATTTTCTTGAAATTTTCACAGTATCTCTCTGTATATCTGAAAGGAACTATAGGTTATGTTGCGGACAAGAGCTTTTTCTTGCCAATTCAACAGGTTATATAAATTTTAAAAATTTCAGCAGGTCGTTACAGCCATTTAAAGTAAATATTTATTTTTGTATATCTTGAGAACGGTTAAATGAAAGTTTCTGAATACACTCGAAATGACTTTGTAATTAAAAAAATCATCAAAAAAAAACTGGGAGGGATTGAACAAGTGGGCGTAGTATCACCCACACAAACTAAATGTTGATTTCATTATATCTTGAGATCTTTTAAAGTTTCCGTCTGTATAAATCATCAGTAAAAAAGTGGGCGTAATAGGACAAGTTGGCGTGGTACCTCCCATACAAACTAAATATTGATTTCTTAAAGCAAAATCTTTTAAATTTGGTACAAATGGCTTTGTAATTAAAATAAATCATCAGTCAAAAACTGGGGGATTGGACAAGTGGGCGTAGTACCTCCCATACAAACTAAATTTTGACTTCATTATATCTTGACAACGGTTAAAATTAAAGTTTCTGTATTTGGCATGAGTTACTTAATGGACAAGTCGGCGTGGTACCTCCTATAAATAGTAAATAATGATTTTTGTATATCTTGACAACGGTTGGAGCTATAGTTTCTCATTTTGGTCTGAATGACTTGATTAGAAATTTTTTTTTGCTTCGGACACTTTCATTATAGCTACAAAGCTGAAATTCGGTATACGGGAGAGTATGTAATGGGAAAAATAAGAAAAGTGGAATTTTTTATTAGGCTGATCCTATTTTGCATGTGGCACTCCTATTTGCTGTATGTAGCCAGAGAGCTAAAATTGGGTAGGTCACAGCCCACTTGGGTCCAATTTATTATTGTACCATTGTGATACCTGTTGTGAAAAAACTGAAAAAACAGTTGTTGTAGTGATACAGATCAGAGTCTCTACTAGGAATCAAACCTAGGTCCCACGACTGGTAAACTAGTGTGTATATAATATAAAAATTTTTAAGTAATTTACCCTTTTTTACCTGACATCGATCGTTTATGGCTTAGACGTAGACGAATTAGATGTTTCTACGTCCATTGATATATGTAGAGAATAACGTCATCGTACATAGTCATCTATTTAAATTTCTGTGTTCTCTCTTCAACACTTTGTTTCTTAAATAATAAATAAAAAATACGTCTTTAACAACTTCATTTGGTCATAACACCATAGTTTTGACACATACTTACTTCTTGTAAATAAAAATTCATTCGATAAACTCATTTCACCACATTTTAAGAGCGACACGCAAAATGTGCTGCACATTTTAAGAGCGGCACACAAAATGTGCAGCTGTGCATGTGCCGCACAGAGTGTGCCAATCCGAACGCTAGTTCTCTCTGTAATGCGTGGTGCAATTCCCGCCAAACGGCCACAAATGGATGCGCCCTCAATGATGAACGCGTTGTACGCTGGAGTGAACGGATTTCGGGAACTAGTTCCCTGATTGCACCAGAGCACATTCCATTGTAGTAGCGATAGAACAACGAAAAGGACCCCACGTTGCGACGATGCTCAATAGAGTCAATAGAGTTGGCTACCCTACTGTCCCCTATGACTTTCTTCGCTGTCTCCTGTACACGGTCGAGTAACTTCAAAATAGTCTTTGAAGCACCGGCCCATACATGAGAGTTGTATTCCATTTTCGGTCGGATATAGGCGGTATAAATAGTGAGGAGATCAGATGGGGTGAAGTATGTCTTGCACCGTCTTGAAAAACCGAGGCACTAAAAGGTTTTTTTTTTGTGGCCTGAAAAATGTGTTCAGTCCGTCGAACATCACACTGAATTTTCATGCCAAGAACATCAAGAGCTTCTGATTCTTCAATATTTATACCGCCCATAATTACAGATGACGCAGGGTCATCGGGCCTGCTTCAATGCGTAAGCATGCTGCATTGGGTCTCTTGAGCGTTGAAATCGACCCTGTTCCCGTGACCCTATTGCGATATTTTCGTGCGGTCCCAATTCAATAAATCACTCATATTCTGCCTCTGCGCCGCGATCATAGTTGATGTTGGCCTACAGCTAAATAGATATGAGTGACAAATGCTGCTGTCATATGCGAAAGAGTAGATAGGGTTGGAAGTTTGACATAGTAGGTTATTAAGAAAGGCAAGAAATAGAGCAGGAGAAAGCGTGGAGCCTTGCGGTACCCCTGAGTTTATCTTGTACTCATTAGATGTGATCCCGTCTATAACAACTCTTATAGCGCGATCCCTGAGGTAACTCAATATAAATCTAGAGAGGATATCACCGACACCAAAAGCAATAAGTTTGGACAGAAGTGCCCTTTGCCACACCCTATGAAATGCTTTAGAGATATTAGAGAGAGCTTCCAATTGAAGTGCCGAGAGAAGTCGTTGAGCTCAGCCCAAAGCGACTTTTCGAAAATATATTTTAAACGTTTCGTAGAAGGCTGTGAAACGTACGAAGTTCCGCAATCGAGAAGGAAGCAGAAATGGATTATTTTTACTAAATAAAGCAAATCCGTCTGAAGAATAAGAAAACCATTTTCGTTGCCATACAAAATTTTTTATTGTGAAAAATCATGTTTATAATTAATCACAATACTTCTTATATTATTAATTTCTTCTCTCACCTGTAAAGTTAAAAAATTTGAAGATTTGTTCCTTTGCATTTCAATATGTATGTATGAAAGTATATTTTTTTAATTATTAAAATAATAAAAACTCAAATCACATTCACTCGTCAACGTTGTTCCCATTTTAGCATTTTCACTACTAGATTTAACATTGCCGTTTGCAAATTGTAAAAACAAATTTTAATTTGATATCAATTTATCTCATCATTTTCTGGCAACACGGCCATTCAAAATCAAATTTTTTATTGGGTTATTAAAAAAAACAAAATGAACGATTTTAATACAGAAAAGCTGAAAAATATTTTGCAAGGCAATTGATGGAAGAATTTTTAAAGAGACGGGTAAAGAAACGACAGGTTTTCATTAAAATTAAATCAAATTAAAAATTTATTAAAAAAAATACGAGTGCTTACGTTCATATATATATATATATAAACATATATATATATCGCATCGCGCATTCGCTGTGGAGACACTTTTTAAGAGTAATGATTCTTACGTAATTGCTCGTCGACAATTTTGTGAAAGTTCGGTATTCGGCGAATAAGTGATGGACCGAGTGTAAATTTAATTCGTTCGTGGGTGCAGAGATTCCGCGCAACTTCTTCGGCTATAAATGCCCCACTGCCAGGGCCGAATCGATCATCAAGGACTCCCAAAAACATTGAACTGTTTGAAAGCAGTTTACGTGAAAATACGCGACTTTCAATACGGAAAAGAGCAGCCTCACTGGGACTTCCAAGAGCGATTATTCACGAAATTTTAAAAAGGATCTGAAGTATCTGGATGACATACTCTTTTAAAAATAAAATCCGCATTTCCATTCTATCGTTCAATGCTCTTAATAAAACTTTGTGTTTATTATTAGGTTTTTTATTTAAGTTTGAAAATATAAATCTGCTACCAGACAGAATATTATTTTGTTGTTGTCAATACTCCCAGAAAATACGCATGGATCAGCGTTTGATTGCTTCAAAGTAAAAAGCTTTAGGAAATCAACAAATTTAAAATTCCAGTTACGAGAGGCTTGTTTCAGGCTATAAAGACCTTTAATCGGAGGATATAATTTTTATCGCTTTCTGTTTTAATGCCTTTTGGGACTTCCATATATACGAGTAGTTGATCTAAAAGGCTGTTCGTACGTCCGCATCTTACTGCATCATTTCAAAATATTCTGTGGTATTTAAAGACAAAATAGCTCTCACCAAATCATATCTTACAACATATCTTCATAGTCTATCCCGGCTTTTTGGGAGTAACTCTTGGCAAATAATTGTGTCTTGAAGACTGGCTTGTTGTTAGCTGGATTTAATTTTATTTTAAAAACCCATTTGCATCCAACAATGTTTTTGTTGTCGGGGTGTGGCACTACTTCCCAGTTGTTGTTAGCCTTGAGTGAA
This sequence comes from Dexiosoma caninum, assembly GCA_963924685.1. NCBI lineage: Eukaryota > Metazoa > Arthropoda > Insecta > Diptera > Tachinidae > Dexiosoma > Dexiosoma caninum. The sequence continues at coordinate 51,906,860 of OZ004729.1, forward strand.
TTAAGCTCATCATTAATTGCATAAATCCAATTTTCAGCATCTTCTGAATTTAGGGCTTCTTGATATGATTCAGGCTCTAGAGTGGTTGCTAGATAGCTCATATTGTCAAAACCAAATCTTTGAGGTGATATTATTTCTGTTCGTAGGTCATATCTCTTACATCCTGGTTGTTCGTCTGCGGAATCTGTATTACTTGACGCAGCATCTTTAATATTTGATGTTTCCTCTTTTGCTGATATAGGTGTACTGGAGGCTTGTAATTTGAAGCAAGTTATGCTATATATATATATGTTATATACTGCTTCACTTATTGTCTCATCTTCGTCTTCATCGGAATAGACTTTTAATTTAGTTGGCTTTTCATTAAACGCAACATTACAGCTTAAGATTATCTTTCTGGACTCTTTATCATTTATTATTAAATTTCTTTATTAGTATTAAAAATACTTTTATAAATCTTATTAAATTATAAACTGTATTACAATAAAAGTTCTCTTTAAGCTCTAACAATGATTATTTTTTACAAAATTAACTATTTGTTTTCTAAATATGTTGTGATTAATAATAATAAATTTCACATATAATTTTTAAGGGAAGAAAACACAATTAGAATCATATATATAAAGAGATAATCCCAAAAAAAATTCAGTTAATATAAAGTAATACATGTGCGCACGTTGTAAGATTGTAATATTCTTTTGTTTCTTTTGTTTAATTTTTTAATTTTTCATTTGATTCAAAATACATTATTTATGCTGGCCGATGGCCAGAAAAATCTACAAATAGAAATGTGTGTGTGTGTTATAAAAGTAAACTCATGGATTTTAAGGTTTTTGTTTATAGATTTTTTGGTTTTTGTGTTTGGTATTCAACTTTAATCCTCGATTGATTAGTTGAATTTTAAACATATAGATCTTGGGTTTGTATTCAAAAATTAAGAAAAATCCACTGATGAGCTAAATAAGCATTAGCAAAATAGTATTATATGGATATGCTTTCCTCCTCAGTTATTGAGTTGCTTTTGTAAAAAAATACTTTATGAGAATATCATAAAGTATGTAATAATAAATTTCACATATAATTTTTAAGGGACAAAAGCACAATTAGAATCATATATATGTTTTGATTATTTTCCGTTTTTACATTATCTGGAAGTGCATTGCAGTTGTTGATACTCTCTCAATTCTAAAATTCTCCATGTTTCTCAGCTGGTATGGTTGAACCTCTCTTACGTATATAATTTGCTCTGTTAAGTAATCTGGTGCTTCTTTTTATCACTGCCGTTAAATATTTTTTATTTAATGAAAATTTGTTGCGTTCATGCGGAAGCTAATTTGGTTCGTTGTTTTGACTGCGCCAATTATGTAATTTTAATTATCACAATAAATACTTATATGACTAACTCTAAAACACAAAACTAAAACTTATCAATATAAAAAGTTCTTAAATCTACTTAGACAGGTTTGTACCGTTACTTTCCTGAGTAAGAAAGTTAATGATACCGATGAAGAAGAGATTAATGATGATAAGTACTATTTTTAGTACATTATCGTAACTCGCGTGTGAATGTTTTAGGATTTGAAGGGTATGATCAGCTGTGTGACAGGGGGAATGAATAGATATGTATAAGGTGTGTATGAGTTGGCAACGTATCATATTAGAGTGAACGTGTTTGTAGTAAAATTGGCAGGAATGGAAGAAAATTCGTTATTTTTGATGGTTGTTTACTTTTGGTATAGATGGGATAGGTTGCTAAATATTCTGGCCCTGTTATCTGGGGGACATGTCTCGTGTGTCTTATGATACAGGAGTCAAGGTCTGAGGAACGGCTTGTGTAAAGTTTTTTTTTGTTTTATACAAATTTTTTTTGGCGTTATATATAAATTTTAGTTATTTTTTTTTTGTACGTACATATATATTTTGGTAGGTTTTTTTTGTTGATGGTGTCGGTTTTTACGGAAGATTTGGTAAATTTTCAATAAAATTTTTTTGCGTTAATTATACTTTGGGGCGATACGCTATGTTCATATGTAAGTTTCTAATATCAAAATTTTCTGTAAAATTTGCAACTAAGAGCCTATATACTTTTGTCAGCGGTGAAAGTTTAAAGGCAGAAGCATGAAATCGTTTGGGACTGGAAAGTGGCGCTTTAGAGAGCTCTCTCAGGTTTAGTTATTTTAATATAGAAAACGTAGAAAGAAATGTATAAGGTTCGATGCTAATTATGTAGCCTTAAACTTTTCGTGGCGTATTCGCATTTGAATAAAACTTTGAAATTGTTTCGAACAGCGATTTTCAGATTAGCCCATCTAGAATCGGAATTTTGATGCAATTTAACGTTAAAGTACATGTTATTAATTTTATAGTTCATAAGATTTTCATAGTTTTATTTATTTGGAAAATATTGTTAATAAAATTGTATGTATCGTGATTTGCTGAAAATCATGTGTTTGTAAATTGGTGACAAGGGATTTTTAATCCGAAGGTGAGTGTGTGGGGTCATAGGGTTAAACTAAACGGAGTGTAATGACCATGGTAGGGATTGGGCGGCTGGAAAGTAAATTCAACTTCCCTAATAGAATGTGTGCCCATGAGAGTAAAGTACCAGTTTTAGAATTTTGTGAAATTTTTTTATTGATATCTGTTTCCGGGCTTAAGTGAGGGTTAAGAACATACCCCATTAATTCTCTAATAGACGAGCTGCCGGTTCTGATCACGTAAGTGCCTAGATGGAACATATAACAAGATTTGTATTTAAGAGAGTTTTTTTTTGTTTATTATCAGTATTAGAGACTCATAAAAATATCTTCGCTATCCTAAGTAAACAATGGTTACAACCAAACTGTCTGAACAAAGGAGCACAAATGATAAAGGTATCGTTAAAGGGTGCTTTAAACGATAAGATTTGTCGTACGTAAAATGTGAGAGAAAATAAAATGAAATTCCATCCGTATTTCAAAAAAAGATATTAAAAATCGGATGGTTGTTTTCTGGCCTTTACACATTTGGTATGGATAAAATCAAGTAAGATGAAAACATTCTCATTTAATTTAACTACAGCTGTTTGCTTGTTTTCCCCAGGGATGGAGTTCTTGTGCATTTTTTTTTTTTTTTTTTTTTTACACAATATATATTTAATAATTTTTTTTTTTAATGATAATTTTTTTTTTCTCTGCTTAAGTTTGCGACATAAAATGTCAAAATTCTATACAAACACATTGCTTTCAAAGTTTTTATTATAAACATAAAGTGAAAAGCAATTTAATTTAAGTAATTTTATTGCAATCGGTATTCTGTTTAAAAAATATATATTATTTGTGCTTAAACCTTGCGAGTGAAAATTTTTTTGTACATTTTATGTCGCAAAGCACAAACACACAACCGCATGTAAAAGTTTTAATGCTGCCACCTTAGTAATTGCACCATGGTTTGAGTGAAACAAGACAATGGAATGGATCTAGCTAATTTTGTTTCATAAACAAAATATTTAATGTTTTCACTCAATGAGATGTCTCATGCAACCTTCTAGTAATTATATAGTTATTGTTTGATCCCGTATTGTCTTTATTAATGCAATCATGATGAATTTCTGTATTCTTCCGTTATTTATTTAATTCTTTATGTATTTAAACGAAAATTAATAAAATACATGGTGACAAAGTAAACTTGAATAGATTTACATAAGTAAAATACGAAACGTTTCTATCAAGGTCTATTTATTAGGTCTGTGCAACTCGCCATATGTGTTAATAGTATTTTATACTTGACTGCAAAAATGTGTTTACATTTTACTTATTTGTTTAATTTGAGAGAGTGCGCAATTAACAATTTTACTCATTCCTTTCTTTTGAGAGAGGGTTGCCAAAGCAATTAAGGCAAATAATGAAATTAATGTTTTTCTTGGGTGTGTTTACTTTTGAGAGACTAGTAGTCTTGTTTTTGACATCTCAAAGTTAATTTACACAAAACGCCAAAACGCCTGTTGTTTTTTGTGTTTTTCATTGCTGCATAGACTTAATAAATAGACCTTGGTTTCTATGTAGTTTTGTATATTTGTGTGAGTGGAACTTGTTTTTCGCTGAAAACCTTGCCGATATTTTATGTGTGACCATAAACTTTATGTATTAACAGTAACAGAATATTACAAGTGTTCTGATCTGTACTTTTTTAATAAATTCCTTTTTTAAAATCTGAGTTAACTAAACTAAAGTTAAAATTATACTCTAAAACTTGCTGTAACTAGCTTTTTTTTCGCTTTACTTTCAGATTTAAAACATATTGAAGAAAATTTGAATAATAATATATATTCAAAACTTTCTGAATTCATCGGAGATATGACGAAAATTTTTGACAACTGCCGTTATTATAACCCAAAGGAATCGTCATTTTATAAGTGTGCTGAAGCTTTAGAATCGTATTTTGTTCAAAAAATAAAAAATTTTCGTGAATGTGTAGTTAGTCACTCTTAATAATAAAGTAATTTCTTTTTATTTAAAGTAAAGTATTCCTTATTTTACTTTACTAAGTTACTCCATAAATATTATATTAAAATATGTAAAAGAACCATATTTTTGTGTACTTTAGAATAGAAATATTAATTTAAATTAATGATAGTTCTGTATATAGTTATATTAATTAAATTATTAAGCTAAATAGAATTTTTCTATTGCTTTTTGTAAATATGCATTGTTTATTTAAAATTTTCTAACAATTACTAAAAAATGAAAAGTATAAATATGCATATATTTTTAATATTGTCAGCTAAATCTTAATAACAAAGCGAATTACGCTTCACCTACTTCATTAATATATACTTAAGTAAAAAAGGTTGAACTAATAAATAAATCATTTAATAAACTCTCATTTACAATCGAGTTTAATTTTTTAATTTTATTTATTACAAATCGTGAAATATTAAAAGACGTGATGTTGCCTTATGCTGAAGAAGAAATGCCACTTAAATGGACATTCCAGCATGATAACGACCCAAAAGATACATCAAAAGTGGTTAAGGAGTGGTTTCAGAACAATTTGATAGAAGTTCCCCGTTGGCCTGCCCAGTCCCCCGATCTTAACCCAATCGAGAACTTGTGGGAGATCGTTAACTTAAAAATCAACCGAGGAAATTGCAAAACCAAAGAAAATTTATTTTAAGCCGCAAAAATTGCCTGGGAAGCCATATCACCTGATATAATTAATAATTTAATATCCTCTATGCCTAAAAGATGTGCGTGTGTCATCCAGAATAAAGGATTCGCAACGAAATATTGATTTCATTAGTTTTTTTTTGTACCTTAAATTGGGGGTGCTTTAGTTTCGTCCGCTTATATTTGCGACTTAAAATGTTTTTTGAATTATAACTTTTTTTTTTATTAAATTCTGAATTTCTTAAGTTTGTGTTTTTCAATAATAAAGATATAAATAAAAAATAAAAAAAAAAATTTTAATAACTGTTTTCTTAAAAAAATTATTTTAAAAAAATGTACTGTGGTGGTGCTTAGGTTTTGGCCGATACTGTATGTTTGCTGTATGGTTAAACTGGTCTATAATCTACAGTTAGTTGATGCTTGTACCTTCAACCAAATTTTCAAAAGCTAAAAAATCTCATATAGTTATAAAAAACCTAAGTACTTCTTATAAAAATAATTTCATACATAAAGAAGTTTTTTATAGTCGATTAAAAAAAGTTTTTCTACACCATTTTGCAATTAGTCAATACGTTGGTTAACAAAGATTGTATCAAGAAGGCAATGAAAAATTAAATCCCAATATAATATAGTATGTTATTATGTTTAAATTTTTATCAGGATCAAATGCCACTTAGATTATAATGCTGCATTTGGCTGCAGTAGTTTTAATTCACCTAAGCACTGGTTAAAGTGCTCAGTCAGAATATTGGGAATGAATATATGTCTTGCTTTGCAATTCAAAATTGATTCTGTTTTATTTAAAATTTCCCCGTGGTATTTATACAAATTTCTTTTGGTTACAATTCAATATGTATGTATATATTCTAGTTCTTGTTGCTATATTTTTAATTTTTTGGGGTTTTAAATTACATATTCGCCTTTATTATGAATGCCGACATTGACGTCAACACAATACTATAGTCGTCGTCACATGTACATGTACTCGCCGTCACCCCAACGCCATATCGGTATTAATTAAAAGTATTGTGTTGACGCCGTCCTGTTATCGATAATGTGAAGAACATAAATATCATCACTATACATTTTGACGTTTGCTTGATTTATTTCTCTTGTTTATTTAAAAAATTTTATTGCAATTTAGAAGATAAATATGTTTCTAATGTGGTCAAGTGAGAGTTCTGATGAAGAATATAATGAAAAACTAAAACTTCGAAGAAAAGTTATGAGACAAAGGTCGGACATTTTTAGTTTGCCAGATGCCAAGTAAGTGAAGAAAAATAAGTTAGCTTTTGAGAAATTGAAAGCAGTTTAATTGCAATATTTTGCTTAATTATAGATTTGTGGATTTTTTTCGATTAAACAAAAAGGCATTTAAACGTGTTTTGGAAATAATTCGGCCTTTCATGAAGTCTGGAGTAAGGTCAACTTTTATTTCTACTGAATTAAAGCTAGCGACAACACTACGATTTTTGGCACAAGGTTCTTATCAATTAAGTGTCGGGAATGACTTTAATCTGGGCTTATCACAACCCACAGTATCTTTAATTCTGGAGGAGACACTCGATGTGTTGCAATCTGCGATCTGTTCGCTTTATATCAAATTTGAATTGACCGAAGAGGAAAAGGCCGAGTGTAAGCTGCATTTTTTTGAAAAAACTGGGTTTCCGGGTGTTATTGGTTGTGTGGACGGCACACACATTAAGATTTTGGCCCCTAGTAAAGAAGAGCAAAACCTTTATTACAACCGAAAAGGATTTTTTAGTCTTAATGCATTGGTTGTAAGTGCACTTTGAAAAATATGTTTGTTTTCTATTCATTCGTATCTGAGTAAAAGCTTACATTTCTTAATTTAATTTTAGGTTTGCGATAACAAAATGAAAATAAGATATTTGGACGCCAGGTATGCAGGTTCATGCCACGATTCTCTTGTATGGAACGTAAGTACAGCAAGACAAGTGTTGCGAGAACGCTACAATGCTGATGAACGTAATTGTTGGCTTTTAGGTAATACAGCAAAATATTAAAATTCTTGTGAAAAATTAAAAAAGTATATTCGTATAGGTGATGCTGGTTATCCCCTTGAGCCTTTTTTAATGACGCCTTACAGGTCCGCTGTAGAGAGAAGCCCTGAAGCAATATTCAATAGCAGGCACGCAAAAGCAAGAAATATCGTGGAGAGAACGATTGGCGTGCTTAAAAATCGTTTCCGTTGCCTCCTAGGTGCCCGTCAACTTCATTATAAGCCTGCCAAAGCAACTAAAATTGTAAATGTTTGTGCTGCTTTACACAACATTTGCATTGAATATCAGAGTTTCAATGTAGAGGAGGACATACCAATAAATAGTGAGGAAAATAGCAATGAAAATTTTGATACCAATACCAACTCACATATTTTGCAAAGTGGTGAAGCTGTACAAATAAGAGAAGAAATAAAAAGAAGTTTTTTGTAGTTCCAATTCATTGTTTTATATATTCATATTCATTGAAATACACATGTATTTTATGTATATACATATGTATGTACATTTATATAACAAAATTAAATTAATTTGTTTAAGTTAATTAACAGTAAAGGCACAAGTAAATTAAAAATTTTATTTACTCTACTAATATTTGTTCTCAAGAGCTTGCAATTCTTTTTTCTTTATTTCCAACTTTATATTTTTTATTTGCATTTCTCTTTCATGGAGTTCTTAATGCTTTGTTCCTGTCTCTTCATCATTTTCATTTTTTTTTTCTTCTACTTCATATAGTTTTCTCTGGTACCGGCTTGTTTCCTTTAAAACTGTCTTTATTTCTTCTAAAGTTTTTTTTTATCATCACATATTTTTTTCTGATGCCGACTTATTTCTATTAAACAGTCTTTTACTTCGCTGATTGTTTTAGAAATTGCATTAAAAACCTCCTTTTCCATAGAATTGTGCTTTTCAAAAAATTCCTTTTGTTGGTCATTTGATTTTCTTTTTGTTGAAGTAGGCTGTTCTAACATTTCAATGGCACATGCGGAAGTTGATGGCACTTCCGAAAAATCCTCGCAGATTATTTGTTCTATGGTAGCTATATTTTCATGTGAAGTTTCATCATTTGATTGTTGTATACCTTGGGCAACACCTTCAGGATTAAACTGCTTCTCAAATTGAAGCAAGTTAGAAGCAGCTTCTTCCAAAGGTGAGAGTGGTAATAATTTGCAAAGGGTCCACCTGTTGCATTGAGCTCAGCTTTGTTGTTCGTTAACTTTTTTTTTAATTTACATTTAAAATCTCTCCAAACCTGAACATATGACACATTTAAAATTAATACTTTGAAGAACTTTTTATCCTTACCTTTTGCCAACCATCGCTGTCTCTAATTGGCGGTCCAATAGAATTTAGCTTCATCTTGATTTCTTCCCATTCTTCTTTAAAATTATTACCACTTGGGCCCCTATGAAATCCTTTGGCTAAACTTGGGTTACTTTCAAGCTGTTGTATTAGCAATTCAAATTGTTTATTGGTAGTAATTTTAATTTTTTTTTCCATTTGAAATATTTTTTTAAACACTTAACCGAGACAGTTGAAAATTTGGATTGAGTCGTTAACAAAATTTTTGTCGACAAAACCAAAGCCAATCTAAGGCAATGTCGCCGTTTTGTTGCCTTCTATAATGCCAAAATGTTAACGGTTTTTATCGAAAGTTGGCAATGTTGTCAACGGCAATGCCATGAGAGTGCCGTCGACATCACTTATGTCGGCGTTGACATTCGCAATAAAGCTGATTATTATTAACTTAATGTTTACACATGGTTTTTTCTTTTATATAACTTAAGTATATTATATATATATACATTTATGTACGAACATTTTTTGAAAAATCTGATAAACGTAAATGAAAACAACAGCAATTATTTCAAAAATTTTTATTTTTAAAATAAAGGGGTTATTTGAAAGAAAAGGTGTACGTCGATAAGCCAGCAACAATTCAAGAGCTAAAGGATGAGATAATTCGGCACATTAACGGCATAGAACCTCCATTATGCCTCAGGGTCATCGAAAATTTGGACCATCGGATGGAGGTGTGCCGCCGTGGTCGCGGCGCCCATTTGGCCGATATTTTGTTCCATACATAATTGAGTAATACCAATATATCATAATAAAATAAAATTACAATAATTTCCTAAATAGTTTGTGTTTTATTCAAAATCAACATCGGCCCTTGAAATTTAACCACCCTTTAGTTGAAGTATAATACAAAAAGAAGAAGTCGCAAGAAGTCGTAGTTTTTGTAGACTTTAAAAATATAAAAGTAAACACAACGTGGTACTACAGAAGTTGACATGTTCGATCATTCTTATGTTTGACTGACTACAACTTTTGATAAATTCCGAAGTTAAAGCATTAAAGACATTGTGTGTTTTTTCTGTTATTTTTGCATACATACAACACATACATAAATATGTATGCATATGAATTTTAAAATAATAATAATAATAAATAAAATAATAATATATTGGACTGGTAACCGAAGATTGTATTTCTTTCAACATTTTAAATTCTACAACATCTACGACTTCTTGAATTTTTCGTTTTTTTGGTTGTACTTCAACTACAACTGTTTGAACTTTTCGTTCTTTTATTTTTCTTTGACTTCGACTCTTCGTATTTTAAGAAGCATTAACTTAAAGAACAGGTTGTGTTTGTGTAGTGACAAAAAGAGAAGTCGAAAAAATAGAAAAAACTTACGACTTCTGCTACATTGACTGCAGTTTTGAAAGAAGTTATTTTTCATCAAGATAATGCGCGGGTGCACACTTGTGCAATCTCAAAGGCAAGACTCTATGAATTGGGCTACGAATTGGTACCTCATCCGCCTATTCTCCGGATTTAGCCCCTAGTGACTACTTCCTATTTCTAAACCGAAAGAAATGGCTCGGTGGAAAGAGATTTAGCTCCAACGATGAAATTATTGACCAAACAAATGCCTATTTTAAGGACCTCGAAAAATCCTATTTTTTGGACGGGATACAAAAACTGGAGAAACGTTGGACTAAGTGTATTGAGTTAAAAGGAGATTGTTGGAAAATAAATTTTTGTTTTGCAAAAAAACTTTCATTCAAAAAGTCACGGACTTATTGATCCGCCCTCGTATATATATGTTATACGGGCATTTAGAGCCTAAATTTTTTTTGTGTGAATTAACGCTGTGCGCTGCGTGTACAAATCCGTAAAGAGGCATAACGCGTGATAACGCTTTCCAGAAAGTTGAGCAAAACCGTATCGTCTTTTTTGAGGGTCCACTACGGGCTAGGAGCCAGGTCAACTTTGAAGCACACTGGTAGCTGAACGGATCGGAAGATTTTTTTTTGTGCGAAATGCATGGAGAGGGCCTATAGCTAGACGGCCACGCCCGAGGTACATATAGATCCATGAACCAGAAGTACCCAGAGGTTATGTTTGATGCAAGGACCGCCTGAAAGACAAGCGTACATATGTTTTGTAAAGTTTTTTTTTGTTTTATACAAATTTTTTTTGGCGTTATATATAAATTTTAGTTATTTTTTTTTTTACGTACATATATATTTTGGTAGGTTTTTTTTGTTGATGGTGTCGGTTTTTACGGAAGATTTGGTAAATTTTCAATAAAATTTTTTTGCGTTAATTATACTTTGGGGCGATACGCTATGTTCATATGTAAGTTTCTAATATCAAAATTTTCTGTAAAATTTGCAACTAAGAGCCTATATACTTTTGTCAGCGGTGAAAGTTTAAAGGCAGAAGCATGAAATCGTTTGGGACTGGAAAGTGGCGCTTTAGAGAGCTCTCTCAGGTTTAGTTATTTTAATATAGAAAACGTAGAAAGAAATGAATAAGGTTCGATGCTAATTATGTAGCCTTAAAACTTTTCGTGGCGTATTCGCATTTGAATAAAACTTTGAAATTGTTTCGAACAGCGATTTTCAGATTAGCCCATCTAGAATCGGAATTTTGATGCAATTTAACGTTAAAGTACATGTTATTAATTTTATAGTTCATAAGATTTTCATAGTTTTATTTATTTGGAAAATATTGTTAATAAAATTGTATGTATCGTGATTTGCTGAAAATCATGTGTTTGTAAATTGGTGACAAGGGATATTTAATCCGAAGGTGAGTGTGTGGGGTCATAGGGTTAAACTAAACGGAGTGTAATGACCATGGTAGGGATTGGGCGGCTGGAAAGTAAATTCAACTTCCCTAATAGAATGTGTGCCCATGAGAGTAAAGTACCAGTTTTAGAATTTTGTGAAATTTTTTTATTGATATCTGTTTCCGGGCTTAAGAGAGGGTTAAGAACATACCCCATTAATTCTCTAATAGACGAGCTGCCGGTTCTGATCACGTAAGTGCCTAGATGGAACATATAACAAGATTTGTATTTAAGAGAGTTTTTTTTTGTTTATTATCAGTATTAGAGACTCATAAAAATATCTTCGCTATCCTAAGTAAACAATGGTTACAACCAAACTGTCTGAACAAAGGAGCACAAATGATAAAGGTATCGTTAAAGGGTGCTTTAAACGATAAGATTTGTCGTACGTAAAATGTGAGAGAAAATAAAATGAAATTCCATCCGTATTTCAAAAAAAGATATTAAAAATCGGATGGTTGTTTTCTGGCCTTTACACATTTGGTATGGATAAAATCAAGTAAGATGAAAACATTCTCATTTAATTTAACTACAGCTGTTTGCTTGTTTTCCCCAGGGATGGAGTTCTTGTGCATTTTTTTTTTTTTTTTTTTTTTACACAATATATATTTAATAATTTTTTTTTTTAATGATAATTTTTTTTTTCTCTGCTTAAGTTTGCGACATAAAATGTCAAAATTCTATACAAACACATTGCTTTCAAAGTTTTTATTATAAACATAAAGTGAAAAGCAATTTAATTTAAGTAATTTTATTGCAATCGGTATTCTGTTTAAAAAATATATATTATTTGTGCTTAAACCTTGCGAGTGAAAATTTTTTTGTACATTTTATGTCGCAAAGCACAAACACACAACCGCATGTAAAAGTTTTAATGCTGCCACCTTAGTAATTGCACCATGGTTTGAGTGAAACAAGACAATGGAATGGATCTAGCTAATTTTGTTTCATAAACAAAATATTTAATGTTTTCACTCAATGGGATGTCTCATGCAACCTTCTAGTAATTATATAGTTATTGTTTGATCCCGTATTGTCTTTATTAATGCAATCATGATGAATTTCTGTATTCTTCCGTTATTTATTTAATTCTTTATGTATTTAAACGAAAATTAATAAAATACATGGTGACAAAGTAAACTTGAATAGATTTACATAAGTAAAATACGAAACGTTTCTATCAAGGTCTATTTATTAGGTCTGTGCAACTCGCCATATGTGTTAATAGTATTTTATACTTGACTGCAAAAATGTGTTTACATTTTACTTATTTGTTTAATTTGAGAGAGTGCGCAATTAATAATTTTACTCATTCCTTTCTTTTGAGAGAGGGTTGCCAAAGCAATTAAGGCAAATAATGAAATTAATGTTTTTCTTGGGTGTGTTTACTTTTGAGAGACTAGTAGTCTTGTTTTTGACATCTCAAAGTTAATTTACACAAAACGCCAAAACGCCTGTTGTTTTTTGTGTTTTTCATTGCTGCATAGACTTAATAAATATACCTTGGTTTCTATGTAGTTTTGTATATTTGTGTGAGTGGAACTTGTTTTTCGCTGAAAACCTTGCCGATATTTTATGTGTGACCATAAACTTTATGTATTAACAGTAACAGAATATTACAAGTGTTCTGATCTGTACTTTTTTAATAAATTCCTTTTTTAAAATCTGAGTTAACTAAACTAAAGTTAAAATTATACTCTAAAACTTGCTGTAACTAGCTTTTTTTTCGCTTTACTTTCAGATTTAAAACATATTGAAGAAAATTTGAATAATAATATATATTCAAAACTTTCTGAATTCATCGGAGATATGACGAAAATTTTTGACAACTGCCGTTATTATAACCCAAAGGAATCGTCATTTTATAAGTGTGCTGAAGCTTTAGAATCGTATTTTGTTCAAAAAATAAAAAATTTTCGTGAATGTGTAGTTAGTCACTCTTAATAATAAAGTAATTTCTTTTTATTTAAAGTAAAGTATTCCTTATTTTACTTTACTAAGTTACTCCATAAATATTATATTAAAATATGTAAAAGAACCATATTTTTGTGTACTTTAGAATAGAAATATTAATTTAAATTAATGATAGTTCTGTATATAGTTATATTAATTAAATTATTAAGCTAAATAGAATTTTTCTATTGCTTTTTGTAAATATGCATTGTTTATTTAAAATTTTCTAACAATTACTAAAAAATGAAAAGTATAAATATGCATATATTTTTAATATTGTCAGCTAAATCTTAATAACAAAGCGAATTACGCTTCACCTACTTCATTAATATATACTTAAGTAAAAAAGGTTGAACTAATAAATAAATCATTTAATAAACTCTCATTTACAATCGAGTTTAATTTTTTAATTTTATTTATTACAAATCGTGAAATATTAAAAGACGTGATGTTGCCTTATGCTGAAGAAGAAATGCCACTTAAATGGACATTCCAGCATGATAACGACCCAAAAGATACATCAAAAGTGGTTAAGGAGTGGTTTCAGAACAATTTGATAGAAGTTCCCCGTTGGCCTGCCCAGTCCCCCGATCTTAACCCAATCGAGAACTTGTGGGAGATCGTTAACTTAAAAATCAACCGAGGAAATTGCAAAACCAAAGAAAATTTATTTTAAGCCGCAAAAATTGCCTGGGAAGCCATATCACCTGATATAATTAATAATTTAATATCCTCTATGCCTAAAAGATGTGCGTGTGTCATCCAGAATAAAGGATTCGCAACGAAATATTGATTTCATTAGTTTTTTTTTGTACCTTAAATTGGGGGTGCTTTAGTTTCGTCCGCTTATATTTGCGACTTAAAATGTTTTTTGAATTATAACTTTTTTTTTTATTAAATTCTGAATTTCTTAAGTTTGTGTTTTTCAATAATAAAGATATAAATAAAAAATAAAAAAAAAAATTTTAATAACTGTTTTCTTAAAAAAATTATTTTAAAAAAATGTACTGTGGTGGTGCTTAGGTTTTGGCCGATACTGTATGTTTGCTGTATGGTTAAACTGGTCTATAATCTACAGTTAGTTGATGCTTGTACCTTCAACCAAATTTTCAAAAGCTAAAAAATCTCATATAGTTATAAAAAACCTAAGTACTTCTTATAAAAATAATTTCATACATAAAGAAGTTTTTTATAGTCGATTAAAAAAAGTTTTTCTACACCATTTTGCAATTAGTCAATACGTTGGTTAACAAAGATTGTATCAAGAAGGCAATGAAAAATTAAATCCCAATATAATATAGTATGTTATTATGTTTAAATTTTTATCAGGATCAAATGCCACTTAGATTATAATGCTGCATTTGGCTGCAGTAGTTTTAATTCACCTAAGCACTGGTTAAAGTGCTCAGTCAGAATATTGGGAATGAATATATGTCTTGCTTTGCAATTCAAAATTGATTCTGTTTTATTTAAAATTTCCCCGTGGTATTTATACAAATTTCTTTTGGTTACAATTCAATATGTATGTATATATTCTAGTTCTTGTTGCTATATTTTTAATTTTTTGGGGTTTTAAATTACATATTCGCCTTTATTATGAATGCCGACATTGACGTCAACACAATACTATAGTCGTCGTCACATGTACATGTACTCGCCGTCACCCCAACGCCATATCGGTATTAATTAAAAGTATTGTGTTGACGCCGTCCTGTTATCGATAATGTGAAGAACATAAATATCATCACTATACATTTTGACGTTTGCTTGATTTATTTCTCTTGTTTATTTAAAAAATTTTATTGCAATTTAGAAGATAAATATGTTTCTAATGTGGTCAAGTGAGAGTTCTGATGAAGAATATAATGAAAAACTAAAACTTCGAAGAAAAGTTATGAGACAAAGGTCGGACATTTTTAGTTTGCCAGATGCCAAGTAAGTGAAGAAAAATAAGTTAGCTTTTGAGAAATTGAAAGCAGTTTAATTGCAATATTTTGCTTAATTATAGATTTGTGGATTTTTTTCGATTAAACAAAAAGGCATTTAAACGTGTTTTGGAAATAATTCGGCCTTTCATGAAGTCTGGAGTAAGGTCAACTTTTATTTCTACTGAATTAAAGCTAGCGACAACACTACGATTTTTGGCACAAGGTTCTTATCAATTAAGTGTCGGGAATGACTTTAATCTGGGCTTATCACAACCCACAGTATCTTTAATTCTGGAGGAGACACTCGATGTGTTGCAATCTGCGATCTGTTCGCTTTATATCAAATTTGAATTGACCGAAGAGGAAAAGGCCGAGTGTAAGCTGCATTTTTTTGAAAAAACTGGGTTTCCGGGTGTTATTGGTTGTGTGGACGGCACACACATTAAGATTTTGGCCCCTAGTAAAGAAGAGCAAAACCTTTATTACAACCGAAAAGGATTTTTTAGTCTTAATGCATTGGTTGTAAGTGCACTTTGAAAAATATGTTTGTTTTCTATTCATTCGTATCTGAGTAAAAGCTTACATTTCTTAATTTAATTTTAGGTTTGCGATAACAAAATGAAAATAAGATATTTGGACGCCAGGTATGCAGGTTCATGCCACGATTCTCTTGTATGGAACGTAAGTACAGCAAGACAAGTGTTGCGAGAACGCTACAATGCTGATGAACGTAATTGTTGGCTTTTAGGTAATACAGCAAAATATTAAAATTCTTGTGAAAAATTAAAAAAGTATATTCGTATAGGTGATGCTGGTTATCCCCTTGAGCCTTTTTTAATGACGCCTTACAGGTCCGCTGTAGAGAGAAGCCCTGAAGCAATATTCAATAGCAGGCACGCAAAAGCAAGAAATATCGTGGAGAGAACGATTGGCGTGCTTAAAAATCGTTTCCGTTGCCTCCTAGGTGCCCGTCAACTTCATTATAAGCCTGCCAAAGCAACTAAAATTGTAAATGTTTGTGCTGCTTTACACAACATTTGCATTGAATATCAGAGTTTCAATGTAGAGGAGGACATACCAATAAATAGTGAGGAAAATAGCAATGAAAATTTTGATACCAATACCAACTCACATATTTTGCAAAGTGGTGAAGCTGTACAAATAAGAGAAGAAATAAAAAGAAGTTTTTTGTAGTTCCAATTCATTGTTTTATATATTCATATTCATTGAAATACACATGTATTTTATGTATATACATATGTATGTACATTTATATAACAAAATTAAATTAATTTGTTTAAGTTAATTAACAGTAAAGGCACAAGTAAATTAAAAATTTTATTTACTCTACTAATATTTGTTCTCAAGAGCTTGCAATTCTTTTTTCTTTATTTCCAACTTTATATTTTTTATTTGCATTTCTCTTTCATGGAGTTCTTAATGCTTTGTTCCTGTCTCTTCATCATTTTCATTTTTTTTTTCTTCTACTTCATATAGTTTTCTCTGGTACCGGCTTGTTTCCTTTAAAACTGTCTTTATTTCTTCTAAAGTTTTTTTTTATCATCACATATTTTTTTCTGATGCCGACTTATTTCTATTAAACAGTCTTTTACTTCGCTGATTGTTTTAGAAATTGCATTAAAAACCTCCTTTTCCATAGAATTGTGCTTTTCAAAAAATTCCTTTTGTTGGTCATTTGATTTTCTTTTTGTTGAAGTAGGCTGTTCTAACATTTCAATGGCACATGCGGAAGTTGATGGCACTTCCGAAAAATCCTCGCAGATTATTTGTTCTATGGTAGCTATATTTTCATGTGAAGTTTCATCATTTGATTGTTGTATACCTTGGGCAACACCTTCAGGATTAAACTGCTTCTCAAATTGAAGCAAGTTAGAAGCAGCTTCTTCCAAAGGTGAGAGTGGTAATAATTTGCAAAGGGTCCACCTGTTGCATTGAGCTCAGCTTTGTTGTTCGTTAACTTTTTTTTTAATTTACATTTAAAATCTCTCCAAACCTGAACATATGACACATTTAAAATTAATACTTTGAAGAACTTTTTATCCTTACCTTTTGCCAACCATCGCTGTCTCTAATTGGCGGTCCAATAGAATTTAGCTTCATCTTGATTTCTTCCCATTCTTCTTTAAAATTATTACCACTTGGGCCCCTATGAAATCCTTTGGCTAAACTTGGGTTACTTTCAAGCTGTTGTATTAGCAATTCAAATTGTTTATTGGTAGTAATTTTAATTTTTTTTTCCATTTGAAATATTTTTTTAAACACTTAACCGAGACAGTTGAAAATTTGGATTGAGTCGTTAACAAAATTTTTGTCGACAAAACCAAAGCCAATCTAAGGCAATGTCGCCGTTTTGTTGCCTTCTATAATGCCAAAATGTTAACGGTTTTTATCGAAAGTTGGCAATGTTGTCAACGGCAATGCCATGAGAGTGCCGTCGACATCACTTATGTCGGCGTTGACATTCGCAATAAAGCTGATTATTATTAACTTAATGTTTACACATGGTTTTTTCTTTTATATAACTTAAGTATATTATATATATATACATTTATGTACGAACATTTTTTGAAAAATCTGATAAACGTAAATGAAAACAACAGCAATTATTTCAAAAATTTTTATTTTTAAAATAAAGGGGTTATTTGAAAGAAAAGGTGTACGTCGATAAGCCAGCAACAATTCAAGAGCTAAAGGATGAGATAATTCGGCACATTAACGGCATAGAACCTCCATTATGCCTCAGGGTCATCGAAAATTTGGACCATCGGATGGAGGTGTGCCGCCGTGGTCGCGGCGCCCATTTGGCCGATATTTTGTTCCATACATAATTGAGTAATACCAATATATCATAATAAAATAAAATTACAATAATTTCCTAAATAGTTTGTGTTTTATTCAAAATCAACATCGGCCCTTGAAATTTAACCACCCTTTAGTTGAAGTATAATACAAAAAGAAGAAGTCGCAAGAAGTCGTAGTTTTTGTAGACTTTAAAAATATAAAAGTAAACACAACGTGGTACTACAGAAGTTGACATGTTCGATCATTCTTATGTTTGACTGACTACAACTTTTGATAAATTCCGAAGTTAAAGCATTAAAGACATTGTGTGTTTTTTCTGTTATTTTTGCATACATACAACACATACATAAATATGTATGCATATGAATTTTAAAATAATAATAATAATAAATAAAATAATAATATATTGGACTGGTAACCGAAGATTGTATTTCTTTCAACATTTTAAATTCTACAACATCTACGACTTCTTGAATTTTTCGTTTTTTTGGTTGTACTTCAACTACAACTGTTTGAACTTTTCGTTCTTTTATTTTTCTTTGACTTCGACTCTTCGTATTTTAAGAAGCATTAACTTAAAGAACAAGTTGTGTTTGTGTAGTGACAAAAAGAGAAGTCGAAAAAATAGAAAAAACTTACGACTTCTGCTACATTGACTGCAGTTTTGAAAGAAGTTATTTTTCATCAAGATAATGCGCGGGTGCACACTTGTGCAATCTCAAAGGCAAGACTCTATGAATTGGGCTACGAATTGGTACCTCATCCGCCTATTCTCCGGATTTAGCCCCTAGTGACTACTTCCTATTTCTAAACCGAAAGAAATGGCTCGGTGGAAAGAGATTTAGCTCCAACGATGATGGATAATCCAACATTTCCACAACATTTCAACGGATTATATGGTTAATCCAACATTTCCACAACATTTCAACAGATTATATGGTTAATCCAACATTCCACAACATTTCAACGTATTATATGGTTAATCTAACATTTCCACAACATTTCAACGTATTATATGGTTAATCTAACATTTCCACAACATTTCAACGGATTATATGGTTAATCCAACATTCCACAACATTTCAACGTATTATATGGATAATCCAACATTTCCACAACATTTCAACGGATTATATGGTTAATCAAACATTTCTACAACATTTCAACGGATTATATGGATAATCCAACATTTCCACAACATTTCAACGGATTATATGGTTAATCAAACATTTCTACAACATTTCAACGGATTATATGGATAATCAAACATTTCTACATCATTTCAACGGATTATATGGATAATCCAACATTTCCACAACATTTCAACGGATTTTATGATTAATCCAACATTCCACAACATTTTAACGGATTATAGGGATAATCCAACATTTCCACAACATTTCAACGGATTATATGGTTAATCAAACATTTCTACAACATTTCAACGGATTATATGGATAATCAAACATTTCTACATCATTTCAACGGATTATATGGATAATCCAACATTTCCACAACATTTCAACGGATTATATGGTTAATCCAACATTTCCACAACATTTCAACAGATTATATGGTTAATCCAACATTCCACAACATTTCAACGTATTATATGGTTAATCTAACATTTCCACAACATTTCAACGTATTATATGGTTAATCTAACATTTCCACAACATTTCAACGGATTATATGGTTAATCCAACATTCCACAACATTTCAACGTATTATATGGATAATCCAACATTTCCACAACATTTCAACGGATTATATGGTTAATCAAACATTTCCACAACATTTCAACGTATTATATGGTTAATCTAACATTTCCACAACATTTCAACGGATTATATGGTTAATCCAACATTCCACAACATTTCAACGGATTATATGGATAATCCAACATTTCCACAACATTTCAACGGATTATATGGTTAATCAAACATTTCTACAACATTTCAACGGATTATATGGATAATCAAACATTTCTACATCATTTCAACGGATTATATGGATAATCCAACATTTCCACAACATTTCAACGGATTATATGGTTAATCCAACATTTCCACAACATTTCAACAGATTATATGGTTAATCCAACATTCCACAACATTTCAACGTATTATATGGTTAATCTAACATTTCCACAACATTTCAACGTATTATATGGTTAATCCAACATTCCACAACAGTTCAACGGATTATATGGTTAATCTAACATTTCCACAACATTTCAACGTATTATTTGGTTAATCCAACATTTCTACATCATTTCAACGGATTATATGGATAATCCAACATTTCCACAACATTTCAACGGATTTTATGATTAATCCAACATTCCACAACATTTTAACGGATTATAGGGATAATCCAACATTTCCACAACATTTCAACGGATTATATGGTTAATCAAACATTTCTTCAACATTTCAACGGATTATATGGATAATCCAACATTTCCACAACATTTCAACAGATTACATGGTTAATCCAACATTCCACAACATTTCAACGGATTATATGGTTAATCCAACATTCCACATCATTTCAACGTATTATATGGATAATCCAACATTTCCACAACATTTCAACGGATTATATGGTTAATCAAACATTTCTACAACATTTCAACGGATTATATGGATAATCAAACATTTCTACATCATTTCAACGGATTATATGGATAATCCAACATTTCCACAACATTTCAACGGATTTTATGATTAATCCAACATTCCACAACATTTTAACGGATTATAGGGATAATCCAACATTTCCACAACATTTCAACGGATTATATGGTTAATCAAACATTTCTACAACATTTCAACGGATTATATGGATAATCAAACATTTCTACAACATTTCAACGGATTATATGGATAATCAAACATTTCTACATCATTTCAACGGATTATATGGTTAATCAAACATTTCTACAACATTTCAACGGATTATATGGATAATCAAACATTTCTACATCATTTCAACGGATTATATGGATAATCCAACATTTCCACAACATTTCAACGGATTATATGGTTAATCCAACATTTCCACAACATTTCAACAGATTATATGGTTAATCCAACATTCCACAACATTTCAACGTATTATATGGTTAATCTAACATTTCCACAACATTTCAACGTATTATATGGTTAATCCAACATTCCACAACAGTTCAACGGATTATATGGTTAATCTAACATTTCCACAACATTTCAACGTATTATTTGGTTAATCCAACATTTCTACATCATTTCAACGGATTATATGGATAATCCAACATTTCCACAACATTTCAACGGATTTTATGATTAATCCAACATTCCACAACATTTTAACGGATTATAGGGATAATCCAACATTTCCACAACATTTCAACGGATTATATGGTTAATCAAACATTTCTACAACATTTCAACGGATTATATGGATAATCCAACATTTCCACAACATTTCAACAGATTATATGGTTAATCCAACATTCCACAACATTTCAACGGATTATATGGTTAATCCAACATTCCACATCATTTCAACGTATTATATGGATAATCCAACATTTCCACAACATTTCAACGGATTATATGGTTAATCAAACATTTCTACAACATTTCAACGGATTATATGGATAATCAAACATTTCTACATCATTTCAACGGATTATATGGATAATCCAACATTTCCACAACATTTCAACGGATTTTATGATTAATCCAACATTCCACAACATTTTAACGGATTATAGGGATAATCCAACATTTCCACAACATTTCAACGGATTATATGGTTAATCAAACATTTCTACAACATTTCAACGGATTATATGGATAATCAAACATTTCTACATCATTTCAACGGATTATATGGTTAATCCAACATTCCACAACATTTCAACGGATTATATGGTTAATCCAACATTCCACATCATTTCAACGGATTATATGGTTAATCCAACATTCCACAACAGTTCAACGGATTATATGGTTAATCTAACATTTCCACAACATTTCAACGTATTATTTGGTTAATCCAACATTTCCACAACATTTCAATGGATTATATGGTTAATCCAACATTCCACAACATTTCAAAAGATTATATGGATAATCAAACATTTCTACATCATTTCAACGGATTATATGGATAATCCAACATTTCCACAACATTTCAACGGATTTTATGATTAATCCAACATTCCACAACATTTCAAAAGATTATATGGATAATCAAACATTTCTACATCATTTCAACGGATTATATGGATAATCCAACATTTCCACAACATTTCAACGGATTTTATGATTAATCCAACATTCCACAACATTTTAACGGATTATAGGGATAATCCAACATTTCCACAACATTTCAACGGATTATATGGTTAATCAAACATTTCTACAACATTTCAACGGATTATATGGATAATCCAACATTTCCACAACATTTCAACAGATTATATGGTTAATCCAACATTCCACAACATTTCAACGGATTATATGGATAATCCAACATTTCAACGGATTATATGGTTAATCCAACATTCCACAACATTTCAACGGATTATATGGTTAATCAAACATTTCTACAACATTTCAACGGATTATATGGATAATCAAACATTTCTACATCATTTCAACGGATTATATGGATAATCCAACATTTCCACAACATTTCAACGGATTTTATGGTTAATCCAACATTTTAACGGATTATATGGATAATCAAACATTTCTACATCATTTCAACGGATTATATGGATAATCCAACATTTCCACAACATTTCAACGGATTTTATGGTTAATCCAACATTCCACAACATTTTAACGGATTATATGGATAATCCAACATTTCCACAACATTTCAACGGATTATATGGTTAATCAAACATTTCAACGGATTATATGGTTAATCCAACATTCCACAACATTTCAACGTATTATATGGTTAACCTAACATTTCCACAACATTTCAACGGATTATATAGTTAATCCAACATTCCACAACATTTCAACGGATTATATGGTTAATCCAACATTCCACAACAGTTCAACGGATTATATGGATAATCCAACATTTCCACAACATTTCAACGGATTTTATGGTTAATCCAACATTTTAACGGATTATATGGATAATCCAACATTTCCACAACATTTCAACGGATTATATGATTAATCCAACATTCCACAACATTTCAACGGATTTTATGATTAATCCAACATTCCACAACATTTTAACGGATTATAGGGATAATCCAACATTTCCACAACATTTCAACGGATTATATGGTTAATCAAACATTTCTACAACATTTCAACGGATTATATGGATAATCCAACATTTCCACAACATTTCAACGGATTTTATGGTTAATCCAACATTTTAACGGATTATATGGATAATCAAACATTTCTACATCATTTCAACGGATTATATGGATAATCCAACATTTCCACAACATTTCAACAGATTTTATGGTTAATCCAACATTCCACAACATTTCAACGGATTATATGGTTAATCAAACATTTCAACGGATTATATGGTTAATCCAACATTCCACAACATTTCAACGTATTATATGGTTAACCTAACATTTCCACAACATTTCAACGGATTATATAGTTAATCCAACATTCCACAACATTTCAACGGATTATATGGTTAATCCAACATTCCACAACAGTTCAACGGATTATATGGATAATCCAACATTTCCACAACATTTCAACGGATTATATGGTTAATCAAACATTTCAACGGATTATATGGTTAATCCAACATTCCACAACATTTCAACGTATTATATGGTTAACCTAACATTTCCACAACATTTCAACGGATTATATAGTTAATCCAACATTCCACAACATTTCAACGGATTATATGGTTAATCCAACATTCCACAACAGTTCAACGGATTATATGGATAATCCAACATTTCCACAACATTTCAACGGATTTTATGGTTAATCCAACATTTTAACGGATTATATGGATAATCCAACATTTCCACAACATTTCAACGGATTATATGATTAATCCAACATTCCACAACATTTCAACGGATTATATGGTTAATCAAACATTTCAACGGATTATATGGTTAATCCAACATTCCACAACATTTCAACGTATTATATGGTTAACCTAACATTTCCACAACATTTCAACGGATTATATAGTTAATCCAACATTCCACAACATTTCAACGGATTATATGGTTAATCCAACATTCCACAACAGTTCAACGGATTATATGGATAATCCAACATTTCCACAACATTTCAACGGATTTTATGGTTAATCCAACATTTTAACGGATTATATGGATAATCAAACATTTCTACATCATTTCAACGGATTATATGGTTAATCCAACATTCCACAACATTTCAACGGATTATATGGATAATCCAACATTTCCACAACATTTCAACGGATTATATGGTTAATCAAACATTTCTACAACATTTCAACGGATTATATGGATAATCCAACATTTCCACAACATTTCAACAGATTATATGGTTAATCCAACATTCCACAACATTTCAACGGATTATATGGATAATCCAACATTTCAACGGATTATATGGATAATCAAACATTTCTACATCATTTCAACGGATTATATGGTTAATCAAACATTTCTACAACATTTCAACGGATTATATGGATAATCAAACATTTCTACATCATTTCAACGGATTATATGGATAATCCAACATTTCCACAACATTTCAACGGATTTTATGGTTAATCCAACATTTTAACGGATTATATGGATAATCAAACATTTCTACATCATTTCAACGGATTATATGGATAATCCAACATTTCCACAACATTTCAACGGATTTTATGGTTAATCCAACATTCCACAACATTTTAACGGATTATATGGATAATCCAACATTTCCACAACATTTCAACGGATTATATGGTTAATCAAACATTTCAACGGATTATATGGATAATCAAACATTTCTACATCATTTCAACGTATTATATGGTTAATCTAACATTTCCACAACATTTCAACGGATTATATGGTTAATCCAACATTCCACAACATTTCAACGTATTATATGGTTAACCTAACATTTCCACAACATTTCAACGGATTATATAGTTCATCCAACATTCCACAACATTTCAACGGATTATATGGTTAATCCAACATTCCACAACAGTTCAACGGATTATATGGATAATCCAACATTTCCACAACATTTCAACGGATTTTATGGTTAATCCAACATTTTAACGGATTATATGGATAATCCAACATTTCCACAACATTTCAACGGATTATATGATTAATCCAACATTCCACAACATTTCAACGGATTTTATGATTAATCCAACATTCCACAACATTTTAACGGATTATAGGGATAATCCAACATTTCCACAACATTTCAACGGATTATATGGTTAATCAAACATTTCTACAACATTTCAACGGATTATATGGATAATCAAACATTTCTACATCATTTCAACGGATTATATGGTTAATCCAACATTCCACAACATTTCAACGGATTATATGGATAATCCAACATTTCCACAACATTTCAACGGATTATATGGATAATCCAACATTTCCACATTTCAACGGATTATATGGTTAATCAAACATTTCCACAACATTTCAACGGATTTTATGGTTAATCCAACATTCCACAACATTTTAACGGATTATATGGATAATCCAACATTTCCACAACATTTCAACGGATTATATGGTTAATCAAACATTTCAACGGATTATATGGATAATCAAACATTTCTACATCATTTCAACGGATGATATGGTTAATCCAACATTCCACAACATTTCAACGGATTATATGGATAATCCAACATTTCCACAACATTTCAACGGATTATATGGATAATCCAACATTTCCACATTTCAACGGATTATATGGTTAATCAAACATTTCCACAACATTTCAACGGATTTTATGGATAATCCAACATTTCCACCACATTTCAACGGATTATATGGTTAATCAAACATTTCAACGGATTATATGGATAATCAAACATTTCTACATCATTTCAACGGATTATATGGTTAATCCAACATTCCACAACATTTCAACGGATTATATGGATAATCCAACATTTCCACAACATTTCAACGGATTATATGGTTAATCAAACATTTCTACAACATTTCAACGGATTATATGGATAATCAAACATTTCTACATCATTTCAACGGATTATATGGATAATCCAACATTTCCACAACATTTCAACGGATTATATGGTTAATCCAACATTCCACAACATTTCAACGTATTATATGGATAATCCAACATTTCCACAACATTTCAACGGATTATATGGATAATCAAACATTTCTACATCATTTCAACGGATTATATGGATAATCCAACATTTCCACAACATTTCAACGGATTTTATGGTTAATCCAACATTTTAACGGATTATATGGATAATCAAACATTTCCACAACATTTCAACGGATTATATGGTTAATCCAACATTCCACAACAGTTCAACGGATTATATGGATAATCCAACATTTCCACAACATTTCAACGGATTTTATGGTTAATCCAACATTTTAACGGATTATATGGATAATCCAACATTTCCACAACATTTCAACGGATTATATGATTAATCCAACATTCCACAACATTTCAACGGATTTTATGATTAATCCAACATTCCACAACATTTTAACGGATTATAGGGATAATCCAACATTTCCACAACATTTCAACGGATTATATGGTTAATCAAACATTTCTACAACATTTCAACGGATTATATGGATAATCAAACATTTCTACATCATTTCAACGGATTATATGGTTAATCCAACATTCCACAACATTTCAACGGATTATATGGATAATCCAACATTTCCACAACATTTCAACGGATTATATGGATAATCCAACATTTCCACATTTCAACGGATTATATGGTTAATCAAACATTTCCACAACATTTCAACGGATTTTATGGTTAATCCAACATTCCACAACAGTTCAACGGATTATATGGTTAATCTAACATTTCCACAACATTTCAACGTATTATTTGGTTAATCCAACATTTCTACATCATTTCAACGGATTATATGGATAATCCAACATTTCCACAACATTTCAACGGATTTTATGATTAATCCAACATTCCACAACATTTTAACGGATTATAGGGATAATCCAACATTTCCACAACATTTCAACGGATTATATGGTTAATCAAACATTTCTACAACATTTCAACGGATTATATGGATAATCCAACATTTCCACAACATTTCAACAGATTATATGGTTAATCCAACATTCCAAAACATTTCAACGGATTATATGGTTAATCAAACATTTCTACAACATTTCAACGGATTATATGGATAATCCAACATTCCACAACAGTTCAACGGATTATATGGATAATCCAACATTTCCACAACATTTCAACGGATTTTATGGTTAATCCAACATTTTAACGGATTATATGGATAATCCAACATTTCCACAACATTTCAACGGATTATATGATTAATCCAACATTCCACAACATTTCAACGGATTATATGGATAATCCAACATTTCCACAACATTTCAACGGATTATATGGTTAATCAAACATTTCTACAACATTTCAACGGATTATATGGATAATCCAACATTTCCACAACATTTCAACAGATTATATGGTTAATCCAACATTCCACAACATTTCAACGGATTATATGGATAATCCAACATTTCAACGGATTATATGGATAATCAAACATTTCTACATCATTTCAACGGATTATATGGTTAATCAAACATTTCTACAACATTTCAACGGATTATATGGATAATCAAACATTTCTACATCATTTCAACGGATTATATGGATAATCCAACATTTCCACAACATTTCAACGGATTTTATGGTTAATCCAACATTTTAACGGATTATATGGATAATCAAACATTTCTACATCATTTCAACGGATTATATGGATAATCCAACATTTCCACAACATTTCAACGGATTTTATGGTTAATCCAACATTCCACAACATTTTAACGGATTATATGGATAATCCAACATTTCCACAACATTTCAACGGATTATATGGTTAATCAAACATTTCTACAACATTTCAACGGATTATATGGATAATCAAACATTTCTACATCATTTCAACGGATTATATGGTTAATCCAACATTTCCACAACATTTCAACAGATTATATGGTTAATCCAACATTCCACAACATTTCAACGGATTATATGGTTAATCCAACATTCCACATCATTTCAACGTATTATATGGATAATCCAACATTTCCACAACATTTCAACGGATTATATGGTTAATCAAACATTTCTACAACATTTCAACGGATTATATGGATAATCCAACATTTCCACAACATTTCAACGGATTATATGGTTAATCAAACATTTCTACAACATTTCAACGGATTATATGGATAATCAAACATTTCTACATCATTTCAACGTATTATATGGTTAATCTAACATTTCCACAACATTTCAACGGATTATATGGTTAATCCAACATTCCACAACATTTCAACGTATTATATGGTTAATCTAACATTTCCACAACATTTCAACGTATTATTTGGTTAATCCAACATTTCTACATCATTTCAACGGATTATATGGATAATCCAACATTTCCACAACATTTCAACGGATTTTATGATTAATCCAACATTCCACAACATTTTAACGGATTATAGGGATAATCCAACATTTCCACAACATTTCAACGGATTATATGGTTAATCAAACATTTCTACAACATTTCAACGGATTATATGGATAATCAAACATTTCTACATCATTTCAACGGATTATATGGTTAATCCAACATTCCACAACATTTCAACGGATTATATGGTTAATCCAACATTCCACATCATTTCAACGGATTATATGGTTAATCCAACATTCCACAACAGTTCAACGGATTATATGGTTAATCTAACATTTCCACAACATTTCAACGTATTATTTGGTTAATCCAACATTTCCACAACATTTCAATGGATTATATGGTTAATCCAACATTCCACAACATTTCAAAAGATTATATGGATAATCAAACATTTCTACATCATTTCAACGGATTATATGGATAATCCAACATTTCCACAACATTTCAACGGATTTTATGATTAATCCAACATTCCACAACATTTTAACGGATTATAGGGATAATCCAACATTTCCACAACATTTCAACGGATTATATGGTTAATCAAACATTTCTACAACATTTCAACGGATTATATGGATAATCCAACATTTCCACAACATTTCAACAGATTATATGGTTAATCCAACATTCCACAACATTTCAACGGATTATATGGATAATCCAACATTTCAACGGATTATATGGTTAATCCAACATTCCACAACATTTCAACGGATTATATGGTTAATCAAACATTTCTACAACATTTCAACGGATTATATGGATAATCAAACATTTCTACATCATTTCAACGGATTATATGGATAATCCAACATTTCCACAACATTTCAACGGATTTTATGGTTAATCCAACATTTTAACGGATTATATGGATAATCAAACATTTCTACATCATTTCAACGGATTATATGGATAATCCAACATTTCCACAACATTTCAACGGATTTTATGGTTAATCCAACATTCCACAACATTTTAACGGATTATATGGATAATCCAACATTTCCACAACATTTCAACGGATTATATGGTTAATCAAACATTTCAACGGATTATATGGTTAATCCAACATTCCACAACATTTCAACGTATTATATGGTTAACCTAACATTTCCACAACATTTCAACGAATTATATAGTTAATCCAACATTCCACAACATTTCAACGGATTATATGGTTAATCCAACATTCCACAACAGTTCAACGGATTATATGGATAATCCAACATTTCCACAACATTTCAACGGATTTTATGGTTAATCCAACATTTTAACGGATTATATGGATAATCCAACATTTCCACAACATTTCAACGGATTATATGATTAATCCAACATTCCACAACATTTCAACGGATTATAGGGATAATCCAACATTTCCACAACATTTCAACGGATTATATGGTTAATCAAACATTTCTACAACATTTCAACGGATTATATGGATAATCAAACATTTCTACATCATTTCAACGGATTATATGGTTAATCCAACATTCCACAACATTTCAACGGATTATATGGATAATCCAACATTTCCACAACATTTCAACGGATTATATGGATAATCCAACATTTCCACATTTCAACGGATTATATGGTTAATCAAACATTTCCACAACATTTCAACGGATTTTATGGTTAATCCAACATTCCACAACAGTTCAACGGATTATATGGTTAATCTAACATTTCCACAACATTTCAACGTATTATTTGGTTAATCCAACATTTCTACATCATTTCAACGGATTATATGGATAATCCAACATTTCCACAACATTTCAACGGATTTTATGATTAATCCAACATTCCACAACATTTTAACGGATTATAGGGATAATCCAACATTTCCACAACATTTCAACGGATTATATGGTTAATCAAACATTTCTACAACATTTCAACGGATTATATGGATAATCCAACATTTCCACAACATTTCAACAGATTATATGGTTAATCCAACATTCCAAAACATTTCAACGGATTATATGGTTAATCAAACATTTCTACAACATTTCAACGGATTATATGGATAATCCAACATTTCCACAACATTTCAACAGATTATATGGTTAATCCAACATTCCACAACATTTCAACGGATTATATGGATAATCCAACATTTCAACGGATTATATGGTTAATCCAACATTCCACAACATTTCAACGGATTATATGGTTAATCAAACATTTCTACAACATTTCAACGGATTATATGGATAATCAAACATTTCTACATCATTTCAACGGATTATATGGATAATCCAACATTTCCACAACATTTCAACGGATTTTATGGTTAATCCAACATTTTAACGGATTATATGGATAATCAAACATTTCTACATCATTTCAACGGATTATATGGATAATCCAACATTTCCACAACATTTCAACGGATTTTATGGTTAATCCAACATTCCACAACATTTTAACGGATTATATGGATAACCAACATTTCCACAACATTTCAACGGATTATATGGTTAATCAAACATTTCAACGGATTATATGGTTAATCCAACATTCCACAACATTTCAACGTATTATATGGTTAACCTAACATTTCCACAACATTTCAACGGATTATATAGTTAATCCAACATTCCACAACATTTCAACGGATTATATGGTTAATCCAACATTCCACAACAGTTCAACGGATTATATGGATAATCCAACATTTCCACAACATTTCAACGGATTTTATGGTTAATCCAACATTTTAACGGATTATATGGATAATCCAACATTTCCACAACATTTCAACGGATTATATGATTAATCCAACATTCCACAACATTTCAACGGATTTTATGATTAATCCAACATTCCACAACATTTTAACGGATTATAGGGATAATCCAACATTTCCACAACATTTCAACGGATTATATGGTTAATCAAACATTTCTACAACATTTCAACGGATTATATGGATAATCAAACATTTCTACATCATTTCAACGGATTATATGGTTAATCCAACATTCCACAACATTTCAACGGATTATATGGATAATCCAACATTTCCACAACATTTCAACGGATTATATGGTTAATCAAACATTTCTACAACATTTCAACGGATTATATGGATAATCCAACATTTCCACAACATTTCAACAGATTATATGGTTAATCCAACATTCCACAACATTTCAACGGATTATATGGATAATCCAACATTTCAACGGATTATATGGATAATCAAACATTTCTACATCATTTCAACGGATTATATGGTTAATCAAACATTTCTACAACATTTCAACGGATTATATGGATAATCAAACATTTCTACATCATTTCAACGGATTATATGGATAATCCAACATTTCCACAACATTTCAACGGATTTTATGGTTAATCCAACATTTTAACGGATTATATGGATAATCAAACATTTCTACATCATTTCAACGGATTATATGGATAATCCAACATTTCCACAACATTTCAACGGATTTTATGGTTAATCCAACATTCCACAACATTTTAACGGATTATATGGATAATCCAACATTTCCACAACATTTCAACGGATTATATGGTTAATCAAACATTTCTACAACATTTCAACGGATTATATGGATAATCAAACATTTCTACATCATTTCAACGGATTATATGGTTAATCCAACATTTCCACAACATTTCAACAGATTATATGGTTAATCCAACATTCCACAACATTTCAACGGATTATATGGTTAATCCAACATTCCACATCATTTCAACGTATTATATGGATAATCCAACATTTCCACAACATTCAACGGATTATATGGTTAATCAAACATTTCTACAACATTTCAACGGATTATATGGATAATCCAACATTTCCACAACATTTCAACGGATTATATGGTTAATCAAACATTTCTACAACATTTCAACGGATTATATGGATAATCAAACATTTCTACATCATTTCAACGTATTATATGGTTAATCTAACATTTCCACAACATTTCAACGGATTATATGGTTAATCCAACATTCCACAACATTTCAACGTATTATATGGTTAATCTAACATTTCCACAACATTTCAACGTATTATTTGGTTAATCCAACATTTCTACATCATTTCAACGGATTATATGGATAATCCAACATTTCCACAACATTTCAACGGATTTTATGATTAATCCAACATTCCACAACATTTTAACGGATTATAGGGATAATCCAACATTTCCACAACATTTCAACGGATTATATGGTTAATCAAACATTTCTACAACATTTCAACGGATTATATGGATAATCAAACATTTCTACATCATTTCAACGGATTATATGGTTAATCCAACATTCCACAACATTTCAACGGATTATATGGTTAATCCAACATTCCACATCATTTCAACGGATTATATGGTTAATCCAACATTCCACAACAGTTCAACGGATTATATGGTTAATCTAACATTTCCACAACATTTCAACGTATTATTTGGTTAATCCAACATTTCCACAACATTTCAATGGATTATATGGTTAATCCAACATTCCACAACATTTCAAAAGATTATATGGATAATCAAACATTTCTACATCATTTCAACGGATTATATGGATAATCCAACATTTCCACAACATTTCAACGGATTTTATGATTAATCCAACATTCCACAACATTTTAACGGATTATAGGGATAATCCAACATTTCCCACAACATTTCAACGGATTATATGGTTAATCAAACATTTCTACAACATTTCAACGGATTATATGGATAATCCAACATTTCCACAACATTTCAACAGATTATATGGTTAATCCAACATTCCACAACATTTCAACGGATTATATGGA
Source organism: Dexiosoma caninum (assembly GCA_963924685.1). Lineage (NCBI taxonomy): Eukaryota > Metazoa > Arthropoda > Insecta > Diptera > Tachinidae > Dexiosoma > Dexiosoma caninum. Next base: position 51,940,475 of record OZ004729.1, read on the forward strand.
TAATCCAACATTTCAACGGATTATATGGTTAATCCAACATTCCACAACATTTCAACGGATTATATGGTTAATCAAACATTTCTACAACATTTCAACGGATTATATGGATAATCAAACATTTCTACATCATTTCAACGGATTATATGGATAATCCAACATTTCCACAACATTTCAACGGATTTTATGGTTAATCCAACATTTTAACGGATTATATGGATAATCAAACATTTCTACATCATTTCAACGGATTATATGGATAATCCAACATTTCCACAACATTTCAACGGATTTTATGGTTAATCCAACATTCCACAACATTTTAACGGATTATATGGATAATCCAACATTTCCACAACATTTCAACGGATTATATGGTTAATCAAACATTTCAACGGATTATATGGTTAATCCAACATTCCACAACATTTCAACGTATTATATGGTTAACCTAACATTTCCACAACATTTCAACGAATTATATAGTTAATCCAACATTCCACAACATTTCAACGGATTATATGGTTAATCCAACATTCCACAACAGTTCAACGGATTATATGGATAATCCAACATTTCCACAACATTTCAACGGATTTTATGGTTAATCCAACATTTTAACGGATTATATGGATAATCCAACATTTCCACAACATTTCAACGGATTATATGATTAATCCAACATTCCACAACATTTCAACGGATTATAGGGATAATCCAACATTTCCACAACATTTCAACGGATTATATGGTTAATCAAACATTTCTACAACATTTCAACGGATTATATGGATAATCAAACATTTCTACATCATTTCAACGGATTATATGGTTAATCCAACATTCCACAACATTTCAACGGATTATATGGTTAATCCAACATTCCACATCATTTCAACGGATTATATGGTTAATCCAACATTCCACAACAGTTCAACGGATTATATGGTTAATCTAACATTTCCACAACATTTCAACGTATTATTTGGTTAATCCAACATTTCCACAACATTTCAATGGATTATATGGTTAATCCAACATTCCACAACATTTCAAAAGATTATATGGATAATCAAACATTTCTACATCATTTCAACGGATTATATGGATAATCCAACATTTCCACAACATTTCAACGGATTTTATGATTAATCCAACATTCCACAACATTTTAACGGATTATAGGGATAATCCAACATTTCCACAACATTTCAACGGATTATATGGTTAATCAAACATTTCTACAACATTTCAACGGATTATATGGATAATCCAACATTTCCACAACATTTCAACAGATTCTATGGTTAATCCAACATTCCACTACATTTCAACGGATTATATGGATAATCCAACATTTCAACGGATTATATGGTTAATCCAACATTCCACAACATTTCAACGGATTATATGGTTAATCAAACATTTCTACAACATTTCAACGGATTATATGGATAATCAAACATTTCTACATCATTTCAACGGATTATATGGATAATCCAACATTTCCACAACATTTCAACGGATTTTATGGTTAATCCAACATTTTAACGGATTATATGGATAATCAAACATTTCTACATCATTTCAACGGATTATATGGATAATCCAACATTTCCACAACATTTCAACGGATTTTATGGTTAATCCAACATTCCACAACATTTTAACGGATTATATGGATAATCCAACATTTCCACAACATTTCAACGGATTATATGGTTAATCAAACATTTCAACGGATTATATGGTTAATCCAACATTCCACAACATTTCAACGTATTATATGGTTAACCTAACATTTCCACAACATTTCAACGGATTATATAGTTAATCCAACATTCCACAACATTTCAACGGATTATATGGTTAATCCAACATTCCACAACAGTTCAACGGATTATATGGATAATCCAACATTTCCACAACATTTCAACGGATTTTATGGTTAATCCAACATTTTAACGGATTATATGGATAATCCAACATTTCCACAACATTTCAACGGATTATATGATTAATCCAACATTCCACAACATTTCAACGGATTTTATGATTAATCCAACATTCCACAACATTTTAACGGATTATAGGGATAATCCAACATTTCCACAACATTTCAACGGATTATATGGTTAATCAAACATTTCTACAACATTTCAACGGATTATATGGATAATCAAACATTTCTACATCATTTCAACGCATTATATGGTTAATCCAACATTCCACAACATTTCAACGGATTATATGGATAATCCAACATTTCCACAACATTTCAACGGATTATATGGTTAATCAAACATTTCTACAACATTTCAACGGATTATATGGATAATCCAACATTTCCACAACATTTCAACAGATTATATGGTTAATCCAACATTCCACAACATTTCAACGGATTATATGGATAATCCAACATTTCAACGGATTATATGGATAATCAAACATTTCTACATCATTTCAACGGATTATATGGTTAATCAAACATTTCTACAACATTTCAACGGATTATATGGATAATCAAACATTTCTACATCATTTCAACGGATTATATGGATAATCCAACATTTCCACAACATTTCAACGGATTTTATGGTTAATCCAACATTTTAACGGATTATATGGATAATCAAACATTTCTACATCATTTCAACGGATTATATGGATAATCCAACATTTCCACAACATTTCAACGGATTTTATGGTTAATCCAACATTCCACAACATTTTAACGGATTATATGGATAATCCAACATTTCCACAACATTTCAACGGATTATATGGTTAATCAAACATTTCAACGGATTATATGGATAATCAAACATTTCTACATCATTTCAACGGATGATATGGTTAATCCAACATTCCACAACATTTCAACGGATTATATGGATAATCCAACATTTCCACAACATTTCAACGGATTATATGGATAATCCAACATTTCCACATTTCAACGGATTATATGGTTAATCAAACATTTCCACAACATTTCAACGGATTTTATGGATAATCCAACATTTCCACCACATTTCAACGGATTATATGGTTAATCAAACATTTCAACGGATTATATGGATAATCAAACATTTCTACATCATTTCAACGGATTATATGGTTAATCCAACATTCCACAACATTTCAACGGATTATATGGATAATCCAACATTTCCACAACATTTCAACGGATTATATGGTTAATCAAACATTTCTACAACATTTCAACGGATTATATGGATAATCAAACATTTCTACATCATTTCAACGGATTATATGGATAATCCAACATTTCCACAACATTTCAACGGATTATATGGTTAATCCAACATTTCCACAACATTTCAACAGATTATATGGTTAATCCAACATTCCACAACATTTCAACGTATTATATGGTTAATCTAACATTTCCACAACATTTCAACGGATTATATGGTTAATCAAACATTTCAACGGATTATATGGATAATCAAACATTTCTACATCATTTCAACGGATTATAAGGTTAATCCAACATTCCACAACATTTCAACGGATTATATGGTTAATCCAACATTCCACAACATTCCACAACATTTCAACGGATTATATGGTTAATCTAACATTTCTACAACATTTCAACAGATTATATGGACAATCAAACATTTCTACATCATTTCAACGGATTATATGGTTAATCCAACATTCCACAACATTTCAACGGATTATATGGATAATCCAACATTTCCACAACATTTCAACGGATTATATGGTTAATCAAACATTTCAACGGATTATATGGACAATCAAACATTTCTACATCATTTCAACGGATTATATGGTTAATCCAACATTCCACAACATTTCAACGGATTATATGGATAATCCAACATTTCCACAACATTTCAACGGATTATATGGTTAATCAAACATTTCTACAACATTTCAACGGATTATATGGATAATCAAACATTTCTACATCATTTCAACGGATTATATGGATAATCCAACATTTCCACAACATTTTAACCGATTATATGGATAATCCAACATTTCCACAACATTTCAACGGATTATATGGTTAATCAAACATTTCAACGGATTATATGGATAATCAAACATTTCTACATCATTTCAACGGATTATATGGTTAATCCAACATTCCACAACATTTCAACGGATTATATGGTTAATCCAACATTCCACAACATTTCACAACATTTCAACGGATTATATGGTTAATCTAACATTTCTACAACATTTCAACAGATTATATGGTTAATCCAACATTCCACAACATTTCAACGTATTATATGGTTAATCTAACATTTCCACAACATTTCAACGGATTATATGGTTAATCCAACATTCCACAACATTTCAACGTATTATATGGATAATCCAACATTTCCACAACATTTCAACGGATTATATGGTTAATCCAACATTCCACAACATTTCAACGGATTATATGGTTAATCTAACATTTCCACAACATTTCAACGGATTATATGGATAATCAAACATTTCTACATCATTTCAACGGATTATATGGATAATCCAACATTTCCACAACATTTCAACGGATTTTATGATTAATCCAACATTCCACAACATTTTAACGGATTATAGGGATAATCCAACATTCCACAACATTTCAACGTATTATATGGTTAATCTAACATTTCCACAACATTTCAACGGATTATATGGTTAATCCAACATTCCACAACATTTCAACGTATTATATGGATAATCCAACATTTCCACAACATTTCAACGGATTATATGGATAATCAAACATTTCTACATCATTTCAACGGATTATATGGATAATATGGTTAATCAAACATTTCAACGGATTATATGGATAATCAAACATTTCTACATCATTTCAACGGATTATATGGTTAATCCAACATTCCACAACATTTCAACGGATTATATGGATAATCAAACATTTCTACATCATTTCAACGGATTATATGGATAATCCAACATTTCCACAACATTTCAACGGATTTTATGATTAATCCAACATTCCACAACATTTTAACGGATTATAGGGATAATCCAACATTTCCACAACATTTCAACGGATTATATGGTTAATCAAACATTTCTACAACATTTCAACGGATTATATGGATAATCAAACATTTCTACATCATTTCAACGGATTATATGGTTAATCCAACATTCCACAACATTTCAACGGATTTTATGGTTAATCCAACATTCCACAACATTTTAACGGATTATATGGATAATCCAACATTTCCACATTTCAACGGATTATATGGTTAATCAAACATTTCAACGGATTATATGGATAATCAAACATTTCTACAACATTTCAACGGATTATATGGATAATCCAACATTTCCACATTTCAACGGATTATATGGTTAATCAAACATTTCTACAACATTTCAACGGATTATATGGATAATCAAACATTTCTACATCATTTCAACGGATTATATGGTTAATCCAACATTCCACAACATTTCAACGGATTATATGGTTAATCCAACATTCCACATCATTTCAACGGATTATATGGTTAATCCAACATTCCACAACAGTTCAACGGATTATATGGTTAATCTAACATTTCCACAACATTTCAACGTATTATTTGGTTAATCCAACATTTCCACAACATTTCAATGGATTATATGGTTAATCCAACATTCCACAACATTTCAAAAGATTATATGGATAATCAAACATTTCTACATCATTTCAACGGATTATATGGATAATCCAACATTTCCACAACATTTCAACGGATTTTATGATTAATCCAACATTCCACAACATTTTAACGGATTATAGGGATAATCCAACATTTCCACAACATTTCAACGGATTATATGGTTAATCAAACATTTCTACAACATTTCAACGGATTATATGGATAATCCAACATTTCCACAACATTTCAACAGATTATATGGTTAATCCAACATTCCACAACATTTCAACGGATTATATGGATAATCCAACATTTCAACGGATTATATGGTTAATCCAACATTCCACAACATTTCAACGGATTATATGGTTAATCAAACATTTCTACAACATTTCAACGGATTATATGGATAATCAAACATTTCTACATCATTTCAACGGATTATATGGATAATCCAACATTTCCACAACATTTCAACGGATTTTATGGTTAATCCAACATTTTAACGGATTATATGGATAATCAAACATTTCTACATCATTTCAACGGATTATATGGATAATCCAACATTTCCACAACATTTCAACGGATTTTATGGTTAATCCAACATTCCACAACATTTTAACGGATTATATGGATAATCCAACATTTCCACAACATTTCAACGGATTATATGGTTAATCAAACATTTCAACGGATTATATGGTTAATCCAACATTCCACAACATTTCAACGTATTATATGGTTAACCTAACATTTCCACAACATTTCAACGGATTATATAGTTAATCCAACATTCCACAACATTTCAACGGATTATATGGTTAATCCAACATTCCACAACAGTTCAACGGATTATATGGATAATCCAACATTTCCACAACATTTCAACGGATTTTATGGTTAATCCAACATTTTAACGGATTATATGGATAATCCAACATTTCCACAACATTTCAACGGATTATATGATTAATCCAACATTCCACAACATTTCAACGGATTTTATGATTAATCCAACATTCCACAACATTTTAACGGATTATAGGGATAATCCAACATTTCCACAACATTTCAACGGATTATATGGTTAATCAAACATTTCTACAACATTTCAACGGATTATATGGATAATCAAACATTTCTACATCATTTCAACGGATTATATGGTTAATCCAACATTCCACAACATTTCAACGGATTATATGGATAATCCAACATTTCCACAACATTTCAACGGATTATATGGTTAATCAAACATTTCTACAACATTTCAACGGATTATATGGATAATCCAACATTTCCACAACATTTCAACAGATTATATGGTTAATCCAACATTCCACAACATTTCAACGGATTATATGGATAATCCAACATTTCAACGGATTATATGGATAATCAAACATTTCTACATCATTTCAACGGATTATATGGTTAATCAAACATTTCTACAACATTTCAACGGATTATATGGATAATCAAACATTTCTACATCATTTCAACGGATTATATGGATAATCCAACATTTCCACAACATTTCAACGGATTTTATGGTTAATCCAACATTTTAACGGATTATATGGATAATCAAACATTTCTACATCATTTCAACGGATTATATGGATAATCCAACATTTCCACAACATTTCAACGGATTTTATGGTTAATCCAACATTCCACAACATTTTAACGGATTATATGGATAATCCAACATTTCCACAACATTTCAACGGATTATATGGTTAATCAAACATTTCAACGGATTATATGGATAATCAAACATTTCTACATCATTTCAACGTATTATATGGTTAATCTAACATTTCCACAACATTTCAACGGATTATATGGTTAATCCAACATTCCACAACATTTCAACGTATTATATGGTTAACCTAACATTTCCACAACATTTCAACGGATTATATAGTTAATCCAACATTCCACAACATTTCAACGGATTATATGGTTAATCCAACATTCCACAACAGTTCAACGGATTATATGGATAATCCAACATTTCCACAACATTTCAACGGATTTTATGGTTAATCCAACATTTTAACGGATTATATGGATAATCCAACATTTCCACAACATTTCAACGGATTATATGATTAATCCAACATTCCACAACATTTCAACGGATTTTATGATTAATCCAACATTCCACAACATTTTAACGGATTATAGGGATAATCCAACATTTCCACAACATTTCAACGGATTATATGGTTAATCAAACATTTCTACAACATTTCAACGGATTATATGGATAATCAAACATTTCTACATCATTTCAACGGATTATATGGTTAATCCAACATTCCACAACATTTCAACGGATTATATGGATAATCCAACATTTCCACAACATTTCAACGGATTATATGGATAATCCAACATTTCCACATTTCAACGGATTATATGGTTAATCAAACATTTCCACAACATTTCAACGGATTTTATGGATAATCCAACATTTCCACAACATTTCAACGGATTTTATGGTTAATCCAACATTCCACAACATTTTAACGGATTATATGGATAATCCAACATTTCCACAACATTTCAACGGATTATATGGTTAATCAAACATTTCAACGGATTATATGGTTAATCCAACATTCCACAACATTTCAACGTATTATATGGTTAACCTAACATTTCCACAACATTTCAACGGATTATATGGATAATCCAACATTTCCACATTTCAACGGATTATATGGATAATCAAACATTTCTACATCATTTCAACGGATTATATGGATAATCCAACATTTCCACAACATTTCAACGGATTTTATGGTTAATCCAACATTTTAACGGATTATATGGATAATCCAACATTTCCACAACATTTCAACGGATTATATGATTAATCCAACATTCCACAACATTTCAACGGATTTTATGATTAATCCAACATTCCACAACATTTTAACGGATTATAGGGATAATCCAACATTTCCACAACATTTCAACGGATTATATGGTTAATCAAACATTTCTACAACATTTCAACGGATTATATGGATAATCAAACATTTCTACATCATTTCAACGGATTATATGGTTAATCCAACATTCCACAACATTTCAACGGATTATATGGATAATCCAACATTTCCACAACATTTCAACGGATTATATGGTTAATCAAACATTTCTACAACATTTCAACGGATTATATGGATAATCCAACATTTCCACAACATTTCAACAGATTATATGGTTAATCCAACATTCCACAACATTTCAACGGATTATATGGATAATCCAACATTTCAACGGATTATATGGATAATCAAACATTTCTACATCATTTCAACGGATTATATGGTTAATCAAACATTTCTACAACATTTCAACGGATTATATGGATAATCAAACATTTCTACATCATTTCAACGGATTATATGGATAATCCAACATTTCCACAACATTTCAACGGATTTTATGGTTAATCCAACATTTTAACCGATTATATGGATAATCAAACATTTCTACATCATTTCAACGGATTATATGGATAATCCAACATTTCCACAACATTTCAACGGATTTTATGGTTAATCCAACATTCCACAACATTTTAACGGATTATATGGATAATCCAACATTTCCACAACATTTCAACGGATTATATGGTTAATCAAACATTTCAACGGATTATATGGATAATCAAACATTTCTACATCATTTCAACGTATTATATGGTTAATCTAACATTTCCACAACATTTCAACGGATTATATGGTTAATCCAACATTCCACAACATTTCAACGTATTATATGGTTAACCTAACATTTCCACAACATTTCAACGGATTATATAGTTAATCCAACATTCCACAACATTTCAACGGATTATATGGTTAATCCAACATTCCACAACAGTTCAACGGATTATATGGATAATCCAACATTTCCACAACATTTCAACGGATTTTATGGTTAATCCAACATTTTAACGGATTATATGGATAATCCAACATTTCCACAACATTTCAACGGATTATATGATTAATCCAACATTCCACAACATTTCAACGGATTTTATGATTAATCCAACATTCCACAACATTTTAACGGATTATAGGGATAATCCAACATTTCCACAACATTTCAACGGATTATATGGTTAATCAAACATTTCTACAACATTTCAACGGATTATATGGATAATCAAACATTTCTACATCATTTCAACGGATTATATGGTTAATCCAACATTCCACAACATTTCAACGGATTATATGGATAATCCAACATTTCCACAACATTTCAACGGATTATATGGATAATCCAACATTTCCACATTTCAACGGATTATATGGTTAATCAAACATTTCCACAACATTTCAACGGATTTTATGGTTAATCCAACATTCCACAACATTTTAACGGATTATATGGATAATCCAACATTTCCACAACATTTCAACGGATTATATGGTTAATCAAACATTTCAACGGATTATATGGATAATCAAACATTTCTACATCATTTCAACGGATGATATGGTTAATCCAACATTCCACAACATTTCAACGGATTATATGGATAATCCAACATTTCCACAACATTTCAACGGATTATATGGATAATCCAACATTTCCACATTTCAACGGATTATATGGTTAATCAAACATTTCCACAACATTTCAACGGATTTTATGGATAATCCAACATTTCCACCACATTTCAACGGATTATATGGTTAATCAAACATTTCAACGGATTATATGGATAATCAAACATTTCTACATCATTTCAACGGATTATATGGTTAATCCAACATTCCACAACATTTCAACGGATTATATGGATAATCCAACATTTCCACAACATTTCAACGGATTATATGGTTAATCAAACATTTCTACAACATTTCAACGGATTATATGGATAATCAAACATTTCTACATCATTTCAACGGATTATATGGATAATCCAACATTTCCACAACATTTCAACGGATTATATGGTTAATCCAACATTTCCACAACATTTCAACAGATTATATGGTTAATCCAACATTCCACAACATTTCAACGTATTATATGGTTAATCTAACATTTCCACAACATTTCAACGGATTATATGGTTAATCAAACATTTCAACGGATTATATGGATAATCAAACATTTCTATATCATTTCAACGGATTATATGGTTAATCCAACATTCCACAACATTTCAACGGATTATATGGTTAATCCAACATTCCACAACATTCCACAACATTTCAACGGATTATATGGTTAATCTAACATTTCTACAACATTTCAACAGATTATATGGACAATCAAACATTTCTACATCATTTCAACGGATTATATGGTTAATCCAACATTCCACAACATTTCAACGGATTATATGGATAATCCAACATTTCCACAACATTTCAACGGATTATATGGTTAATCAAACATTTCAACGGATTATATGGACAATCAAACATTTCTACATCATTTCAACGGATTATATGGTTAATCCAACATTCCACAACATTTCAACGGATTATATGGATAATCCAACATTTCCACAACATTTCAACGGATTATATGGTTAATCAAACATTTCTACAACATTTCAACGGATTATATGGATAATCAAACATTTCTACATCATTTCAACGGATTATATGGATAATCCAACATTTCCACAACATTTTAACCGATTATATGGATAATCCAACATTTCCACAACATTTATACGGATTATATGGTTAATCAAACATTTCAACGGATTATATGGATAATCAAACATTTCTACATCATTTCAACGGATTATATGGTTAATCCAACATTCCACAACATTTCAACGGATTATATGGTTAATCCAACATTCCACAACATTTCACAACATTTCAACGGATTATATGGTTAATCTAACATTTCTACAACATTTCAACAGATTATATGGTTAATCCAACATTCCACAACATTTCAACGTATTATATGGTTAATCTAACATTTCCACAACATTTCAACGGATTATATGGTTAATCCAACATTCCACAACATTTCAACGTATTATATGGATAATCCAACATTTCCACAACATTTCAACGGATTATATGGTTAATCAAACATTTCTACAACATTTCAACGGATTATATGGATAATCCAACATTTCCACAACATTTCAACAGATTATATGGTTAATCCAACATTCCACAACATTTCAACGGATTATATGGATAATCCAACATTTCCACAACATTTCAACGGATTATATGGTTAATCAAACATTTCAACGGATTATATGGATAATCAAACATTTCTACATCATTTCAACGGATTATATGGTTAATCCAACATTCCACAACATTTCAACGGATTATATGGATAATCCAACATTTCCACAACATTTCAACGGATTATATGGATAATCCAACATTTCCACATTTCAACGGATTATATGGTTAATCAAACATTTCTACAACATTTCAACGGATTATATGGATAATCAAACATTTCTACATCATTTCAACGGATTATATGGATAATATGGTTAATCAAACATTTCAACGGATTATATGGATAATCAAACATTTCTACATCATTTCAACGGATTATATGGTTAATCCAACATTCCACAACATTTCAACGGATTATATGGATAATCAAACATTTCTACATCATTTCAACGGATTATATGGATAATCCAACATTTCCACAACATTTCAACGGATTTTATGATTAATCCAACATTCCACCACAACATTTTAACGGATTATAGGGATAATCCAACATTTCCACAACATTTCAACGGATTATATGGTTAATCAAACATTTCTACAACATTTCAACGGATTATATGGATAATCAAACATTTCTACATCATTTCAACGGATTATATGGTTAATCCAACATTCCACAACATTTCAACGGATTTTATGGTTAATCCAACATTCCACAACATTTTAACGGATTATATGGATAATCCAACATTTCCCACAACATTTCAACAGATTATATGGTTAATCAAACATTTCAACGGATTATATGGATAATCAAACATTTCTACATCATTTCAACGGATTATATGGTTAATCCAACATTCCACAACATTCAACGGATTATATGGTTAATCCAACATTCCACAACATTCCACAACATTTCAACGGATTATATGGATAATCCAACATTTCCACATTTCAACGGATTATATGGTTAATCAAACATTTCCACAACATTTCAACGGATTTTATGGTTAATCCAACATTCCACAACATTTTAACGGATTATATGGATAATCCAACATTTCCACAACATTTCAACGATTATATGGTTAATCAAACATTTCAACGGATTATATGGACAATCAAACATTTCTACATCATTTCAACGGATTATATGGTTAATCCAACATTCCACAACATTTCAACGGATTATATGGATAATCCAACATTCCACAACATTTCAACGGATTATATGGTTACTCCAACATTCCACAACATTTCAACGGATTATATGGTTAATCCAACATTCCACAACATTTCACCAACATTTCAACGGATTATATGGATAATCCAACATTTCCACAACATTTCAACGGATTTTATGATTAATCCAACATTCCACAACATTTCAACGTATTATATGGATAATCCAACATTTCCACAACATTTCAACAGATTATATGGTTAATCCAACATTTCTACAACATTTCAACGGATTATATGGATAATCAAACATTTCTACATCATTTCAACGGATTATATGTTAATCCAACATTCCACAACATTTCAACGGATTATATGGATAATCCAACATTTTCCACAACATTTCAACGGATTATATGGATAATCAAACATTTCCACAACATTTAACGATTATATGGTTAATCCAACATTCCACAACATTTCACAACATTTCAACGGATTATATGGATAATCCAACATTTCCACAACATTTCAACGGATTTTATGATTAATCCAACATTCCACAACATTTCAACGTATTATATGGATAATCCAACATTTCCACAACATTTCAACAGATTATATGGTTAATCCAACATTTCAACGGATTATATGGATAATCCAACATTTCTACATCATTTCAACGGATTATATGGTTAATCCAACATTCCACAACATTTCACAACATTTCAACGGATTATATGGATAATCAAACATTTCCACAACATTTCAACGGATTATATGGTTAATCCAACATTCCACAACATTTCACAACATTTCAACGGATTATATGGATAATCCAACATTTCCACAACATTTCAACGGATTTTATGATTAATCCAACATTCCACAACATTTCAACGTATTATATGGATAATCCAACATTTCCACAACATTTCAACGGATTATATGGATAATCCAACATTTCCACAACATTTCAACGGATTATATGGTTAATCCAACATTCCACAACATTTCAACGGATTATATGGTTAATCCAACATTCCACAACATTTCACAACATTTCAACGGATTATATGGATAATCCAACATTTCCACAACATTTCAACGGATTTTATGATTAATCCAACATTCCACAACATTTCAACGTATTATATGGATAATCCAACATTTCCACAACATTTCAACAGATTATATGGTTAATCCAACATTTCTACAACATTTCAACGGATTATATGGATAATCCAACATTTCTACATCATTTCAACGGATTATATGGTTAATCCAACATTCCACAACATTTCAACGGATTATATGGTTAATCCAACATTCCACAACATTCCACATTTCAACGGATTATATGGATAATCCAACATTTCCACATTTCAACGGATTATATGGTTAATCAAACATTTCCACAACATTTCAACGGATTTTATGGTTAATCCAACATTCCACAACATTTTAACGGATTATATGGATAATCCAACATTTCCACAACATTTCAACGGATTATATGGTTAATCAAACATTTCAACGGATTATATGGACAATCAAACATTTCTACATCATTTCAACGGATTACATTCCACAACATTTCAACGGATTATATGGATAATCCAACATTTCCACAACATTTCAACGGATTATATGGTTAATCAAACATTTCTACAACATTTCAACGGATTATATGGTTAATCAAACATTTCTACATCATTTCAACGGATTATATGGATAATCCAACATTTCCACAACATTTTAACCGATTATATGGATAATCCAACATTTCCACAACATTTCAACGGATTATATGGTTAATCAAACATTTCAACGGATTATATGGATAATCAAACATTTCTACATCATTTCAACGGATTATATGGTTAATCCAACATTCCACAACATTTCAACGGATTATATGGTTAATCCAACATTCCACAACATTCCACAACATTTCAACGGATTATATGGTTAATCTAACATTTCTACAACATTTCAACAGATTATATGGACAATCAAACATTTCTACATCATTTCAACGGATTATATGGTTAATCCAACATTCCACAACATTTCAACGGATTATATGGTTAATCCAACATTTCCACAACATTTCAACAGATTATATGGTTAATCCAACATTCCACAACATTTCAACGTATTATATGGTTAATCTAACATTTCCACAACATTTCAACGGATTATATGGTTAATCAAACATTTCAACGGATTATATGGATAATCAAACATTTCTATATCATTTCAACGGATTATATGGTTAATCCAACATTCCACAACATTTCAACGGATTATATGGTTAATCCAACATTCCACAACATTCCACAACATTTCAACGGATTATATGGTTAATCTAACATTTCTACAACATTTCAACAGATTATATGGACAATCAAACATTTCTACATCATTTCAACGGATTATATGGTTAATCCAACATTCCACAACATTTCAACGGATTATATGGATAATCCAACATTTCCACAACATTTCAACGGATTATATGGTTAATCAAACATTTCAACGGATTATATGGACAATCAAACATTTCTACATCATTTCAACGGATTATATGGTTAATCCAACATTCCACAACATTTCAACGGATTATATGGATAATCCAACATTTCCACAACATTTCAACGGATTATATGGTTAATCAAACATTTCAACGGATTATATGGACAATCAAACATTTCTACATCATTTCAACGGATTATATGGTTAATCCAACATTCCACAACATTTCAACGGATTATATGGATAATCCAACATTTCCACAACATTTCAACGGATTATATGGTTAATCAAACATTTCTACAACATTTCAACGGATTATATGGATAATCAAACATTTCTACATCATTTCAACGGATTATATGGATAATCCAACATTTCCACAACATTTTAACCGATTATATGGATAATCCAACATTTCCACAACATTTATACGGATTATATGGTTAATCAAACATTTCAACGGATTATATGGATAATCAAACATTTCTACATCATTTCAACGGATTATATGGTTAATCCAACATTCCACAACATTTCAACGGATTATATGGTTAATCCAACATTCCACAACATTTCACAACATTTCAACGGATTATATGGTTAATCTAACATTTCTACAACATTTCAACAGATTATATGGTTAATCCAACATTCCACAACATTTCAACGTATTATATGGTTAATCTAACATTTCCACAACATTTCAACGGATTATATGGTTAATCCAACATTCCACAACATTTCAACGTATTATATGGATAATCCAACATTTCCACAACATTTCAACGGATTATATGGTTAATCAAACATTTCTACAACATTTCAACGGATTATATGGATAATCCAACATTTCCACAACATTTCAACAGATTATATGGTTAATCCAACATTCCACAACATTTCAACGGATTATATGGATAATCCAACATTTCCACAACATTTCAACGGATTATATGGTTAATCAAACATTTCAACGGATTATATGGATAATCAAACATTTCTACATCATTTCAACGGATTATATGGTTAATCCAACATTCCACAACATTTCAACGGATTATATGGATAATCCAACATTTCCACAACATTTCAACGGATTATATGGATAATCCAACATTTCCACATTTCAACGGATTATATGGTTAATCAAACATTTCTACAACATTTCAACGGATTATATGGATAATCAAACATTTCTACATCATTTCAACGGATTATATGGATAATATGGTTAATCAAACATTTCAACGGATTATATGGATAATCAAACATTTCTACATCATTTCAACGGATTATATGGTTAATCCAACATTCCACAACATTTCAACGGATTATATGGATAATCAAACATTTCTACATCATTTCAACGGATTATATGGATAATCCAACATTTCCACAACATTTCAACGGATTTTATGATTAATCCAACATTCCACAACATTTTAACGGATTATAGGGATAATCCAACATTTCCACAACATTTCAACGGATTATATGGTTAATCAAACATTTCTACAACATTTCAACGGATTATATGGATAATCAAACATTTCTACATCATTTCAACGGATTATATGGTTAATCCAACATTCCACAACATTTCAACGGATTTTATGGTTAATCCAACATTCCACAACATTTTAACGGATTATATGGATAATCCAACATTTCCACAACATTTCAACAGATTATATGGTTAATCAAACATTTCAACGGATTATATGGATAATCAAACATTTCTACATCATTTCAACGGATTATATGGTTAATCCAACATTCCACAACATTTCAACGGATTATATGGTTAATCCAACATTCCACAACATTCCACAACATTTCAACGGATTATATGGATAATCCAACATTTCCACATTTCAACGGATTATATGGTTAATCAAACATTTCCACAACATTTCAACGGATTTTATGGTTAATCCAACATTCCACAACATTTTAACGGATTATATGGATAATCCAACATTTCCACAACATTTCAACGGATTATATGGTTAATCAAACATTTCAACGGATTATATGGACAATCAAACATTTCTACATCATTTCAACGGATTATATGGTTAATCCAACATTCCACAACATTTCAACGGATTATATGGATAATCCAACATTTCCACAACATTTCAACGGATTATATGGTTAATCCAACATTCCACAACATTTCAACGGATTATATGGTTAATCCAACATTCCACAACATTTCACAACATTTCAACGGATTATATGGATAATCCAACATTTCCACAACATTTCAACGGATTTTATGATTAATCCAACATTCCACAACATTTCAACGTATTATATGGATAATCCAACATTTCCACAACATTTCAACAGATTATATGGTTAATCCAACATTTCTACAACATTTCAACGGATTATATGGATAATCAAACATTTCTACATCATTTCAACGGATTATATGGTTAATCCAACATTCCACAACATTTCAACGGATTATATGGATAATCCAACATTTCCACAACATTTCAACGGATTATATGGATAATCAAACATTTCCACAACATTTCAACGGATTATATGGTTAATCCAACATTCCACAACATTTCACAACATTTCAACGGATTATATGGATAATCCAACATTTCCACAACATTTCAACGGATTTTATGATTAATCCAACATTCCACAACATTTCAACGTATTATATGGATAATCCAACATTTCCACAACATTTCAACAGATTATATGGTTAATCCAACATTTCAACGGATTATATGGATAATCCAACATTTCTACATCATTTCAACGGATTATATGGTTAATCCAACATTCCACAACATTTCACAACATTTCAACGGATTATATGGATAATCAAACATTTCCACAACATTTCAACGGATTATATGGTTAATCCAACATTCCACAACATTTCACAACATTTCAACGGATTATATGGATAATCCAACATTTCCACAACATTTCAACGGATTTTATGATTAATCCAACATTCCACAACATTTCAACGTATTATATGGATAATCCAACATTTCCACAACATTTCAACGGATTATATGGATAATCCAACATTTCCACAACATTTCAACGGATTATATGGTTAATCCAACATTCCACAACATTTCAACGGATTATATGGTTAATCCAACATTCCACAACATTTCACAACATTTCAACGGATTATATGGATAATCCAACATTTCCACAACATTTCAACGGATTTTATGATTAATCCAACATTCCACAACATTTCAACGTATTATATGGATAATCCAACATTTCCACAACATTTCAACAGATTATATGGTTAATCCAACATTTCTACAACATTTCAACGGATTATATGGATAATCCAACATTTCTACATCATTTCAACGGATTATATGGTTAATCCAACATTCCACAACATTTCAACGGATTATATGGTTAATCCAACATTCCACAACATTCCACATTTCAACGGATTATATGGATAATCCAACATTTCCACATTTCAACGGATTATATGGTTAATCAAACATTTCCACAACATTTCAACGGATTTTATGGTTAATCCAACATTCCACAACATTTTAACGGATTATATGGATAATCCAACATTTCCACAACATTTCAACGGATTATATGGTTAATCAAACATTTCAACGGATTATATGGACAATCAAACATTTCTACATCATTTCAACGGATTACATTCCACAACATTTCAACGGATTATATGGATAATCCAACATTTCCACAACATTTCAACGGATTATATGGTTAATCAAACATTTCTACAACATTTCAACGGATTATATGGATAATCAAACATTTCTACATCATTTCAACGGATTATATGGATAATCCAACATTTCCACAACATTTTAACCGATTATATGGATAATCCAACATTTCCACAACATTTCAACGGATTATATGGTTAATCAAACATTTCAACGGATTATATGGATAATCAAACATTTCTACATCATTTCAACGGATTATATGGTTAATCCAACATTCCACAACATTTCAACGGATTATATGGTTAATCCAACATTCCACAACATTCCACAACATTTCAACGGATTATATGGTTAATCTAACATTTCTACAACATTTCAACAGATTATATGGACAATCAAACATTTCTACATCATTTCAACGGATTATATGGTTAATCCAACATTCCACAACATTTCAACGGATTATATGGATAATCCAACATTTCCACAACATTTCAACGGATTATATGGTTAATCTAACATTTCTACAACATTTCAACAGATTATATGGTTAATCCAACATTCCACAACATTTCAACGTATTATATGGTTAATCTAACATTTCCACAACATTTCAACGGATTATATGGTTAATCCAACATTCCACAACATTTCAACGTATTATATGGATAATCCAACATTTCCACAACATTTCAACGGATTATATGGTTAATCAAACATTTCTACAACATTTCAACGGATTATATGGATAATCCAACATTTCCACAACATTTCAACAGATTATATGGTTAATCCAACATTCCACAACATTTCAACGGATTATATGGATAATCCAACATTTCCACAACATTTCAACGGATTATATGGATAATCAAACATTTCTACATCATTTCAACGGATTATATGGTTAATCCAACATTCCACAACATTTCAACGGATTATATGGATAATCCAACATTTCCACAACATTTCAACGGATTATATGGATAATCCAACATTTCCACATTTCAACGGATTATATGGTTAATCCAACATTCCACAACATTTCAACGGATTATATGGATAATCAAACATTTCTACATCATTTCAACGGATTATATAGATAATCCAACATTTCCACAACATTTCAACGGATTTTATGATTAATCCAACATTCCACAACATTTTAACGGATTATAGGGATAAGCCAACATTTCCACAACATTTCAACGGATTATATGGTTAATCAAACATTTCTACAACATTTCAACGGATTATATGGATAATCAAACATTTCTACATCATTTCAACGGATTATATGGTTAATCCAACATTCCACAACATTTCAACGGATTATATGGATAATCCAACATTTCCACAACATTTCAACGGATTATATGGATAATCCAACATTTCCACATTTCAACGGATTATATGGTTAATCAAACATTTCTACAACATTTCAACGGATTATATGGATAATCAAACATTTCTACATCATTTCAACGGATTTTATGGTTAATCCAACATTCCACAACATTTTAACGGATTATATGGATAATCCAACATTTCCACGGATTATATGGTTAATCAAACATTTCAACGGATTATATGGTTAATCAAACATTTCCACAACATTTCAACGGATTATATGGTTAATCCAACATTCCACAACATTTCAACGTATTATATGGATAATCCAACATTTCCACAACATTTCAACGGATTTTATGGTTAATCCAACATTCCACAACATTTTAACGGATTATATGGATAATCCAACATTTCTACAACATTTCAACAGATTATATGGACAATCAAACATTTCTACATCATTTCAACGGATTATATGGTTAATCCAACATTCCACAACATTTCAACGGATTATATGGATAATCCAACATTTCCACAACATTTCAACGGATTATATGGTTAATCTAACATTTCTACAACATTTCAACAGATTATATGGTTAATCCAACATTCCACAACATTTCAACGTATTATATGGTTAATCTAACATTTCCACAACATTTCAACGGATTATATGGTTAATCCAACATTCCACAACATTTCAACGTATTATATGGATAATCCAACATTTCCACAACATTTCAACGGATTATATGGTTAATCAAACATTTCTACAACATTTCAACGGATTATATGGATAATCCAACATTTCCACAACATTTCAACAGATTATATGGTTAATCCAACATTCCACAACATTTCAACGGATTATATGGATAATCCAACATTTCCACAACATTTCAACGGATTATATGGATAATCCAACATTTCCACATTTCAACGGATTATATGGTTAATCCAACATTCCACAACATTTCAACGGATTATATGGATAATCAAACATTTCTACATCATTTCAACGGATTATATAGATAATCCAACATTTCCACAACATTTCAACGGATTTTATGATTAATCCAACATTCCACAACATTTTAACGGATTATAGGGATAAGCCAACATTTCCACGGATTATATGGTTAATCAAACATTTCAACGGATTATATGGATAATCAAACATTTCTACATCATTTCAACGGATTATATGGTTAATCCAACATTCCACAACATTTCAACGGATTATATGGATAATCCAACATTTCCACATTTCAACGGATTATATGGTTAATCAAACATTTCCACAACATTTCAACGGATTATATGGTTAATCAAACATTTCTACAACATTTCAACGGATTATATGGATAATCAAACATTTCTACATCATTTCAACGGATTATATGGATAATCCAACATTTCCACAACATTTTAACCGATTATATGGATAATCCAACATTTCCACAACATTTCAACGGATTATATGGTTAATCAAACATTTCAACGGATTATATGGTTAATCTAACATTTCTACAACATTTCAACGGATTATATGGTTAATCAAACATTTCAACGGATTATATGGATAATCAAACATTTCTACATCATTTCAACGGATTATATGGTTAATCCAACATTCCACAACATTTCAACGGATTATATGGTTAATCCAACATTCCACAACATTTCAACGGATTATATGGTTAATCTAACATTTCTACAACATTTGAACGGATTATATGGTTAATCCAACATTCCACAACATTTCAACGGATTATATGGATAATCCAACATTTCCACAACATTTCAACGGATTATATGGTTAATCAAACATTTCTACAACATTTCAACGGATTATATGGATAATCAAACATTTCTACATCATTTCAACGGATTATATGGATAATCCAACATTTCCACAACATTTTAACCGATTATATGGATAATCCAACATTTCCACAACATTTCAACGGATTATATGGTTAATCAAACATTTCAACGGATTATATGTTTAATCCAACATTCCACAACATTTCAACGGATTATATGGTTAATCCAACATTCCACAACATTTCAACGGATTATATGGTTAATCCAACATTCCACAACATTTCAACGGATTATATGGATAATCCAACATTTCCACAACATTTCAACGGATTATATGGATAATCCAACATTTCCACATTTCAACGGATTATATGGTTAATCAAACATTTCTACAACATTTCAACGGATTATATGGATAATCAAACATTTCTACATCATTTCAACGGATTATATGGATAATCCAACATTTCCACATTTCAACGGATTATATGGTTAATCAAACATTTCAACGGATTATATGGATAATCAAACATTTCTACATCATTTCAACGGATTATATGGTTAATCCAACATTCCACAACATTTCAACGGATTATATGGATAATCCAACATTTCCACAACATTTCAACGGATTATATGGATAATCCAACATTTCCACATTTCAACGGATTATATGGTTAATCCAACATTCCACAACATTTCAACGGATTATATGGATAATCAAACATTTCTACATCATTTCAACGGATTATATAGATAATCCAACATTTCCACAACATTTCAACGGATTTTATGATTAATCCAACATTCCACAACATTTTAACGGATTATAGGGATAAGCCAACATTTCCACAACATTTCAACGGATTATATGGTTAATCCAACATTTCCACAACATTTCAACGGATTATATGGATAATCCAACATTTCCACATTTCAACGGATTATATGGTTAATCAAACATTTCTACAACATTTCAACGGATTATATGGATAATCAAACATTTCTACATCATTTCAACGGATTTTATGGTTAATCCAACATTCCACAACATTTTAACGGATTATATGGATAATCCAACATTTCCACGGATTATATGGTTAATCAAACATTTCAACGGATTATATGGTTAATCCAACATTTCCACAACATTTCAACGGATTATATGGTTAATCCAACATTCCACAACATTTCAACGTATTATATGGATAATCCAACATTTCCACAACATTTCAACGGATTATATGGTTAATCAAACATTTCTACAACATTTCAACAGATTATATGGTTAATCCAACATTCCACAACATTTCAACGTATTATATGGTTAATCTAACATTCCACAACATTTCAACGGATTATTTGGATAATCAAACATTTCTACATCATTTCAACAGATTATATGGTTAATCCAACATTCCACAACATTTCAACGTATTATATGGTTAATCTAACATTCCACAACATTTCAACGGATTATATGGATAATCCACCATTTCCACAACATTTTAACGGATTATATGGATAATCCAACATTTCCACAACATTTCAACGGATTATATGGTTAATCAAACATTTCAACGGATTATATGGATAATCCAACATTTCCACAACATTTCAACAGATTATATGGTTAATCCAACATTCCACAACATTTCAACGTATTATATGGTTAATCTAACATTTCCACAACATTTCAACGGATTATATGGTTAATCCAACATTCCACAACATTTCAACGTATTATATGGATAATCCAACATTTCCACAACATTTCAACGGATTATATGGTTAATAAAACATTTCAACGGATTATATGGATAATCAAACATTTCTACATCATTTCAACGGATTACATGGTTAATCCAACATTCCACAACATTTCAACGGATTATATGGATAATCCAACATTTCCACATTTCAACGGATTATATGGTTAATCCAACATTCCACAACATTTCAACGGATTATATGGATAATCCAACATTTCCACATTTCAACGGATTATATGGTTAATCAAACATTTCCTCAACATTTCAACGGATTTTATGGTTAATCCAACATTCCACAACATTTTAACGGATTATATGGATAATCCAACATTTCCACAACATTTCAACGGATTATATGGTTAATAAAACATTTCAACGGATTATATGGATAATCAAACATTTCTACATCATTTCAACGGATTACATGGTTAATCCAACATTCCACAACATTTCAACGGATTATATGGATAATCCAACATTTCCACAACATTTCAACGGATTATATGGTTAATCAAACATTTCTACAACATTTCAACGGATTATATGGATAATCAAACATTTCTACATCATTTCAACGGATTATATGGATAATCCAACATTTCCACAACATTTCAACAGATTATATGGTTAATCCAACATTCCACAACATTTCAACGTATTATATGGTTAATCTAACATTTCCACAACATTTCAACGGATTATATGGTTAATCCAACATTCCACAACATTTCAACGTATTATATGGATAATCCAACATTTCCACAACATTTCAACGTATTATATGGTTAATCCAACATTCCACAACATTTCAACGTATTATATGGTTAATCTAACATTTCTACAACATTTCAACGGATTATATGGATAATCCAACATTTCCACATTTCAACGGATTATATGGTTAATCAAACATTTCTACATCATTTCAACGGATTATATGGATAATCCAACATTTCCACAACATTTCAACAGATTATATGGTTAATCCAACATTCCACAACATTTCAACGGATTATATGGATAATCAAACATTTCTACATCATTTCAACGGATTATATAGATAATCCAACATTTCCACAACATTTCAACGGATTTTATGATTAATCCAACATTCCACAACATTTTAACGGATTATAGGGATAATCCAACATTTCCACATTTCAACGGATTATATGGTTAATCCAACATTCCACAACATTTCAACGGATTATATGGATAATCAAACATTTCTACATCATTTCAACGGATTATATAGATAATCCAACATTTCCACAACATTTCAACGGATTTTATGATTAATCCAACATTCCACAACATTTTAACGGATTATAGGGATAAGCCAACATTTCCACAACATTTCAACGGATTATATGGTTAATCAAACATTTCTACAACATTTCAACGGATTATATGGATAATCAAACATTTCTACATCATTTCAACGGATTATATGGTTAATCCAACATTCCACAACATTTCAACGGATTATATGGATAATCCAACATTGCCACAACATTTCAACGGATTATATGGATAATCCAACATTTCCACATTTCAACGGATTATATGGTTAATCAAACATTTCTACAACATTTCAACGGATTATATGGATAATCAAACATTTCTACATCATTTCAACGGATTTTATGGTTAATCCAACATTCCACAACATTTTAACGGATTATATGGATAATCCAACATTTCCACGGATTATATGGTTAATCAAACATTTCAACGGATTATATGGTTAATCAAACATTTCCACAACATTTCAACGGATTATATGGTTAATCCAACATTCCACAACATTTCAACGTATTATATGGATAATCCAACATTTCCACAACATTTCAACGGATTTTATGGTTAATCCAACATTCCACAACATTTTAACGGATTATATGGATAATCCAACATTTCTACAACATTTCAACAGATTATATGGACAATCAAACATTTCTACATCATTTCAACGGATTATATGGTTAATCCAACATTCCACAACATTTCAACGGATTATATGGATAATCCAACATTTCCACAACATTTCAACGGATTATATGGTTAATCTAACATTTCTACAACATTTCAACAGATTATATGGTTAATCCAACATTCCACAACATTTCAACGTATTATATGGTTAATCTAACATTTCCACAACATTTCAACGGATTATATGGTTAATCCAACATTCCACAACATTTCAACGTATTATATGGATAATCCAACATTTCCACAACATTTCAACGGATTATATGGTTAATCAAACATTTCTACAACATTTCAACGGATTATATGGATAATCCAACATTTCCACAACATTTCAACAGATTATATGGTTAATCCAACATTCCACAACATTTCAACGGATTATATGGATAATCCAACATTTCCACAACATTTCAACGGATTATATGGATAATCCAACATTTCCACATTTCAACGGATTATATGGTTAATCCAACATTCCACAACATTTCAACGGATTATATGGATAATCAAACATTTCTACATCATTTCAACGGATTATATAGATAATCCAACATTTCCACAACATTTCAACGGATTTTATGATTAATCCAACATTCCACAACATTTTAACGGATTATAGGGATAAGCCAACATTTCCACGGATTATATGGTTAATCAAACATTTCAACGGATTATATGGATAATCAAACATTTCTACATCATTTCAACGGATTATATGGTTAATCCAACATTCCACAACATTTCAACGGATTATATGGATAATCCAACATTTCCACATTTCAACGGATTATATGGTTAATCAAACATTTCTACAACATTTCAACGGATTATATGGATAATCAAACATTTCCACAACATTTCAACGGATTATATGGATAATCAAACATTTCTACATCATTTCAACGGATTATATGGATAATCCAACATTTCCACAACATTTCAACAGATTATATGGTTAATCCAACATTCCACAACATTTCAACGTATTATATGGTTAATCTAACATTTCCACAACATTTCAACGGATTATATGGTTAATCCAACATTCCACAACATTTCAACGTATTATATGGTTAATCTAACATTCCACAACATTTCAACGGATTATATGGATAATCCACCATTTCCACAACATTTTAACGGATTATATGGATAATCCAACATTTCCACAACATTTCAACGGATTATATGGTTAATCAAACATTTCAACGGATTATATGGATAATCCAACATTTCCACAACATTTCAACAGATTATATGGTTAATCCAACATTCCACAACATTTCAACGTATTATATGGTTAATCTAACATTTCCACAACATTTCAACGGATTATATGGTTAATCCAACATTCCACAACATTTCAACGTATTATATGGATAATCCAACATTTCCACAACATTTCAACGGATTATATGGTTAATAAAACATTTCAACGGATTATATGGATAATCAAACATTTCTACATCATTTCAACGGATTACATGGTTAATCCAACATTCCACAACATTTCAACGGATTATATGGATAATCCAACATTTCCACATTTCAACGGATTATATGGTTAATCCAACATTCCACAACATTTCAACGGATTATATGGATAATCCAACATTTCCACATTTCAACGGATTATATGGTTAATCAAACATTTCCTCAACATTTCAACGGATTTTATGGTTAATCCAACATTCCACAACATTTTAACGGATTATATGGATAATCCAACATTTCCACAACATTTCAACGGATTATATGGTTAATAAAACATTTCAACGGATTATATGGATAATCAAACATTTCTACATCATTTCAACGGATTACATGGTTAATCCAACATTCCACAACATTTCAACGGATTATATGGATAATCCAACATTTCCACAACATTTCAACGGATTATATGGTTAATCAAACATTTCTACAACATTTCAACGGATTATATGGATAATCAAACATTTCTACATCATTTCAACGGATTATATGGATAATCCAACATTTCCACAACATTTCAACAGATTATATGGTTAATCCAACATTCCACAACATTTCAAGGTATTATATGGTTAATCTAACATTTCCACAACATTTCAACGGATTATATGGTTAATCCAACATTCCACAACATTTCAACGTATTATATGGATAATCCAACATTTCCACAACATTTCAACGTATTATATGGTTAATCCAACATTCCACAACATTTCAACGTATTATATGGTTAATCTAACATTTCTACAACATTTCAACGGATTATATGGATAATCCAACATTTCCACATTTCAACGGATTATATGGTTAATCAAACATTTCTACAACATTTCAACGGATTATATGGTTAATCCAACATTCCACAACATTTCAACGTATTATATGGATAATCCAACATTTCTACAACATTTCAACGGATTATATGGATAATCCAACATTTCCACATTTCAACGGATTATATGGTTAATCAAACATTTCTACAACATTTCAACGGATTATATGGATAATCAAACATTTCCACAACATTTCAACGGATTATATGGATAATCAAACATTTCTACATCATTTCAACGGATTATATGGATAATCCAACATTTCCACAACATTTCAACAGATTATATGGTTAATCCAACATTCCACAACATTTCAACGTATTATATGGTTAATCTAACATTTCTACAACATTTCAACGGATTATATGGTTAATCAAACATTTCCACAACATTTCAACGGATTTTATGGTTAATCCAACATTCCACAACATTTCAACGGATTATATGGATAATCCAACATTTCCACAACATTTCAACGGATTATATGGTTAATCAAACATTTCAACGGATTATATGGTTAATCTAACATTCCACAACATTTCAACGGATTATATGGATAATCCAACATTCCACAACATTTCAACGTATTATATGGTTAATCTAACATTCCACAACATTTCAACGGATTATATGGATAATCCACGATTTCCACAACATTTTAACGGATTATATGGATAATCAAACATTTCTACATCATTTCAACGGATTATATGGTTAATCCAACATTCCACAACATTTCAACGGATTATATGGATAATCCAACATTTCCACATTTCAACGGATTATATGGTTAATCAAACATTTCCTCAACATTTCAACGGATTTTATGGTTAATCCAACATTCCACAACATTTTAACGGATTATATGGATAATCCAACATTTCCACAACATTTCAACGGATTATATGGTTAATAAAACATTTCAACGGATTATATGGATAATCAAACATTTCTACATCATTTCAACGGATTACATGGTTAATCCAACATTCCACAACATTTCAACGGATTATATGGATAATCCAACATTTCCACAACATTTCAACGGATTATATGGTTAATCAAACATTTCTACAACATTTCAACGGATTATATGGATAATCAAACATTTCTACATCATTTCAACGGATTATATGGATAATCCAACATTTCCACAACATTTTAACCGATTATATGGATAATCCAACATTTCCACAACATTTCAACGGATTATATGGTTAATCAAACATTTCAACGGATTATATGGATAATCAAACATTTCTACATCATTTCAACGGATTATATGGTTAATCCAACATTCCACAACATTTCAACGGATTATATGGTTAATCCAACATTCCACAACATTCCACAACATTTCAACGGATTATATGGTTAATCTAACATTTCTACAACATTTCAACAGATTATATGGTTAATCCAACATTCCACAACATTTCAACGTATTATATGGTTAATCTAACATTTCCACAACATTTCAACGGATTATATGGATAATACAACATTTCCACAACATTTCAACAGATTATATGGTTAATCCAAGATTCCACAACATTTCAACGGATTATATGGTTAATCCAACATTCCACATCATTTCAACGGATTATATGGTTAATCCAACATTCCACAACATTCCACAACATTTCAACGGATTATATGGTTAATCCAACATTCCACAACATTTCAACGGATTATATGGTTAATCCAACATTCCACAACATTTCAACGGATTATATGGATAATCCAACATTTCCACATTTCAACGGATTATATGGTTAATCAAACATTTCAACGGATTATATGGATAATCAAACATTTCTACATCATTTCAACGGATTATATGGTTAATCCAACATTCCACAACATTTCAACGGATTATATGGTTAATCCAACATTCCACAACATTCCACAACATTTCAACGGATTATATGGTTAATCCAACATTCCACAACATTTCAACGGATTATATGGTTAATCCAACATTCCACAACATTTCAACGGATTATATGGATAATCCAACATTTCCACAACATTTCAACGGATTATATGGTTAATAAAACATTTCAACGGATTATATGGATAATCAAACATTTCTACATCATTTCAACGGATTACATGGTTAATCCAACATTCCACAACATTTCAACGGATTATATGGATAATCCAACATTTCCACAACATTTCAACGGATTATATGGTTAATCAAACATTTCTACAACATTTCAACGGATTATATGGATAATCAAACATTTCTACATCATTTCAACGGATTATATGGATAATCCAACATTTCCACAACATTTTAACCGATTATATGGATAATCCAACATTTCCACAACATTTCAACGGATTATATGGTTAATCAAACATTTCAACGGATTATATGGATAATCAAACATTTCTACATCATTTCAACGGATTATATGGTTAATCCAACATTCCACAACATTTCAACGGATTATATGGTTAATCCAACATTCCACAACATTCCACAACATTTCAACGGATTATATGGTTAATCTAACATTTCTACAACATTTCAACAGATTATATGGTTAATCAAACATTTCTACATCATTTCAACGGATTACATGGTTAATCCAACATTCCACAACATTTCAACGGATTATATGGATAATCCAACATTTCCACAACATTTCAACAGATTATATGGTTAATCCAACATTCCACAACATTTCAACGTATTATATGGTTAATCTAACATTTCCACAACATTTCAACGGATTATATGGTTAATCCAACATTCCACAACATTTCAACGTATTATATGGATAATCCAACATTTCCACAACATTTCAACGTATTATATGGTTAATCTAACATTTCTACAACATTTCAACGGATTATATGGATAATCCAACATTTCCACATTTCAACGGATTATATGGTTAATCAAACATTTCTACAACATTTCAACGGATTATATGGCTAATCCAACATTCCACAACATTTCAACGTATTATATGGATAATCCAACATTTCCACAACATTTCAACGGATTATATGGTTAATCCAACATTCCACAACATTTCAACGTATTATATGGTTAATCTAACATTTCTACAACATTTCAACGGATTATATGGATAATCCAACATTTCCACATTTCAACGGATTATATGGTTAATCAAACATTTCTACAACATTTCAACGGATTATATGGATAATCAAACATTTCCACAACATTTCAACGGATTATATGGATAATCAAACATTTCTACATCATTTCAACGGATTATATGGATAATCCAACATTTCCACAACATTTCAACAGATTATATGGTTAATCCAACATTCCACAACATTTCAACGTATTATATGGTTAATCTAACATTTCCACAACATTTCAACGGATTATATGGTTAATCCAACATTCCACAACATTTCAACGTATTATATGGATAATCCAACATTTCCACAACATTTCAACGTATTATATGGTTAATCCAACATTCCACAACATTTCAACGTATTATATGGTTAATCTAACATTTCTACAACATTTCAACGGATTATATGGATAATCCAACATTTCCACATTTCAACGGATTATATGGTTAATCAAACATTTCTACAACATTTCAACGGATTATATGGATAATCAAACATTTCCACAACATTTCAACGGATTATATGGATAATCAAACATTTCTACATCATTTCAACGGATTATATGGATAATCCAACATTTCCACAACATTTCAACAGATTATATGGTTAATCCAACATTCCACAACATTTCAACGTATTATATGGTTAATCTAACATTTCCACAACATTTCAACGGATTATATGGTTAATCCAACATTCCACAACATTTCAACGTATTATATGGATAATCCAACATTTCCACAACATTTCAACGTATTATATGGTTAATCCAACATTCCACAACATTTCAACGGATTATATGGATAATCCAACATTTCCACAACATTTCAACGGATTATATGGATAATCCAACATTTCCACATTTCAACGGATTATATGGTTAATCAAACATTTCCACAACATTTCAACGGATTTTATGGTTAATCCAACATTCCACAACATTTTAACGGATTATATGGATAATCCAACATTTCCACAACATTTCAACGGATTATATGGTTAATCAAACATTTCAACGGATTATATGGATAATCCAACATTCCACAACATTTCAACGGATTATATGGTTAATCAAACATTTCTACAACATTTCAACGGATTATATGGATAATCAAACATTTCTACATCATTTCAACGGATTATATGGATAATCCAACATTTCCACAACATTTCAACGGATTATATGGTTAATCCAACATTTCCACAACATTTCAACAGATTATATGGTTAATCCAACATTCCACAACATTTCAACGTATTATATGGATAATCCAACATTTCCACAACATTTCAACGGATTATATGGTTAATCAAACATTTCTACAACATTTCAACGGATTATATGGATAATCCAACATTTCCACAACATTTCAACAGATTATATGGTTAATCCAACATTCCACAACATTTCAACGGATTATATGGTTAATCCAACATTCCACATCATTTCAACGGATTATATGGTTAATCCAACATTCCACAACAGTTCAACGGATTATATGGTTAATCTAACATTTCCACAACATTTCAACGGATTATATGGTTAATCCAACATTCCACAACATTTCAACGTATTATATGGATAATCCAACATTTCCACAACATTTCAACGGATTATATGGTTAATCAAACATTTCTACAACATTTCAACGGATTATATGGATAATCCAACATTTCTACAACATTCAACGGATTATATGGTTAATCCAACATTCCACAACATTTCAACGGATTATATGGATAATCCAACATTTCCACAACATTTCAACGGATTTTATGATTAATCCAACATTCCACAACATTTTAACGGATTATAGGGATAATCCAACATTTCCACAACATTTCAACGGATTATATGGATAATCCAACATTTCCACAACATTTCAACGGATTTTATGATTAATCCAACATTCCACAACATTTTAACGGATTATAGGGATAATCCAACATTTCCACAACATTTCAACGGATTATATGGTTAATCAAACATTTCTACAACATTTCAACGGATTATATGGATAATCAAACATTTCTACAACATTCAACGGATTATATGGTTAATCCAACATTCCACAACATTTCAACGGATTATATGGATAATACAACATTTCCACAACATTTCAACGGATTATATGGTTAATCAAACATTTCAACGGATTATATGGATAATCAAACATTTCTACATCATTTCAACGGATTATATGGTTAATCCAACATTTCTACAACATTACAACGGATTATATGGATAATCCAACATTTCCACAACATTTCAACGGATTTTATGATTAATCCAACATTCCACAACATTTTAACGGATTATAGGGATAATCCAACATTTCCACAACATTTCAACGGATTATATGGTTAATCAAACATTTCTACAACATTTCAACGGATTATATGGATAATCAAACATTTCTACAACATTCAACGGATTATATGGTTAATCCAACATTCCACAACATTTCAACGGATTATATGGATAATCCAACATTTCCACAACATTTCAACGGATTATATGGTTAATCCAACATTCCACAACATTTTAACGGATTATATGGATAATCCAACATTTCCACAACATTTCAACGGATTATATGGTTAATCAAACATTTCAACGGATTATATGGATAATCCAACATTCCACAACATTTCAACGGATTATATGGTTAATCAAACATTTCTACAACATTTCAACGGATTATATGGATAATCAAACATTTCTACATCATTTCAACGGATTATATGGATAATCCAACATTTCCACAACATTTCAACGGATTATATGGTTAATCCAACATTTCCACAACATTTCAACAGATTATATGGTTAATCCAACATTCCACAACATTTCAACGTATTATATGGATAATCCAACATTTCCACAACATTTCAACGGATTATATGGTTAATCAAACATTTCTACAACATTTCAACGGATTATATGGATAATCCAACATTTCCACAACATTTCAACAGATTATATGGTTAATCCAACATTCCACAACATTTCAACGGATTATATGGTTAATCCAACATTCCACATCATTTCAACGGATTATATGGTTAATCCAACATTCCACAACAGTTCAACGGATTATATGGTTAATCTAACATTTCCACAACATTTCAACGGATTATATGGTTAATCCAACATTCCACAACATTTCAACGTATTATATGGATAATCCAACATTTCCACAACATTTCAACGGATTATATGGTTAATCAAACATTTCTACAACATTTCAACGGATTATATGGATAATCCAACATTTCTACAACATTCAACGGATTATATGGTTAATCCAACATTCCACAACATTTCAACGGATTATATGGATAATCCAACATTTCCACAACATTTCAACGGATTTTATGATTAATCCAACATTCCACAACATTTTAACGGATTATAGGGATAATCCAACATTTCCACAACATTTCAACGGATTATATGGATAATCCAACATTTCCACAACATTTCAACGGATTTTATGATTAATCCAACATTCCACAACATTTTAACGGATTATAGGGATAATCCAACATTTCCACAACATTTCAACGGATTATATGGTTAATCAAACATTTCTACAACATTTCAACGGATTATATGGATAATCAAACATTTCTACAACATTCAACGGATTATATGGTTAATCCAACATTCCACAACATTTCAACGGATTATATGGATAATACAACATTTCCACAACATTTCAACGGATTATATGGTTAATCAAACATTTCAACGGATTATATGGATAATCAAACATTTCTACATCATTTCAACGGATTATATGGTTAATCCAACATTTCTACAACATTACAACGGATTATATGGATAATCCAACATTTCCACAACATTTCAACGGATTTTATGATTAATCCAACATTCCACAACATTTTAACGGATTATAGGGATAATCCAACATTTCCACAACATTTCAACGGATTATATGGTTAATCAAACATTTCTACAACATTTCAACGGATTATATGGATAATCAAACATTTCTACAACATTCAACGGATTATATGGTTAATCCAACATTCCACAACATTTCAACGGATTATATGGATAATCCAACATTTCCACAACATTTCAACGGATTATATGGTTAATCAAACATTTCAACGGATTATATGGATAATCAAACATTTCTACATCATTTCAACGGATTATATGGTTAATCCAACATTTCTACAACATTACAACGGATTATATGGATAATCCAACATTTCCACAACATTTCAACGGATTATATGGTTAATCAAACATTTCAACGGATTATATGGATAATCCAACATTTCCACAACATTTCAACAGATTATATGGTTAATCCAACATTTCCACATTTCAACGGATTATATGGTTAATCAAACATTTCTACAACATTTCAACGGATTATATGGCTAATCCAACATTCCACAACATTTCAACGTATTATATGGATAATCCAACATTTCCACAACATTTCAACGGATTATATGGTTAATCCAACATTCCACAACATTTCAACGTATTATATGGTTAATCTAACATTTCTACAACATTTCAACGGATTATATGGATAATCCAACATTTCCACATTTCAACGGATTATATGGTTAATCAAACATTTCTACAACATTTCAACGGATTATATGGATAATCAAACATTTCCACAACATTTCAACGGATTATATGGATAATCAAACATTTCTACATCATTTCAACGGATTATATGGATAATCCAACATTTCCACAACATTTCAACAGATTATATGGTTAATCAAACATTCCACAACATTTCAACGGATTATATGGTTAATCCAACATTCCACAACATTCCACAACATTTCAACGGATTATATGGTTAATCTAACATTTCTACAACATTTCAACGGATTATATGGATAATCAAACATTTCCACAACATTTCAACGGATTATATGGATAATCAAACATTTCTACATCATTTCAACGGATTATATGGATAATCCAACATTTCCACAACATTTCAACAGATTATATGGTTAATCCAACATTCCACAACATTTCAACGTATTATATGGTTAATCTAACATTTCCACAACATTTCAACGGATTATATGGTTAATCCAACATTCCACAACATTTCAACGTATTATATGGATAATCCAACATTTCCACAACATTTCAACGTATTATATGGTTAATCCAACATTCCACAACATTTCAACGTATTATATGGTTAATCTAACATTTCTACAACATTTCAACGGATTATATGGATAATCCAACATTTCCACATTTCAACGGATTATATGGTTAATCAAACATTTCTACAACATTTCAACGGATTATATGGATAATCAAACATTTCCACAACATTTCAACGGATTATATGGATAATCAAACATTTCTACATCATTTCAACGGATTATATGGATAATCCAACATTTCCACAACATTTCAACAGATTATATGGTTAATCCAACATTCCACAACATTTCAACGTATTATATGGTTAATCTAACATTTCCACAACATTTCAACGGATTATATGGTTAATCCAACATTCCACAACATTTCAACGTATTATATGGATAATCCAACATTTCCACAACATTTCAACGTATTATATGGTTAATCCAACATTCCACAACATTTCAACGGATTATATGGATAATCCAACATTTCCACAACATTTCAACGGATTATATGGATAATCCAACATTTCCACATTTCAACGGATTATATGGTTAATCAAACATTTCCACAACATTTCAACGGATTTTATGGTTAATCCAACATTCCACAACATTTTAACGGATTATATGGATAATCCAACATTTCCACAACATTTCAACGGATTATATGGTTAATCAAACATTTCAACGGATTATATGGATAATCCAACATTCCACAACATTTCAACGGATTATATGGTTAATCAAACATTTCTACAACATTTCAACGGATTATATGGATAATCAAACATTTCTACATCATTTCAACGGATTATATGGATAATCCAACATTTCCACAACATTTCAACGGATTATATGGTTAATCCAACATTTCCACAACATTTCAACAGATTATATGGTTAATCCAACATTCCACAACATTTCAACGTATTATATGGATAATCCAACATTTCCACAACATTTCAACGGATTATATGGTTAATCAAACATTTCTACAACATTTCAACGGATTATATGGATAATCCAACATTTCCACAACATTTCAACAGATTATATGGTTAATCCAACATTCCACAACATTTCAACGGATTATATGGTTAATCCAACATTCCACATCATTTCAACGGATTATATGGTTAATCCAACATTCCACAACAGTTCAACGGATTATATGGTTAATCTAACATTTCCACAACATTTCAACGGATTATATGGTTAATCCAACATTCCACAACATTTCAACGTATTATATGGATAATCCAACATTTCCACAACATTTCAACGGATTATATGGTTAATCAAACATTTCTACAACATTTCAACGGATTATATGGATAATCCAACATTTCTACAACATTCAACGGATTATATGGTTAATCCAACATTCCACAACATTTCAACGGATTATATGGATAATCCAACATTTCCACAACATTTCAACGGATTTTATGATTAATCCAACATTCCACAACATTTTAACGGATTATAGGGATAATCCAACATTTCCACAACATTTCAACGGATTATATGGATAATCCAACATTTCCACAACATTTCAACGGATTTTATGATTAATCCAACATTCCACAACATTTTAACGGATTATAGGGATAATCCAACATTTCCACAACATTTCAACGGATTATATGGTTAATCAAACATTTCTACAACATTTCAACGGATTATATGGATAATCAAACATTTCTACAACATTCAACGGATTATATGGTTAATCCAACATTCCACAACATTTCAACGGATTATATGGATAATACAACATTTCCACAACATTTCAACGGATTATATGGTTAATCAAACATTTCAACGGATTATATGGATAATCAAACATTTCTACATCATTTCAACGGATTATATGGTTAATCCAACATTTCTACAACATTACAACGGATTATATGGATAATCCAACATTTCCACAACATTTCAACGGATTTTATGATTAATCCAACATTCCACAACATTTTAACGGATTATAGGGATAATCCAACATTTCCACAACATTTCAACGGATTATATGGTTAATCAAACATTTCTACAACATTTCAACGGATTATATGGATAATCAAACATTTCTACAACATTCAACGGATTATATGGTTAATCCAACATTCCACAACATTTCAACGGATTATATGGATAATCCAACATTTCCACAACATTTCAACGGATTATATGGTTAATCAAACATTTCAACGGATTATATGGATAATCAAACATTTCTACATCATTTCAACGGATTATATGGTTAATCCAACATTTCTACAACATTACAACGGATTATATGGATAATCCAACATTTCCACAACATTTCAACGGATTATATGGTTAATCAAACATTTCAACGGATTATATGGATAATCCAACATTTCCACAACATTTCAACAGATTATATGGTTAATCCAACATTTCCACATTTCAACGGATTATATGGTTAATCAAACATTTCTACAACATTTCAACGGATTATATGGCTAATCCAACATTCCACAACATTTCAACGTATTATATGGATAATCCAACATTTCCACAACATTTCAACGGATTATATGGTTAATCCAACATTCCACAACATTTCAACGTATTATATGGTTAATCTAACATTTCTACAACATTTCAACGGATTATATGGATAATCCAACATTTCCACATTTCAACGGATTATATGGTTAATCAAACATTTCTACAACATTTCAACGGATTATATGGATAATCAAACATTTCCACAACATTTCAACGGATTATATGGATAATCAAACATTTCTACATCATTTCAACGGATTATATGGATAATCCAACATTTCCACAACATTTCAACAGATTATATGGTTAATCAAACATTCCACAACATTTCAACGGATTATATGGTTAATCCAACATTCCACAACATTCCACAACATTTCAACGGATTATATGGTTAATCTAACATTTCTACAACATTTCAACGGATTATATGGATAATCAAACATTTCTACAACATTCAACGGATTATATGGTTAATCCAACATTCCACAACATTTCAACGGATTATATGGATAATACAACATTTCCACAACATTTCAACGGATTATATGGTTAATCAAACATTTCAACGGATTATATGGATAATCAAACATTTCTACATCATTTCAACGGATTATATGGTTAATCCAACATTTCTACAACATTACAACGGATTATATGGATAATCCAACATTTCCACAACATTTCAACGGATTTTATGATTAATCCAACATTCCACAACATTTTAACGGATTATAGGGATAATCCAACATTTCCACAACATTTCAACGGATTATATGGTTAATCAAACATTTCTACAACATTTCAACGGATTATATGGATAATCCAACATTTCCACAACATTTCAACGGATTATATGGTTAATCCAACATTCCACAACATTTCAACGGATTTTATGATTAATCCAACATTCCACAACATTTTAACGGATTATAGGGATAATCCAACATTTCCACAACATTTCAACGGATTATATGGTTAATCTAACATTTCTACAACATTTCAACGGATTATATGGATAATCAAACATTTCTACAACATTCAACGGATTATATGGTTAATCCAACATTCCACAACATTTCAACGGATTATATGGTTAATCCAACATTCCACAACATTTCAACGGATTATATGGTTAATCCAACATTCCACAACATTCAACAACATTTCAACGGATTATATGGTTAATCTAACATTTCTACAACATTTCAACGGATTATATGGATAATCAAACATTTCCACAACATTTCAACGGATTATATGGATAATCAAACATTTCCACAACATTTCAACGGATTATATGGATAATCTAACATTTCTACATCATTTCAACGGATTATATGGTTAATCCAACATTCCACAACATTTCAACGGATTATATGGATAATCCAACATTTCCACAACATTTCAACGGATTATATGGTTAATCAAACATTTCAACGGATTATATGGATAATCCAACATTTCCACAACATTTCTACGGATTATATGGATAATCAAACATTTCTACATCATTTCAACGGATTATATGGATAATCCAACATTTCCACAACATTTTAACCGATTATATGGATAATCCAACATTTCCACAACATTTCAACGGATTATGTGGTTAATCAAACATTTCAACGGATTATATGGATAATCAAACATTTCTACATCATTTCAACGGATTATATGGTTAATCCAACATTCCACAACATTTCAACGGATTATATGGTTAATCCAACATTCCACAACATTCAACAACATTTCAACGGATTATATGGTTAATCTAACATTTCTACAACATTTCAACAGATTATATGGTTAATCCAACATTCCACAACATTTCAACGTATTATATGGTTAATCTAACATTTCCACAACATTTCAACGGATTATATGGTTAATCCAACATTCCACAACATTTCAACGTATTATATGGATAATCCAACATTTCCACAACATTTCAACGGATTATATGGTTAATCAAACATTTCTACAACATTCCAACGGATTATATGGATAATCCAACATTTCCACAACATTTCAACAGATTATATGGTTAATCCAACATTCCACAACATTTCAACGGATTATATGGATAATCCAACATTTCCACAACATTTCAACGGATTATATGGATAATCAAACATTTCTACATCATTACAACGGATTATATGGTTAATCCAACATTCCACAACATTTCAACGGATTATATGGATAATCCAACATTTCCACAACATTTCAACGGATTATATGGATAATCCAACATTTCCACATTTCAACGGATTACATGGTTAATCAAACATTTCTACAACATTTCAACGGATTATATGGATAATCAAACATTTCTACATCATTTCAACGGATTATATGGATAATCCAACATTTCCACAACATTTCAACGGATTATATGGTTAATCAAACATTTCAACGGATTATATGAATAATCAAACATTTATACATCATTTCAACGGATTATATGGTTAATCCAACATTCCACAACATTTCAACGGATTATATGGATAATCCAACATTTCCACAACATTTCAACGGATTATATGGATAATCCAACATTTCCACATTTCAACGGATTATATGGTTAATCAAACATTTCCACAACATTTCAACGGATTTTATGGTTAATCCAACATTCCACAACATTTTAACGGATTATATGGATAATCCAACATTTCCACAACATTTCAACGGATTATATGGTTAATCAAACATTTCAACGGATTATATGGATAATCAAACATTTCTACATCATTTCAACGGATTATATGGTTAATCCAACATTCCACAACATTTCAACGGATTATATGGATAATCCAACATTTCCACAACATTTCAACGGATTATATGGTTAATCAAACATTTCAACGGATTATATGGATAATCCAACATTTCCACAACATTTCTACGGATTATATGGATAATCAAACATTTCCACAACATTTCAACGGATTATATGGATAATCTAACATTTCTACATCATTTCAACGGATTATATGGTTAATCCAACATTCCACAACATTTCAACGGATTATATGGATAATCCAACATTTCCACAACATTTCAACGGATTATATGGTTAATCAAACATTTCTACAACATTTCAACGGATTATATGGATAATCAAACATTTCTACATCATTTCAACGGATTATATGGATAATCCAACATTTCCACAACATTTCAACGGATTATATGGTTAATCCAACATTTCCACAACATTTC
Source organism: Dexiosoma caninum (assembly GCA_963924685.1). Taxonomy (NCBI): domain Eukaryota; kingdom Metazoa; phylum Arthropoda; class Insecta; order Diptera; family Tachinidae; genus Dexiosoma; species Dexiosoma caninum. Next base: position 51,983,178 of record OZ004729.1, read on the forward strand.
AACGGATTATATGGATAATCCAACATTCCACAACATTTCAACAGATTATATGGTTAATCCAACATTTCCACAACATTTCAACAGATTATATGGTTAATCCAACATTCCACAACATTTCAACGTATTATATGGTTAATCTAACATTTCCACAACATTTCAACGGATTATATGGTTAATCAAACATTTCTACAACATTTCAACGGATTATATGGATAATCAAACATTTCTACATCATTTCAACGGATTATATGGTTAATCCAACATTAAACAACATTTCAACGGATTATATGGATAATCCAACATTTCCACAACATTTCAACGGATTATATGGTTAATCAAACATTTCAACGGATTATATGGATAATCCAACATTTCCACAACATTTCAACAGATTATATGGTTAATCAAACATTTCAACGGATTATATGGATAATCAAACATTTCTACATCATTTCAACGGATTATATGGTTAATCCAACATTCCACAACATTTCAACGGATTATATGGATAATCCAACATTCCACAACATTTCAACGTATTATATGGTTAATCTAACATTCCACAACATTTCAACGGATTATATGGATAATCCACCATTTCCACAACATTTTAACGGATTATATGGATAATCCAACATTTCCACATCATTTCAACGGATTATATGGTTAATCCAACATTCCACAACATTTCAACGGATTATATGGTTAATCAAACATTTCTACACCATTTCAACGGATTATATGGATAATCCAACATTCCACAACAGTTCAACGGATTATATGGTTAATCTAACATTTCCACAACATTTCAACGTATTATTTGGTTAATCCAACATTTCCACAACATTTCAACGGATTATATGGTTAATCCAACATTTCAAAAGATTATATGGATAATCAAACATTTCTTCATCATTTCAACGGATTATATGGATAATCCAACATTTCCACAACATTTCAACGGATTTTATGATTAATCCGACATTCCACAACATTTTAACGGATTATAGGGATAATCCAACATTTCCACAACATTTCAACGGATTATATGGTTAATCAAACATTTCTACAACATTTCAACGGATTATATGGATAATCAAACATTTCTACATCATTTCAACGGATTATATGGTTAATCCAACATTAAACAACATTTCAACGGATTATATGGATAATCCAACATTTCCACAACATTTCAACGGATTATATGGTTAATCAAACATTTCAACGGATTATATGGATAATCAAACATTTCTACATCATTTCAACGGATTATATGGTTAATCCAACATTTCTACAACATTATAACGGATTATATGGTTAATCTAACATTTCTACAACATTTCAACGGATTATTTGGATAATCAAACATTTCTACATCATTTCAACAGATTATATGGTTAATCCAACATTCCACAACATTTCAACGTATTATATGGTTAATCTAACATTCCACAACATTTCAACGGATTATATGGATAATCCAACATTCCACAACATTTCAATGTATTATATGGTTAATCTAACATTCCACAACATTTCAACGGATTATATGGATAATCCACCATTTCCACAACATTTTAACGGATTATATGGATAATCCAACATTTCCACAACATTTCAACGGATTATATGGATAATCAAACATTTATACATCATTTCAACGGATTATATGGTTAATCCAACATTCCACAACATTTCAACGGATTATATGGATAATCCAACATTTCCACAACATTTCAACGGATTATATGGATAATCCAACATTTCCACATTTCAACGGATTATATGGTTAATCAAACATTTCCACAACATTTCAACGGATTTTATGGTTAATCCAACATTCCACAACATTTTAACGGATTATATGGATAATCCAACATTTCCACAACATTTCAACGGATTATATGGTTAATCAAACATTTCAACGGATTATATGGATAATCAAACATTTCTACATCATTTCAACGGATTATATGGTTAATCCAACATTCCACAACATTTCAACGGATTATATGGATAATCCAACATTTCCACAACATTTCAACGGATTATATGGTTAATCAAACATTTCAACGGATTATATGGATAATCCAACATTTCCACAACATTTCTACGGATTATATGGATAATCAAACATTTCCACAACATTTCAACGGATTATATGGATAATCTAACATTTCTACATCATTTCAACGGATTATATGGTTAATCCAACATTCCACAACATTTCAACGGATTATATGGATAATCCAACATTTCCACAACATTTCAACGGATTATATGGTTAATCAAACATTTCTACAACATTTCAACGGATTATATGGATAATCAAACATTTCTACATCATTTCAACGGATTATATGGATAATCCAACATTTCCACATTTCAACGGATTACATGGTTAATCAAACATTTCTACAACATTTCAACGGATTATATGGATAATCAAACATTTCTACATCATTTCAACGGATTATATGGATAATCCAACATTTCCACAACATTTCAACGGATTATATGGTTAATCAAACATTTCAACGGATTATATGGATAATCAAACATTTATACATCATTTCAACGGATTATATGGTTAATCCAACATTCCACAACATTTCAACGGATTATATGGATAATCCAACATTTCCACAACATTTCAACGGATTATATGGATAATCCAACATTTCCACATTTCAACGGATTATATGGTTAATCCAACATTCCACAACATTTCAACGGATTATATGGATAATCCAACATTTCCACAACATTTCAACGGATTATATGGATAATCCAACATTTCCACATTTCAACGGATTATATGGTTAATCAAACATTTCCACAACATTTCAACGGATTTTATGGTTAATCCAACATTCCACAACATTTTAACGGATTATATGGATAATCCAACATTTCCACAACATTTCAACGGATTATATGGTTAATCAAACATTTCAACGGATTATATGGATAATCAAACATTTCTACATCATTTCAACGGATTATATGGTTAATCCAACATTCCACAACATTTCAACGGATTATATGGATAATCCAACATTTCCACAACATTTCAACGGATTATATGGTTAATCAAACATTTCAACGGATTATATGGATAATCAAACATTTCTACATCATTTCAACAGATTATATGGTTAATCCAACATTCCACAACATTTCAACGTATTATATGGTTAATCTAACATTCCACAACATTTCAACGGATTATATGGATAATCCAACATTCCACAACATTTCAACGTATTATATGGTTAATCTAACATTCCACAACATTTCAACGGATTATATGGATAATCCACCATTTCCACAACATTTTAACGGATTATATGGATAATCCAACATTTCCACATCATTTCAACGGATTATATGGTTAATCAAACATTTCAACGGATTATATGGATAATCCAACATTTCCACAACATTTCAACAGATTATATGGTTAATCCAACATTTCCACAACATTTCAACAGATTATATGGTTAATCCAACATTCCACAACATTTCAACGTATTATATGGTTAATCTAACATTTCCACAACATTTCAACGGATTATATGGTTAATCAAACATTTCTACAACATTTCAACGGATTATATGGATAATCAAACATTTCTACATCATTTCAACGGATTATATGGTTAATCCAACATTAAACAACATTTCAACGGATTATATGGATAATCCAACATTTCCACAACATTTCAACGGATTATATGGTTAATCAAACATTTCAACGGATTATATGGATAATCCAACATTTCCACAACATTTCAACAGATTATATGGTTAATCCAACATTTCCACAACATTTCAACAGATTATATGGTTAATCCAACATTCCACAACATTTCAACGTATTATATGGTTAATCTAACATTTCCACAACATTTCAACGGATTATATGGTTAATCCAACATTCCACAACATTTCAACGTATTATATGGATAATCCAACATTTCCACAACATTTCAACGGATTATATGGTTAATCAAACATTTCCACAACATTTCAACGGATTATATGGATAATCAAACATTTCTACATCATTTCAACGGATTATATGGATAATCCAACATTTCCACAACATTTCAACGGATTATATGGATAATCAAACATTTCTACATCATTTCAACGGATTATATGGATAATCCAACATTCCACAACATTTCAACGTATTATATGGATAATCCAACATTTCCACAACATTTCAACGGATTATATGGTTAATCAAACATTTCTACAACATTTCAACGGATTATATGGATAATCCAACATTTACACAACATTTCAACAGATTATATGGTTAATCCAACATTCCACAACATTTCAACGGATTATATGGTTAATCCAACATTCCACAACATTTCAACGGATTATATGGATAATCAAACATTTCTACATCATTTCAACGGATTATATGGATCATCCAACATTTCCACAACATTTTAACCGATTATATGGATAATCCAACATTTCCACAACATTTCAACGGATTATGTGGTTAATCAAACATTTCAACGGATTATATGGATAATCAAACATTTCTACATCATTTCAACGGATTATATGGTTAATCCAACATTCCACAACATTTCAACGGATTATATGGTTAATCCAACATTCCACAACATTTCAACGGATTATATGGTTAATCCAACATTCCACAACATTCAACAACATTTCAACGGATTATATGGTTAATCTAACATTTCTACAACATTTCAACGGATTATATGGATAATCAAACATTTCCACAACATTTCAACGGATTATATGGATAATCAAACATTTCCACAACATTTCAACGGATTATATGGATAATCTAACATTTCTACATCATTTCAACGGATTATATGGTTAATCCAACATTCCACAACATTTCAACGGATTATATGGATAATCCAACATTTCCACAACATTTCAACGGATTATATGGTTAATCAAACATTTCAACGGATTATATGGATAATCCAACATTTCCACAACATTTCTACGGATTATATGGATAATCAAACATTTCCACAACATTTCAACGGATTATATGGATAATCTAACATTTCTACATCATTTCAACGGATTATATGGTTAATCCAACATTCCACAACATTTCAACGGATTATATGGATAATCCAACATTTCCACAACATTTCAACGGATTATATGGTTAATCAAACATTTCTACAACATTTCAACGGATTATATGGATAATCAAACATTTCTACATCATTTCAACGGATTATATGGATAATCCAACATTTCCACAACATTTCAACGGATTATATGGTTAATCCAACATTTCCACAACATTTCAACAGATTATATGGTTAATCCAACATTCCACAACATTTCAACGTATTATATGGTTAATCCAACATTCCACAACATTTCAACGGATTATATGGTTAATCCAACATTTCCACAACATTTCAACAGATTATATGGTTAATCCAACATTCCACAACATTTCAACGGATTATATGGATAATCCAACATTTCCACAACATTTCAACGTATTATTTGGTTAATCCAACATTTCCACAACATTTCAACGGATTATATGGTTAATCAAACATTTCTACAACATTTCAACGGATTATATGGATAATCCAACATTTCCACAACATTTCAACAGATTATATGGTTAATCCAACATTCCACAACATTTCAACGGATTATATGGTTAATCCAACATTCCACAACATTTCAACGGATTATATGGATAATCCAACATTTCCACAACATTTCAACGTATTATTTGGTTAATCCAACATTTCCACAACATTTCAACGGATTATATGGTTAATCCAACATTCCACAACATTTCAAAAGATTATATGGATAATCAAACATTTCTACATCATTTCAACGGATTATATGGATAATCCAACATTTCCACAACATTTCAACGGATTATATGGTTAATCCAACATTCCACAACATTTCAACGGATTATATGGTTAATCAAACATTTCTACACCATTTCAACGGATTATATGGATAATCCAACATTCCACAACAGTTCAACGGATTATATGGTTAATCTAACATTTCCACAACATTTCAACGTATTATTTGGTTAATCCAACATTTCCACAACATTTCAACGGATTATATGGTTAATCCAACATTTCAAAAGATTATATGGATAATCAAACATTTCTTCATCATTTCAACGGATTATATGGATAATCCAACATTTCCACAACATTTCAACGGATTTTATGATTAATCCGACATTCCACAACATTTTAACGGATTATAGGGATAATCCAACATTTCCACAACATTTCAACGGATTATATGGTTAATCAAACATTTCTACAACATTTCAACGGATTATATGGATAATCAAACATTTCTACATCATTTCAACGGATTATATGGTTAATCCAACATTAAACAACATTTCAACGGATTATATGGATAATCCAACATTTCCACAACATTTCAACGGATTATATGGTTAATCAAACATTTCAACGGATTATATGGATAATCAAACATTTCTACATCATTTCAACGGATTATATGGTTAATCCAACATTTCTACAACATTATAACGGATTATATGGTTAATCTAACATTTCTACAACATTTCAACGGATTATTTGGATAATCAAACATTTCTACATCATTTCAACAGATTATATGGTTAATCCAACATTCCACAACATTTCAACGTATTATATGGTTAATCTAACATTCCACAACATTTCAACGGATTATATGGATAATCCAACATTCCACAACATTTCAATGTATTATATGGTTAATCTAACATTCCACAACATTTCAACGGATTATATGGATAATCCACCATTTCCACAACATTTTAACGGATTATATGGATAATCCAACATTTCCACAACATTTCAACGGATTATATGGTTAATCAAACATTTCAACGGATTATATGGATAATCCAACATTTCCACAACATTTCAACAGATTATATGGTTAATCCAACATTTCCACAACATTTCAACAGATTATATGGTTAATCCAACATTCCACAACATTTCAACGTATTATATGGATAATCAAACATTTCTACATCATTTCAACGGATTATATGGATAATCCAACATTTCCACAACATTTCAACGGATTATATGGATAATCAAACATTTCTACATCATTTCAACGGATTATATGAATAATCCAACATTTCCACAACATTTCAACAGATTATATGGTTAATCCATCATTCCACAACATTTCAACGTATTATATGGTTAATCTAACATTTCTACAACATTTCAACGGATTATATGGATAATCCAACATTTCCACATTTCAACGGATTATATGGTTAATCAAACATTTCTACAACATTTCAACGGATTATATGGATAATCAAACATTTCTACATCATTTCAACGGATTATATGGATAATCAAACATTTCTACATCATTTCAACGGATTATATGGTTAATCCAACATTCCACAACATTTCAACGGATTATATGGTTAATCCAACATTCCACAACATTCAACAACATTTCAACGGATTATATGGTTAATCTAACATTTCTACAACATTTCAACAGATTATATGGTTAATCCAACATTCCACAACATTTCAACGTATTATATGGATAATCCAACATTTCCACAACATTTCAACGGATTATATGGTTAATCAAACATTTCAACGGATTATATGGATAATCCAACATTTCCACAACATTTCAACAGATTATATGGTTAATCCAACATTTCCACAACATTTCAACAGATTATATGGTTAATCCAACATTCCACAACATTTCAACGTATTATATGGATAATCAAACATTTCTACATCATTTCAACGGATTATATGGATAATCCAACATTTCCACAACATTTCAACGGATTATATGGATAATCAAACATTTCTACATCATTTCAACGGATTATATGGATAATCCAACATTTCCACAACATTTTAACCGATTATATGGATAATCCAACATTTCCACAACATTTCAACGGATTATGTGGTTAATCAAACATTTCAACGGATTATATGGATAATCAAACATTTCTACATCATTTCAACGGATTATATGGTTAATCCAACATTCCACAACATTTCAACGGATTATATGGTTAATCCAACATTCCACAACATTCAACAACATTTCAACGGATTATATGGTTAATCTAACATTTCTACAACATTTCAACAGATTATATGGTTAATCCAACATTCCACAACATTTCAACGTATTATATGGTTAATCTAACATTTCCACAACATTTCAACGGATTATATGGTTAATCCAACATTCCACAACATTTCAACGTATTATATGGATAATCCAACATTTCCACAACATTTCAACGGATTATATGGTTAATCAAACATTTCTACAACATTTCAACGGATTATATGGATAATCCAACATTTCCACAACATTTCAACAGATTATATGGTTAATCCAACATTCCACAACATTTCAACGGATTATATGGATAATCCAACATTTCCACAACATTTCAACGGATTATATGGATAATCAAACATTTCTACATCATTACAACGGATTATATGGTTAATCCAACATTCCACAACATTTCAACGGATTATATGGATAATCCAACATTTCCACAACATTTCAACGGATTATATGGATAATCCAACATTTCCACATTTCAACGGATTACATGGTTAATCAAACATTTCTACAACATTTCAACGGATTATATGGATAATCAAACATTTCTACATCATTTCAACGGATTATATGGATAATCCAACATTTCCACAACATTTCAACGGATTATATGGTTAATCAAACATTTCAACGGATTATATGGATAATCAAACATTTATACATCATTTCAACGGATTATATGGTTAATCCAACATTCCACAACATTTCAACGGATTATATGGATAATCCAACATTTCCACAACATTTCAACGGATTATATGGATAATCCAACATTTCCACATTTCAACGGATTATATGGTTAATCAAACATTTCCACAACATTTCAACGGATTTTATGGTTAATCCAACATTCCACAACATTTTAACGGATTATATGGATAATCCAACATTTCCACAACATTTCAACGGATTATATGGTTAATCAAACATTTCAACGGATTATATGGATAATCAAACATTTCTACATCATTTCAACGGATTATATGGTTAATCCAACATTCCACAACATTTCAACGGATTATATGGATAATCCAACATTTCCACAACATTTCAACGGATTATATGGTTAATCAAACATTTCTACAACATTTCAACGGATTATATGGATAATCAAACATTTCTACATCATTTCAACGGATTATATGGATAATCCAACATTTCCACAACATTTCAACGGATTATATGGTTAATCCAACATTTCCACAACATTTCAACAGATTATATGGTTAATCCAACATTCCACAACATTTCAACGTATTATATGGTTAATCTAACATTTCCACAACATTTCAACGTATTATATGGTTAATCTAACTTTTCCACAACATTTCAACGGATTATATGGTTAATCTAACATTCCACATTTCAACGGATTATATGGTTAATCAAACATTTCTACAACATTTCAACGGATTATATGGATAATCAAACATTTCTACATCATTTCAACGGATTATATGGATAATCCAACATTCCACAACATTTCAACGTATTATATGGTTAATCAAACATTTCTACAACATTTCAACGGATTATATGGTTAATCCAACATTCCACAACATTTCAACGTATTATATGGTTAATCTAACATTTCCACAACATTTCAACGTATTATATGGTTAATCTAACTTTTCCACAACATTTCAACGGATTATATGGTTAATCTAACATTCCACATTTCAACGGATTATATGGTTAATCAAACATTTCTACAACATTTCAACGGATTATATGGATAATCAAACATTTCTACATCATTTCAACGGATTATATGGATAATCCAACATTTCCACAACATTTCAACAGATTATATGGTTAATCCAACATTCCACAACATTTCAACGGATTATATGGATAATCCAACATTTCCACAACATTTCAACGGATTATATGGATAATCAAACATTTCTACATCATTACAACGGATTATATGGTTAATCCAACATTCCACAACATTTCAACGTATTATATGGTTAATCTAACATTTCCACAACATTTCAACGTATTATATGGTTAATCCAACATTTCCACAACATTTCAACGGATTATATGGTTAATCCAACATTTCCACAACATTTCAACGGATTTTATGGTTAATCCAACATTCCACAACATTTTAACGGATTATATGGTTAATCTAACATTCCACATTTCAACGGATTATATGGTTAATCAAACATTTCTACAACATTTCAACGGATTATATGGATAATCCAACATTTCCACAACATTTCAACGGATTATATGGTTAATCAAACATTTCTACAACATTTCAACGGATTATATGGATAATCCAACATTTCCACAACATTTCAACGTATTATATGGTTAATCTAACATTTCCACAACATTTCAACGTATTATATGGTTAATCTAACTTTTCCACAACATTTCAACGGATTATATGGTTAATCTAACATTCCACATTTCAACGGATTATATGGTTAATCAAACATTTCTACAACATTTCAACGGATTATATGGATAATCAAACATTTCTACATCATTTCAACGGATTATATGGATAATCCAACATTCCACAACATTTCAACGTATTATATGGTTAATCAAACATTTCTACAACATTTCAACGGATTATATGGTTAATCCAACATTCCACAACATTTCAACGTATTATATGGTTAATCTAACATTTCCACAACATTTCAACGTATTATATGGTTAATCCAACATTCCACAACATTTTAACGGATTATATGGATAATCCAACATTTCCACAACATTTCAACGGATTATATGGTTAATCAAACATTTCAACGGATTATATGGATAATCAAACATTTCTACATCATTTCAACGGATTATATGGTTAATCCAACATTCCACAACATTTCAACGGATTATATGGATAATCCAACATTTCCACAACATTTCAACGGATTATATGGTTAATCAAACATTTCAACGGATTATATGGATAATCAAACATTTCTACATCATTTCAACGGATTATATGGTTAATCCAACATTCCACAACATTTCAACGGATTATATGGTTAATCCAACATTCCACAACATTCAACAACATTTCAACGGATTATATGGTTAATCTAACATTTCTACAACATTTCAACAGATTATATGGTTAATCCAACATTCCACAAGATTTCAACGTATTATATGGTTAATCTAACATTTCCACAACATTTCAACGGATTATATGGTTAATCCAACATTCCACAACATTTCAACGTATTATATGGATAATCCAACATTTCCACAACATTTCAACGGATTATATGGTTAATCAAACATTTCAACGGATTATATGGATAATCCAACATTTCCACAACATTTCAACAGATTATATGGTTAATCCAACATTCCACAACATTTCAACGGATTATATGGATAATCCAACATTTCCACAACATTTCAACGGATTATATGGATAATCAAACATTTCTACATCATTTCAACGGATTATATGGTTAATCCAACATTCCACAACATTTCAACGGATTATATGGATAATCCAACATTTCCACAACATTTCAACGGATTATATGGATAATCCAACATTTCCACATTTCAACGGATTACATGGTTAATCAAACATTTCTACAACATTTCAACGGATTATATGGATAATCAAACATTTCTACATCATTTCAACGGATTATATGGATAATCCAACATTTCCACAACATTTCAACGGATTATATGGTTAATCAAACATTTCAACGGATTATATGGATAATCAAACATTTCTACATCATTTCAACGGATTATATGGTTAATCCAACATTCCACAACATTTCAACGGATTATATGGATAATCCAACATTTCCACAACATTTCAACGGATTATATGGATAATCCAACATTTCCACATTTCAACGGATTATATGGTTAATCAAACATTTCCACAACATTTCAACGGATTTTATGGTTAATCCAACATTCCACAACATTTTAACGGATTATATGGATAATCCAACATTTCCACAACATTTCAACGGATTATATGGTTAATCAAACATTTCAACGGATTATATGGATAATCAAACATTTCTACATCATTTCAACGGATTATATGGTTAATCCAACATTCCACAACATTTCAACGGATTATATGGATAATCCAACATTTCCACAACATTTCAACGGATTATATGGTTAATCAAACATTTCTACAACATTTCAACGGATTATATGGATAATCAAACATTTCTACATCATTTCAACGGATTATATGGATAATCCAACATTTCCACAACATTTCAACAGATTATATGGATAATCCAACATTTCCACAACATTTTAACCGATTATATGGATAATCCAACATTTCCACAACATTTCAACGGATTATGTGGTTAATCAAACATTTCAACGGATTATATGGATAATCAAACATTTCTACATCATTTCAACGGATTATATGGATAATCAAACATTTCTACATCATTTCAACGGATTATATGAATAATCCAACATTTCCACAACATTTCAACAGATTATATGGTTAATCCAACATTCCACAACATTTCAACGTATTATATGGATAATCAAACATTTCTACATCATTTCAACGGATTATATGGATAATCCAACATTTCCACAACATTTCAACGGATTATATGGATAATCAAACATTTCTACATCATTTCAACGGATTATATGAATAATCCAACATTTCTACATCATTTCAACGGATTATATGGATAATCCAACATTTCCACAACATTTCAACGTATTATATGGATAATCAAACATTTCTACATCATTTCAACGGATTATATGGATAATCCAACATTTCCACATTTCAACGGATTATATGGTTAATCAAACATTTCTACAACATTTCAACGGATTATATGGATAATCAAACATTTCTACATCATTTCAACGGATTATATGGATAATCAAACATTTCTACATCATTTCAACGGATTATATGGATAATCAAACATTTCTACATCATTTCAACGGATTATATGGTTAATCCAACATTCCACAACATTTCAACGGATTATATGGTTAATCCAACATTCCACAACATTCAACAACATTTCAACGGATTATATGGATAATCAAACATTTCTACATCATTTCAACGGATTATATGGATAATCCAACATTTCCACAACATTTCAACGGATTATATGGATAATCAAACATTTCTACATCATTTCAACGGATTATATGAATAATCCAACATTTCCACAACATTTCAACAGATTATATGGTTAATCCATCATTCCACAACATTTCAACGTATTATATGGTTAATCTAACATTTCTACATCATTTCAACGGATTATATGGATAATCCAACATTTCCACAACATTTTAACCGATTATATGGATAATCCAACATTTCCACAACATTTCAACGGATTATGTGGTTAATCAAACATTTCAACGGATTATATGGATAATCAAACATTTCTACATCATTTCAACGGATTATATGGTTAATCCAACATTCCACAACATTTCAACGGATTATATGGTTAATCCAACATTCCACAACATTCAACAACATTTCAACGGATTATATGGTTAATCTAACATTTCTACAACATTTCAACAGATTATATGGTTAATCCAACATTCCACAACATTTCAACGTATTATATGGTTAATCTAACATTTCCACAACATTTCAACGTATTATATGGATAATCCAACATTTCCACAACATTTCAACGTATTATATGGATAATCCAACATTTCCACAACATTTCAACGGATTATATGGTTAATCAAACATTTCTACAACATTTCAACGGATTATATGGATAATCCAACATTTCCACAACATTTCAACAGATTATATGGTTAATCCAACATTCCACAACATTTCAACGGATTATATGGATAATCCAACATTTCCACAACATTTCAACGGATTATATGGATAATCAAACATTTCTACATCATTACAACGGATTATATGGTTAATCCTACATTCCACAACATTTCAACGGATTATATGGATAATCCAACATTTCCACAACATTTCAACGGATTATATGGATAATCCAACATTTCCACATTTCAACGGATTACATGGTTAATCAAACATTTCTACAACATTTCAACGGATTATATGGATAATCAAACATTTCTACATCATTTCAACGGATTATATGGATAATCCAACATTTCCACAACATTTCAACGGATTATGTGGTTAATCAAACATTTCAACGGATTATATGGATAATCAAACATTTATACATCATTTCAACGGATTATATGGTTAATCCAACATTCCACAACATTTCAACGGATTATATGGATAATCCAACATTTCCACATTTCAACGGATTATATGGTTAATCAAACATTTCCACAACATTTCAACGGATTTTATGGTTAATCCAACATTCCACAACATTTTAACGGATTATATGGATAATCCAACATTTCCACAACATTTCAACGGATTATATGGTTAATCAAACATTTCAACGGATTATATGGATAATCAAACATTTCTACATCATTTCAACGGATTATATGGTTAATCCAACATTCCACAACATTTCAACGGATTATATGGATAATCCAACATTTCCACAACATTTCAACGGATTATATGGTTAATCAAACATTTCTACAACATTTCAACGGATTATATGGATAATCAAACATTTCTACATCATTTCAACGGATTATATGGATAATCCAACATTTCCACAACATTTCAACGGATTATATGGTTAATCCAACATTTCCACAACATTTCAACAGATTATATGGTTAATCCAACATTCCACAACATTTCAACGTATTATATGGTTAATCTAACATTTCCACAACATTTCAACGTATTATATGGTTAATCTAACTTTTCCACAACATTTCAACGGATTATATGGTTAATCTAACATTCCACATTTCAACGGATTATATGGTTAATCAAACATTTCTACAACATTTCAACGGATTATATGGATAATCAAATATTTCTACATCATTTCAACGGATTATATGGATAATCCAACATTCCACAACATTTCAACGTATTATATGGTTAATCAAACATTTCTACAACATTTCAACGGATTATATGGTTAATCCAACATTCCACAACATTTCAACGTATTATATGGTTAATCTAACATTTCCACAACATTTCAACGTATTATATGGTTAATCCAACATTTCCACAACATTTCAACGGATTATATGGTTAATCCAACATTTCCACAACATTTCAACGGATTTTATGGTTAATCCAACATTCCACAACATTTTAACGGATTATATGGTTAATCTAACATTCCACATTTCAACCGATTATATGGTTAATCAAACATTTCTACAACATTTCAACGGATTATATGGATAATCCAACATTTCCACAACATTTCAACGGATTATATGGTTAATCAAACATTTCTACAACATTTCAACGGATTATATGGATAATCCAACATTTCCACAACATTTCAACGTATTATATGGTTAATCTAACATTTCCACAACATTTCAACGTATTATATGGTTAATCTAACTTTTCCACAACATTTCAACGGATTATATGGTTAATCTAACATTCCACATTTCAACGGATTATATGGTTAATCAAACATTTCTACAACATTTCAACGGATTATATGGATAATCAAACATTTCTACATCATTTCAACGGATTATATGGATAATCCAACATTCCACAACATTTCAACGTATTATATGGTTAATCAAACATTTCTACAACATTTCAACGGATTATATGGTTAATCCAACATTCCACAACATTTCAACGTATTATATGGTTAATCTAACATTTCCACAACATTTCAACGTATTATATGGTTAATCCAACATTCCACAACATTTTAACGGATTATATGGATAATCCAACATTTCCACAACATTTCAACGGATTATATGGTTAATCAAACATTTCAACGGATTATATGGATAATCAAACATTTCTACATCATTTCAACGGATTATATGGTTAATCCAACATTCCACAACATTTCAACGGATTATATGGATAATCCAACATTTCCACAACATTTCAACGGATTATATGGTTAATCAAACATTTCAACGGATTATATGGATAATCAAACATTTCTACATCATTTCAACGGATTATATGGTTAATCCAACATTCCACAACATTTCAACGGATTATATGGTTAATCCAACATTCCACAACATTCAACAACATTTCAACGGATTATATGGTTAATCTAACATTTCTACAACATTTCAACAGATTATATGGTTAATCCAACATTCCACAACATTTCAACGTATTATATGGTTAATCAAACATTTCTTCAACATTTCAACGGATTATATGGATAATCCAACATTTCCACAACATTTCAACAGATTATATGGTTAATCCAACATTCCACAACATTTCAACGTATTATATGGATAATCAAACATTTCTACATCATTTCAACGGATTATATGGTTAATCCAACATTCCACAACATTTCAACGGATTATATGGATAATCCAACATTTCCACAACATTTCAACGGATTATATGGATAATCCAACATTTCCACATTTCAACGGATTATATGGATAATCCAACATTTCCACAACATTTCAACAGATTATATGGTTAATCCAACATTCCACAACATTTCAACGGATTATATGGATAATCCAACATTTCCACAACATTTCAACGGATTATATGGATAATCAAACATTTCTACATCATTTCAACGGATTATATGGTTAATCCAACATTCCACAACATTTCAACGGATTATATGGATAATCCAACATTTCCACAACATTTCAACGGATTATATGGATAATCCAACATTTCCACATTTCAACGGATTACATGGTTAATCAAACATTTCTACAACATTTCAACGGATTATATGGATAATCAAACATTTCTACATCATTTCAACGGATTATATGGTTAATCCAACATTCCACAACATTTTAACGGATTATATGGATAATCCAACATTTCCACAACATTTCAACGGATTATATGGTTAATCAAACATTTCAACGGATTATATGGATAATCAAACATTTCTACATCATTTCAACGGATTATATGGTTAATCCAACATTCCACAACATTTCAACGGATTATATGGATAATCCAACATTTCCACAACATTTCAACGGATTATATGGTTAATCAAACATTTCAACGGATTATATGGATAATCAAACATTTCTACATCATTTCAACGGATTATATGGTTAATCCAACATTCCACAACATTTCAACGTATTATATGGATAATCCAACATTTCCACAACATTTCAACGGATTATATGGTTAATCAAACATTTCTTCAACATTTCAACGGATTATATGGATAATCCAACATTTCCACAACATTTCAACGGATTATATGGTTAATCAAACATTTCAACGGATTATATGGATAATCAAACATTTCTACATCATTTCAACGGATTATATGGTTAATCCAACATTCCACAACATTTCAACGGATTATATGGATAATCCAACATTTCCACAACATTTCAACGGATTATATGGTTAATCAAACATTTCAACGGATTATATGGATAATCAAACATTTCTACATCATTTCAACGGATTATATGGTTAATCCAACATTCCACAACATTTCAACGTATTATATGGATAATCCAACATTTCCACAACATTTCAACGGATTATATGGTTAATCAAACATTTCTTCCACATTTCAACGGATTACATGGTTAATCAAACATTTCTACAACATTTCAACGGATTATATGGATAATCAAACATTTCTACATCATTTCAACGGATTATATGGATAATCCAACATTTCCACATCATTTCAACGGATTATATGGTTAATCAAACATTTCAACGGATTATATGGATAATCAAACATTTCTACATCATTTCAACGGATTATATGGTTAATCCAACATTCCACAACATTTCAACGGATTATATGGATAATCCAACATTTCCACAACATTTCAACGGATTATATGGATAATCCAACATTTCCACATTTCAACGGATTATATGGTTAATCAAACATTTCCACAACATTTCAACGGATTTTATGGTTAATCCAACATTCCACAACATTTTAACGGATTATATGGATAATCCAACATTTCCACAACATTTCAACGGATTATATGGTTAATCAAACATTTCAACGGATTATATGGATAATCAAACATTTCTACATCATTTCAACGGATTATATGGTTAATCCAACATTCCACAACATTTCAACGGATTATATGGATAATCCAACATTTCCACAACATTTCAACGGATTATATGGTTAATCAAACATTTCTACAACATTTCAACGGATTATATGGATAATCAAACATTTCTACATCATTTCAACGGATTATATGGTTAATCCAACATTCCACAACATTTCAACGGATTATATGGTTAATCCAACATTCCACAACATTCAACAACATTTCAACGGATTATATGGTTAATCTAACATTTCTACAACATTTCAACAGATTATATGGTTAATCCAACATTCCACAACATTTCAACGTATTATATGGTTAATCTAACATTTCCACAACATTTCAACGGATTATATGGTTAATCCAACATTCCACAACATTTCAACGTATTATATGGATAATCCAACATTTCCACAACATTTCAACGGATTATATGGTTAATCAAACATTTCAACGGATTATATGGATAATCCAACATTTCCACAACATTTCAACAGATTATATGGTTAATCCAACATTCCACAACATTTCAACGGATTATATGGATAATCCAACATTTCCACAACATTTCAACGGATTATATGGATAATCAAACATTTCTACATCATTACAACGGATTATATGGTTAATCCAACATTCCACAACATTTCAACGGATTATATGGATAATCCAACAATACCACAACATTTCAACGGATTATATGGATAATCCAACATTTCCACATTTCAACGGATTACATGGTTAATCAAACATTTCTACAACATTTCAACGGATTATATGGATAATCAAACATTTCTACATCATTTCAACGGATTATATGGATAATCCAACATTTCCACAACATTTCAACGGATTATATGGTTAATCAAACATTTCTACATCATTTCAACGGATTATATGGATAATCCAACATTTCCACAACATTTCAACGGATTATATGGATAATCCAACATTTCCACAACATTTCAACGGATTATATGGTTAATCAAACATTTCAACGGATTATATGGATAATCAAACATTTCTACATCATTTCAACGGATTATATGGATAATCCAACATTTCCACAACATTTCAACAGATTATATGGTTAATCCAACATTCCACAACATTTCAACGGATTATATGGTTAATCCAACATTCCACATCATTTCAACGGATTATATGGATAATCCAACATTTCCACAACATTTCAACGTATTATTTGGTTAATCCAACATTTCTACAACATTTCAACGGATTATTTGGTTAATCCAACATTTCCACAACATTTCAACGGATTATATGGTTAATCCAACATTCCACAACATTTCAAAAGATTATATGGATAATCAAACATTTCTACATCATTTCAACGGATTATATGGATAATCCAACATTTCCACAACATTTCAACGGATTATATGGTTAATCCAACATTCCACAACATTTCAAAAGATTATATGGATAATCAAACATTTCCACAACATTTCAACGTATTATTTGGTTAATCCAACATTTCCACAACATTTCAACAGATTATATGGTTAATCCAACATTCCACAACATTTCAACGGATTATATGGTTAATCCAACATTCCACATCATTTCAACGGATTATATGGATAATCCAACATTTCCACAACATTTCAACGTATTATTTGGTTAATCCAACATTTCTACAACATTTCAACGGATTATTTGGTTAATCCAACATTTCCACAACATTTCAACGGATTATATGGTTAATCCAACATTCCACAACATTTCAAAAGATTATATGGATAATCAAACATTTCTACATCATTTCAACGGATTATATGGATAATCCAACATTTCCACAACATTTCAACAGATTATATGGTTAATCCAACATTCCACAACATTTCAACGTATTATATGGATAATCCAACATTTCCACAACATTTCAACGGATTATATGGTTAATCCAACATTCCACAACATTTCAACGTATTATATGGATAATCCAACATTTCCACAACATTTCAACGGATTATATGGTTAATCAAACATTTCAACGGATTATATGGATAATCAAACATTTCTACATCATTTCAACGGATTATATGGTTAATCCAACAATCCACAACATTTCAACGAATTATATGGATAATCCAACATTTCCACAACATTTCAACGGATTATATGGATAATCAAACATTTCCACAACATTTCAACGGATTTTATGGTTAATCCAACATTCCACAACATTTTAACGGATTATATGGATAATCCAACATTTCCACAACATTTCAACGGATTATATGGTTAATCAAACATTTCAACGGATTATATGGATAATCAAACATTTCTACATCATTTCAACGGATTATATGGTTAATCCAACATTCCACAACATTTCAACGGATTATATGGATAATCCAACATTTCCACAACATTTCAACGGATTATATGGTTAATCAAACATTTCTACAACATTTGAACGGATTATATGGATAATCAAACATTTCTACATCATTTCAACGGATTATATGGATAATCCAACATTTCCACAACATTTCAACGGATTATATGGTTAATCCAACATTTCCACAACATTTCAACAGATTATATGGTTAATCCAACATTCCACAACATTTCAACGTATTATATGGTTAATCTAACATTTCCACAACATTTCAACGTATTATATGGTTAATCTAACATTTCCACAACATTTCAACGGATTATATGGTTAATCCAACATTCCACAACATTTCAACGTATTATATGGATAATCCAACATTTCCACAACATTTCAACGGATTATATGGTTAATCAAACATTTCTACAACATTTCAACGGATTATATGGATAATCAAACATTTCTACATCATTTCAACGGATTATATGGATAATCCAACATTTCCACAACATTTCAACGGATTTTATGATTAATCCAACATTCCACAACATTTTAACGGATTATAGGGATAATCCAACGTTTCCACAACATTTCAACGGATTATATGGTTAATCAAACATTTCTACAACATTTCAACGGATTATATGGATAATCAAACATTCCACAACATTTCAAAAGATTATATGGATAATCAAACATTTCTACATCATTTCAACGGATTATATGGATAATCCAACATTTCCACAACATTTCAACGGATTTTATGATTAATCCAACATTCCACAACATTTTAACGGATTATAGGGATAATCCAACATTTCCACAACATTTCAACGGATTATATGGTTAATCAAACATTTCTACAACATTTCAACGGATTATATGGATAATCAAACATTTCCACATTTCAACGGATTATATGGTTAATCAAACATTTCCACAACATTTCAACGGATTTTATGGTTAATCCAACATTCCACAACATTTTAACGGATTATATGGTTAATCCAACATTCCACAACATTTCAAAAGATTATATGGATAATCAAACATTTCTACATCATTTCAACGGATTATTGGATAATCCAACATTTCCACAACATTTCAACGGATTTTATGATTAATCCAACATTCCACAACATTTTAACGGATTATAGGGATAATCCAACATTTCCACAACATTTCAATGGATTATATGGTTAATCAAACATTTCTACAACATTTCAACGGATTATATGGATAATCAAACATTTCCACAACATTTCAACGGATTATATGGATAATCCAACATTCCACAACATTTCAACGGATTATATGGTTAATCCAACATTTCCACAACATTTCAACGGATTATATGGATAATCTAACATTTCCTAAATTTCCATTTTCTAAAACTGGTTTCGATATATGAATGTTTTTGTGTTTTCCAAACAAACAACAAATATAGTTTGCTATAGTATCGCAATACTTTGAACATACGCTTTGCTCAAAATAATTATAGTTTATCATAATGTAAAACAACATTTGCAATGTTATATATTTACGTTTGTTTAATATCAATAATTTTATTCTAGTTTGCAGGTTTTCTTTTTATGAACATTAATGAAAGAATTTGTTTGTTTTATAATTAAATATACTTCAAATTAAATTCAGCCTATTTTTTAACAATAAAATTAAATTTAAAATTAAAAATCATAGGCCAGGGGAGTGGTAATTTTTTGTATGCAATACTCGGCATGTTCATCGGCAATGGCAGTGTATGTATATAAAATAAAAATTAAAATTAACTAATTTTACAAAAAACAATTAATATCAGGTAAATAAATAAAAACTGTGTATATATTAAAGCCAAACAAATGAAATTTGCTAAAAAGCATATCGTTAATTGAAACGCAAAACGCGCTACTACAAAGAAAGAGTTTGTGTAAACGCGCAATATTTGAATAGTACTTAGTACTTTTCCATCGCAGTGTTCTGAAACCTGAAGCCCTACCTACAGTAAGTTTTTATCAAATCTTTTACTTTAAATACTAATACTTAAATACTTTAAATTTTTATTTTTTTGAGGTTTAAAATTCTCATATTTTTTAACAAATTTGTTTTTTTTGGCAAATCGATAGGGGGTAAGGCAAAGTAACCGCACCAAAAATTGGTAATGAAATAACTTACAAAGTATGTTGCGTGACTATAATCAGTAAACTTAACGGTGAGAAAAACAGGAAAACGATTTTGGATATGTGGAAGTGACCCAAAGACGACAATAAATTTGTCCCTTCTTGCATTTTAGCCGTTTACAGGGTATACACTTAATACGGTGAAAAGTCATAGTCATTAATTACAAAGTAAATGTTATTATGTATAATAAAAAATGAACTGTAGAACATAAAATATATGATATATAATTTAAAGTAAAGAATATACAATAAAAAATCTATAATTTTTTAAATTTTTCTAAAAATTTGGTTTTATGTAGTAAAATGTATTAGGTTTCTTATGACTCTTACTGTTGATTTTGTGAATAATTCGAAACCATGAACAAGAAGAGAAAATGTATAACAAGTGATGATTTTAGCAAATTAAATTAAAAGTTTTATTCGGAATAATGCAAAATATCCTATTATTTTGCTTTATTTCTATAAATTTCATTAAAAACTTTTTATATTTGATACAATAATTTCAGTGTATTTTGTTAATATTCAATTTGTTCTCAGTCAAGATCTGGCAACATGAAATATTTTTCAATGCAAATTAAATATGGCTGCACTGAAAATACTATAAATGGCTACTACCAGCGTTACCGTTGACAAATTTTAGAAAGGGGAATAATAATGGTCTTTTTCGAAAGAAGCGTCTCATAAATGGTATTTGAAAGAAAAAAAAGGTAAATTAAAAAAAAAAAATTTAAGCTTTATTTTATTTTTAGTATAAAATAAAACAAAAAATTAACAATGGTATACTCACATTTATATAAAAGAATTACATGTAGTTAAAATTTCTTTTCAATAAACACTATTTTTTTAATTTGAAATGCTATATATTTAAATATCGCCAATGTCGACAGCGACATTAGTGCTCATGCAAAGTAGAAAAGAATATGCCAAAGCATTATTTTATTATGACAAAACGTGAAACGTGAAGTTCTTAATTAGCACTATAGTTAATGCTAAGGTCGAATTAGACCAATTGTTCTCTTTCAAGTTAATTACAAAAAACCAAGCCATCGCATGTGTCACAAACATAAATCACTTTCGAAGAAAACAAATCAGACACTGATTTCAGCGAAACGTCAAAGGATATTTCAATGCGTCTAATTTTAATTTAATTATATGCATTGATATATATTAATAATGGTTTTTATGTCATACAAAAATATTAAGTAGATAGTAGTGATTAACTCTCACGACATTTCGCATTTACCATTGTTAATTTTTTGTTTTATTTTATACTAAAAATAAAATAAAGCTTTAATTTTTTTTGTTACTAAAAAATTTACCTTTTTTTCAAATACCATTTATGAGACACTTTTTTCGCAAAAGACCCTTAATATAGCCCTCTCAAAAAATTGGCACTGGTAACGCTTTGCAGAAATATTTCATGTTGCCATATCTTTACTGAGAACAAATTGAAATGAAACAAAATACACTGAAATTATTGTAAAAAAATATAAAAAGTTTTTAAAGAAATTTATAGAAATAAAGCAAAATAATAGGATATTTTTAATAATAAAGTTTTCAATTTAATTTACTAAAATCAATACTTGTTATATATTTTGTCTTCTTTTTCATGGTTTCGAATTTTTCACAAAGTCAACAGTAATAACCATATGAGAACTATACATTTTACTACATAAAAATAAATTTTTGGAAAACTTTAAAAATTTTTGATTTTGTATTGTATATTATTTAATTAATATTATATATTACATATTTTATTTTCTAAAGTCCATATTTTATTATATATATGAATTTTTTATACTTAACAACGTTTACTATGTAAATAATGACTATGACTTTTCACGGTACTAAGGGTATACCCTGTAAACGGATAATATGCAAGAAGTGACAACCCTATAGCCGTATTTGGGCCACTTCTATATTTGGAAAACCGTTTTCCTTTTTTTGACACCAAGAAGTTTACAGATTTTATTCAGCCAACATACTTTGTAAACAAGGACTATGACTTTTCACCGTACTATGGGTATACCCTGTAAACGGCTAATACGCCAGAAGTAACAATCCTATAGCCGTATTTGGGCCACTTCTATATATGGAAAACCGTTTTCCTTTTTTTGACACCAAGAAGTTTACAGATTTTATTCAGCCAACATACTTTGTAAACAAGGACTATGACTTTTCACCGTACTATGGGTATACCCTGTAAACGGCTAATATGCCAGAAGTGACAATCCTATAGCCGTATTTGGGGCACTTCTATATATGGAAAACCGTTTTCCTTTTTTTGACACCACAAAGGTTACAGATTTTATTCACCCAACATACTTTGTAAACAAGGACTATGACTTTTCACCGTACTATGGGGATACCCTGTAAACGGCTAATATGCCAGAAGTAACAATCCTATAGTCGTATTTGGGGCACTTCTATATATGAAAAACCGTTTTCGTTTTTTTGACACCAAGAAGTTTACAGATTTTATTCACCCAACATACTTTGTAAACAAGGACTATGACTTTTCACCGTACTATGGGTATACCCTGTAAACGGCTAATATGTCAGAAGTGACAACCCTATAGCCGTATTTGGGGCACTTCTATATATGGAAAACCGTTTTCCTTTTTTTGACACCAAGAAGTTTACAGATTTTATTCAGCCAACATACTTTGTTAACAAGGATTTAACATTTTTTTCATCGTACTATGGGTATACCCTGTAAACGGCTAATATGCCAGCAATGACAACCCTATAGCCGTATTTGGGCCACTTCTATATATGCAAAACCGTTTTCCTTTTTTTGTCACCAAGAAGTTTACAGATTTTATTCAGCCAACATACTTTGTAAACAAGGAATATGACTTTTCACCGTACTATGGGTATACCCTGTAAACGGCTAATATCCCAGAAGTGACAATCCTATAGCCGTATTTGGGACACTTCTATATATGGAAAACCGTTTTCCTTTTTTTGACACCAAGAAGTTTACAGATTTTATTCACCCAACATACTTTGTATACAAGGACTATGACTTTTCACCGTACTATGGGTATACCCTGTAAACGGCTAATAAGCCAGAAGTGACAACCCTATAGCCGTATTTGGGGCACTTCTATATATGGAAAACCGTTTTCCTTTTTTTGACACCACAAAGTTTACAGATTTTATTCAGCCAACATACTTTTTTAACAAGGATTTAACATTTTTTTCACCGTACTATGGGTATACCCTGTAAACGGCTAATATGCCAGAAGTGGCAACCCTATAGCCGTATTTGGGCCACTTCTATATATGGAAAACAGTTTTCCTTTTTTTGACACCAAGAAGTTTACAGATTTTATTCACCCAACACACTTTGTAAACAAGGACTATGACTTTTCACCGTACTATGGGTATACCCTGTAAACGGCTAATATGCCAGAAGTGACAACCCTATAGCCGTATTTGGGGTACTTCTATATATGGAAAACCGTTTTCCTTTTTTTGACACCACAAAGTTTGCAGATTTTATTCAGCCAACATACTTTGTTAACAAGGATTTAACATTTTTTTCATCGTACTATGGGTATACCCTGTAAACGGCTAATATGCCAGAAGTGACAACCCTATAGCCGTATTTGGGGTACTTCTATATATGGAAAACCGTTTTCCTTTTTTTGACACCACAAAGTTTACAGATTTTATTCAGCCAACATACTTTGTTAACAAGGATTTAACATTTTTTTCATCGTACTATGGGTATACCCTGTAAACGGCTAATATGCCAGAAGTGGCAACCCTATAGCCGTATTTGGGCCACTTCTAGATATGGAAAACCGTTTTCCTTTTTTTGACACCAAGAAGTTTACAGATTTTATTCACCCAACACACTTTGTAAACAAGGACTATGACTTTTCACCGTACTATGGGTATACCCTGTAAACGGCTAATATGCCAGAAGTGGCAACCCTATAGCCGTATTTGGGCCACTTCTATATATGCAAAACCGTTTTCCTTTTTTTGCACCAAGAAGTTTACAGATTTTATTCAGCCAACATACTTTGTAAACAAGGACTATGACTTTTCACCGTACTATGGGTATACCCTGTAAACGGCTAATATCCCAGAAGTGACAATCCTATAGCCGTATTTGGGACACTTCTATATATGGAAAACCGTTTTCCTTTTTTTGACACCAAGAAGTTTACAGATTTTATTCACCCAACATACTTTGTATACAAGGACTATGACTTTTCACCGTACTATGGGTATACCCTGTAAACGGCTAATAAGCCAGAAGTGACAACCCTATAGCCGTATTTGGGGCACTTCTATATATGGAAAACCGTTTTCCTTTTTTTGACACCACAAAGTTTACAGATTTTATTCAGCCAACATACTTTGTTAACAAGGATTTAACATTTTTTTCACCGTACTATGGGTATACCCTGTAAACGGCTAATATGCCAGAAATGGCAACCCTATAGTCGTATTTGGGCCACTTCTATATATGGAAAACCGTTTTCCTTTTTTTGACACCAAGAAGTTTACAGATTTTATTCACCCAACACACTTTGTAAACAAGGACTATGACTTTTCACCGTACTATGGGTATACCCTGTAAACGGCTAATATGCCAGAAGTGACAACCCTATAGCCGTATTTGGGGTACTTCTATATATGGAAAACCGTTTTCCTTTTTTTGACACCACAAAGTTTACAGATTTTATTCAGCCAACATACTTTGTTAACAAGGATTTAACATTTTTTTCATCGTACTATGGGTATACCCTGTAAACGGCTAATATGCCAGAAGTGACAACCCTATAGCCGTATTTGGGGTACTTCTATATATGGAAAACCGTTTTCCTTTTTTTGACACCACAAAGTTTACAGATTTTATTCAGCCAACATACTTTGTTAACAAGGATTTAACATTTTTTTCATCGTACTATAGGTATACCCTGTAAACGGCTAATATGCCAGAAGTGGCAACCCTATAGCCGTATTTGGGGTACTTCTATATATGGAAAACCGTTTTCCTTTTTTTGACCCCACATATTTTACAGATTTTATTCAGCCAACATACTTTGTAAACAAGGACTATGACTTTTCACGGTACTATGGGTATACCCTGTAAACGGCTAATATGCCAGAAGTGACAACCCTATAGCCGTATTTGGGGTACTTCTATATATGGAAAACCGTTTTCCTTTTTTTGACCCCACATATTTTACAGATTTTATTCAGCCAACATACTTTGTAAACAAGGACTATGACTTTTCACGGTACTATGGGTATACCCTGTAAACGGCTAATATGCCAGAAGTGACAATCCTATAGCCGTATTTGGGTCACTTCTATATATGGAAAACCGTTTTCTTTTTTTGACACCACAAAGGTTACAGATTTTATTCACCCAACATACTTTGTAAACAAGGACTATGACTTTTCACCGTACTATGGGTATACCCTGTAAACGGCTAATATGCCAGAAGTAACAATCCTATAGCCGTATTTGGGGCACTTCTATATATGAAAAACCGTTTTCCTTTTTTTGACACCAAGAAGTTTACAGATTTTATTCACCCAACATACTTTGTAAACAAGGACTATGACTTTTCACCGTACTATGGGTATACCCTGTAAACGGCTAATATGTCAGAAGCGACAACCCTATAGCCGTATTTGGGGCACTTCTATATATGGAAAACCGTTTTCCTTTTTTTGACACCAAGAAGTTTACAGATTTTATTCAGCCAACATACTTTGTTAACAAGGATTTAACATTTTTTTCATCGTACTATGGGTATACCCTGTAAACGGCTAATATGCCAGCAATGACAACCCTATAGCCGTATTTGGGCCACTTCTATATATGCAAAACCGTTTTCCTTTTTTAGTCACCAAGAAGTTTACAGATTTTATTCAGCCAACATACTTTGTAAACAAGGACTATGACTTTTCACCGTACTATGGGTATACCCTGTAAACGGCTAATATCTCAGAAGTGACAATCCTATAGCCGTATTTGGGACACTTCTATATATGGAAAACCGTTTTCCTTTTTTTGACACCAAGAAGTTTACAGATTTTATTCACCCAACATACTTTGTATACAAGGACTATGACTTTTCACCGTACTATGGGTATACCCTGTAAACGGCTAATAAGCCAGAAGTGACAACCCTATAGCCGTATTTGGGGTACTTCTATATATGGAAAACCGTTTTCCTTTTTTTGACACCACAAAGTTTACAGATTTTATTCAGCCAACATACTTTGTTAACAAGGATTTAACATTTTTTTCACCGTACTATGGGTATACCCTGTAAACGGCTAATATGCCAGAAGTGGCAACCCTATAGCCGTATTTGGGCCACTTCTATATATGGAAAACCGTTTTCCTTTTTTTGACACCAAGAAGTTTACAGATTTTATTCACCCAACACACTTTGTAAACAAGGACTATGACTTTTCACCGTACTATGGGTATACCCTGTAAACGGCTAATATGCCAGAAGTGACAACCCTATAGCCGTATTTGGGGTACTTCTATATATGGAAAACCGTTTTCCTTTTTTTGACACCACAAAGTTTACAGATTTTATTCAGCCAACATACTTTGTTAACAAGGATTTAACATTTTTTTCATCGTACTATGGGTATACCCTGTAAACGGCTAATATGCCAGAAGTGACAACCCTATACCCGTATTTGGGGTACTTCTATATATGGAAAACCGTTTTCCTTTTTTTGACACCACAAAGTTTACAGATTTTATTCAGCCAACATACTTTGTTAACAAGGATTTAACATTTTTTTCATCGTACTATGGGTATACCCTGTAAACGGCTAATATGCCAGAAGTGGCAACCCTATAGC
Organism: Dexiosoma caninum; assembly: GCA_963924685.1. NCBI lineage: Eukaryota > Metazoa > Arthropoda > Insecta > Diptera > Tachinidae > Dexiosoma > Dexiosoma caninum. Next base: position 52,012,950 of record OZ004729.1, read on the forward strand.
CGTATAGGGGCCACTTCTATATATGGAAAACCGTTTTCCTTTTTTTGACCCCACATATTTTACAGATTTTATTCAGCCAACATACTTTGTAAACAAGGACTATGACTTTTCACGGTACTATGGGTATACCCTGTAAACGGCTAATATCCCAGAAGTGACAATCCTATAGCCGTATTTGAACCACTTCTATATATGGAAAACCGTTTTCCTTTTTTTGACACCAAGAAGTTTACATATTTTATTCACCCAACATACTTTGTATACAAGGACTATGACTTTTCACCGTACTATGGGTATACCCTGTAAACGGCTAATATGCCAGAAGTGACAACCCTATAGCCGTATTTGGGGCACTTCTATATATGGAAAACCGTTTTCCTTTTTTTGACACCACAAAGTTTACAGATTTTATTCAGCCAACATACTTTGTAAACAAGGATTTAACATTTTTTTCACCGTACTATGGGTATACCCTGTAAACGGCTAATATGCCAGAAGTGACAACCCTATAGCCGTATTTGGGCCACTTCTATATATGGAAAACCGTTTTTTTTTTTGACACCAAGAAGTTTACAGATTTTATTCAGCCAACATACTTTGTATACAAGGACTATGACTTTTCACCGTACTATGGGTATACCCTGTAAACGGCTAATATGCCAGAAGTGACAACCCTATAGCCGTATTTGGGGTACTTCTATATATGGAAAACCGTTTTCCTTTTTTTGACCCCACATATTTTACAGATTTTATTCAGCCAACATACTTTGTAAACAAGGACTATGACTTTTCACCGTACTATGGGTATACCCTGTAAACGGCTAATAAGCCAGAAGTGACAACCCTATAGCCGTATTTGGGGCACTTCTATATATGGAAAACCGTTTTCCTTTTTTTGACACCACAAAGTTTACAGATTTTATTCAGCCAACATACTTTGTTAACAAGGATTTAACATTTTTTTCACCGTACTATGGGTATACCCTGTAAACGGCTAATACGCCAGAAATGGCAACCCTATAGCCGTATTTGGGCCACTTCTATATATGGAAAACCGTTTTCCTTTTTTTGACACCAAGAAGTTTACAGATTTTATTCACCCAACACACTTTGTAAACAAGGACTATGACTTTTCACCGTACTATGGGTATACCCTGTAAACGGCTAATATGCCAGAAGTGACAACCCTATAGCCGTATTTGGGGTACTTCTATATATGGAAAACCGTTTTCCTTTTTTTGACACCACAAAGTTTACAGATTTTATTCAGCCAACATACTTTGTTAACAAGGATTTAACATTTTTTTCATCGTACTATAGGTATACCCTGTAAACGGCTAATATGCCAGAAGTGGCAACCCTATAGCCGTATTTGGGGTACTTCTATATATGGAAAACCGTTTTCCTTTTTTTGACCCCACATATTTTACAGATTTTATTCAGCCAACATACTTTGTAAACAAGGACTATGACTTTTCACGGTACTATGGGTATACCCTGTAAACGGCTAATATGCCAGAAGTGACAACCCTATAGCCGTATTTGGGGTACTTCTATATATGGAAAACCGTTTTCCTTTTTTTGACCCCACATATTTTACAGATTTTATTCAGCCAACATACTTTGTAAACAAGGACTATGACTTTTCACGGTACTATGGGTATACCCTGTAAACGGCTAATATGCCAGAAGTGACAATCCTATAGCCGTATTTGGGTCACTTCTATATATGGAAAACCATTTTCTTTTTTTGACACCACAAAGGTTACAGATTTTATTCACCCAACATACTTTGTAAACAAGGACTATGACTTTTCACCGTACTATGGGTATACCCTGTAAACGGCTAATATGCCAGAAGTAACAATCCTATAGCCGTATTTGGGGCACTTCTATATATGAAAAACCGTTTTCCTTTTTTTGACACCAAGAAGTTTACAGATTTTATTCACCCAACATACTTTGTAAACAAGGACTATGACTTTTCACCGTACTATGGGTATACCCTGTAAACGGCTAATATGTCAGAAGTGACAACCCTATAGCCGTATTTGGGGCACTTCTATATATGGAAAACCGTTTTCCTTTTTTTGACACCAAGAAGTTTACAGATTTTATTCAGCCAACATACTTTGTTAACAAGGATTTAACATTTTTTTCATCGTACTATGGGTATACCCTGTAAACGGCTAATATGCCAGCAATAACAACCCTATAGCCGTATTTGGGCCACTTCTATATATGCAAAACCGTTTTCCTTTTTTAGTCACCAAGAAGTTTACAGATTTTATTCAGCCAACATACTTTGTAAACAAGGACTATGACTTTTCACCGTACTATGGGTATACCCTGTAAACGGCTAATATCCCAGAAGTGACAATCCTATAGCCGTATTTGGGACACTTCTATATATGGAAAACCGTTTTCCTTTTTTTGACACCAAGAAGTTTACAGATTTTATTCAGCCAACATACTTTGTTAACAAGGATTTAACATTTTTTTCATCGTACTATGGGTATACCCTGTAAACGGCTAATATGCCAGCAATAACAACCCTATAGCCGTATTTGGGCCACTTCTATATATGCAAAACCGTTTTCCTTTTTTAGTCACCAAGAAGTTTACAGATTTTATTCAGCCAACATACTTTGTAAACAAGGACTATGACTTTTCACCGTACTATGGGTATACCCTGTAAACGGCTAATATGTCAGAAGTGACAACCCTATAGCCGTATTTGGGGCACTTCTATATATGGAAAACCGTTTTCCTTTTTTTGACACCAAGAAGTTTACAGATTTTATTCAGCCAACATACTTTGTTAACAAGGATTTAACATTTTTTTCATCGTACTATGGGTATACCCTGTAAACGGCTAATATGCCAGCAATAACAACCCTATAGCCGTATTTGGGCCACTTCTATATATGCAAAACCGTTTTCCTTTTTTAGTCACCAAGAAGTTTACAGATTTTATTCACCCAACATACTTTGTAAACAAGGACTATGACTTTTCACCGTACTATGGGTATACCCTGTAAACGGCTAATATGTCAGAAGTGACAACCCTATAGCCGTATTTGGGGCACTTCTATATATGGAAAACCGTTTTCCTTTTTTTGACACCACAAAGTTTACAGATTTTATTCAGCCAACATACTTTGTTAACAAGGATTTAACATTTTTTTCACCGTACTATGGGTATACCCTGTAAACGGCTAATATGCCAGAAGTGGCAACCCTATAGCCGTATTTGGGCCACTTCTATATATGGAAAACCGTTTTCCTTTTTTTGACACCAAGAAGTTTACAGATTTTATTCACCCAACACACTTTGTAAACAAGGACTATGACTTTTCACCGTACTATGGGTATACCCTGTAAACGGCTAATATGCCAGAAGTGACAACCCTATAGCCGTATTTGGGGTACTTCTATATATGGAAAACCGTTTTCCTTTTTTTGACACCACAAAGTTTACAGATTTTATTCAGCCAACATACTTTGTTAACAAGGATTTAACATTTTTTTCACCGTACTATGGGTATACCCTGTAAACGGCTAATATGCCAGCAATAACAACCCTATAGCCGTATTTGGGCCACTTCTATATATGCAAAACCGTTTTCCTTTTTTAGTCACCAAGAAGTTTACAGATTTTATTCACCCAACATACTTTGTAAACAAGGACTATGACTTTTCACCGTACTATGGGTATACCCTGTAAACGGCTAATATGTCAGAAGTGACAACCCTATAGCCGTATTTGGGGCACTTCTATATATGGAAAACCGTTTTCCTTTTTTTGACACCACAAAGTTTACAGATTTTATTCAGCCAACATACTTTGTTAACAAGGATTTAACATTTTTTTCACCGTACTATGGGTATACCCTGTAAACGGCTAATATCTCAGAAGTGACAATCCTATAGCCGTATTTGGGACACTTCTATATATGGAAAACCGTTTTCCTTTTTTTGACACCAAGAAGTTTACAGATTTTATTCACCCAACATACTTTGTATACAAGGACTATGACTTTTCACCGTACTATGGGTATACCCTGTAAACGGCTAATAAGCCAGAAGTGACAACCCTATAGCCGTATTTGGGGTACTTCTATATATGGAAAACCGTTTTCCTTTTTTTGACACCACAAAGTTTACAGATTTTATTCAGCCAACATACTTTGTTAACAAGGATTTAACATTTTTTTCACCGTACTATGGGTATACCCTGTAAACGGCTAATATGCCAGAAGTGGCAACCCTATAGCCGTATTTGGGCCACTTCTATATATGGAAAACCGTTTTCCTTTTTTTGACACCAAGAAGTTTACAGATTTTATTCACCCAACACACTTTGTAAACAAGGACTATGACTTTTCACCGTACTATGGGTATACCCTGTAAACGGCTAATATGCCAGAAGTGACAACCCTATAGCCGTATTTGGGGTACTTCTATATATGGAAAACCGTTTTCCTTTTTTTGACACCACAAAGTTTACAGATTTTATTCAGCCAACATACTTTGTTAACAAGGATTTAACATTTTTTTCATCGTACTATGGGTATACCCTGTAAACGGCTAATATGCCAGAAGTGACAACCCTATACCCGTATTTGGGGTACTTCTATATATGGAAAACCGTTTTCCTTTTTTTGACACCACAAAGTTTACAGATTTTATTCAGCCAACATACTTTGTTAACAAGGATTTAACATTTTTTTCATCGTACTATGGGTATACCCTGTAAACGGCTAATATGCCAGAAGTGGCAACCCTATAGCCGTATAGGGGCCACTTCTATATATGGAAAACCGTTTTCCTTTTTTTGACCCCACATATTTTACAGATTTTATTCAGCCAACATACTTTGTAAACAAGGACTATGACTTTTCACGGTACTATGGGTATACCCTGTAAACGGCTAATATCCCAGAAGTGACAATCCTATAGCCGTATTTGAACCACTTCTATATATGGAAAACCGTTTTCCTTTTTTTGACACCAAGAAGTTTACATATTTTATTCACCCAACATACTTTGTATACAAGGACTATGACTTTTCACCGTACTATGGGTATACCCTGTAAACGGCTAATATGCCAGAAGTGACAACCCTATAGCCGTATTTGGGGCACTTCTATATATGGAAAACCGTTTTCCTTTTTTTGACACCACAAAGTTTACAGATTTTATTCAGCCAACATACTTTGTAAACAAGGATTTAACATTTTTTTCACCGTACTATGGGTATACCCTGTAAACGGCTAATATGCCAGAAGTGACAACCCTATAGCCGTATTTGGGCCACTTCTATATATGGAAAACCGTTTTTTTTTTTGACACCAAGAAGTTTACAGATTTTATTCAGCCAACATACTTTGTATACAAGGACTATGACTTTTCACCGTACTATGGGTATACCCTGTAAACGGCTAATATGCCAGAAGTGACAACCCTATAGCCGTATTTGGGGTACTTCTATATATGGAAAACCGTTTTCCTTTTTTTGACCCCACATATTTTACAGATTTTATTCAGCCAACATACTTTGTAAACAAGGACTATGACTTTTCACCGTACTATGGGTATACCCTGTAAACGGCTAATAAGCCAGAAGTGACAACCCTATAGCCGTATTTGGGGCACTTCTATATATGGAAAACCGTTTTCCTTTTTTTGACACCACAAAGTTTACAGATTTTATTCAGCCAACATACTTTGTTAACAAGGATTTAACATTTTTTTCACCGTACTATGGGTATACCCTGTAAACGGCTAATACGCCAGAAATGGCAACCCTATAGCCGTATTTGGGCCACTTCTATATATGGAAAACCGTTTTCCTTTTTTTGACACCAAGAAGTTTACAGATTTTATTCACCCAACACACTTTGTAAACAAGGACTATGACTTTTCACCGTACTATGGGTATACCCTGTAAACGGCTAATATGCCAGAAGTGACAACCCTATAGCCGTATTTGGGGTACTTCTATATATGGAAAACCGTTTTCCTTTTTTTGACACCACAAAGTTTACAGATTTTATTCAGCCAACATACTTTGTTAACAAGGATTTAACATTTTTTTCATCGTACTATAGGTATACCCTGTAAACGGCTAATATGCCAGAAGTGGCAACCCTATAGCCGTATTTGGGGTACTTCTATATATGGAAAACCGTTTTCCTTTTTTTGACCCCACATATTTTACAGATTTTATTCAGCCAACATACTTTGTAAACAAGGACTATGACTTTTCACGGTACTATGGGTATACCCTGTAAACGGCTAATATGCCAGAAGTGACAACCCTATAGCCGTATTTGGGGTACTTCTATATATGGAAAACCGTTTTCCTTTTTTTGACCCCACATATTTTACAGATTTTATTCAGCCAACATACTTTGTAAACAAGGACTATGACTTTTCACGGTACTATGGGTATACCCTGTAAACGGCTAATATGCCAGAAGTGACAATCCTATAGCCGTATTTGGGTCACTTCTATATATGGAAAACCATTTTCTTTTTTTGACACCACAAAGGTTACAGATTTTATTCACCCAACATACTTTGTAAACAAGGACTATGACTTTTCACCGTACTATGGGTATACCCTGTAAACGGCTAATATGCCAGAAGTAACAATCCTATAGCCGTATTTGGGGCACTTCTATATATGAAAAACCGTTTTCCTTTTTTTGACACCAAGAAGTTTACAGATTTTATTCACCCAACATACTTTGTAAACAAGGACTATGACTTTTCACCGTACTATGGGTATACCCTGTAAACGGCTAATATGTCAGAAGTGACAACCCTATAGCCGTATTTGGGGCACTTCTATATATGGAAAACCGTTTTCCTTTTTTTGACACCAAGAAGTTTACAGATTTTATTCAGCCAACATACTTTGTTAACAAGGATTTAACATTTTTTTCATCGTACTATGGGTATACCCTGTAAACGGCTAATATGCCAGCAATAACAACCCTATAGCCGTATTTGGGCCACTTCTATATATGCAAAACCGTTTTCCTTTTTTAGTCACCAAGAAGTTTACAGATTTTATTCAGCCAACATACTTTGTAAACAAGGACTATGACTTTTCACCGTACTATGGGTATACCCTGTAAACGGCTAATATCCCAGAAGTGACAATCCTATAGCCGTATTTGGGACACTTCTATATATGGAAAACCGTTTTCCTTTTTTTGACACCAAGAAGTTTACAGATTTTATTCAGCCAACATACTTTGTTAACAAGGATTTAACATTTTTTTCATCGTACTATGGGTATACCCTGTAAACGGCTAATATGCCAGCAATAACAACCCTATAGCCGTATTTGGGCCACTTCTATATATGCAAAACCGTTTTCCTTTTTTAGTCACCAAGAAGTTTACAGATTTTATTCAGCCAACATACTTTGTAAACAAGGACTATGACTTTTCACCGTACTATGGGTATACCCTGTAAACGGCTAATATGTCAGAAGTGACAACCCTATAGCCGTATTTGGGGCACTTCTATATATGGAAAACCGTTTTCCTTTTTTTGACACCAAGAAGTTTACAGATTTTATTCAGCCAACATACTTTGTTAACAAGGATTTAACATTTTTTTCATCGTACTATGGGTATACCCTGTAAACGGCTAATATGCCAGCAATAACAACCCTATAGCCGTATTTGGGCCACTTCTATATATGCAAAACCGTTTTCCTTTTTTAGTCACCAAGAAGTTTACAGATTTTATTCACCCAACATACTTTGTAAACAAGGACTATGACTTTTCACCGTACTATGGGTATACCCTGTAAACGGCTAATATGTCAGAAGTGACAACCCTATAGCCGTATTTGGGGCACTTCTATATATGGAAAACCGTTTTCCTTTTTTTGACACCACAAAGTTTACAGATTTTATTCAGCCAACATACTTTGTTAACAAGGATTTAACATTTTTTTCACCGTACTATGGGTATACCCTGTAAACGGCTAATATGCCAGAAGTGGCAACCCTATAGCCGTATTTGGGCCACTTCTATATATGGAAAACCGTTTTCCTTTTTTTGACACCAAGAAGTTTACAGATTTTATTCACCCAACACACTTTGTAAACAAGGACTATGACTTTTCACCGTACTATGGGTATACCCTGTAAACGGCTAATATGCCAGAAGTGACAACCCTATAGCCGTATTTGGGGTACTTCTATATATGGAAAACCGTTTTCCTTTTTTTGACACCACAAAGTTTACAGATTTTATTCAGCCAACATACTTTGTTAACAAGAATTTAACATTTTTTTCATCGTACTATGGGTATACCCTGTAAACGGCTAATATGCCAGAAGTGACAACCCTATACCCGTATTTGGGGTACTTCTATATATGGAAAACCGTTTTCCTTTTTTTGACACCACAAAGTTTACAGATTTTATTCAGCCAACATACTTTGTTAACAAGGATTTAACATTTTTTTCATCGTACTATGGGTATACCCTGTAAACGGCTAATATGCCAGAAGTGGCAACCCTATAGCCGTATAGGGGCCACTTCTATATATGGAAAACCGTTTTCCTTTTTTTGACCCCACATATTTTACAGATTTTATTCAGCCAACATACTTTGTAAACAAGGACTATGACTTTTCACGGTACTATGGGTATACCCTGTAAACGGCTAATATCCCAGAAGTGACAATCCTATAGCCGTATTTGAACCACTTCTATATATGGAAAACCGTTTTCCTTTTTTTGACACCAAGAAGTTTACATATTTTATTCACCCAACATACTTTGTATACAAGGACTATGACTTTTCACCGTACTATGGGTATACCCTGTAAACGGCTAATATGCCAGAAGTGACAACCCTATAGCCGTATTTGGGGCACTTCTATATATGGAAAACCGTTTTCCTTTTTTTGACACCACAAAGTTTACAGATTTTATTCAGCCAACATACTTTGTAAACAAGGATTTAACATTTTTTTCACCGTACTATGGGTATACCCTGTAAACGGCTAATATGCCAGAAGTGACAACCCTATAGCCGTATTTGGGCCACTTCTATATATGGAAAACCGTTTTTTTTTTTGACACCAAGAAGTTTACAGATTTTATTCACCCAACATACTTTGTAAACAAGGACTATGACTTTTCACCGTACTATGGGTATACCCTGTAAACGGCTAATATGCCAGAAGTGACAACCCAATAGCCGTATTTGGGGTACTTCTATATATGGAAAACCGTTTTCCTTTTTTTGACACCACAAAGTTTACAGATTTTATTCAGCCAACATACTTTGTTAACAAGGATTTAACATTTTTTTCATCGTACTATTGGTATACCCTGTAAACGGCTAATATGCCAGAAGTGACAACCCTATAGCCGTATTTGGGGTACTTCTATATATGGAAAACCGTTTTCCTTTTTTTGACACCACAAAGTTTACAGATTTTATTCAGCCAACATACTTTGTTAACAAGGATTTAACATTTTTTTCATCGTACTATGGGTATACCCTGTAAACGGCTAATATGCCAGAAGTGACAACCCTATAGCCGTATTTGGGCCACTTTTATATATGGAAAACCGTTTTCCTTTTTTTGACACCACATATTTTACAGATTTTATTCACCCAACATACTTTGTAAACAAGGACTATGACTTTTCACCGTACTATGGGTATACCCTGTAAACGGCTAATATGCCAGAAGTGACAACCCTATAGCCGTATTTGGGGTACTTCTATATATGGAAAACCGTTTTACTTTTTTTGACACCACAAAGTTTACAGATTTTATTCAGCCAACATACTTTGTTAACAAGGATTTAACATTTTTTTCATCGTGCTATGGGTATACCCTGTAAACGGCTAATATGCCAGAAGTGACAACCCCATAGCCGTATTTGGGGTACTTCTATATATGGAAAACCGTTTTCCTTTTTTTGACACCACAAAGTTTACAGATTTTATTCAGCCAACATACTTTGTTAACAAGGATTTAACATTTTTTTCATCGTACTATGGGTATACCCTGTAAACGGCTAATATGCCAGAAGTGACAACCCTATAGCCGTATTTGGGCCACTTCTATATATGGAAAACCGTTTTCCTTTTTTTGACACCACATATTTTACTGATTTTATTCAACCAACATACTTTGTAAACAAGGACTATGACTTTTCACCGTACTATGGGTATACCCTGTAAACGGCTAATATGCCAGAAGTGACAACCCTATAGCCGTATTTGGGCCACTTCTATATATGGAAAACCGTTTTCCTTTTTTTGACACCACAAAGTTTACAGATTTTATTCACCCAACATACTTTGTAAAGAAGGACTATGACTTTTCACCGTACTATGGGTATACCCTGTAAACGGCTAATATGCCAGAAGTGACAACCCTATAGCCGTATTTGGGGTACTTCTATATATGGAAAACCGTTTTTCTATTTTTGACACCACAAAGTTTACAGATTTTATTCAGCCAACATACTTTGTTAACAAGGATTTAACATTTTTTTCATCGTACTATGGGTATACCCTGTAAACGGCTAATATGCCAGAAGTGACAACCCTATAACCGTATTTGGGGTACTTCTATATATGGAAAACCGTTTTCCTTTTTTTGACACCACAAAGTTTACAGATTTTATTCAGCCAACATACTTTGTTAACAAGGATTTAAAATTTTTTTCATCGTACTATGGGTATACCCTGTAAACGGCTAATATGCCAGAAGTGACAACCCTATACCCGTATTTGGGCCACTTCTATATATGGAAAACCGTTTTCCTTTTTTTGACACCACATATTTTACAGATTTTATTCACCCAACATACTTTGTAAACAAGGACTATGACTTTTCACCGTACTATGGGTATACGCTGTAAACGGCTAATATACCAGAAGTGACAACCATATAGCCGTATTTGGGGCACTTCTATATATGGAAAACCGTTTTCCTTTTTTTGACACCACAAAGTTTACAGATTTTATTCACCCAACATATTTTGTAAACAAGGACTATGACTTTTCACCGTACTATGGGTATACGCTGTAAACGGCTAATATACCAGAAGTGACAACCATATAGCCGTATTTGGGGCACTTCTATATATGGAAAACCGTTTTCCTTTTTTTGACACCACAAAGTTTACAGATTTTATTCACCCAACATACTTTGTAAACAAGGACTATGACTTTTCACCGTACTATGGGTATACCCTGTAAACGGCTAATATGCCAGAAATGACAACCCTATAGCCGTATTTGGGGCACTTCTATATATGGAAAACCGTTTTCCTTTTTTTGACACCACAAAGTTTACAGATTTTATTCAGCCAACATACTTTGTTAACAAGGATTTAACATTTTTTTCACCGTACTATGGGTATACCCTGTAAACGGCTAATATGCCAGAAGTGACAACCCTATAGCCGTATTTGGGCCACTTCTATATATGGAAAACCGTTTTCCTTTTTTTGACACCAAGAAGTTTACAGATTTTATTCACCCAACATACTTTGTAAACAAGGACTATGACTTTTCACCGTACTATGGGTATACCCTGTAAACGGCTAATATGCCAGAAGTGACAACCTTATAGCCGTATTTGGGGTACTTCTATATATGGAAAACCGTTTTCCTTTTTTTGACACCACAAAGTTTACAGATTTTATTCAGCCAACATACTTTGTTAACAAGGATTTAACATTTTTTTCATCGTACTATGGGTATACCCTGTAAACGGCTAATAGCCAGAAGTGACAACCCTATAGCCGTATTTGGGGTACTTCTATATATGGAAAACCGTTTTCCTTTTTTTGACACCACAAAGTTTACAGATTTTATTCAGCCAACATACTTTGTTAACAAGGATTTAACATTTTTTTCATCGTACTATGGGTATACCCTGTAAACGGCTAATATGCCAGAAGTGACAACCCTATAGCCGTATTTGGGGTACTTTTATATATGGAAAACCGTTTTCCTTTTTTTGACACCACAAAGTTTACAGATTTTATTCAGCCAACATACTTTGTTAACAAGGATTGAACATTTTTTTCATCGTACTATGGGTATACCCTGTAAACGGCTAATATGCCAGAAGTGACAATCCTATAGCCGTATTTGGGACACTTCTATATATGGAAAACCGTTTTCCTTTTTTTGACACCAAGAAGTTTACAGATTTTATTCACCCAACATACTTTGTATACAAGGACTATGACTTTTTACCGTACTATGGGTATACCCTGTAAACGGCTAATATGCCAGAAGTGACAACTCTATAGCCGTATTTGGAGCACTTCTATATATGGAAAACCGTTTTCCTTTTTTTAACACCACAAAGTTTACAGATTTTATTCAGCCAACATACTTTGTTAACAAGGATTTAACATTTTTTTCACCGTACTATGGGTATACCCTGTAAACGGCTAATATGCCAGAAGTGACAACCCTATAGCCGTATTTGGGCCACTTCTATATATGGAAAACCGTTTTCCTTTTTTTGACACCAAGAAGTTTACAGATTTTATTCACCCAACATACTTTGTAAACAAGGACTATGACTTTTCACCGTACTATGGGTATACCCTGTAAACGGCTAATATGCCAGAAGTGACAACCCTATAGCCGTATTTGGGGTACTTCTATATATGGAAAACCGTTTTCCTTTTTTTGACACCACAAAGTTTACAGATTTTATTCAGCCAACATACTTTGTTAACAAGGATTTAACATTTTTTTCATCGTACTATGGGTATACCCTGTAAACGGCTAATATGCCAGAAGTGACAACTCTATAGCCGTATTTGGGGTACTTCTATATATGGAAAACCGTTTTCCTTTTTTTGACACCAAGAAGTTTACAGATTTTATTCAGCCAACATAATTTGTAAACAAGGACTATGACTTTTAACCGTACTATGGGTATACCCTGTAAACGGCTAATATCCCAGAAGTGACAATCCTATAGCCGTATTTGGGACACTTCTATATATGGAAAACCGTTTTCCTTTTTTTGACACCACAAAGTTTACAGATTTTATTCACCCAACATACTTTGTAAACAAGGACTATGACTTTTCACCGTACTATGGGTATACCCTGTAAACGGCTAATATGCCAGAAATGACAACCCTATAGCCGTATTTGGGGCACTTCTATATATGGAAAACCGTTTTCCTTTTTTTGACACCACAAAGTTTACAGATTTTATTCACCCAACATACTTTGTAAACAAGGACTATGACTTTTCACCGTACTATGGGTATACCCTGTAAACGGCTAATATCCCAGAAGTGACAATCCTATAGCCGTATTTGGGACACTTCTATATATGGAAAACCGTTTTCCTTTTTTTGACACCACAAAGTTTACAGATTTTATTCACCCAACATACTTTGTAAACAAGGACTATGACTTTTCACCGTACTATGGGTATACCCTGTAAACGGCTAATATACCAGAAGTGACAACCATATAGCCGTATTTGGGGCACTTCTATATATGGAAAACCGTTTTCCTTTTTTTGACACCACAAAGTTTACAGATTTTATTCACCCAACATACTTTGTAAACAAGGACTATGACTTTTCACCGTACTATGGGTATACCCTGTAAACGGCTAATATGCCAGAAATGACAACCCTATAGCCGTATTTGGGGCACTTCTATATATGGAAAACCGTTTTCCTTTTTTTGACACCACAAAGTTTACAGATTTTATTCACCCAACATACTTTGTAAACAAGGACTATGACTTTTCACCGTACTATGGGTATACCCTGTAAACAGCTAATATGCCATAAGTGACAATCCTATAGCCGTATTTGGGGCACTTCTATATATGAAAAACCTTTTTCCTTTTTTTGACACCAAGAAGTTTACAGATTTTATTCACCCAACATACTTTGTAAACAAGGACTATGACTTTTCACCGTACTATGGGTATACCTTGTAAACGGCTAATATGCCAGAAGTGACAACCCTATAGCCGTATTTGGGGTACTTCTATATATGGAAAACCGTTTTCCATTTTTTGACACCACAAAGTTTACAGATTTTATTCAGCCAACATACTTTGTTAACAAGGATTTAACATTTTTTTCACCGTACTATGGGTATACCCTGTAAACGGCTAATATGGCAGAAGTGACAACCCTATAGCCGTATTTGGGCCACTTCTATATATGGAAAACCGTTTTCCTTTTTTTGACACCAAGAAGTTTACAGATTTTATTCACCCAACATACTTTGTAAACAAGGACTATGACTTTTCACCGTACTATGGGTATACCCTGTAAACGGCTAATATGCCAGAAGTGTGAACCCTATAGCCGTATTTGGGGTACTTCTATATATGGAAAACCGTTTTCCTTTTTTTGACACCACAAAGTTTACAGATTTTATTCAGCCAACATACTTTGTTAACAAGGATTTAACATTTTTTTCATCGTACTATGGGTATACCCTGTAAACGGCTAATATGCCAGAAGTGACAACCCTATAGCCGTATTTGGGGTACTTCTATATATGGAAAACCGTTTTCCTTTTTTTGACACCACAAAGTTTACAGATTTTATTCAGCCAACATACTTTGTTAACAAGGATTTAACATTTTTTTCATCGTACTATGGGTATACCCTGTAAACGGCTAATATGCCAGAAGTGACAACCCTATAGCCGTATTTGGGCCACTTCTATATATGGAAAACCGTTTTCCTTTTTTTGACACCAAGAAGTTTACAGATTTTATTCAGCCAACATACTTTGTAAACAAGGACTATGACTTTTCACCGTACTATGGGTATACCCTATAAACGGCTAATATCCCAGAAGTGACAATCCTATAGCCGTATTTGGGACACTTCTATATATGGAAAACCGTTTTCCTTTTTTTGACACCACAAAGTTTACAGATTTTATTCAGCCAACATACTTTGTTAACAAGGATTTAACATTTTTTTCATCGTACTATGGGTATACCCTGTAAACGGCTAATATGCCAGAAGTGACAACCCTATAGCCGTATTTGGAGCACTTCTATATACGGAAAACCGTTTTCCTTTTTTTAACACCACAAAGTTTACAGATTTTATTCAGCCAACATACTTTGTTAACAAGGATTTAACATTTTTTTCATCGTACTTTGGGTATACCCTGTAAACGGCTAATATGCCAGAAGTGACAACCCTATAGCCGTATTTGGGCCACTTCTATATATGGAAAACCGTTTTCCTTTTTTTGACACCAAGAAGTTTACAGATTTTATTCACCCAACATACTTTGTAAACAAGGACTATGGCTTTTCACCGTACTATGGGTATACCCTGTAAACGGCTAATATGCCAGAAGTGACAACCCTATAGCCGTATTTGGGGTACTTCTATATATGGAAAACCGTTTTCCTTTTTTTGACACCACAAAGTTTACAGATTTTATTCAGCCAACATACTTTGTTAACAAGGATTTAACATTTTTTTCATCGTACTATGGGTATACCCTGTAAACGGCTAATATGCCAGAAGTTACAACTCTATAGCCGTATTTGGGGTACTTCTATATATGGAAAACCGTTTTCCTTTTTTTGACACCAAGAAGTTTACAGATTTTATTCAGCCAACATAATTTGTAAACAAGGACTATGACTTTTAACCGTACTATGGGTATACCCTGTAAACGGCTAATATCCCAGAAGTGACAATCCTATAGCCGTATTTGGGACACTTCTATATATGGAAAACCGTTTTCCTTTTTTTGACACCAAGAAGTTTACAGATTTTATTCACCCAACATACTTTGTATACAAGGACTATGACTTTTCACCGTACTATGGGTATACCCTGTAAACGGCTAATATGCCGGAAGTGACAACCCTATAGCCGTATTTGGGGTACTTCTATATATGGAAAACCGTTTTCCTTTTTTTGACACCAAGAAGTTTACAGATTTTATTCAGCCAACATACTTTGTAAACAAGGACTATGACTTTTCACCGTACTATGGGTATACCCTGTAAACGGCTAATATCCCAGAAGTGACAATCCTATAGCCGTATTTGGGACACTTCTATATATGGAAAACCGTTTTCCTTTTTTTGACACCAAGAAGTTTACAGATTTTATTCACCCAACATACTTTGTATACAAGGACTATGACTTTTTACCGTACTATGGGTATACCCTGTAAACGGCTAATATGCCAGAAGTGACAACCCTATAGCCGTATTTGGAGCACTTCTATATATGGAAAACCGTTTTCCTTTTTTTAACACCACAAAGTTTACAGATTTTATTCAGCCAACATACTTTGTTAACAAGGATTTAACATTTTTTTCACCGTACTATGGGTATACCCTGTAAACGGCTAATATGCCAGAAGTGACAACCCTATAGCCGTATTTGGGCCACTTCTATATATGGAAAACCGTTTTCCTTTTTTTGACACCAAGAAGTTTACAGATTTTATTCACCCAACATACTTTGTAAACAAGGACTATGACTTTTCACCGTACTATGGGTATACCCTGTAAACGGCTAATATGCCAGAAGTGACAACCCTATAGCCGTATTTGGGGTACTTCTATATATGGAAAACCGTTTTCCTTTTTTTGACACCACAAAGTTTACAGATTTTATTCAGCCAACATACTTTGTTAACAAGGATTTAACATTTTTTTCATCGTCTATGGGTATACCCTGTAAACAGCTAATATGCCAGAAGTGACAACTCTATAGCCGTATTTGGGGTACTTCTATATATGGCAAACCGTTTTCCTTTTTTTGACACCAAGAAGTATACAGATTTTATTCAGCCAACATAATTTGTAAACAAGGACTATGACTTTTAACCGTACTATGGGTATACCCTGTAAACGGCTAATATCCCAGAAGTGACAATCCTATAGCCGTATTTGGGACACTTCTATATATGGAAAACCGTTTTCCTTTTTTTGACACCACAAAGTTTACAGATTTTATTCACCCAACATACTTTGTAAACAAGGACTATGACTTTTCACCGTACTATGGGTATACCCTGTAAACGGCTAATATCCCAGAAGTGACAATCCTATAGCCGTATTTGGGGCACTTCTATATATGGAAAACCGTTTTCCTTTTTTTGACACCACAAAGTTTACAGATTTTATTCACCCAACATACTTTGTAAACAAGGACTATGACTTTTCACCGTACTATGGGTATACCCTGTAAACGGCTAATATCCCAGAAGTGACAATCCTATAGCCGTATTTGGGGTACTTCTATATATGGAAAACCGTTTTCCTTTTTTTGACACCACAAAGTTTACAGATTTTATTCAGCCAACATACTTTGTTAACAAGGATTTAACATTTTTTTCATCGTACTATGGGTATACCCTGTAAACGGCTAATATGCCAGAAGTGACAACTCTATAGCCGTATTTGGGGTACTTCTATATATCGAAAACCGTTTTCCTTTTTTTGACACCACAAAGTTTACAGATTTTATTCAGCCAACATACTTTGTTAACAAGGATTTAACATTTTTTTCACCGTACTATGGGTATACCCTGTAAACGGCTAATATCCCAGAAGTGACAATCCTATAGCCGTATTTGGGGCACTTCTATATATGGAAAACCGTTTTCCTTTTTTTGACACCACAAAGTTTACAGATTTTATTCACCCAACATACTTTGTAAAAAAGGACTATGACTTTTCACCGTACTATGGGTATACCCTGTAAACGGCTAATATCCCAGAAGTGACAATCCTATAGCCGTATTTGGGACACTTCTATATATGGAAAACCGTTTTCCTTTTTTTGACACCACAAAGTTTACAGATTTTATTCACCCAACATACTTTGTAAACAAGGACTATGACTTTTCACCGTACTATGGGTATACCCTGTAAACGGCTAATATACCAGAAGTGACAACCATATAGCCGTATTTGGGGCACTTCTATATATGGAAAACCGTTTTCCTTTTTTTGACACCACAAAGTTTACAGATTTTATTCACCCAACATACTTTGTAAACAAGGACTATGACTTTTCACCGTACTATGGGTATACCCTGTAAACGGCTAATATGCCAGAAATGACAACCCTATAGCCGTATTTGGGGCACTTCTATATATGGAAAACCGTTTTCCTTTTTTTGACACCACAAAGTTTACAGATTTTATTCACCCAACATACTTTGTAAACAAGGACTATGACTTTTCACCGTACTATGGGTATACCCTGTAAACAGCTAAAAGCCATAAGTGACAATCCTATAGCCGTATTTGGGGCACTTCTATATATGAAAAACCTTTTTCCTTTTTTTGACACCAAGAAGTTTACAGATTTTATTCACCCAACATACTTTGTAAACAAGGACTATGACTTTTCACCGTACTATGGGTATACCTTGTAAACGGCTAATATGCCAGAAGTGACAACCCTATAGCCGTATTTGGGGTACTTCTATATATGGAAAACCGTTTTCCATTTTTTGACACCACAAAGTTTACAGATTTTATTCAGCCAACATACTTTGTTAACAAGGATTTAACATTTTTTTCACCGTACTATGGGTATACCCTGTAAACGGCTAATATGGCAGAAGTGACAACCCTATAGCCGTATTTGGGCCACTTCTATATATGGAAAACCGTTTTCCTTTTTTTGACACCAAGAAGTTTACAGATTTTATTCACCCAACATACTTTATAAACAAGGACTATGACTTTTCACCGTACTATGGGTATACCCTGTAAACGGCTAATATGCCAGAAGTGTGAACCCTATAGCCGTATTTGGGGTACTTCTATATATGGAAAACCGTTTTCCTTTTTTTGACACCACAAAGTTTACAGATTTTATTCAGCCAACATACTTTGTTAACAAGGATTTAACATTTTTTTCATCGTACTATGGGTATACCCTGTAAACGGCTAATATGCCAGAAGTGACAACCCTATAGCCGTATTTGGGGTACTTCTATATATGGAAAACCGTTTTCCTTTTTTTGACACCACAAAGTTTACAGATTTTATTCAGCCAACATACTTTGTTAACAAGGATTTAACATTTTTTTCATCGTACTATGGGTATACCCTGTAAACGGCTAATATGCCAGAAGTGACAACCCTATAGCCGTATTTGGGCCACTTCTATATATGGAAAACCGTTTTCCTTTTTTTGACACCAAGAAGTTTACAGATTTTATTCAGCCAACATACTTTGTAAACAAGGACTATGACTTTTCACCGTACTATGGGTATACCCTATAAACGGCTAATATCCCAGAAGTGACAACCCTATAGCCGTATTTGGGGTACTTCTATATATGGAAAACCGTTTTCCTTTTTTTGACACCACAAAGTTTACAGATTTTATTCAGCCAACATACTTTGTTAACAAGGATTTAACATTTTTTTCACCGTACTATGGGTATACCCTGTAAACGGCTAATATGCCAGAAGTGACAACCCTATAGCCGTATTTGGGCCACTTCTATATATGGAAAACCGTTTTCCTTTTTTTGACACCAAGAAGTTTACAGATTTTATTCACCCAACATACTTTGTATACAAGGACTATGACTTTTCACCGTACTATGGGTATACCCTGTAAACGGCTAATATGCCAGAAGTGACAACCCTATAGCCGTATTTGGGGTACTTCTATATATGGAAAACCGTTTTCCTTTTTTTGACACCAAGAAGTTTACAGATTTTATTCAGCCAACATACTTTGTTAACAAGGATTTAACATTTTTTTCACCGTACTATGGGTATACCCTGTAAACGGCTAATATGCCAGAAGTGTGAACCCTATAGCCGTATTTGGGGTACTTCTATATATGGAAAACCGTTTTCCTTTTTTTGACACCACAAAGTTTACAGATTTTATTCAGCCAACATACTTTGTTAACAAGGATTTAACATTTTTTTCATCGTACTATGGGTATACCCTGTAAAAGGCTAATATCCCAGAAGTGACAATCCTATAGCCGTATTTGGGACACTTCTATATATGGAAAACCGTTTTCCTTTTTTTGACACCACAAAGTTTACAGATTTTATTCACCCAACATACTTTGTAAACAAGGACTATGACTTTTCACCGTACTATGGGTATACCCTGTAAACGGCTAATATCCCAGAAGTGACAATCCTATAGCCGTATTTGGGACACTTCTATATATGGAAAACCGTTTTCCTTTTTTTGACACCACAAAGTTTACAGATTTTATTCACCCAACATACTTTGTAAACAAGGACTATGACTTTTCACCGTACTATGGGTATACCCTGTAAACGGCTAATATCCCAGAAGTGACAATCCTATAGCCGTATTTGGGGCACTTCTATATATGGAAAACCGTTTTCCTTTTTTTGACACCACAAAGTTTACAGATTTTATTCACCCAACATACTTTGTAAACAAGGACTATGACTTTTCACCGTACTATGGGTATACCCTGTAAACGGCTAATATCCCAGAAGTGACAATCCTATAGCCGTATTTGGGGTACTTCTATATATGGAAAACCGTTTTCCTTTTTTTGACACCACAAAGTTTACAGATTTTATTCAGCCAACATACTTTGTTAACAAGGATTTAACATTTTTTTCATCGTACTATGGGTATACCCTGTAAACGGCTAATATGCCAGAAGTGACAACTCTATAGCCGTATTTGGGGTACTTCTATATATCGAAAACCGTTTTCCTTTTTTTGACACCACAAAGTTTACAGATTTTATTCAGCCAACATACTTTGTTAACAAGGATTTAACATTTTTTTCACCGTACTATGGGTATACCCTGTAAACGGCTAATATCCCAGAAGTGACAATCCTATAGCCGTATTTGGGGCACTTCTATATATGGAAAACCGTTTTCCTTTTTTTGACACCACAAAGTTTACAGATTTTATTCACCCAACATACTTTGTAAAAAAGGACTATGACTTTTCACCGTACTATGGGTATACCCTGTAAACGGCTAATATCCCAGAAGTGACAATCCTATAGCCGTATTTGGGACACTTCTATATATGGAAAACCGTTTTCCTTTTTTTGACACCACAAAGTTTACAGATTTTATTCACCCAACATACTTTGTAAACAAGGACTATGACTTTTCACCGTACTATGGGTATACCCTGTAAACGGCTAATATACCAGAAGTGACAACCATATAGCCGTATTTGGGGCACTTCTATATATGGAAAACCGTTTTCCTTTTTTTGACACCACAAAGTTTACAGATTTTATTCACCCAACATACTTTGTAAACAAGGACTATGACTTTTCACCGTACTATGGGTATACCCTGTAAACGGCTAATATGCCAGAAATGACAACCCTATAGCCGTATTTGGGGCACTTCTATATATGGAAAACCGTTTTCCTTTTTTTGACACCACAAAGTTTACAGATTTTATTCACCCAACATACTTTGTAAACAAGGACTATGACTTTTCACCGTACTATGGGTATACCCTGTAAACAGCTAAAAGCCATAAGTGACAATCCTATAGCCGTATTTGGGGCACTTCTATATATGAAAAACCTTTTTCCTTTTTTTGACACCAAGAAGTTTACAGATTTTATTCACCCAACATACTTTGTAAACAAGGACTATGACTTTTCACCGTACTATGGGTATACCTTGTAAACGGCTAATATGCCAGAAGTGACAACCCTATAGCCGTATTTGGGGTACTTCTATATATGGAAAACCGTTTTCCATTTTTTGACACCACAAAGTTTACAGATTTTATTCAGCCAACATACTTTGTTAACAAGGATTTAACATTTTTTTCACCGTACTATGGGTATACCCTGTAAACGGCTAATATGGCAGAAGTGACAACCCTATAGCCGTATTTGGGCCACTTCTATATATGGAAAACCGTTTTCCTTTTTTTGACACCAAGAAGTTTACAGATTTTATTCACCCAACATACTTTATAAACAAGGACTATGACTTTTCACCGTACTATGGGTATACCCTGTAAACGGCTAATATGCCAGAAGTGTGAACCCTATAGCCGTATTTGGGGTACTTCTATATATGGAAAACCGTTTTCCTTTTTTTGACACCACAAAGTTTACAGATTTTATTCAGCCAACATACTTTGTTAACAAGGATTTAACATTTTTTTCATCGTACTATGGGTATACCCTGTAAACGGCTAATATGCCAGAAGTGACAACCCTATAGCCGTATTTGGGGTACTTCTATATATGGAAAACCGTTTTCCTTTTTTTGACACCACAAAGTTTACAGATTTTATTCAGCCAACATACTTTGTTAACAAGGATTTAACATTTTTTTCATCGTACTATGGGTATACCCTGTAAACGGCTAATATGCCAGAAGTGACAACCCTATAGCCGTATTTGGGCCACTTCTATATATGGAAAACCGTTTTCCTTTTTTTGACACCAAGAAGTTTACAGATTTTATTCAGCCAACATACTTTGTAAACAAGGACTATGACTTTTCACCGTACTATGGGTATACCCTATAAACGGCTAATATCCCAGAAGTGACAACCCTATAGCCGTATTTGGGGTACTTCTATATATGGAAAACCGTTTTCCTTTTTTTGACACCACAAAGTTTACAGATTTTATTCAGCCAACATACTTTGTTAACAAGGATTTAACATTTTTTTCACCGTACTATGGGTATACCCTGTAAACGGCTAATATGCCAGAAGTGACAACCCTATAGCCGTATTTGGGCCACTTCTATATATGGAAAACCGTTTTCCTTTTTTTGACACCAAGAAGTTTACAGATTTTATTCACCCAACATACTTTGTATACAAGGACTATGACTTTTCACCGTACTATGGGTATACCCTGTAAACGGCTAATATGCCAGAAGTGACAACCCTATAGCCGTATTTGGGGTACTTCTATATATGGAAAACCGTTTTCCTTTTTTTGACACCAAGAAGTTTACAGATTTTATTCAGCCAACATACTTTGTTAACAAGGATTTAACATTTTTTTCACCGTACTATGGGTATACCCTGTAAACGGCTAATATGCCAGAAGTGTGAACCCTATAGCCGTATTTGGGGTACTTCTATATATGGAAAACCGTTTTCCTTTTTTTGACACCACAAAGTTTACAGATTTTATTCAGCCAACATACTTTGTTAACAAGGATTTAACATTTTTTTCATCGTACTATGGGTATACCCTGTAAAAGGCTAATATCCCAGAAGTGACAATCCTATAGCCGTATTTGGGACACTTCTATATATGGAAAACCGTTTTCCTTTTTTTGACACCACAAAGTTTACAGATTTTATTCACCCAACATACTTTGTAAACAAGGACTATGACTTTTCACCGTACTATGGGTATACCCTGTAAACGGCTAATATCCCAGAAGTGACAATCCTATAGCCGTATTTGGGACACTTCTATATATGGAAAACCGTTTTCCTTTTTTTGACACCACAAAGTTTACAGATTTTATTCACCCAACATACTTTGTAAACAAGGACTATGACTTTTCACCGTACTATGGGTATACCCTGTAAACGGCTAATATCCCAGAAGTGACAATCCTATAGCCGTATTTGGGGCACTTCTATATATGGAAAACCGTTTTCCTTTTTTTGACACCACAAAGTTTACAGATTTTATTCACCCAACATACTTTGTAAACAAGGACTATGACTTTTCACCGTACTATGGGTATACCCTGTAAACGGCTAATATCCCAGAAGTGACAATCCTATAGCCGTATTTGGGGTACTTCTATATATGGAAAACCGTTTTCCTTTTTTTGACACCACAAAGTTTACAGATTTTATTCAGCCAACATACTTTGTTAACAAGGATTTAACATTTTTTTCATCGTACTATGGGTATACCCTGTAAACGGCTAATATGCCAGAAGTGACAACTCTATAGCCGTATTTGGGGTACTTCTATATATCGAAAACCGTTTTCCTTTTTTTGACACCACAAAGTTTACAGATTTTATTCAGCCAACATACTTTGTTAACAAGGATTTAACATTTTTTTCACCGTACTATGGGTATACCCTGTAAACGGCTAATATCCCAGAAGTGACAATCCTATAGCCGTATTTGGGGCACTTCTATATATGGAAAACCGTTTTCCTTTTTTTGACACCACAAAGTTTACAGATTTTATTCACCCAACATACTTTGTAAACAAGGACTATGACTTTTCACCGTACTATGGGTATACCCTGTAAACGGCTAATATCCCAGAAGTGACAATCCTATAGCCGTATTTGGGACACTTCTATATATGGAAAACCGTTTTCCTTTTTTTGACACCACAAAGTTTACAGATTTTATTCACCCAACATACTTTGTAAACAAGGACTATGACTTTTCACCGTACTATGGGTATACCCTGTAAACGGCTAATATACCAGAAGTGACAACCATATAGCCGTATTTGGGGCACTTCTATATATGGAAAACCGTTTTCCTTTTTTTGACACCACAAAGTTTACAGATTTTATTCACCCAACATACTTTGTAAACAAGGACTATGACTTTTCACCGTACTATGGGTATACCCTGTAAACGGCTAATATGCCAGAAATGACAACCCTATAGCCGTATTTGGGGCACTTCTATATATGGAAAACCGTTTTCCTTTTTTTGACACCACAAAGTTTACAGATTTTATTCACCCAACATACTTTGTAAACAAGGACTATGACTTTTCACCGTACTATGGGTATACCCTGTAAACAGCTAAAAGCCATAAGTGACAATCCTATAGCCGTATTTGGGGCACTTCTATATATGAAAAACCTTTTTCCTTTTTTTGACACCAAGAAGTTTACAGATTTTATTCACCCAACATACTTTGTAAACAAGGACTATGACTTTTCACCGTACTATGGGTATACCTTGTAAACGGCTAATATGCCAGAAGTGACAACCCTATAGCCGTATTTGGGGTACTTTAATATATGGAAAACCGTTTTCCATTTTTTGACACCACAAAGTTTACAGATTTTATTCAGCCAACATACTTTGTTAACAAGGATTTAACATTTTTTTCACCGTACTATGGGTATACCCTGTAAACGGCTAATATGGCAGAAGTGACAACCCTATAGCCGTATTTGGGCCACTTCTATATATGGAAAACCGTTTTCCTTTTTTTGACACCAAGAAGTTTACAGATTTTATTCACCCAACATACTTTATAAACAAGGACTATGACTTTTCACCGTACTATGGGTATACCCTGTAAACGGCTAATATGCCAGAAGTGTGAACCCTATAGCCGTATTTGGGGTACTTCTATATATGGAAAACCGTTTTCCTTTTTTTGACACCACAAAGTTTACAGATTTTATTCAGCCAACATACTTTGTTAACAAGGATTTAACATTTTTTTCATCGTACTATGGGTATACCCTGTAAACGGCTAATATGCCAGAAGTGACAACCCTATAGCCGTATTTGGGGTACTTCTATATATGGAAAACCGTTTTCCTTTTTTTGACACCACAAAGTTTACAGATTTTATTCAGCCAACATACTTTGTTAACAAGGATTTAACATTTTTTTCATCGTACTATGGGTATACCCTGTAAACGGCTAATATGCCAGAAGTGACAACCCTATAGCCGTATTTGGGCCACTTCTATATATGGAAAACCGTTTTCCTTTTTTTGACACCAAGAAGTTTACAGATTTTATTCAGCCAACATACTTTGTAAACAAGGACTATGACTTTTCACCGTACTATGGGTATACCCTATAAACGGCTAATATCCCAGAAGTGACAACCCTATAGCCGTATTTGGGGTACTTCTATATATGGAAAACCGTTTTCCTTTTTTTGACACCACAAAGTTTACAGATTTTATTCAGCCAACATACTTTGTTAACAAGGATTTAACATTTTTTTCACCGTACTATGGGTATACCCTGTAAACGGCTAATATGCCAGAAGTGACAACCCTATAGCCGTATTTGGGCCACTTCTATATATGGAAAACCGTTTTCCTTTTTTTGACACCAAGAAGTTTACAGATTTTATTCACCCAACATACTTTGTATACAAGGACTATGACTTTTCACCGTACTATGGGTATACCCTGTAAACGGCTAATATGCCAGAAGTGACAACCCTATAGCCGTATTTGGGGTACTTCTATATATGGAAAACCGTTTTCCTTTTTTTGACACAAAGAAGTTTACAGATTTTATTCAGCCAACATACTTTGTTAACAAGGATTTAACATTTTTTTCACCGTACTATGGGTATACCCTGTAAACGGCTAATATGCCAGAAGTGTGAACCCTATAGCCGTATTTGGGGTACTTCTATATATGGAAAACCGTTTTCCTTTTTTTGACACCACAAAGTTTACAGATTTTATTCAGCCAACATACTTTGTTAACAAGGATTTAACATTTTTTTCATCGTACTATGGGTATACCCTGTAAAAGGCTAATATGCCAGAAGTGACAACCCTATAGCCGTATTTGGGGTACTTCTATATATGGAAAACCGTTTTCCTTTTTTTGACACCACAAAGTTTACAGATTTTATTCAGCCAACATACTTTGTTAACAAGGATTTAACATTTTTTTCATCGTACTTTGGGTATACCCTGTAAACGGCTAATATGCCAGAAGTGACAACCCTATAGCCGTATTTGGGCCACTTCTATATATGGAAAACCGTTTTCCTTTTTTTGACACCAAGAAGTTTACAGATTTTATTCACCCAACATACTTTGTAAACAAGGACTATGGCTTTTCACCGTACTATGGGTATACCCTGTAAACGGCTAATATGCCAGAAGTGACAACCCTATAGCCGTATTTGGGGTACTTCTATATATGGAAAACCGTTTTCCTTTTTTTGACACCACAAAGTTTACAGATTTTATTCAGCCAACATACTTTGTTAACAAGGATTTAACATTTTTTTCATCGTACTATGGGTATACCCTGTAAACGGCTAATATGCCAGAAGTGACAACTCTATAGCCGTATTTGGGGTACTTCTATATATGGAAAACCGTTTTCCTTTTTTTGACACCAAGAAGTTTACAGATTTTATTCAGCCAACATAATTTGTAAACAAGGACTATGACTTTTAACCGTACTATGGGTATACCCTGTAAACGGCTAATATCCCAGAAGTGACAATCCTATAGCCGTATTTGGGACACTTCTATATATGGAAAACCGTTTTCCTTTTTTTGACACCACAAAGTTTACAGATTTTATTCACCCAACATACTTTGTATACAAGGACTATGACTTTTCACCGTACTATGGGTATACCCTGTAAACGGCTAATATGCCAGAAGTGACAACCCTATAGCCGTATTTGGGGTACTTCTATATATGGAAAACCGTTTTCCTTTTTTTGACACCAAGAAGTTTACAGATTTTATTCAGCCAACATACTTTGTAAACAAGGACTATGACTTTTCACCGTACTATGGGTATACCCTGTAAACGGCTAATATCCCAGAAGTGACAATCCTATAGCCGTATTTGGGACACTTCTATATATGGAAAACCGTTTTCCTTTTTTTGACACCAAGAAGTTTACAGATTTTATTCACCCAACATACTTTGTATACAAGGACTATGACTTTTTACCGTACTATGGGTATACCCTGTAAACGGCTAATATGCCAGAAGTGACAACCCTATAGCCGTATTTGGAGCACTTCTATATATGGAAAACCGTTTTCCTTTTTTTAACACCACAAAGTTTACAGATTTTATTCAGCCAACATACTTTGTTAACAAGGATTTAACATTTTTTTCACCGTACTATGGGTATACCCTGTAAACGGCTAATATGGCAGAAGTGACAACCCTATAGCCGTATTTGGGCCACTTCTATATATGGAAAACCGTTTTCCTTTTTTTGACACCAAGAAGTTTACAGATTTTATTCACCCAACATACTTTGTAAACAAGGACTATGACTTTTCACCGTACTATGGGTATACCCTGTAAACGGCTAATATGCCAGAAGTGTGAACCCTATAGCCGTATTTGGGGTACTTCTATATATGGAAAACCGTTTTCCTTTTTTTGACACCACAAAGTTTACAGATTTTATTCAGCCAACATACTTTGTTAACAAGGATTTAACATTTTTTTCATCGTACTATGGGTATACCCTGTAAACGGCTAATATGCCAGAAGTGACAACCCTATAGCCGTATTTGGGGTACTTCTATATATGGAAAACCGTTTTCCTTTTTTTGACACCACAAAGTTTACAGATTTTATTCAGCCAACATACTTTGTTAACAAGGATTTAACATTTTTTTCATCGTACTATGGGTATACCCTGTAAACGGCTAATATGCCAGAAGTGACAACTCTATAGCCGTATTTGGGGTACTTCTATATATGGAAAACCGTTTTCCTTTTTTTGACACCAAGAAGTTTACAGATTTTATTCAGCCAACATACTTTGTAAACAAGGACTATGACTTTTCACCGTACTATGGGTATACCCTATAAACGGCTAATATCCCAGAAGTGACAATCCTATAGCCGTATTTGGGACACTTCTATATATGGAAAACCGTTTTCCTTTTTTTGACACCAAGAAGTTTACAGATTTTATTCACCCAACATACTTTGTATACAAGGACTATGACTTTTTACCGTACTATGGGTATACTTTGTAAACGGCTAATAAGCCAGAAGTGACAACCCTATAGCCGTATTTGGAGCACTTCTATATACGGAAAACCGTTTTCCTTTTTTTAACACCACAAAGTTTACAGATTTTATTCAGCCAACATACTTTGTTAACAAGGATTTAACATTTTTTTCATCGTACTATGGGTATACCCTGTAAACGGCTAATATGCCAGAAGTGACAACTCTATAGCCGTATTTGGGGTACTTCTATATATGGAAAACCGTTTTCCTTTTTTTGACACCAAGAAGTTTACAGATTTTATTCAGCCAACATAATTTGTAAACAAGGACTATGACTTTTAACCGTACTATGGGTATACCCTGTAAACGGCTAATATCCCAGAAGTGACAATCCTATAGCCGTATTTGGGACACTTCTATATATGGAAAACCGTTTTCCTTTTTTTGACACCAAGAAGTTTACAGATTTTATTCACCCAACATACTTTGTATACAAGGACTATGACTTTTCACCGTACTATGGGTATACCCTGTAAACGGCTAATATGCCAGAAGTGACAACCCTATAGCCGTATTTGGGGTACTTCTATATATGGAAAACCGTTTTCCTTTTTTTGACACCACAAAGTTTACAGATTTTATTCAGCCAACATACTTTGTTAACAAGGATTTAACATTTTTTTCATCGTACTATGGGTATACCCTGTAAACGGCTAATATGCCAGAAGTGACAACCCTATAGCCGTATTTGGGCCACTTCTATATATGGAAAACCGTTTTCCTTTTTTTGACACCAAGAAGTTTACAGATTTTATTCACCCAACATACTTTGTAAACAAGGACTATGGCTTTTCACCGTACTATGGGTATACCCTGTAAACGGCTAATATGCCAGAAGTGACAACCCTATAGCCGTATTTGGGGTACTTCTATATATGGAAAACCGTTTTCCTTTTTTTGACACCACAAAGTTTACTGATTTTATTCAGCCAACATACTTTGTTAACAAGGATTTAACATTTTTTTCATCGTACTATGGGTATACCCTGTAAACGGCTAATATGCCAGAAGTGACAACTCTATAGCCGTATTTGGGGTACTTCTATATATGGAAAACCGTTTTCCTTTTTTTGACACCAAGAAGTTTACAGATTTTATTCAGCCAACATAATTTGTAAACAAGGACTATGACTTTTAACCGTACTATGGGTATACCCTGTAAACGGCTAATATCCCAGACGTGACAATCCTATAGCCGTATTTGGGACACTTCTATATATGGAAAACCGTTTTCCTTTTTTTGACACCAAGAAGTTTACAGATTTTATTCACCCAACATACTTTGTATACAAGGACTATGACTTTTCACCGTACTATGGGTATACCCTGTAAACGGCTAATATGCCAGAAGTGACAACCCTATAGCCGTATTTGGGGTACTTCTATATATGGAAAACCGTTTTCCTTTTTTTGACACCAAGAAGTTTACAGATTTTATTCAGCCAACATACTTTGTAAACAAGGACTATGACTTTTCACCGTACTATGGGTATACCCTGTAAACGGCTAATATCCCAGAAGTGACAATCCTATAGCCGTATTTGGGATACTTCTATATATGGAAAACCGTTTTCCTTTTTTTGACACCAAGAAGTTTACAGATTTTATTCACCCAACATACTTTGTATACAAGGACTATGACTTTTTACCGTACTATGGGTATACCCTGTAAACGGCTAATATGCCAGAAGTGACAACCCTATAGCCATATTTGGAGCACTTCTATATATGGAAAACCGTTTTCCTTTTTTTAACACCACAAAGTTTACAGATTTTATTCAGCCAACATACTTTGTTAACAAGGATTTAACATTTTTTTCACCGTACTATGGGTATACCCTGTAAATGGCAAATAAGCCAGAAGTGACAACCCTATAGCCGTATTTGGGCCACTTCTATATATGGAAAACCGTTTTCCTTTTTTTGACACCAAGAAGTTTACAGATTTTATTCACCCAACATACTTTGTAAACAAGGACTATGACTTTTCACCGTACTATGGGTATACCCTGTAAACGGCTAATATGCCAGAAGTGACAACCCTATAGCCGTATTTGGGGTACTTCTATATATGGAAAACCGTTTTCCTTTTTTTGACACCACAAAGTTTACAGATTTTATTCAGCCAACATACTTTGTTAACAAGGATTTAACATTTTTTTCATCGTCTATGGGTATACCCTGTAAACAGCTAATATGCCAGAAGTGACAACTCTATAGCCGTATTTGGGGTACTTCTATATATGGAAAACCGTTTTCCTTTTTTTGACACCAAGAAGTTTACAGATTTTATTCAGCCAACATAATTTGTAAACAAGGACTATGACTTTTAACCGTACTATGGGTATACCCTGTAAACGGCTAATATCCCAGAAGTGACAATCCTATAGCCGTATTTGGGACACTTCTATATATGGAAAACCGTTTTCCTTTTTTTGACACCAAGAAGTTTACAGATTTTATTCACCCAACATTCTTTGTCTACAAGGACTATGACTTTTCACCGTACTATGGGTATACCCTGTAAACGGCTAATATGCCAGAAGTGACAACCCTATAGCCGTATTTGGGCCACTTCTATATATGGAAAACCGTTTTCCTTTTTTTGACACCAAGAAGTTTACAGATTTTATTCACCCAACATACTTTGTATACAAGGACTATGACTTTTTACCGTACTATGGGTATACCCTGTAAACGGCTAATATGCCAGAAGTGACAACCCTATAGCCGTATTTGGGGCACTTCTATATATGGAAAACCGTTTTCCTTTTTTTAACACCACAAAGTTTACAGATTTTATTCAGCCAACATACTTTGTTAACAAGGATTTAACATTTTTTTCACCGTACTATGGGTATACCCTGTAAACGGCTAATATGCCAGAAGTGACAACCCTATAGCCGTATTTGGGGTACTTCTATATATGGAAAACCGTTTTCCTTTTTTTGACACCACAAAGTTTACAGATTTTATTCACCCAACATACTTTGTTAACAAGGACTATGACTTTTCACCGTACTATGGGTATACCCTGTAAACGGCTAATATGCCAGAAGTTACAACCCTATAGCCGTATTTGGGACACTTCTATATATGGAAAACCGTTTTCCTTTTTATGACACCACATATTTTACAGATTTTATTCACCCAACATACTTTGTAAACAAGGACTATGACTTTTCACAGTACTATGGGTATACCCTGTAAACGGCTAATATGCCAGAAGTGACAACCCTATAGCCGTATTTGGGGTACTTCTATATATGGAAAACCGTTTACCTTTTTTTGACACCACAAAGTTTACAGATTTTATTCAGCCAACATACTTTGTTAACAAGGATTTAACATTTTTTTCATCGTACTATGGGTATACCCTGTAAAAGGCTAATATGCCAGAAGTGACAACCCTATAGCCGTATTTGGGGTACTTCTATATATGGAAAACCGTTTTCCTTTTTTTGACACCACAAAGTTTACAGATTTTATTCAGCCAACATACTTTGTTAACAAGGATTTAACATTTTTTTCATCGTACTATGGGTATACCCTGTAAACGGCTAATATGCCAGAAGTGACAACCCTATAGCCGTATTTGGGCCACTTCTATATATGGAAAACCGTTTTCCTTTTTTTGACACCAAGAAGTTTACAGATTTTATTCAGCCAACATACTTTGTAAACAAGGACTATGACTTTTCACCGTACTATGGGTATACCCTGTAAACGGCTAATATCCCAGAAGTGACAATCCTATAGCCGTATTTGGGACACTTCTATATATGGAAAACCGTTTTCCTTTTTTTGACACCAAGAAGTTTACAGATTTTATTCACCCAACATACTTTGTATACAAGGACTATGACTTTTTACCGTACTATGGGTATACCCTGTAAACGGCTAATATGCCAGAAGTGACAACCCTATAGCCGTATTTGGAGCACTTCTATATATGGAAAACCGTTTTCCTTTTTTTAACACCACAAAGTTTACAGATTTTATTCAGCCAACATACTTTGTTAACAAGGATTTAACATTTTTTTCACCGTACTATGGGTATACCCTGTAAACGGCTAATATGCCAGAAGTGACAACCCTATAGCCGTATTTGGGCCACTTCTATATATGGAAAACCGTTTTCCTTTTTTTGACACCAAGAAGTTTACAGATTTTATTCACCCAACATACTTTGTAAACAAGGACTATGACTTTTCACCGTACTATGGGTATACCCTGTAAACGGCTAATATGCCAGAAGTGACAACCCTATAGCCGTATTTGGGGTACTTCTATATATGGAAAACCGTTTTCCTTTTTTTGACACCACAAAGTTTACAGATTTTATTCAGCCAACATACTTTGTTAACAAGGATTTAACATTTTTTTCATCGTACTATGGGTATACCCTGTAAACGGCTAATATGCCAGAAGTGACAACTCTATAGCCGTATTTGGGGTACTTCTATATATGGAAAACCGTTTTCCTTTTTTTGACACCAAGAAGTTTACAGATTTTATTCAGCCAACATAATTTGTAAACAAGGACTATGACTTTTCACCGTACTATGGGTATACCCTGTAAACGGCTAATATGCCAGAAGTTACAACCCTATAGCCGTATTTGGGGCACTTCTATATATGGAAAACCGTTTTCCTTTTTTTGACACCACAAAGTTTACAGATTTTATTCACCCAACATACTTTGTAAACAAGGACTATGACTTTTCACCGTACTATGGGTATACCCTGTAAACGGCTAATATGCCAGAAGTGACAATCCTATAGCCGTATTTGGGGCACTTCTATATATGAAAAACCGTTTTCCTTTTTTTGACACCAAGAAGTTTACAGATTTTATTCACCCAACATACTTTGTAAACAAAGACTATGACTTTTCACCGTACTATGGGTATACCCTGTAAACGTCTAATATGCCAGAAGTGACAGCCCTATAGCCGTATTTGGGGTACTTCTATATATGGAAAACCGTTTTCCTTTTTTTGACACCACAAAGTTTACAGATTTTATTCAGCCAACATACTTCGTTAACAAGGATTTAACATTTTTTTCATCGTACTATGGGTATACCCTGTAAACGGCTAATATGCCAGAAATAACAATCCTATAGCCGTATTTGGGCCACTTCTATATATGGAAAACCGTTCTCCTTTTTTTGACACCAAGAAGTTTACAGATTTTATTTAGCCAACATACTTTGTAAACAAGGACTATGACTTTTCAGCGTACTATGGGTATACCCTGTAAACGGCTAATATGCCAGAAGTGACAACCCTATAGCCGTATTTGGGGTACTTCTATATATGGAAAACCGTTTTCCTTTTTTTGACACCACAAAGTTTACAGATTTTATTCAGCCAACATACTTCGTTAACAAGGATTTAACATTTTTTTCATCGTACTATGGGTATACCCTGTAAACGGCTAATATGCCAGAAATAACAATCCTATAGCCGTATTTGGGCCACTTCTATATATGGAAAACCGTTCTCCTTTTTTTGACACCAAGAAGTTTACAGATTTTATTTAGCCAACATACTTTGTAAACAAGGACTATGACTTTTCAGCGTACTATGGGTATACCCTGTAAACGGCTAATATGCCAGAAGTGACAACCCTATAGCCGTATTTGGGGCACTTCTATATATGGAAAACCGTTTTCCTTTTTTTGACACCACAAAGTTTACAGATTTTATTCAGCCAACATACTTTGTTAACAAGGATTTAACATTTTTTTCACCGTACTATGGGTATACCCTGTAAACGGCTAATATGCCAGAAGTGACAACCCTATAGCCGTATTTGGGCCACTTCTATATATGGAAAACCGTTTTCCTTTTTTTGACACCAAGAAGTTTACAGATTTTATTCACCCAACATACTTTGTAAACAAGGACTATGACTTTTCACCGTACTATGGGTATACCCTGTAAACGGCTAATATGCCAGAAGTGACAACCCTATAGCCGTATTTGGGGTACTTCTATATATGGAAAACCGTTTTCCTTTTTTTGACACCACAAAGTTTACAGATTTTATTCACCCAACATACTTTGTAAACAAGGACTATGACTTTTCACCGTACTATGGGTATACCCTGTAAACGGCTAATATGCCTGAAGTGACAATCCTATAGCCGTATTTGGGGCACCTCTATATATGAAAAACCGTTTTCCTTTTTTTGACACCAAGAAGTTTACAGATTTTATTCACCCAACATACTTTGTAAACAAGGACTATGACTTTTCACCGTACTATGGGTATACCCTGTAAACGGCTAATATGCCAGAAGTGACAACCCTATAGCCGTGTTTGGGGTACTTCTATATATGGGAAACCGTTTTCCTTTTTTTGACACCACAAAGTTTACAGATTTTATTCAGCCAACATACTTTGTTAACAAGGATTTAACATTTTTTTCATCGTACTATGGGTATACCCTGTAAACGGCTAATATGCCAGAAGTGACAACCCTATAGCCGTATTTGGGCCACTTCTATATATGGAAAACCGTTTTCCTTTTTTTGACACCAAGAAGTTTACAGATTTTATTCAGCCAACATACTTTGTAAACAAGGACTATGACTTTTCACCGTACTATGGGTATACCCTGTAAACGGCTAATATCCCAGAAGTGACAATCCTATAGCCGTATTTGGGACACTTCTATATATGGAAAACCGTTTTCCTTTTTTTGACACCAAGAAGTTTACAGATTTTACTCACCCAACATACTTTGTAAACAAGGACTATGACTTTTCACAGTACTATGGGTATACCCTGTAAACGGCTAATATGCCAGAAGTGACAATCCTATAGCCGTATTTGGGGCACTTCTATATATGAAAAACCGTTTTCCTTTTTTTGACACCAAGAAGTATACAGATTTTATTCACCCAACATACTTTGTAAACAAGGACTATGACTTTTCACCGTACTATGGGTATACCCTGTAAACGGCTAATATGCCAGAAGTGACAATCCTATAGCCGTATTTGGGGTACTTCTGTATATGGAAAACCGTTTTCCTTTTTTTGACACCACAAAGTTTACAGATTTTATTCAGCCAACATACTTTGTTAACAAGGATTTAATATTTTTTTCACCGTACTATGGGTATACCCTGTAAACGGCTAATATGCCAGAAGTGACAACCCTATAGCCGTATTTGGGCCACTTCTATATATGGAAAACCGTTTTCCTTTTTTTGACACCAAGAAGTTTACAGATTTTATTCACCCAACATACTTTGTGAACAAGGACTATGACTTTTCATCGTACTATGCGTATACCCTGTAAACGGCTAATATGCCAGAAGTGACAACCCTATAGCCGTATTTGGGGTACTTCTATATATGGAAAACCGTTTTTCTTTTTTTGACACCACAAAGTTTACAGATTTTATTCAGCCAACATACTTTGTTAACAAGGATTTAACATTTTTTTCATCGTACTATGGGTATACCCTGTAAACGGCTAATATGCCAGAAGTGACAACCCTATAGCCGTATTTGGGGTACTTCTATATATGGAAAACCGTTTTCCTTTTTTTGACACCACAAAGTTTACAGATTTTATTCAGCCAACATACTTTGTTAACAAGGATTTAACATTTTTTTCATCGTACTATGGGTATACCCTGTAAACGGCTAATTAGCCAGAAGTGACAACCCTATAGCCGTATTTGGGCCACTTCTATATATGGAAAACCGTTTTCCTTTTTTTGACACCACATATTTTACAGATTTTATTCACCCAACATACTTTGTAAACAAGGACTATGACTTTTCACCGTACTATGGGTATACCCTGTAAACGGCTAATATGCCAGAAGTGACAACCCTATAGCCGTATTTGGGGCACTTCTATATATGGAAAACCGTTTTCCTTTTTTTGACACCACAAAGTTTACAGATTTTATTCACCCAACATACTTTGTAAACAAGGACTATGACTTTTCACCGTACTATGGGTATACCCTGTAAACGGCTAATATGCCAGAAATGACAACCCTATAGCCGTATTTGGGGCACTTCTATATATGGAAAACCGTTTTCCTTTTTTTGACACCACAAAGTTTACAGATTTTATTCACCCAACATACTTTGTAAACAAGGACTATGACTTTTCACCGTACTATGGGTATACCCTGTAAACGGCTAATATGCCAGAAGTGACAATCCTATAGCCGTATTTGGGGCACTTCTATATATGAAAAACCTTTTTCCTTTTTTTGACACCAAGAAGTTTACAGATTTTATTCACCCAACATACTTTGTAAACAAGGACTATGACTTTTCACCGTACTATGGGTATACCCTGTAAACGGCTAATATCCCAGACGTGACAATCCTATAGCCGTATTTGGGACACTTCTATATATGGAAAACCGTTTTCCTTTTTTTGACACCAAGAAGTTTACAGATTTTATTCACCCAACATACTTTGTATACAAGGACTATGACTTTTCACCGTACTATGGGTATACCCTGTAAACGGCTAATATGCCAGAAGTGACAACCCTATAGCCGTATTTGGGGTACTTCTATATATGGAAAACCGTTTTCCTTTTTTTGACACCAAGAAGTTTACAGATTTTATTCAGCCAACATACTTTGTAAACAAGGACTATGACTTTTCACCGTAC
The DNA here is from genome assembly GCA_963924685.1 of Dexiosoma caninum. Lineage (NCBI taxonomy): Eukaryota > Metazoa > Arthropoda > Insecta > Diptera > Tachinidae > Dexiosoma > Dexiosoma caninum. The sequence goes on from OZ004729.1 coordinate 52,050,378, forward strand.
TATGGGTATACCCTGTAAACGGCTAATATCCCAGAAGTGACAATCCTATAGCCGTATTTGGGACACTTCTATATATGGAAAACCGTTTTCCTTTTTTTGACACCAAGAAGTTTACAGATTTTATTCACCCAACATACTTTGTATACAAGGACTATGACTTTTCACCGTACTATGGGTATACCCTGTAAACGGCTAATATCCCAGAAGTGACAATCCTATAGCCGTATTTGGGACACTTCTATATATGGAAAACCGTTTTCCTTTTTTTGACACCAAGAAGTTTACAGATTTTATTCACCCAACATACTTTGTATACAAGGACTATGACTTTTCACCGTACTATGGGTATACCCTGTAAACGGCTAATATGCCAGAAGTGACAACCCTATAGCCGTATTTGGGGTACTTCTATATATGAAAAACCTTTTTCCTTTTTTTGACACCAAGAAGTTTACAGATTTTATTCACCCAACATACTTTGTATACAAGGACTATGACTTTTCACCGTACTATGGGTATACCCTGTAAACGGCTAATATCCCAGAAGTGACAATCCTATAGCCGTATTTGGGACACTTCTATATATGGAAAACCGTTTTCCTTTTTTTGACACCAAGAAGTTTACAGATTTTACTCACCCAACATACTTTGTAAACAAGGACTATGACTTTTCACAGTACTATGGGTATACCCTGTAAACGGCTAATATGCCAGAAGTGACAATCCTATAGCCGTATTTGGGGCACTTCTATATATGAAAAACCGTTTTCCTTTTTTTGACACCAAGAAGTATACAGATTTTATTCACCCAACATACTTTGTAAACAAGGACTATGACTTTTCACCGTACTATGGGTATACCCTGTAAACGGCTAATATGCCAGAAGTGACAATCCTATAGCCGTATTTGGGGTACTTCTGTATATGGAAAACCGTTTTCCTTTTTTTGACACCACAAAGTTTACAGATTTTATTCAGCCAACATACTTTGTTAACAAGGATTTAACATTTTTTTCACCGTACTATGGGTATACCCTGTAAACGGCTAATATGCCAGAAGTGACAACCCTATAGCCGTATTTGGGCCACTTCTATATATGGAAAACCGTTTTCCTTTTTTTGACACCAAGAAGTTTACAGATTTTATTCACCCAACATACTTTGTGAACAAGGACTATGACTTTTCATCGTACTATGCGTATACCCTGTAAACGGCTAATATGCCAGAAGTGACAACCCTATAGCCGTATTTGGGGTACTTCTATATATGGAAAACCGTTTTTCTTTTTTTGACACCACAAAGTTTACAGATTTTATTCAGCCAACATACTTTGTTAACAAGGATTTAACATTTTTTTCATCGTACTATGGGTATACCCTGTAAACGGCTAATATGCCAGAAGTGACAACCCTATAGCCGTATTTGGGGTACTTCTATATATGGAAAACCGTTTTCCTTTTTTTGACACCACAAAGTTTACAGATTTTATTCAGCCAACATACTTTGTTAACAAGGATTTAACATTTTTTTCATCGTACTATGGGTATACCCTGTAAACGGCTAATTAGCCAGAAGTGACAACCCTATAGCCGTATTTGGGCCACTTCTATATATGGAAAACCGTTTTCCTTTTTTTGACACCACATATTTTACAGATTTTATTCACCCAACATACTTTGTAAACAAGGACTATGACTTTTCACCGTACTATGGGTATACCCTGTAAACGGCTAATATGCCAGAAGTGACAACCCTATAGCCGTATTTGGGGCACTTCTATATATGGAAAACCGTTTTCCTTTTTTTGACACCACAAAGTTTACAGATTTTATTCACCCAACATACTTTGTAAACAAGGACTATGACTTTTCACCGTACTATGGGTATACCCTGTAAACGGCTAATATGCCAGAAATGACAACCCTATAGCCGTATTTGGGGCACTTCTATATATGGAAAACCGTTTTCCTTTTTTTGACACCACAAAGTTTACAGATTTTATTCACCCAACATACTTTGTAAACAAGGACTATGACTTTTCACCGTACTATGGGTATACCCTGTAAACGGCTAATATGCCAGAAGTGACAATCCTATAGCCGTATTTGGGGCACTTCTATATATGAAAAACCTTTTTCCTTTTTTTGACACCAAGAAGTTTACAGATTTTATTCACCCAACATACTTTGTAAACAAGGACTATGACTTTTCACCGTACTATGGGTATACCCTGTAAACGGCTAATATCCCAGACGTGACAATCCTATAGCCGTATTTGGGACACTTCTATATATGGAAAACCGTTTTCCTTTTTTTGACACCAAGAAGTTTACAGATTTTATTCACCCAACATACTTTGTATACAAGGACTATGACTTTTCACCGTACTATGGGTATACCCTGTAAACGGCTAATATGCCAGAAGTGACAACCCTATAGCCGTATTTGGGGTACTTCTATATATGGAAAACCGTTTTCCTTTTTTTGACACCAAGAAGTTTACAGATTTTATTCAGCCAACATACTTTGTAAACAAGGACTATGACTTTTCACCGTACTATGGGTATACCCTGTAAACGGCTAATATCCCAGAAGTGACAATCCTATAGCCGTATTTGGGACACTTCTATATATGGAAAACCGTTTTCCTTTTTTTGACACCAAGAAGTTTACAGATTTTATTCACCCAACATACTTTGTAAACAAGGACTATGACTTTTCACCGTACTATGGGTATACCCTGTAAACGGCTAATATGCCAGAAGTGACAACCCTATAGCCGTATTTGGGGTACTTCTATATATGGAAAACCGTTTTCCTTTTTTTGACACCACAAAGTTTACAGATTTTATTCAGCCAACATACTTTGTTAACAAGGATTTAACATTTTTTTCATCGTCTATGGGTATACCCTGTAAACAGCTAATATGCCAGAAGTGACAACTCTATAGCCGTATTTGGGGTACTTCTATATATGGAAAACCGTTTTCCTTTTTTTGACACCAAGAAGTTTACAGATTTTATTCAGCCAACATAATTTGTAAACAAGGACTATGACTTTTAACCGTACTATGGGTATACCCTGTAAACGGCTAATATCCCAGAAGTGACAATCCTATAGCCGTATTTGGGACACTTCTATATATGGAAAACCGTTTTCCTTTTTTTGACACCAAGAAGTTTACAGATTTTATTCACCCAACATTCTTTGTATACAAGGACTATGACTTTTCACCGTACTATGGGTATACCCTGTAAACGGCTAATATGCCAGAAGTGACAACCCTATAGCCGTATTTGGGCCACTTCTATATATGGAAAACCGTTTTCCTTTTTTTGACACCAAGAAGTTTACAGATTTTATTCAGCCAACATACTTTGTAAACAAGGACTATGACTTTTCACCGTACTATGGGTATACCCTGTAAACGGCTAATATCCCAGAAGTGACAATCCTATAGCCGTATTTGGGACACTTCTATATATGGAAAACCGTTTTCCTTTTTTTGACACCAAGAAGTTTACAGATTTTATTCACCCAACATACTTTGTATACAAGGACTATGACTTTTTACCGTACTATGGGTATACCCTGTAAACGGCTAATATGCCAGAAGTGACAACCCTATAGCCGTATTTGGGGCACTTCTATATATGGAAAACCGTTTTCCTTTTTTTAACACCACAAAGTTTACAGATTTTATTCAGCCAACATACTTTGTTAACAAGGATTTAACATTTTTTTCACCGTACTATGGGTATACCCTGTAAACGGCTAATATGCCAGAAGTGACAACCCTATAGCCACTTCTATATATGGAAAACCGTTTTCCTTTTTTTGACACCAAGAAGTTTACAGATTTTATTCACCCAACATACTTTGTAAACAAGGACTATGACTTTTCACCGTACTATGGGTATACCCTGTAAACGGCTAATATGCCAGAAGTGACAACCCTATAGCCGTATTTGGGGTACTTCTATATATGGAAAACCGTTTTCCTTTTTTTGACACCACAAAGTTTACAGATTTTATTCAGCCAACATACTTTGTTAACAAGGATTTAACATTTTTTTCATCGTACTATGGGTATACCCTGTAAACGGCTAATATGCCAGAAGTGACAACCCTATAGCCGTATTTGGGGTACTTTTATATATGGAAAACCGTTTTCCTTTTTTTGACACCACAAAGTTTACAGATTTTATTCAGCCAACATACTTTGTTAACAAGGATTGAACATTTTTTTCATCGTACTATGGGTATACCCTGTAAACGGCTAATATGCCAGAAGTGACAATCCTATAGCCGTATTTGGGACACTTCTATATATGGAAAACCGTTTTCCTTTTTTTGACACCACATATTTTACAGATTTTATTCACCCAACATACTTTGTAAACAAGGACTATGACTTTTCACCGTACTATGGGTATACCCTGTAAACGGCTAATATGCCAGAAGTTACAACCCTATAGCCGTATTTGGGACACTTCTATATATGGAAAACCGTTTTCCTTTTTATGACACCACATATTTTACAGATTTTATTCACCCAACATACTTTGTAAACAAGGACTATGACTTTTCACAGTACTATGGGTATACCCTGTAAACGGCTAATATGCCAGAAGTGACAACCCTATAGCCGTATTTGGGGTACTTCTATATATGGAAAACCGTTTACCTTTTTTTGACACCACAAAGTTTACAGATTTTATTCAGCCAACATACTTTGTTAACAAGGATTTAACATTTTTTTCATCGTACTATGGGTATACCCTCTAAACGGCTAATATGCCAGAAGTGACAATCCTATAGCCGTATTTGGGGTACTTCTATATATGGAAAACCGTTTTCCTTTTTTTGACACCACAAAGTTTACAGATTTTATTCAGCCAACATACTTTGTTAACAAGGATTTAACATTTTTTTCATCGTACTATGGGTATACCCTGTAAACGGCTAATATGCCAGAAGTGACAACCCTATAGCCGTATTTGGGCCACTTCTATATATGGAAAACCGTTTTCCTTTTTTTGACACCAAGAAGTTTACAGATTTTATTCAGCCAACATACTTTGTAAACAAGGACTATGACTTTTCACCGTACTATGGGTATACCCTGTAAACGGCTAATATCCCAGAAGTGACAATCCTATAGCCGTATTTGGGACACTTCTATATATGGAAAACCGTTTTCCTTTTTTTGACACCAAGAAGTTTACAGATTTTATTCACCCAACATACTTTGTATACAAGGACTATGACTTTTTACCGTACTATGGGTATACCCTGTAAACGGCTAATATGCCAGAAGTGACAACCCTATAGCCGTATTTGGAGCACTTCTATATATGGAAAACCGTTTTCCTTTTTTTAACACCACAAAGTTTACAGATTTTATTCAGCCAACATACTTTGTTAACAAGGATTTAACATTTTTTTCACCGTACTATGGGTATACCCTGTAAACGGCTAATATGCCAGAAGTGACAACCCTATAGCCGTATTTGGGCCACTTCTATATATGGAAAACCGTTTTCCTTTTTTTGACACCAAGAAGTTTACAGATTTTATTCACCCAACATACTTTGTAAACAAGGACTATGACTTTTCACCGTACTATGGGTATACCCTGTAAACGGCTAATATGCCAGAAGTGACAACCCTATAGCCGTATTTGGGGTACTTCTATATATGGAAAACCGTTTTCCTTTTTTTGACACCACAAAGTTTACAGATTTTATTCAGCCAACATACTTTGTTAACAAGGATTTAACATTTTTTTCATCGTACTATGGGTATACCCTGTAAACGGCTAATATGCCAGAAGTGACAACTCTATAGCCGTATTTGGGGTACTTCTATATATGGAAAACCGTTTTCCTTTTTTTGACACCAAGAAGTTTACAGATTTTATTCAGCCAACATAATTTGTAAACAAGGACTATGACTTTTCACCGTACTATGGGTATACCCTGTAAACGGCTAATATGCCAGAAGTTACAACCCTATAGCCGTATTTGGGGCACTTCTATATATGGAAAACCGTTTTCCTTTTTTTGACACCACAAAGTTTACAGATTTTATTCACCCAACATACTTTGTAAACAAGGACTATGACTTTTCACCGTACTATGGGTATACCCTGTAAACGGCTAATATGCCAGAAGTGACAATCCTATAGCCGTATTTGGGGCACTTCTATATATGAAAAACCGTTTTCCTTTTTTTGACACCAAGAAGTTTACAGATTTTATTCACCCAACATACTTTGTAAACAAAGACTATGACTTTTCACCGTACTATGGGTATACCCTGTAAACGGCTAATATGCCAGAAGTGACAGCCCTATAGCCGTATTTGGGGTACTTCTATATATGGAAAACCGTTTTCCTTTTTTTGACACCACAAAGTTTACAGATTTTATTCAGCCAACATACTTCGTTAACAAGGATTTAACATTTTTTTCATCGTACTATGGGTATACCCTGTAAACGGCTAATATGCCAGAAATAACAATCCTATAGCCGTATTTGGGCCACTTCTATATATGGAAAACCGTTCTCCTTTTTTTGACACCAAGAAGTTTACAGATTTTATTCAGCCAACATACTTTGTAAACAAGGACTATGACTTTTCAGCGTACTATGGGTATACCCTGTAAACGGCTACTATGCCAGAAGTGACAACCCTATAGCCGTATTTGGGGCACTTCTATATATGGAAAACCGTTTTCCTTTTTTTGACACCACAAAGTTTACAGATTTTATTCAGCCAACATACTTTGTTAACAAGGATTTAACATTTTTTTCACCGTACTATGGGTATACCCTGTAAACGGCTAATATGCCAGAAGTGACAACCCTATAGCCGTATTTGGGCCACTTCTATATATGGAAAACCGTTTTCCTTTTTTTGACACCAAGAAGTTTACAGATTTTATTCACCCAACATACTTTGTAAACAAGGACTATGACTTTTCACCGTACTATGGGTATACCCTGTAAACGGCTAATATGCCAGAAGTGACAACCCTATAGCCGTATTTGGGGTACTTCTATATATGGAAAACCGTTTTCCTTTTTTTGACACCACAAAGTTTACAGATTTTATTCACCCAACATACTTTGTAAACAAGGACTATGACTTTTCACCGTACTATGGGTATACCCTGTAAACGGCTAATATGCCTGAAGTGACAATCCTATAGCCGTATTTGGGGCACTTCTATATATGAAAAACCGTTTTCCTTTTTTTGACACCAAGAAGTTTACAGATTTTATTCACCCAACATACTTTGTAAACAAGGACTATGACTTTTCACCGTACTATGGGTATACCCTGTAAACGGCTAATATGCCAGAAGTGACAACCCTATAGCCGTGTTTGGGGTACTTCTATATATGGAAAACCGTTTTCCTTTTTTTGACACCACAAAGTTTAAAGATTTTATTCAGCCAACATACTTTGTTAACAAGGATTTAACATTTTTTTCATCGTACTATGGGTATACCCTGTAAACGGCTAATATGCCAGAAGTGACAACCCTATAGCCGTATTTGGGCCACTTCTATATATGGAAAACCGTTTTCCTTTTTTTGACACCAAGAAGTTTACAGATTTTATTCAGCCAACATACTTTGTAAACAAGGACTATGACTTTTCACCGTACTATGGGTATACCCTGTAAACGGCTAATATCCCAGAAGTGACAATCCTATAGCCGTATTTGGGACACTTCTATATATGGAAAACCGTTTTCCTTTTTTTGACACCAAGAAGTTTACAGATTTTACTCACCCAACATACTTTGTAAACAAGGACTATGACTTTTCACAGTACTATGGGTATACCCTGTAAACGGCTAATATGCCAGAAGTGACAATCCTATAGCCGTATTTGGGGCACTTCTATATATGAAAAACCGTTTTCCTTTTTTTGACACCAAGAAGTTTACAGATTTTATTCACCCAACATACTTTGTAAACAAGGACTATGACTTTTCACCGTACTATGGGTATACCCTGTAAACGGCTAATATGCCAGAAGTGACAATCCTATAGCCGTATTTGGGGTACTTCTGTATATGGAAAACCGTTTTCCTTTTTTTGACACCACAAAGTTTACAGATTTTATTCAGCCAACATACTTTGTTAACAAGGATTTAATATTTTTTTCACCGTACTATGGGTATACCCTGTAAACGGCTAATATGCCAGAAGTGACAACCCTATAGCCGTATTTGGGCCACTTCTATATATGGAAAACCGTTTTCCTTTTTTTGACACCAAGAAGTTTACAGATTTTATTCACCCAACATACTTTGTGAACAAGGACTATGACTTTTCATCGTACTATGCGTATACCCTGTAAACGGCTAATATGCCAGAAGTGACAACCCTATAGCCGTATTTGGGGTACTTCTATATATGGAAAACCGTTTTTCTTTTTTTGACACCACAAAGTTTACAGATTTTATTCAGCCAACATACTTTGTTAACAAGGATTTAACATTTTTTTCATCGTACTATGGGTATACCCTGTAAACGGCTAATATGCCAGAAGTGACAACCCTATAGCCGTATTTGGGGTACTTCTATATATGGAAAACCGTTTTCCTTTTTTTGACACCACAAAGTTTACAGATTTTATTCAGCCAACATACTTTGTTAACAAGGATTTAACATTTTTTTCATCGTACTATGGGTATACCCTGTAAACGGCTAATTAGCCAGAAGTGACAACCCTATAGCCGTATTTGGGCCACTTCTATATATGGAAAACCGTTTTCCTTTTTTTGACACCACATATTTTACAGATTTTATTCACCCAACATACTTTGTAAACAAGGACTATGACTTTTCACCGTACTATGGGTATACCCTGTAAACGGCTAATATGCCAGAAGTGACAACCCTATAGCCGTATTTGGGGCACTTCTATATATGGAAAACCGTTTTCCTTTTTTTGACACCACAAAGTTTACAGATTTTATTCACCCAACATACTTTGTAAACAAGGACTATGACTTTTCACCGTACTATGGGTATACCCTGTAAACGGCTAATATGCCAGAAATGACAACCCTATAGCCGTATTTGGGGCACTTCTATATATGGAAAACCGTTTTCCTTTTTTTGACACCACAAAGTTTACAGATTTTATTCACCCAACATACTTTGTAAACAAGGACTATGACTTTTCACCGTACTATGGGTATACCCTGTAAACGGCTAATATGCCAGAAGTGACAATCCTATAGCCGTATTTGGGGCACTTCTATATATGAAAAACCTTTTTCCTTTTTTTGACACCAAGAAGTTTACAGATTTTATTCACCCAACATACTTTGTAAACAAGGACTATGACTTTTCACCGTACTATGGGTATACCCTGTAAACGGCTAATATGCCAGAAGTGACAACCCTATAGCCGTATTTGGGGTACTTCTATATATGGAAAACCGTTTTCCATTTTTTGACACCACAAAGTTTACAGATTTTATTCAGCCAACATACTTTGTTAACAAGGATTTAACATTTTTTTCACCGTACTATGGGTATACCCTGTAAACGGCTAATATGCCAGAAGTGACAACCCTATAGCCGTATTTGGGCCACTTCTATATATGGAAAACCGTTTTCCTTTTTTTGACGCCAAGAAGTTTACAGATTTTATTCACCCAACATACTTTGTAAACAAGGACTATGACTTTTCACCGTACTATGGGTATACCCTGTAAACGGCTAATATGCCAGAAGTGACAACCCTATAGCCGTATTTGGGGTACTTCTATATATGGAAAACCGTTTTCCTTTTTTTGACACCACAAAGTTTACAGATTTTATTCAGCCAACATACTTTGTTAACAAGGATTTAACATTTTTTTCATCGTACTATGGGTATACCCTGTAAACGGCTAATATGCCAGAAGTGACAACCCTATAGCCGTATTTGGGGTACTTCTATATATGGAAAACCGTTTTCCTTTTTTTGACACCACAAAGTTTACAGATTTTATTCAGCCAACATACTTTGTTAACAAGGATTTAACATTTTTTTCATCGTACTATGGGTATACCCTGTAAACGGTTAATATGCCAGAAGTGACAACCCTATAGCCGTATTTGGGCCACTTCTATATATGGAAAACCGTTTTCCTTTTTTTGACACCAAGAAGTTTACAGATTTTATTCAGCCAACATACTTTGTAAACAAGGACTATGACTTTTCACCGTACTATGGGTATACCCTGTAAACGGCTAATATCCCAGAAGTGACAATCCTATAGCCGTATTTGGGACACTTCTATATATGGAAAACCGTTTTCCTTTTTTTGACACCAAGAAGTTTACAGATTTTATTCACCCAACATACTTTGTATACAAGGACTATGATTTTTTACCGTACTATGGGTATACCCTGTAAACGGCTAATATGCCAGAAGTGACAACCCTATAGCCGTATTTGGGGCACTTCTATATATGGAAAACCGTTTTCCTTTTTTTAACACCACAAAGTTTACAGATTTTATTCAGCCAACATACTTTGTTAACAAGGATTTAACATTTTTTTCACCGTACTATGGGTACACCCTGTAAACGGCTAATATGCCAGAAGTGACAACCCTATAGCCGTATTTGGGCCACTTCTATATATGGAAAACCGTTTTCCTTTTTTTGACACCAAGAAGTTTACAGATTTTATTCACCCAACATGCTTTGTAAACAAGGACTATGACTTTTCACCGTACTATGGGTATACCCTGTAAACGGCTAATATGCCAGAAGTGACAACCCTATAGCCGTATTTGGGGTACTTCTATATATGGAAAACCGTTTTCCTTTTTTTGACACCACAAAGTTTACAGATTTTATTCAGCCAACATACTTTGTTAACAAGGATTTAACATTTTTTTCATCGTACTATGGGTATACCCTGTAAACGGCTAATATGCCAGAAGTGACAACCCTATAGCCGTATTTGGGGTACTTCTATATATGGAAAACCGTTTTCCTTTTTTTGACACCAAGAAGTTTACAGATTTTATTCAGCCAACATAATTTGTAAACAAGGACTATGACTTTTCACCGTACTATGGGTATACCCTGTAAACGGCTAATATCCCAGAAGTGACAATCCTATAGCCGTATTTGGGACACTTCTATATATGGAAAACCGTTTTCCTTTTTTTGACACCAAGAAGTTTACAGATTTTATTCACCCAACATACTTTGTATACAAGGACTATGACTTTTCACCGTACTATGGGTATACCCTGTAAACGGCTAATATGCCTGAAGTGACAATCCTATAGCCGTATTTGGGGCACTTCTATATATGAAAAACCGTTTTCCTTTTTTTGACACCAAGAAGTTTACAGATTTTATTCACCCAACATACTTTGTAAACAAGGACTATGACTTTTCACCGTACTATGGGTATACCCTGTAAACGGCTAATATGCCAGAAGTGACAACCCTATAGCCGTATTTGGGGTACTTCTATATATGGAAAACCGTTTTCTTTTTTTTGACACCACAAAGTTTACAGATTGTATTCAGCCAACATACTTTGTAAACAAGGACTATGACTTTTCACCGTACTATGGGTATACCCTGTAAACGGCTAATATCCCAGAAGTGACAATCTTATAGCCGTATTTGGGACACTTCTATATATGGAAAACCGTTTTCCTTTTTTTGACACCAAGAAGTTTACAGATTTTATTCACCCAACATACTTTGTATACAAGGACTATGACTTTTCACCGTACTATGGGTATACCCTGTAAACGGCTAATATGCCAGAAGTGACAACCCTATAGCCGTATTTGGGACACTTCTATATATAGAAAACCGTTTTCCTTTTTTTGACACCAAGAAGTTTACAGATTTTATTCACCCAACATACTTTGTATACAAGGACTATGACTTTTTACCGTACTATGGGTATACCCTGTAAACGGCTAATATGCCAGAAGTGACAACCCTATAGCCGTATTTGGGGCACTTCTATATATGGAAAACCGTTTTCCTTTTTTTAACACCACAAAGTTTACAGATTTTATTCAGCCAACATACTTTGTTAACAAGGATTTAACATTTTTTTCATCGTACTATGGGTATACCCTGTAAACGGCTAATATGCCAGAAGTGACAACCCTATAGCCGTATTTGGGGTACTTCTATATATGGAAAACCGTTTTCCTTTTTTTGACACCACAAAGTTTACAGATTTTATTCAGCCAACATACTTTGTTAACAAGGATTTAACATTTTTTTCATCGTACTATGGGTATACCCTGTAAACGGCTAATATGCCAGAAGTGACAATCCTATAGCCGTATTTGGGCCACTTCTATATATGGAAAACCGTTTTCCTTTTTTTGACACCACATATTTTACAGATTTTATTCAGCCAACATACTTTGTTAACAAGGATTTAATATTTTTTTCACCGTACTATGGGTATACCCTGTAAACGGTTAATATGCCAGAAGTGACAGCCCTATAGCCGTATTTGGGCCACTTCTATATATGGAAAACCGTTTTCCTTTTTTTGACACCAAGAAGTTTACAGATTTTACTCACCCAACATACTTTGTAAACAAGGACTATGACTTTTCACCGTACTATGGGTATACCCTGTAAACGGCTAATATGCCAGAAGTGACAATCCTATAGCCGTATTTGGGGTACTTCTATATATGGAAAACCGTTTTCCTTTTTTTGACACCACAAAGTTTACAGATTTTATTCAGCCAACATACTTTGTTAACAAGGATTTAACATTTTTTTCACCGTACTATGGGTATACCCTGTAAACGGCTAATATGCCAGAAGTGACAACCCTATAGCCGTATTTGGGCCACTTCTATATATGGAAAACCGTTTTCCTTTTTTTGACACCAAGAAGTTTACAGATTTTATTCACCCAACATACTTTGTAAACAAGGACTATGACTTTTCATCGTACTATGCGTATACCCTGTAAACGGCTAATATGCCAGAAGTGACAACCCTATAGCCGTATTTGGGGTACTTCTATATATGGAAAACCGTTTTCCTTTTTTTGACACCACAAAGTTTACAGATTTTATTCAGCCAACATACTTTGTTAACAAGGATTTAACATTTTTTTCATCGTACTATGGGTATACCCTGTAAACGGCTAATAAGCCAGAAGTGACAACCCTATAGCCGTATTTGGGGTACTTCTATATATGGAAAACCGTTTTCCTTTTTTTGACACCACAAAGTTTACAGATTTTATTCAGCCAACATACTTTGTTAACAAGGATTTAACATTTTTTTCATCGTACTATGGGTATACCCTGTAAACGGCTAATATGCCAGAAGTGACAACCCTATAGCCGTATTTGGGGTACTTCTATATATGGAAAACCGTTTTCCTTTTTTTGACACCACAAAGTTTACAGATTTTATTCAGCCAACATACTTTGTTAACAAGGATTTAAAATTTTTTTCATCGTACTATGGGTATACCCTGTAAACGGCTAATATGCCAGAAGTGACAACCCTATAGCCGTATTTGGGCCACTTCTATATATGGAAAACCGTTTTCCTTTTTTTGACACCACAAAGTTTACAGATTTTATTCACCCAACATACTTTGTAAACAAGGACTATGACTTTTCACCGTACTATGGGTATACCCTGTAAACGGCTAATATGCCAGAAGTGACAATCCTATAGCCGTATTTGGGGCACTTCTATATATGAAAAACCGTTTTCCTTTTTTTGACACCAAGAAGTTTACAGATTTTATTCACCCAACATACTTTGTAAACAAAGACTATGACTTTTCACCGTACTATGGGTATACCCTGTAAACGGCTAATATGCCAGAAGTGACAGCCCTATACCCGTATTTGGGGTACTTCTATATATGGACAACCGTTTTCCTTTTTTTGACACCACAAAGTTTACAGATTTTATTCAGCCAACATACTTCGTTAACAAGGATTTAACATTTTTTTCATCGTACTATGGGTATACCCTGTAAACGGCTAATATGCCAGAAATGACAATCCTATAGCCGTATTTGGGCCACTTCTATATATGGAAAACCGTTTTCCTTTTTTTGACACCAAGAAGTTTACAGATTTTATTCAGCCAACATAATTTGTAAACAAGGACTATGACTTTTCACCGTACTATGGGTATACCCTGTAAACGGCTAATATCCCAGAATTGACAATCCTATAGCCGTATTTGGGACACTTCTATATATGGAAAAACGTTTTCTTTTTTTTGACACCAAGAAGTTTACAGATGTTATTCACCCAACATACTTTGTATACAAGGACTATGACTTTTCAGCGTACTATGGGTATACCCTGTAAACGGCTAATATGCCAGAAGTGACAACCCTATAGCCGTATTTGAGGCACTTCTATATATGGAAAACCGTTTTCCTTTTTTTGACACCAAGAAGTTTACAGATTTTATTCAGCCAACATACTTTGTTAACAAGGATTTAATATTTTTTTCACCGTACTATGGGTATACCCTGTAAACGGTTAATATGCCAGAAGTGACAACCCTATAGCCGTATTTGGGCCACTTCTATATATGGAAAACCGTTTTCCTTTTTTTGACACCAAGAAGTTTACAGATTTTATTCACCCAACATACTTTGTAAACAAGGACTATGACTTTTCACCGTACTATGGGTATACCCTGTAAACGGCTAATATGCCAGAAGTGACAACCCTATAGCCGTATTTGGGGTACTTCTATATATGGAAAACCGTTTTCCTTTTTTTGTCACCACAAAGTTTACAGATTTTATTCAGCCAACATACTTTGTTAACAAGGATTTAACATTTTTTTCATCGTACTATGGGTATACCCTGTAAACGGCTAATAAGCCAGAAGTGCCAACCCTATAGCCGTATTTGGGGTACTTCTATATATGGAAAACCGTTTTCCTTTTTTTGACACCACAAAGTTTACAGATTTTATTCAGCCAACATACTTTGTTAACAAGGATTTAACTTTTTTTTCATCGTACTATGGGTATACCCTATAACAGCTAATATGCCAGAAGTGACAACCCTATAGCCGTATTTGGGCCACTTCTATATATGGAAAACCGTTTTCCTTTTTTTGACACCACATATTTTACAGATTTTATTCACCCAAGATACTTTGTAAACAAGGACTATGACTTTTCACCGTACTATGGGTATACCCTGTAAACGGCTAATAAACCAGAAGTGACAACCCTATAGCCGTATTTGGGGCACTTCTATATATGGAAAACCGTTTTCCTTTTTTTGCCACCACAAAGTTTACAGATTTTATTCACCCAACATACTTTGTAAACAAGGACTATGACTTTTCACCGTACTATGGGTATACCCTGTAAACGGCTAATATCCCAGAAGTGACAATCCTATAGCCGTATTTGGGACACTTCTATATATGGAAAACCGTTTTCCTTTTTTTGACACCAAGAAGTTTACAGATTTTACTCACCCAACATACTTTGTAAACAAGGACTATGACTTTTCACCGTACTATGGGTATACCCTGTAAACGGCTAATATGCCAGAAGTGACAATCCTATAGCCGTATTTGGGGTACTTCTATATATGGAAAACCGTTTTCCTTTTTTTGACACCACAAAGTTTACAGATTTTATTCAGCCAACATACTTTGTTAACAAGGATTTAACATTTTTTTCACCGTACTATGGGTATACCCTGTAAACGGCTAATATGCCAGAAGTGACAACCCTATAGCCGTATTTGGGCCACTTCTATATATGGAAAACCGTTTTCCTTTTTTTGACACCAAGAAGTTTACAGATTTTATTCACCCAACATACTTTGTAAACAAGGACTATGACTTTTCATCGTACTATGCGTATACCCTGTAAACGGCTAATATGCCAGAAGTGACAACCCTATAGCCGTATTTGGGGTACTTCTATATATGGAAAACCGTTTTCCTTTTTTTGACACCACAAAGTTGACAGATTTTATTCAGCCAACATACTTTGTTAACAAGGATTTAACATTTTTTTCATCGTACTATGGGTATACCCTGTAAACGGCTAATATGCCAGAAGTGACAACCCTATAGCCGTATTTGGGGTACTTCTATATATGGAAAACCGTTTTCCTTTTTTTGACACCACAAAGTTTACAGATTTTATTCAGCCAACATACTTTGTTAACAAGGATTTAACATTTTTTTCATCGTACTATGGGTATACCCTGTAAACGGCTAATATGCCAGAAGTGACAATCCTATAGCCGTATTTGGGCCACTTCTATATATGGAAAACCGTTTTCCTTTTTTTGACACCACATATTTTACAGATTTTATTCACCCAACATACTTTGTAAACAAGGACTATGACTTTTCACCGTACTATGGGTATACCCTGTAAACGGCTAATATGCCAGAAGTGACAACCCTATAGCCGTATTTGGGGCACTTCTATATATGGAAAACCGTTTTCCTTTTTTTGACACCACAAAGTTTACAGATTTTATTCACCCAACATACTTTGTAAACAAGGACTATGACTTTTCACCGTACTATGGGTATACCCTGTAAACGGCTAATATGCCAGAAGTGACAACCCTATAGCCGTATTTGGGGTACTTCTATATATGGAAAACCGTTTTCCTTTTTTTGACACCACAAAGTTTACAGATTTTATTCAGCCAACATACTTTGTTAACAAGGATTTAACATTTTTTTCATCGTACTATGGGTATACCCTGTAAACGGCTAATATGCCAGAAGTGACAACCCTATAGCCGTATTTGGGCCACTTCTATATATGGAAAACCGTTTTCCTTTTTTTGACACCACAAAGTTTACAGATTTTATTCACCCAACATACTTTGTAAACAAGGACTATGACTTTTCACCGTACTATGGGTATACCCTGTAAACGGCTAATATGCCAGAAGTGACAATCCTATAGCCGTATTTCGGGCACTTCTATATATGAAAAACCGTTTTCCTTTTTTTGACACCAAGAAGTTTACAGATTTTATTCACCCAACATACTTTGTAAACAAAGACTATGACTTTTCACCGTACTATGGGTATACCCTGTAAACGGCTAATATGCCAGAAGTGACAGCCCTATAGCCGTATTTGGGGTACTTCTATATATGGAAAACCGTTTTCCTTTTTTTGACACCACAAAGTTTACAGATTTTATTCAGCCAACATACTTCGTTAACAAGGATTTAACATTTTTTTCATCGTACTATGGGTATACCCTGTAAACGGCTAATATGCCAGAAATGACAATCCTATAGCCGTATTTGGGCCACTTCTATATATGGAAAACCGTTTTCCTTTTTTTGACACCAAGAAGTTTACAGATTTTATTCAGCCAACATAATTTGTAAACAAGGACTATGACTTTTCACCGTACTATGGGTATACCCTGTAAACGGCTAATATCCCAGAAGTGACAATCCTATAGCCGTATTTGGGACACTTCTATATATGGAAAAACGTTTTCTTTTTTTTGACACCAAGAAGTTTACAGATTTTATTCACCCAACATACTTTGTATACAAGGACTATGACTTTTCAGCGTACTATGGGTATACCCTGTAAACGGCTAATATGCCAGAAGTGACAACACTATAGCCGTATTTGAGGCACTTCTATATATGGAAAACCGTTTTCCTTTTTTTGACACCACAAAGTTTACAGATTTTATTCAGCCAACATACTTTGTTAACAAGGATTTAATATTTTTTTCACCGTACTATGGGTATACCCTGTAAACGGTTAATATGCCAGAAGTGACAGCCCTATAGCCGTATTTGGGCCACTTCTATATATGGAAAACCGTTTTCCTTTTTTTGACACCAAGAAGTTTACAGATTTTATTCACCCAACATACTTTGTAAACAAGGACTATGACTTTTCACCGTACTATGGGTATACCCTGTAAACGGCTAATATGCCAGAAGTGACAACCCTATAGCCGTATTTGGGGTACTTCTATATATGGAAAACCGTTTTCCTTTTTTTGTCACCACAAAGTTTACAGATTTTATTCAGCCAACATACTTTGTTAACAAGGATTTAACATTTTTTTCATCGTACTATGGGTATACCCTGTAAACGGCTAATATGCCAGAAGTGACAACCCTATAGCCGTATTTGGGGTACTTCTATATATGGAAAACCGTTTTCCTTTTTTTGACACCACAAAGTTTACAGATTTTATTCAGCCAACATACTTTGTTAACAAGGATTTAACTTTTTTTTCATCGTACTATGGGTATACCCTATAACGGCTAATATGCCAGAAGTGACAACCCTATAGCCGTATTTGGGCCACTTCTATATATGGAAAACCGTTTTCCTTTTTTTGACACCACATATTTTACAGATTTTATTCACCCAACATACTTTGTAAACAAGGACTATGACTTTTCACCGTACTATGGGTATACCCTGTAAACGGCTAATATGCCAGAAGTGGCAACCCTATAGCCGTATTTGGGGCACTTCTATATATGGAAAACCGTTTTCCTTTTTTTGCCACCACAAAGTTTACAGATTTTATTCACCCAACATACTTTGTAAACAAGGACTATGACTTTTCACCGTACTATGGGTATACCCTGTAAACGGCTAATATCCCAGAAGTGACAATCCTATAGCCGTATTTGCGACACTTCTATATATGGAAAACCGTTTTCCTTTTTTTGACACCAAGAAGTTTACAGATTTTACTCACCCAACATACTTTGTAAACAAGGACTATGACTTTTCACCGTACTATGGGTATACCCTGTAAACGGCTAATATGCCAGAAGTGACAATCCTATAGCCGTATTTGGGGCACTTCTATATATGAAAAACCGTTTTTCTTTTTTTGACACCAAGAAGTTTACAGATTTTATTCACCCAACATACTTTGTAAACAAGGACTATGACTTTTCACCGTACTATCGGTATACCCTGTAAACGGCTAATATGCCAGAAGTGACAATCCTATAGCCGTATTTGGGGTACTTCTATATATGGAAAACCGTTTTCCTTTTTTTGACACCACAAAGTTTACAGATTTTATTCAGCCAACATACTTTGTTAACAAGGATTTAACATTTTTTTCACCGTACTATGGGTATACCCTGTAAACGGCTAATATGCCAGAAGTGACAACCCTATAGCCGTATTTGGGCCACTTCTATATATGGAAAACCGTTTTCCTTTTTTTGACACCAAGAAGTTTACAGATTTTATTCACCCAACATACTTTGTAAACAAGGACTATGACTTTTCATCGTACTATGCGTATACCCTGTAAACGGCTAATATGCCAGAAGTGACAACCCTATAGCCGTATTTGGGACACTTCTATATATAAAAAACCGTTTTCCTTTTTTTGACACCAAGAAGTTTACAGATTTTATTCACCCAACATACTTTGTATACAAGGACTATGATTTTTTACCGTACTATGGGTATACCCTGTAAACGGCTAATATGCCAGAAGTGACAACCCTATAGCCGTATTTGGGGCACTTCTATATATGGAAAACCGTTTTCCTTTTTTTAACACCACAAAGTTTACAGATTTTATTCAGCCAACATACTTTGTTAACAAGGATTTAACATTTTTTTCACCGTACTATGGGTACACCCTGTAAACGGCTAATATGCCAGAAGTGACAACCCTATAGCCGTATTTGGGCCACTTCTATATATGGAAAACCGTTTTCCTTTTTTTGACACCAAGAAGTTTACAGATTTTATTCACCCAACATACTTTGTAAACAAGGACTATGACTTTTCACCGTACTATGGGTATACCCTGTAAACGGCTAATATGCCAGAAGTGACAACCCTATAGCCGTATTTGGGGTACTTCTATATATGGAAAACCGTTTTCCTTTTTTTGACACCACAAAGTTTACAGATTTTATTCAGCCAACATACTTTGTTAACAAGGATTTAACATTTTTTTCATCGTACTATGGGTATACCCTGTAAACGGCTAATATGCCAGAAGTGACAACCCTATAGCCGTATTTGGGGTACTTCTATATATGGAAAACCGTTTTCCTTTTTTTGACACCAAGAAGTTTACAGATTTTATTCAGCCAACATAATTTGTAAACAAGGACTATGACTTTTCACCGTACTATGGGTATACCCTGTAAACGGCTAATATCCCAGAAGTGACAATCCTATAGCCGTATTTGGGACACTTCTATATATGGAAAACCGTTTTCCTTTTTTTGACACCAAGAAGTTTACAGATTTTATTCACCCAACATACTTTGTATACAAGGACTATGACTTTTCACCGTACTATGGGTATACCCTGTAAACGGCTAATATGCCTGAAGTGACAATCCTATAGCCGTATTTGGGGCACTTCTATATATGAAAAACCGTTTTCCTTTTTTTGACACCAAGAAGTTTACAGATTTTATTCACCCAACATACTTTGTAAACAAGGACTATGACTTTTCACCGTACTATGGGTATACCCTGTAAACGGCTAATATGCCAGAAGTGACAACCCTATAGCCGTATTTGGGGTACTTCTATATATGGAAAACCGTTTTCCTTTTTTTGACACCACAAAGTTTACAGATTTTATTCAGCCAACATACTTTGTAAACAAGGACTATGACTTTTCACCGTACTATGGGTATACCCTGTAAACGGCTAATATCCCAGAAGTGACAATCTTATAGCCGTATTTGGGACACTTCTATATATGGAAAACCGTTTTCCTTTTTTTGACACCAAGAAGTTTACAGATTTTATTCACCCAACATACTTTGTA
Source organism: Dexiosoma caninum (assembly GCA_963924685.1). Taxonomy (NCBI): domain Eukaryota; kingdom Metazoa; phylum Arthropoda; class Insecta; order Diptera; family Tachinidae; genus Dexiosoma; species Dexiosoma caninum. Next base: position 52,071,209 of record OZ004729.1, read on the forward strand.
TACAAGGACTATGACTTTTCACGGTACTATGGGTATACCCTGTAAACGGCTAATATGCCAGAGGTGACAACCCTATAGCCGTATTTGGGCCACTTCTATATATGGAAACCCGTTTTCCTTTTTTTGACACCAAGAAGTTTACAGATTTTATTCAGCCAACATACTTTGTAAACAAGGACTATGACTTTTCACCGTACTATGGGTATACCCTGTAAACGGCTAATATCCCAGAAGTGACAATCCTATAGCCGTATTTGGGACACTTCTATATATAGAAAACCGTTTTCCTTTTTTTGACACCAAGAAGTTTACAGATTTTATTCACCCAACATACTTTGTATACAAGGACTATGACTTTTTACCGTACTATGGGTATACCCTGTAAACGGCTAATATGCCAGAAGTGACAACCCTATAGCCGTATTTGGGGCACTTCTATATATGGAAAACCGTTTTCCTTTTTTTAACACCACAAAGTTTACAGATTTTATTCAGCCAACATACTTTGTTAACAAGGATTTAACATTTTTTTCACCGTACTATGGGTATACCCTGTAAACGGCTAATATGCCAGAAGTGACAACCCTATAGCCGTATTTGGGGCACTTCTATATATGGAAAACCGTTTTCCTTTTTTTAACACCACAAAGTTTACAGATTTTATTCACCCAACATACTTTGTAAACAAAGACTATGACTTTTCACCGTACTATGGGTATACCCTGTAAACGGCTAATATGCCAGAAGTGACAGCCCTATAGCCGTATTTGGGGTACTTCTATATATGGACAACCGTTTTCCTTTTTTTGACACCACAAAGTTTACAGATTTTATTCAGCCAACATACTTCGTTAACAAGGATTTAACATTTTTTTCATCGTACTATGGGTATACCCTGTAAACGGCTAATATGCCAGAAATGACAATCCTATAGCCGTATTTGGGCCACTTCTATATATGGAAAACCGTTTTCCTTTTTTTGACACCAAGAAGTTTACAGATTTTATTCAGCCAACATAATTTGTAAACAAGGACTATGACTTTTTACCGTACTATGGGTATACCCTGTAAACGGCTAATATCCCAGAATTGACAATCCTATAGCCGTATTTGGGACACTTCTATATATGGAAAAACGTTTTCTTTTTTTTGACACCAAGAAGTTTACAGATGTTATTCACCCAACATACTTTGTATACAAGGACTATGACTTTTCAGCGTACTATGGGTATACCCTGTAAACGGCTAATATGCCAGAAGTGACAACCCTATAGCCGTATTTGAGGCACTTCTATATATGGAAAACCGTTTTCCTTTTTTTGACACCACAAAGTTTACAGATTTTATTCAGCCAACATACTTTGTTAACAAGGATTTAATATTTTTTTCACCGTACTATGGGTATACCCTGTAAACGGTTAATATGCCAGAAGTGACAACCCTATAGCCGTATTTGGGCCACTTCTATATATGGAAAACCGTTTTCCTTTTTTTGACACCAAGAAGTTTACAGATTTTATTCACCCAACATACTTTGTAAACAAGGACTATGACTTATCACCGTACTATGGGTATACCCTGTAAACGGCTAATATGCCAGAAGTGACAACCCTATAGCCGTATTTGGGGTACTTCTATATATGGAAAACCGTTTTCCTTTTTTTGTCACCACAAAGTTTACAGATTTTATTCACCCAACATACTTTGTTAACAAGGATTTAACATTTTTTTCATCGTACTATGGGTATACCCTGTAAACGGCTAAGAAGCCAGAAGTGCCAACCCTATAGCCGTATTTGGGGTACTTCTATATATGGAAAACCGTTTTCCTTTTTTTGACACCACAAAGTTTACAGATTTTATTCAGCCAACATACTTTGTTAACAAGGATTTAACTTTTTTTTCATCGTACTATGGGTATACCCTATAACAGCTAATATGCCAGAAGTGACAACCCTATAGCCGTATTTGGGCCACTTCTATATATGGAAAACCGTTTTCCTTTTTTTGACACCACATATTTTACAGATTTTATTCACCCAAGATACTTTGTAAACAAGGACTATGACTTTTCACCGTACTATGGGTATACCCTGTAAACGGCTAATATGCCAGAAGTGACAACCCTATAGCCGTATTTGGGGTACTTCTATATATGGAAAACCGTTTTCCTTTTTTTGTCACCACAAAGTTTACAGATTTTATTCAGCCAACATACTTTGTTAACAAGGATTTAACATTTTTTTCATCGTACTATGGGTATACCCTGTAAACGGCTAAGAAGCCAGAAGTGCCAACCCTATAGCCGTATTTGGGGTACTTCTATATATGGAAAACCGTTTTCCTTTTTTTGACACCACAAAGTTTACAGATTTTATTCAGCCAACATACTTTGTTAACAAGGATTTAACTTTTTTTTCATAGTACTATGGGTATACCCTATAACAGCTAATATGCCAGAAGTGACAACCCTATAGCCGTATTTGGGCCACTTCTATATATGGAAAACCGTTTTCCTTTTTTTGACACCACATATTTTACAGATTTTATTCACCCAAGATACTTTGTAAACAAGGACTATGACTTTTCACCGTACTATGGGTATACCCTGTAAACGGCTAATATGCCAGAAGTGATAACCCTATAGCCGTATTTGGGGCACTTCTATATATGGAAAACCGTTTTCCTTTTTTTGCCACCACAAAGTTTACAGATTTTATTCAGCCAACATACTTTGTAAACAAGGACTATGACTTTTCACCGTACTATGGGTATACCCTGTAAACGGCTAATATCCCAGAAGTGACAATCCTATAGCCGTATTTGGGACACTTCTATATATGGAAAACCGTTTTCCTTTTTTTGACACCAAGAAGTTTACAGATTTTACTCACCCAACATACTTTGTAAACAAGGACTATGACTTTTCACCGTACTATGGGTATACCCTGTAAACGGCTAATATGCCAGAAGTGACAATCCTATAGCCGTATTTGGGGTACTTCTATATATGGAAAACCGTTTTCCTTTTTTTGACACCACAAAGTTTACAGATTTTATTCAGCCAACATACTTTGTTAACAAGGATTTAACATTTTTTTCACCGTACTATGGGTATACCCTGTAAACGGCTAATATGCCAGAAGTGACAACCCTATAGCCGTATTTGGGCCACTTCTATATATGGAAAACCGTTTTCCTTTTTTTGACACCAAGAAGTTTACAGATTTTATTCACCCAACATACTTTGTAAACAAGGACTATGACTTTTCATCGTACTATGCGTATACCCTGTAAACGGCTCATATGCCAGAAGTGACAACCCTATAGCCGTATTTGGGGTACTTCTATATATGGAAAACCGTTTTTCTTTTTTTGACACCACAAAGTTTACAGATTTTATTCAGCCAACATACTTTGTTAACAAGGATTTAACATTTTTTTCATCGTACTATGGGTATACCCTGTAAACGGCTAATATGCCAGAAGTGACAACCCTATAGCCGTATTTGGGGTACTTCTATATATGGAAAACCGTTTTCCTTTTTTTGACACCACAAAGTTTACAGATTTTATTCAGCCAACATACTTTGTTAACAAGGATTTAACATTTTTTTCATCGTACTATGGGTATACCCTGTAAACGGCTAATATGCCAGAAGTGACAATCCTATTGCCGTATTTGGGCCACTTCTATATATGGAAAACCGTTTTCCTTTTTTTGACACCACATATTTTACAGATTTTATTCACCCAACATACTTTGTAAACAAGGACTATGACTTTTCACCGTACTATGGGTATACCCTGTAAACGGCTAATATGCCAGAAGTGACAACCCTATAGCCGTATTTGGGGTACTTCTATATATGGAAAACCGTTTTCCTTTTTTTGACACCACAAAGTTTACAGATTTTATTCAGCCAACATACTTTGTTAACAAGGATTTAACATTTTTTTCATCGTACTATGGGTATACCCTGTAAACGGCTAATATGCCAGAAGTGACAACCCTATAGCCGTATTTGGGCCACTTCTATATATGGAAAACCGTTTTCCTTTTTTTGACACCACAAAGTTTACAGATTTTATTCACCCAACATACTTTGTAAACAAGGACTATGACTTTTCACCGTACTATGGGTATACCCTGTAAACGGCTAATATGCCAGAAGTGACAATCCTATAGCCGTATTTCGGGCACTTCTATATATGAAAAACCGTTTTCCTTTTTTTGACACCAAGAAGTTTACAGATTTTATTCACCCAACATACTTTGTAAACAAAGACTATGACTTTTCACCGTACAATGGGTATACCCTGTAAACGGCTAATATGCCAGAAGTGACAGCCTTATAGCCGTATTTGGGGTACTTCTATATATGGAAAACCGTTTTCCTTTTTTTGACACCACAAAGTTTACAGATTTTATTCAGCCAACATACTTCGTTAACAAGGATTTAACATTTTTTTCATCGTACTATGGGTATACCCTGTAAACGGCTAATATGCCAGAAATGACAATCCTATAGCCGTATTTGGGCCACTTCTATATATGGAAAACCGTTTTCCTTTTTTTGACACCAAGAAGTTTACAGATTTTATTCAGCCAACATAATTTGTAAACAAGGACTATGACTTTTCACCGTACTATGGGTATACCCTGTAAACGGCTAATATCCCAGAAGTGACAACCCTATAGCCGTATTTGAGGCACTTCTATATATGGAAAACCGTTTTCCTTTTTTTGACACCACAAAGTTTACAGATTTTATTCAGCCAACATACTTTGTTAACAAGGATTTAATATTTTTTTCACCGTACTATGGGTATACCCTGTAAACGGTTAATATGCCAGAAGTGACAGCCCTATAGCCGTATTTGGGCCACTTCTATATATGGAAAACCGTTTTCCTTTTTTTGACACCAAGAAGTTTACAGATTTTATTCACCCAACATACTTTGTAAACAAGGACTATGACTTTTCACCGTACTATGGGTATACCCTGTAAACGGCTAATATGCCAGAAGTGACAACCCTATAGCCGTATTTGGGGTACTTCTATATATGGAAAACCGTTTTCCTTTTTTTGTCACCACAAAGTTTACAGATTTTATTCAGCCAACATACTTTGTTAACAAGGATTTAACATTTTTTTCATCGTACTATGGGTATACCCTGTAAACGGCTAATATGCCAGAAGTGACAACCCTATAGCCGTATTTGGGGTACTTCTATATATGGAAAACCGTTTTCCTTTTTTTGACACCACAAAGTTTACAGATTTTATTCAGCCAACATACTTTGTTAACAAGGATTTAACTTTTTTTTCATCGTACTATGGGTATACCCTATAACGGCTAATATGCCAGAAGTGACAACCCTATAGCCGTATTTGGGCCACTTCTATATATGGAAAACCGTTTTCCTTTTTTTGACACCACATATTTTACAGATTTTATTCACCCAACATACTTTGTAAACAAGGACTATGACTTTTCACCGTACTATGGGTATACCCTGTAAACGGCTAATATGCCAGAAGTGACAACCCTATAGCCGTATTTGGGGCACTTCTATATATGGAAAACCGTTTTCCTTTTTTTGCCACCACAAAGTTTACAGATTTTATTCACCCAACATACTTTGTAAACAAGGACTATGACTTTTCACCGTACTATGGGTATACCCTGTAAACGGCTAATATCCCAGAAGTGACAATCCTATAGCCGTATTTGGGACACTTCTATATATGGAAAACCGTTTTCCTTTTTTTGACACCAAGAAGTTTACAGATTTTACTCACCCAACATACTTTGTAAACAAGGACTATGACTTTTCACCGTACTATGGGTATACCCTGTAAACGGCTAATATGCCAGAAGTGACAATCCTATAGCCGTATTTGGGGCACTTCTATATATGAAAAACCGTTTTTCTTTTTTTGACACCAAGAAGTTTACAGATTTTATTCACCCAACATACTTTGTAAACAAGGACTATGACTTTTCACCGTACTATGGGTATACCCTGTAAACGGCTAATATGCCAGAAGTGACAATCCTATAGCCGTATTTGGGGTACTTCTATATATGGAAAACCGTTTTCCTTTTTTTGACACCACAAAGTTTACAGATTTTATTCAGCCAACATACTTTGTTAACAAGGATTTAACATTTTTTTCACCGTACTATGGGTATACCCTGTAAACGGCTAATATGCCAGAAGTGACAACCCTATAGCCGTATTTGGGCCACTTCTATATATGGAAAACCGTTTTCCTTTTTTTGACACCAAGAAGTTTACAGATTTTATTCACCCAACATACTTTGTAAACAAGGACTATGACTTTTCATCGTACTATGCGTATACCCTGTAAACGGCTAATATGCCAAAAGTGACAACCCTATAGCCGTATTTGGGGTACTTCTATATATGGAAAACCGTTTTTCTTTTTTTGACACCACAAAGTTTACAGATTTTATTCAGCCAACATACTTTGTTAACAAGGATTTAACATTTTTTTCATCGTACTATGGGTATACCCTGTAAACGGCTAATATGCCAGAAGTGACAACCCTATAGCCGTATTTGGGGTACTTCTATATATGGAAAACCGTTTTTCTTTTTTTGACACCACAAAGTTTACAGATTTTATTCAGCCAACATACTTTGTTAACAAGGATTTAACATTTTTTTCATCGTACTATGGGTATACCCTGTAAACGGCTAATAAGCCAGAAGTGACAACCCTATAGCCGTATTTGGGGCACTTCTATATATGGAAAACCGTTTTCCTTTTTTTGACACCACAAAGTTTACAGATTTTATTCACCCAACATACTTTGTAAACAAGGACTATGACTTTTCACCGTACTATGGGTATACCCTGTAAACGGCTAATATGCCAGAAGTGACAATCCTATAGCCGTATTTGGGGCACTTCTATATATGAAAAACCTTTTTCCTTTTTTTGACACCAAGAAGTTTACAGATTTTATTCACCCAACATACTTTGTAAACAAGGACTATGACTTTTCACCGTACTATGGGTATACCCTGTAAACGGCTAATATGCCAGAAGTGACAACCCTATAGCCGTATTTGGGGTACTTCTATATATGGAAAACCGTTTTCCATTTTTTGACACCACAAAGTTTACAGATTTTATTCAGCCAACATACTTTGTTAACAAGGATTTAACATTTTTTTCATCGTACTATGGGTATACCCTGTAAACGGCTAATATGCCAGAAGTGACAACCCTATAGCCGTATTTGGGCCACTTCTATATATGGAAAACCGTTTTCCTTTTTTTGACACCACAAAGTTTACAGATTTTATTCACCCAACATACTTTGTAAACAAGGACTATGACTTTTCACCGTACTATGGGTATACCCTGTAAACGGCTAATATGCCAGAAGTGACAATCCTATAGCCGTATTTCGGGCACTTCTATATATGAAAAACCGTTTTCCTTTTTTTGACACCAAGAAGTTTACAGATTTTATTCACCCAACATACTTTGTAAACAAAGACTATGACTTTTCACCGTACTATGGGTATACCCTGTAAACGGCTAATATGCCAGAAGTGACAGCCTTATAGCCGTATTTGGGGTACTTCTATATATGGAAAACCGTTTTCCTTTTTTTGACACCACAAAGTTTACAGATTTTATTCAGCCAACATACTTCGTTAACAAGGATTTAACATTTTTTTCATCGTACTATGGGTATACCCTGTAAACGGCTAATATGCCAGAAATGACAATCCTATAGCCGTATTTGGGCCACTTCTATATATGGAAAACCGTTTTCCTTTTTTTGACACCAAGAAGTTTACAGATTTTATTCAGCCAACATAATTTGTAAACAAGGACTATGACTTTTCACCGTACTATGGGTATACCCTGTAAACGGCTAATATCCCAGAAGTGACAATCCTATAGCCGTATTTGGGACACTTCTATATATGGAAAAACGTTTTCTTTTTTTTGACACCAAGAAGTTTACAGATTTTATTCACCCAACATACTTTGTATACAAGGACTATGACTTTTCAGCGTACTATGGGTATACCCTGTAAACGGCTAATATGCCAGAAGTGACAACCCTATAGCCGTATTTGAGGCACTTCTATATATGGAAAACCGTTTTCCTTTTTTTGACACCACAAAGTTTACAGATTTTATTCAGCCAACATACTTTGTTAACAAGGATTTAATATTTTTTTCACCGTACTATGGGTATACCCTGTAAACGGTTAATATGCCAGAAGTGACAGCCCTATAGCCGTATTTGGGCCACTTCTATATATGGAAAACCGTTTTCCTTTTTTTGACACCAAGAAGTTTACAGATTTTATTCACCCAACATACTTTGTAAACAAGGACTATGACTTTTCACCGTACTATGGGTATACCCTGTAAACGGCTAATATGCCAGAAGTGACAACCCTATAGCCGTATTTGGGGTACTTCTATATATGGAAAACCGTTTTCCTTTTTTTGTCACCACAAAGTTTACAGATTTTATTCAGCCAACATACTTTGTTAACAAGGATTTAACATTTTTTTCATCGTACTATGGGTATACCCTGTAAACGGCTAATATGGCAGAAGTGACAACCCTATAGCCGTATTTGGGGTACTTCTATATATGGAAAACCGTTTTCCTTTTTTTGACACCACAAAGTTTACAGATTTTATTCAGCCAACATACTTTGTTAACAAGGATTTAACTTTTTTTTCATCGTACTATGGGTATACCCTATAACGGCTAATATGCCAGAAGTGACAACCCTATAGCCGTATTTGGGCCACTTCTATATATGGAAAACCGTTTTCCTTTTTTTGACACCACATATTTTACAGATTTTATTCACCCAACATACTTTGTAAACAAGGACTATGACTTTTCACCGTACTATGGGTATACCCTGTAAACGGCTAATATGCCAGAAGTGACAACCCTATAGCCGTATTTGGGGCACTTCTATATATGGAAAACCGTTTTCCTTTTTTTGCCACCACAAAGTTTACAGATTTTATTCACCCAACATACTTTGTAAACAAGGACTATGACTTTTCACCGTACTATGGGTATACCCTGTAAACGGCTAATATCCCAGAAGTGACAATCCTATAGCCGTATTTGGGACACTTCTATATATGGAAAACCGTTTTCCTTTTTTTGACACCAAGAAGTTTACAGATTTTACTCACCCAACATACTTTGTAAACAAGGACTATGACTTTTCACCGTACTATGGGTATACCCTGTAAACGGCTAATATGCCAGAAGTGACAATCCTATAGCCGTATTTGGGGCACTTCTATATATGAAAAACCGTTTTTCTTTTTTTGACACCAAGAAGTTTACAGATTTTATTCACCCAACATACTTTGTAAACAAGGACTATGACTTTTCACCGTACTATGGGTATACCCTGTAAACGGCTAATATGCCAGAAGTGACAATCCTATAGCCGTATTTGGGGTACTTCTATATATGGAAAACCGTTTTCCTTTTTTTGACACCACAAAGTTTACAGATTTTATTCAGCCAACATACTTTGTTAACAAGGATTTAACATTTTTTTCACCGTACTATGGGTATACCCTGTAAACGGCTAATATGCCAGAAGTGACAACCCTATAGCCGTATTTGGGCCACTTCTATATATGGAAAACCGTTTTCCTTTTTTTGATACCAAGAAGTTTACAGATTTTATTCACCCAACATACTTTGTAAACAAGGACTATGACTTTTCATCGTACTATGCGTATACCCTGTAAACGGCTAATATGCCAAAAGTGACAACCCTATAGCCGTATTTGGGGTACTTCTATATATGGAAAACCGTTTTTCTTTTTTTGACACCACAAAGTTTACAGATTTTATTCAGCCAACATACTTTGTTAACAAGGATTTAACATTTTTTTCATCGTACTATGGGTATACCCTGTAAACGGCTAATATGCCAGAAGTGACAACCCTATAGCCGTATTTGGGGTACTTCTATATATGGAAAACCGTTTTCCTTTTTTTGACACCACAAAGTTTACAGATTTTATTCAGCCAACATACTTTGTTAACAAGGATTTAACATTTTTTTCATCGTACTATGGGTATACCCTGTAAACGGCTAATATGCCAGAAGTGACAACCCTATAGCCGTATTTGGGGTACTTCTATATATGGAAACCCGTTTTCGTTTTTTTGACACCACATATTTTACAGATTTTATTCACCCAACATACTTTGTAAACAAGGACTATGACTTTTCACCGTACTATGGGTATACCCTGTAAACGGCTAATAAGCCAGAAGTGACAACCCTATAGCCGTATTTGGGGCACTTCTATATATGGAAAACCGTTTTCCTTTTTTTGACACCACAAAGTTTACAGATTTTATTCACCCAACATACTTTGTAAACAAGGACTATGACTTTTCACCGTACTATGGGTATACCCTGTAAACGGCTAATATGCCAGAAGTGACAATCCTATATCCGTATTTGGGGCACTTCTATATATGAAAAACCTTTTTCCTTTTTTTGACACCAAGAAGTTTACAGATTTTATTCACCCAACATACTTTGTAAACAAGGACTATGACTTTTCACCGTACTATGGGTATACCCTGTAAACGGCTAATATGCCAGAAGTGACAACCCTATAGCCGTATTTGGGGTACTTCTATATATGGAAAACCGTTTTCCATTTTTTGACACCACAAAGTTTACAGATTTTATTCAGCCAACATACTTTGTTAACAAGGATTTAACATTTTTTTCACCGTACTATGGGTATACCCTGTAAACGGCTAATATGCCAGAAGTGACAACCCTATAGCCGTATTTGGGCCACTTCTATATATGGAAAACCGTTTTCCTTTTTTTGACGCCAAGAAGTTTACAGATTTTATTCAGCCAACATACTTTGTTAACAAGGATTTAACATTTTTTTCATCGTACTATGGGTATACCCTGTAAACGGCTAATATGCCAGAAGTGACAACCCTATAGCCGTATTTGGGGTACTTCTATATATGGAAAACCGTTTTCCTTTTTTTGACACCACAAAGTTTACAGATTTTATTCAGCCAACATACTTTGTTAACAAGGATTTAACTTTTTTTTCATCGTACTATGGGTATACCCTATAACGGCTAATATGCCAGAAGTGACAACCCTATAGCCGTATTTGGGCTACTTCTATATATGGAAAACCGTTTTCCTTTTTTTGACACCACATATTTTACAGATTTTATTCACCCAACATACTTTGTAAACAAGGACTATGACTTTTCACCGTACTATGGGTATACCCTGTAAACGGCTAATATGCCAGAAGTGACAACCCTATAGCCGTATTTGGGGCACTTCTATATATGGAAAACCGTTTTCCTTTTTTTGCCACCACAAAGTTTACAGATTTTATTCACCCAACATACTTTGTAAACAAGGACTATGACTTTTCACCGTACTATGGGTATACCCTGTAAACGGCTAATATCCCAGAAGTGACAATCCTATAGCCGTATTTGGGACACTTCTATATATGGAAAACCGTTTTCTTTTTTTTGACACCAAGAAGTTTACAGATTTTACTCACCCAACATACTTTGTAAACAAGGACTATGACTTTTCACCGTACTATGGGTATACCCTGTAAACGGCTAATATGCCAGAAGTGACAATCCTATAGCCGTATTTGGGGCACTTCTATATATGAAAAACCGTTTTCCTTTTTTTGACACCAAGAAGTTTACAGATTTTATTCACCCAACATACTTTGTAAACAAGGACTATGACTTTTCACCGTACTATGGGTATACCCTGTAAACGGCTAATATGCCAAAAGTGACAACCCTATAGCCGTATTTGGGGTACTTCTATATATGGAAAACCGTTTTTCTTTTTTTGACACCACAAAGTTTACAGATTTTATTCAGCCAACATACTTTGTTAACAAGGATTTAACATTTTTTTCATCGTACTATGGGTATACCCTGTAAACGGCTAATATGCCAGAAGTGACAACCCTATAGCCGTATTTGGGGTACTTCTATATATGGAAAACCGTTTTCCTTTTTTTGACACCACAAAGTTTACAGATTTTATTCAGCCAACATACTTTGTTAACAAGGATTTAACATTTTTTTCATCGTACTATGGGTATACCCTGTAAACGGCTAATATGCCAGAAGTGACAACCCTATAGCCGTATTTGGGGTACTTCTATATATGGAAACCCGTTTTCGTTTTTTTGACACCACATATTTTACAGATTTTATTCACCCAACATACTTTGTAAACAAGGACTATGACTTTTCACCGTACTATGGGTATACCCTGTAAACGGCTAATAAGCCAGAAGTGACAACCCTATAGCCGTATTTGGGGCACTTCTATATATGGAAAACCGTTTTCCTTTTTTTGACACCACAAAGTTTACAGATTTTATTCACCCAACATACTTTGTAAACAAGGACTATGACTTTTCACCGTACTATGGGTATACCCTGTAAACGGCTAATATGCCAGAAGTGACAATCCTATATCCGTATTTGGGGCACTTCTATATATGAAAAACCTTTTTCCTTTTTTTGACACCAAGAAGTTTACAGATTTTATTCACCCAACATACTTTGTAAACAAGGACTATGACTTTTCACCGTACTATGGGTATACCCTGTAAACGGCTAATATGCCAGAAGTGACAACCCTATAGCCGTATTTGGGGTACTTCTATATATGGAAAACCGTTTTCCATTTTTTGACACCACAAAGTTTACAGATTTTATTCAGCCAACATACTTTGTTAACAAGGATTTAACATTTTTTTCACCGTACTATGGGTATACCCTGTAAACGGCTAATATGCCAGAAGTGACAACCCTATAGCCGTATTTGGGCTACTTCTATATATGGAAAACCGTTTTCCTTTTTTTGACGCCAAGAAGTTTACAGATTTTATTCAGCCAACATACTTTGTTAACAAGGATTTAACATTTTTTTCATCGTACTATGGGTATACCCTGTAAACGGCTAATATGCCAGAAGTGACAACCCTATAGCCGTATTTGGGGTACTTCTATATATGGAAAACCGTTTTCCTTTTTTTGACACCACAAAGTTTACAGATTTTATTCAGCCAACATACTTTGTTAACAAGGATTTAACTTTTTTTTCATCGTACTATGGGTATACCCTATAACGGCTAATATGCCAGAAGTGACAACCCTATAGCCGTATTTGGGCTACTTCTATATATGGAAAACCGTTTTCCTTTTTTTGACACCACATATTTTACAGATTTTATTCACCCAACATACTTTGTAAACAAGGACTATGACTTTTCACCGTACTATGGGTATACCCTGTAAACGGCTAATATGCCAGAAGTGACAACCCTATAGCCGTATTTGGGGCACTTCTATATATGGAAAACCGTTTTCCTTTTTTTGCCACCACAAAGTTTACAGATTTTATTCACCCAACATACTTTGTAAACAAGGACTATGACTTTTCACCGTACTATGGGTATACCCTGTAAACGGCTAATATCCCAGAAGTGACAATCCTATAGCCGTATTTGGGACACTTCTATATATGGAAAACCGTTTTCTTTTTTTTGACACCAAGAAGTTTACAGATTTTACTCACCCAACATACTTTGTAAACAAGGACTATGACTTTTCACCGTACTATGGGTATACCCTGTAAACGGCTAATATGCCAGAAGTGACAATCCTATAGCCGTATTTGGGGCACTTCTATATATGAAAAACCGTTTTCCTTTTTTTGACACCAAGAAGTTTACAGATTTTATTCACCCAACATACTTTGTAAACAAGGACTATGACTTTTCACCGTACTATGGGTATACCCTGTAAACGGCTAATATGCCAGAAGTGACAATCCTATAGCCGTATTTGGGCCACTTCTATATATGGAAAACCGTTTTCCTTTTTTTGTCACCACAAAGTTTACAGATTTTATTCAGCCAACATACTTTGTTAACAAGGATTTAACATTTTTTTCACCGTACTATGGGTATACCCTGTAAACGGCTAATATGCCAGAAGTGACAACCCTATAGCCGTATTTGGGCCACTTCTATATATGGAAAACCGTTTTCCTTTTTTTGACACCAAGAAGTTTACAGATTTTATTCACCCAACATACTTTGTAAACAAGGACTATGACTTTTCATCGTACTATGCGTATACCCTGTAAACGGCTAATATGCCAGAAGTGACAACCCTATAGCCGTATTTGGGGTACTTCTATATATGGAAAACCGTTTTTCTTTTTTTGACACCACAAAGTTTACAGATTTTATTCAGCCAACATACTTTGTTAACAAGGATTTAACATTTTTTTCATCGTACTATGGGTATACCCTGTAAACGGCTAATATGCCAGAAGTGACAACCCTATAGCCGTATTGGGGTACTTCTATATATGGAAAACCGTTTTCCATTTTTTGACACCACAAAGTTTACAGATTTTATTCAGCCAACATACTTTGTTAACAAGGATTTAACATTTTTTTCACCGTACTATGGGTATACCCTGTAAACGGCTAATATGCCAGAAGTGACAACCCTATAGCCGTATTTGGGCCACTTCTATATATGGAAAACCGTTTTCCTTTTTTTGACGCCAAGAAGTTTACAGATTTTATTCACCCAACATACTTTGTAAACAAGGACTATGACTTTTCACCGTACTATGGGTATACCCTGTAAACGGCTAATATGCCAGAAGTGACAACCCTATAGCCGTATTTGGGGTACTTCTATATATGGAAAACCGTTTTCCTTTTTTTGACACCACAAAGTTTACAGATTTTATTCAGCCAACATACTTTGTTAACAAGGATTTAACATTTTTTTCATCGTACTATGGGTATACCCTGTAAACGGCTAATATGCCAGAAGTGACAACCCTATAGCCGTATTTGGGGTACTTCTATATATGGAAAACCGTTTTCCTTTTTTTGACACCACAAAGTTTACAGATTTTATTCAGCCAACATACTCTGTTAACAAGGATTTAACATTTTTTTCACCGTACTATGGGTATACCCTGTAAACGGCTAATATGCCAGAAGTGACAACCCTATAGCCGTATTTGGGCCACTTCTATATATGGAAAACCGTTTTCCTTTTTTTGACACCAAGAAGTTTACAGATTTTATTCACCCAACATACTTTGTAAACAAGGACTATGACTTTTCATCGTACTATGCGTATACCCTGTAAACGGCTAATATGCCAGAAGTGACAACCCTATAGCCGTATTTGGGGTACTTCTATATATGGAAAACCGTTTTTCTTTTTTTGACACCACAAAGTTTACAGATTTTATTCAGCCAACATACTTTGTTAACAAGGATTTAACATTTTTTTCATCGTACTATGGGTATACCCTGTAAACGGCTAATATGCCAGAAGTGACAACCCTATAGCCGTATTGGGGTACTTCTATATATGGAAAACCGTTTTCCATTTTTTGACACCACAAAGTTTACAGATTTTATTCAGCCAACATACTTTGTTAACAAGGATTTAACTTTTTTTTCATCGTACTATGGGTATACCCTATAACGGCTAATATGCCAGAAGTGACAACCCTATAGCCGTATTTGGGCTACTTCTATATATGGAAAACCGTTTTCCTTTTTTTGACACCACATATTTTACAGATTTTATTCACCCAACATACTTTGTAAACAAGGACTATGACTTTTCACCGTACTATGGGTATACCCTGTAAACGGCTAATATGCCAGAAGTGACAACCCTATAGCCGTATTTGGGGTACTTCTATATATGGAAAACCGTTTTCCTTTTTTTGACACCACAAAGTTTACAGATTTTATTCAGCCAACATACTTTGTTAACAAGGATTTAACTTTTTTTTCATCGTACTATGGGTATACCCTATAACGGCTAATATGCCAGAAGTGACAACCCTATAGCCGTATTTGGGGTACTTCTATATATGGAAAACCGTTTTCCTTTTTTTGACACCACAAAGTTTACAGATTTTATTCAGCCAACATACTTTGTTAACAAGGATTTAACATTTTTTTCATCGTACTATGGGTATACCCTGTAAACGGCTAATATGCCAGAAGTGACAACCCTATAGCCGTATTTGGGGTACTTCTATATATGGAAAACCGTTTTCCTTTTTTTGACACCACAAAGTTTACAGATTTTATTCAGCCAACATACTTTGTTAACAAGGATTTAACTTTTTTTTCATCGTACTATGGGTATACCCTGTAAACGGCTAATATGCCAGAAGTGACAACCCTATAGCCGTATTTGGGGTACTTCTATATATGGAAAACCGTTTTCCTTTTTTTGACACCACAAAGTTTACAGATTTTATTCAGCCAACATACTTTGTTAACAAGGATTTAACTTTTTTTTCATCGTACTATGGGTATACCCTATAACGGCTAATATGCCAGAAGTGACAACCCTATAGCCGTATTTGGGCTACTTCTATATATGGAAAACCGTTTTCCTTTTTTTGACACCACATATTTTACAGATTTTATTCACCCAACATACTTTGTAAACAAGGACTATGACTTTTCACCGTACTATGGGTATACCCTGTAAACGGCTAATATGCCAGAAGTGACAACCCTATAGCCGTATTTGGGGCACTTCTATATATGGAAAACCGTTTTCCTTTTTTTGCCACCACAAAGTTTACAGATTTTATTCACCCAACATACTTTGTAAACAAGGACTATGACTTTTCACCGTACTATGGGTATACCCTGTAAACGGCTAATATCCCAGAAGTGACAATCCTATAGCCGTATTTGGGACACTTCTATATATGGAAAACCGTTTTCTTTTTTTTGACACCAAGAAGTTTACAGATTTTACTCACCCAACATACTTTGTAAACAAGGACTATGACTTTTCACCGTACTATGGGTATACCCTGTAAACGGCTAATATGCCAGAAGTGACAATCCTATAGCCGTATTTGGGGCACTTCTATATATGAAAAACCGTTTTCCTTTTTTTGACACCAAGAAGTTTACAGATTTTATTCACCCAACATACTTTGTAAACAAGGACTATGACTTTTCACCGTACTATGGGTATACCCTGTAAACGGCTAATATGCCAGAAGTGACAATCCTATAGCCGTATTTGGGCCACTTCTATATATGGAAAACCGTTTTCCTTTTTTTGTCACCACAAAGTTTACAGATTTTATTCAGCCAACATACTTTGTTAACAAGGATTTAACATTTTTTTCACCGTACTATGGGTATACCCTGTAAACGGCTAATATGCCAGAAGTGACAACCCTATAGCCGTATTTGGGCCACTTCTATATATGGAAAACCGTTTTCCTTTTTTTGACACCAAGAAGTTTACAGATTTTATTCACCCAACATACTTTGTAAACAAGGACTATGACTTTTCACCGTACTATGGGTATACCCTGTAAACGGCTAATAAGCCAGAAGTGACAACCCTATAGCCGTATTTGGGGTACTTCTATATATGGAAAACCGTTTTTCTTTTTTTGACACCACAAAGTTTACAGATTTTATTCAGCCAACATACTTTGTTAACAAGGATTTAACATTTTTTTCATCGTACTATGGGTATACCCTGTAAACGGCTAATATGCCAGAAGTGACAACCCTATAGCCGTATTGGGGTACTTCTATATATGGAAAACCGTTTTCCATTTTTTGACACCACAAAGTTTACAGATTTTATTCAGCCAACATACTTTGTTAACAAGGATTTAACATTTTTTTCACCGTACTATGGGTATACCCTGTAAACGGCTAATATGCCAGAAGTGACAACCCTATAGCCGTATTTGGGCCACTTCTATATATGGAAAACCGTTTTCCTTTTTTTGACGCCAAGAAGTTTACAGATTTTATTCACCCAACATACTTTGTAAACAAGGACTATGACTTTTCACCGTACTATGGGTATACCCTGTAAACGGCTAATATGCCAGAAGTGACAACCCTATAGCCGTATTTGGGGTACTTCTATATATGGAAAACCGTTTTCCTTTTTTTGACACCACAAAGTTTACAGATTTTATTCAGCCAACATACTTTGTTAACAAGGATTTAACATTTTTTTCATCGTACTATGGGTATACCCTGTAAACGGCTAATATGCCAGAAGTGACAACCCTATAGCCGTATTTGGGGTACTTCTATATATGGAAAACCGTTTTCCTTTTTTTGACACCACAAAGTTTACAGATTTTATTCAGCCAACATACTCTGTTAACAAGGATTTAACATTTTTTTCATCGTACTATGGGTATACCCTGTAAACGGTTAATATGCCAGAAGTGACAACCTTATAGCCGTATTTGGGCCACTTCTATGTATGGAAAACCGTTTTCCTTTTTTTGACACCAAGAAGTTTACAGATTTTATTCAGCCAACATACTTTGTAAACAAGGACTATGACTTTTCACCGTACTATGGGTATACCCTGTAAACGGCTAATATCCCAGAAGTGACAATCCTATAGCCGTATTTGGGACACTTCTATATATGGAAAACCGTTTTCCTTTTTTTGACACCAAGAAGTTTACAGATTTTATTCACCCAACATACTTTGTATACAAGGACTATGACTTTTTACCGTACTATGGGTATACCCTGTAAACGGCTAATATGCCAGAAGTGACAACCCTATAGCCGTATTTGGGGCACTTCTATATATGGAAAACCGTTTTCCTTTTTTTAACATCACAAAGTTTACAGATTTTATTCAGCCAACATACTTTGTTAACAAGGATTTAACATTTTTTTCACCGTACTATGGGTATACCCTGTAAACGGCTAATATGCCAGAAGTGACAACCCTATAGCCGTATTTGGGCCACTTCTATATATGGAAAACCGTTTTCCTTTTTTTGACACCAAGAAGTTTACAGATTTTATTCAGCCAACATAATTTGTAAACAAGGACTATGACTTTTCACCGTACTATGGGTATACCCTGTAAACGGCTAATATCCCAGAAGTGACAATCCTATAGCCGTATTTGGGACACTTCTATATATGGAAAACCGTTTTCCTTTTTTTGACACCAAGAAGTTTACAGATTTTATTCACCCAACATACTTTGTATACAAGGACTATGACTTTTCACCGTACTATGGGTATACCCTGTAAACGGCTAATATGCCTGAAGTGACAATCCTATAGCCGTATTTGGGGCACTTCTATATATGAAAAACCGTTTTCCTTTTTTTGACACCAAGAAGTTTACAGATTTTATTCACCCAACATACTTTGTAAACAAGGACTATGACTTTTCACCGTACTATGGGTATACCCTGTAAACGGCTAATATGCCAGAAGTGACAACCCTATACCCGTATTTGGGGTACTTCTATATATGGAAAACCGTTTTCCTTTTTTTGACACCACAAAGTTTACAGATTTTATTCAGCCAACATACTTTGTAAACAAGGACTATGACTTTTCACCGTACTATGGGTATACCCTGTAAACGGCTAATATCCCAGAAGTGACAATCCTATAGCCGTATTTGGAACACTTCTATATATTGAAAACCGTGTTCCTTTTTTTGACACCAAGAAGTTTACAGATTTTATTCACCCAACATACTTTGTATACAAGGACTATGACTTTTCACCGTACTATGGGTATACCCTGTAAACGGCTAATATGCCAGAAGTGACAACCCTATAGCCGTATTTGGGCCACTTCTATATATGGAAAACCGTTTTCCTTTTTTTTGACACCAAGAAGTTTACAGATTTTATTCAGCCAACATACTTTGTAAACAAGGACTATGACTTTTCACCGTACTATGGGTATACCCTGTAAACGGCTAATATCCCAGAAGTGACAATCCTATAGCCGTATTTGGGACACTTCTATATTTAGAAAACCGTTTTCCTTTTTTTGACACCAAGAAGTTTACAGATTTTATTCACCCAACATACTTTGTATACAAGGACTATGACTTTTTACCGTACTATGGGTATACCCTGTAAACGGCTAATATGCCAGAAGTGACAACCCTATAGCCGTATTTGGGGCACTTCTATATATGGAAAACCGTTTTCCTTTTTTTAACACCACAAAGTTTACAGATTTTATTCAGCCAACATACTTTGTTAACAAGGATTTAACATTTTTTTCACCGTACTATGGGTATACCCTGTAAACGGCTAATATGCCAGAAGTGACAACCCTATAGCCGTATTTGGGCCACTTCTATATATCGAAAACCGTTTTCCTTTTTTTGACACCAAGAAGTTTACAGATTTTATTCACCCAACATACTTTGTAAACAAGGACTATGACTTTTCACCGTACTATGGGTATACCCTGTAAACGGCTAATATGCCAGAAGTGACAACCCTATAGCCGTATTTGGGGTACTTCTATATATGGAAAACCGTTTTCCTTTTTTTGACACCACAAAGTTTACAGATTTTATTCAGCCAACATACTTTGTTAACAAGGATTTAACATTTTTTTCATCGTACTATGGGTATACCCTGTAAACGGCTAATATGGCAGAAGTGACAACCCTATAGCCCTATTTGGGGTACTTCTATATATGGAAAACCGTTTTCCTTTTTTTGACACCACAAAGTTTACAGATTTTATTCAGCCAACATACTTTGTTAACAAGGATTTAACATTTTTTTCATGGTACTATGGGTATACCCTGTAAACGGCTAATATGCCAGAAGTGACAACCCTATAGCCGTATTTGGGCCACTTCTATATATGGAAAACCGTTTTCCTTTTTTTGACACCACATATTTTACAGATTTTATTCACCCAACATACTTTGTAAACAAGGACTATGACTTTTCACCGTACTATGGGTATACCCTGTAAACGGCTAATATGCCAGAAGTTACAACCCTATAGCCGTATTTGGGGCACTTCTATATATGGAAAACCGTTTTCCTTTTTTTGACACCACAAAGTTTACAGATTTTATTCACCCAACATACTTTGTAAACAAGGACTATGACTTTTCACCGTACTATGGGTATACCCTGTAAACGGCTAATATGCCAGAAGTGACAATCCTATAGCCGCATTTGGGGTACTTCTATATATGAAAAACCGTTTTCCTTTTTTTGACACCAAGAAGTTTACAGATTTTATTCACCCAACATACTTTGTAAACAAAGACTATGACTTTTCACCGTACTATGGGTATACCCTGTAAACGGCTAATATGCCAGAAGTGACAGCCCTATAGCCGTATTTGGGGTACTTCTATATATGGAAAACCGTTTTCCTTTTTTTGACACCACAAAGTTTACAGATTTTATTCAGCCAACATACTTCGTTAACAAGGATTTAACATTTTTTTCATCGTACTATGGGTATACCCTGTAAACGGCTAATATGCCAGAAATGACAATCCTATAGCCGTATTTGGGCCACTTCTATATATGGAAAACCGTTTTCCTTTTTTTGACACCAAGAAGTTTACAGATTTTATTCAGCCAACATACTTTGTAAACAAGGACTATGACTTTTCACCGTACTATGGGTATACCCTGTAAACGGCTAATATCCCAGAAGTGACCATCCTATAGCCGTATTTGGGACACTTCTATATATAGAAAAACGTTTTCTTTTTTTTGACACCAAGAAGTTTACAGATTTTATTCACCCAACATACTTTGTATACAAGGACTAAGACTTTTCAGCGTACTATGGGTATACCCTGTAAACGGCTAATATGCCAGAAGTGACAACCCTATAGCCGTATTTGAGGCACTTCTATAAATGGAAAACCGTTTTCCTTTTTTTGACACCACAAAGTTTACAGATTTTATTCAGCCAACATACTTTGTTAACAAGGATTTAACATTTTTTTCACCGTACTATGGGTATACCCTGTAAACGGCTAATATGCCATAAGTGACAACCCTATAGCCGTATTTGGGCCACTTCTATATATGGAAAACCGTTTTCCTTTTTTTGACACCAAGAAGTTTACAGATTTTATTCACCCAACATACTTTGTAAACAAGGACTATGACTTTTCACCGTACTATGGGTATACCCTGTAAACGGCTAATATGCCAGAAGTGACAACCCTATAGCCGTATTTGGGGTACTTCTATATATGGAAAACCGTTTTCCTTTTTTTGTCACCACAAAGTTTACAGATTTTATTCCGCCAACATACTTTGTTAACAAGGATTTAACATTTTTTTCATCGTACTATGGGTATACCCTGTAAACGGCTAATAAGCCAGAAGTGACAACCCTATAGCCGTATTTAGGGTACTTCTATATATGGAAAACCGTTTTCCTTTTTTTGACAGCACAAAGTTTACAGATTTTATTCAGCCAACATACTTTGTTAACAAGGATTTAACTTTTTTTTCATCGTAGTATGGGTATACCCTATAACGGCTAATATGCCAGAAGTGACAACCCTATAGCCGTATTTGGGCCACTTCTATATATGGAAAACCGTTTTCCTTTTTTTGACACCACATATTTTACAGATTTTATTCACCCAACATACTTTGTAAACAAGGACTATGACTTTTCACCGTACTATGGGTATACCCTGTAAACGGCTAATATGCCAGAAGTGACAACCCTATAGCCGTATTTGGGGCACTTCTATATATGGAAAACCGTTTTCCTTTTTTTGCCACCACAAAGTTTACAGATTTTATTCACCCAACATACTTTGTAAACAAGGACTATGACTTTTCACCGTACTATGGGTATACCCTGTAAACGGCTAATATGCCAGAAGTGACAACCCTATAGCCGTATTTGGGGCACTTCTATATATGGAAAACCGTTTTCCTTTTTTTGACACCACAAAGTTTACAGATTTTATTCACCCAACATACTTTGTAAACAAGGACTATGACTTTTCACCGTACTATGGGTATACCCTGTAAACGGCTAATATGCCAGAAGTAACAATCCCATAGCCGTATTTGGGGCACTTCTATATATGGAAAACCGTTTTCCTTTTTTTGACACCAAGAAGTTTACAGATTTTATTCACCCAACATACTTTGTAAACAAGGACTATGACTTTTCACCGTACTATGGGTATACCCTGTAAACTGCTAATATGCCAGAAGTGACAACCCTATAGCCGTATTTGGGGTACTTCTATATATGGAAAACCGTTTTCCTTTTTTTGACACCAAGAAGTTTACAGATTTTATTCAGCCAACATACTTTGTAAACAAGGACTATGACTTTTCACCGTACTATGGGTATACCCTGTAAACGGCTAATATGCCAGAAGTGACAACCCTATAGCCGTATTTGGGCCACTTCTATATATAGAAAACCGTTTTCCTTTTTTTGACACCGAGAAGTTTACAGATTTTATTCAGCCAACATACTTTGTAAACAAGGACTATGACTTTTCACCGTACTATGGGTATACCCTGTAAACGGCTAATATCCCAGAAGTGACAATCCTATAGCCGTATTTGGGACACTTCTATATATGGAAAACCGTTTTCCTTTTTTTGACACCAAGAAGTTTACAGATTTTATTCACCCAACATACTTTGTATACAAGGACTATGACTTTCCACCGTACTATGGGTATACCCTGTAAACGGCTAATATGCCAGAAGTGACAACCCTATAGCCGTATTTGGGGCACTTCTATATATGGAAAACCGTTTTCCTTTTTTTGACACCACAAAGTTTACAGATTTTATTCAGCCAACATACTTTGTTAACAAGGATTTAACATTTTTTTCACCGTACTATGGGTATACCCTGTAAACGGATAATATGCCAGAAGTGACAACCCTATAGCCGTATTTGGGACACTTCTATATATGGAAAACCGTTTTCCTTTTTTTGACACCAAGAAGTTTACAGATTTTATTCACCCAACATACTTTGTATACAAGGACTATGACTTTTCACCGTACTATGGGTATACCCTGTAAACGGCTAATATGCCAGAAGTGACAACCCTATAGCCGTATTTGGGGCACTTCTATATATGTAAAACCGTTTTCGTTTTTTTGACACCACAAAGTTTACAGATTTTATTCAGCCAACATACTCTGTTAACAAGGATTTAACATTTTTTTCACCGTACTATGGGTATACCCTGTAAACGGCTAATATGCCAGAAGTGACAACTCTATAGCCGTATTTGGGCCACTTCTATATATTGAAAACCGTTTTCCTTTTTTTGACACCACAAAGTTTACAGATTTTATTCAGCCAACATACTTTGTTAACAAGGATTTAACATTTTTTTCATCGTACTACGGGTATACCCTGTAAACGGCTAATATGCCAGAAGTGACAACCCTATAGCCGTATTTGGGCCACTTCTATATATGGAAAACCGTTTTCCTTTTTTTGACACCACTTATTTTACAGATTTTATTCACCCAACATACTTTGTAAACAAGGACTATGACTTTTCACCGTACTATGGGTATACCCTGTAAACGGCTAATATGCCAGAAGTGACAACCCTATAGCTGTATTTGGGGCACTTCTATATATGGAAAACCGTTTTCCTTTTTTTGACACCACAAAGTTTACAGATTTTATTCACACAACATACTTTGTAAACAAGGACTATGACTTTTCACCGTACTATGGGTATACCCTGTAAACGGCTAATATGCCAGAAGTGACAACCGTATAGCCGTATTTGGGGCACTTCTATATATGGAAAACCGTTTTCCTTTTTTTGACACCACAAAGTTTACAGATTTTATTCACCCAACATACTTTGTAAACAAGAACTATGACTTTTCACCGTACTATGGGTATACCCTGTAAACGGCTAATATGCCAGAAGTGACAATCCTATAGCCGTATTTGGGGCACTTCTATATATGAAAACCCGTTTTCCTTTTTTTGACACCAAGAAGTTTACAGATTTTATTCACCCAACATACTTTGTAAACAAGGACTATGACTTTTCACCGTACTATGGGTATAGCCTGTAAACGGCTAATATGCCAGAAGTGACAACCCTATAGCCGTATTTGGGGTACTTCTATATATGGAAAACCGTTTTCCTTTTTTTTGACACCACAAAGTTTACAGATTTTATTCAGCCAACATACTTTGTTAACAAGGATTTAACATTTTTTTCATCGTACTATGGGTATACCCTGTAAACGGCTAATATGCCAGAAGTGACAACCCTATAGCCGTATTTGGGCCACTTCTATATATGGAAAACCGTTTTCGTTTTTTTGACACCTAGAAGTTTACAGATTTTATTCACCCAACATACTTTGTAAACAAGGACTATGACTTTTCACCGTACTATGGGTATACCCTGTAAACGGCTAATATGCCAGAAGTGACAATCCTATAGCCGTATTTGGGGCACTTCTATATATGAAAAACCGTTTTCCTTTTTTTGACACCAAGAAGTTTACAGATTTTATTCACCCAACATACTTTGTAAACAAAGACTATGACTTTTCACCGTACTATGGGTATACCCTGTAAACGGCTAATATGCCAGAAGTGACAGCCCTATAGCCGTATTTGGGGTACTTCTATATATGGAAAACCGTTTTCCTTTTTTTGACACCACAAAGTTTACAGATTTTATTCAGCCAACATACTTCGTTAACAAGGATTTAACATTTTTTTCATCGTACTATGGGTATACCCTGTAAACGGCTAATTTGCCAGAAGTGACAACCCTATAGCCGTATTTAGGGTACTTCTATATATGGAAAACCGTTTTCCTTTTTTTGACACCACAAAGTTTACAGATTTTATTTAGCCAACATACTTTGTTAACAAGGATTTAACATTTTTTTCATCGTACTATGGGTATACCCTGTAAACGGCTAATATGCCAGAAGTGACAACCCTATAGCCGTATTTGGGCCACTTCTATATATGGAAAACCGTTTTCCTTTTTTTGACACCACATATTTTACAGATTTTATTCACCCAACATACTTTGTAAACAAGGACTATGACTTTTCACCGTACTATGGGTATACCCTGTAAACGGCTAATATGCCAGAAGTTACAACCCTATAGCCGTATTTGGGGCACTTCTATATATGGAAAACCGTTTTCCTTTTTTTGACACCAAGAAGTTTACAGATTTTATTCACCCAACATACTTTGTAAACAAAGACTATGACTTTTCACCGTACTATGGGTATACCCTGTAAACGGCTAATATGCCAGAAGTGACAACCCTATAGCCGTATTTGGGGTACTTCTATATATGGAAAACCGTTTTCCTTTTTTTGTCACCACAAAGTTTACAGATTTTATTCAGCCAACATACTTTGTATACAAGGACTATGACTTTTCAGCGTACTATGGGTATACCCTGTAAACGGCTAATATGCCAGAAGTGACAATCCTATAGCCGTATTTGGGGCACTTCTATATATGAAAACCCGTTTTCCTTTTTTTGACACCAAGAAGTTTACAGATTTTATTCACCCAACATACTTTGTAAACAAGGACTATGACTTTTCACCGTACTATGGGTATAGCCTGTAAACGGCTAATATGCCAGAAGTGACAACCCTATAGCCGTATTTGAGGCACTTCTATAAATGGAAAACCGTTTTCCTTTTTTTGACACCACAAAGTTTACAGATTTTATTCAGCCAAAATACTTTGTTAACAAGGATTTAACATTTTTTTCACCGTACTATGGGTATACCCTGTAAACGGCTAATATGCCAGAAGTTACAACCCTATAGCCGTATTTGGGGCACTTCTATATATGGAAAACCGTTTTCCTTTTTTTGACACCACAAAGTTTACAGATTTTATTCACCCAACATACTTTGTAAACAAAGACTATGACTTTTCACCGTACTATGGGTATACCCTGTAAACGGCTAATATGCCAGAAGTGACAATCCTATAGCCGTATTTGGGGCACTTCTATATATGAAAAACCGTTTTCCTTTTTTTGACACCAAGAAGTTTACAGATTTTATTCACCCAACATACTTTGTATACAAGGACTATGACTTTTCAGCGTACTATGGGTATACCCTGTAAACGGCTAATATGCCAGAAGTGACAACCCTATAGCTGTATTTGGGGCACTTCTATATATGGAAAACCGTTTTCCTTTTTTTGACACCACAAAGTTTACAGATTTTATTCACACAACATACTTTGTAAACAAGGACTATGACTTTTCACCGTACTATGGGTATACCCTGTAAACGGCTAATATGCCAGAAGTGACAACCGTATAGCCGTATTTGGGGCACTTCTATATATGGAAAACCGTTTTCCTTTTTTTGACACCACAAAGTTTACAGATTTTATTCACCCAACATACTTTGTAAACAAGAACTATGACTTTTCACCGTACTATGGGTATACCCTGTAAACGGCTAATATGCCAGAAGTGACAATCCTATAGCCGTATTTGGGGCACTTCTATATATGAAAACCCGTTTTCCTTTTTTTGACACCAAGAAGTTTACAGATTTTATTCACCCAACATACTTTGTAAACAAGGACTATGACTTTTCACCGTACTATGGGTATAGCCTGTAAACGGCTAATATGCCAGAAGTGACAACCCTATAGCCGTATTTGGGGTACTTCTATATATGGAAAACCGTTTTCCTTTTTTTTGACACCACAAAGTTTACAGATTTTATTCAGCCAACATACTTTGTTAACAAGGATTTAACATTTTTTTCATCGTACTATGGGTATACCCTGTAAACGGCTAATATGCCAGAAGTGACAACCCTATAGCCGTATTTGGGCCACTTCTATATATGGAAAACCGTTTTCGTTTTTTTGACACCTAGAAGTTTACAGATTTTATTCACCCAACATACTTTGTAAACAAGGACTATGACTTTTCACCGTACTATGGGTATACCCTGTAAACGGCTAATATGCCAGAAGTGACAATCCTATAGCCGTATTTGGGGCACTTCTATATATGAAAAACCGTTTTCCTTTTTTTGACACCAAGAAGTTTACAGATTTTATTCACCCAACATACTTTGTAAACAAAGACTATGACTTTTCACCGTACTATGGGTATACCCTGTAAACGGCTAATATGCCAGAAGTGACAGCCCTATAGCCGTATTTGGGGTACTTCTATATATGGAAAACCGTTTTCCTTTTTTTGACACCACAAAGTTTACAGATTTTATTCAGCCAACATACTTCGTTAACAAGGATTTAACATTTTTTTCATCGTACTATGGGTATACCCTGTAAACGGCTAATTTGCCAGAAGTGACAACCCTATAGCCGTATTTAGGGTACTTCTATATATGGAAAACCGTTTTCCTTTTTTTGACACCACAAAGTTTACAGATTTTATTTAGCCAACATACTTTGTTAACAAGGATTTAACATTTTTTTCATCGTACTATGGGTATACCCTGTAAACGGCTAATATGCCAGAAGTGACAACCCTATAGCCGTATTTGGGCCACTTCTATATATGGAAAACCGTTTTCCTTTTTTTGACACCACATATTTTACAGATTTTATTCACCCAACATACTTTGTAAACAAGGACTATGACTTTTCACCGTACTATGGGTATACCCTGTAAACGGCTAATATGCCAGAAGTTACAACCCTATAGCCGTATTTGGGGCACTTCTATATATGGAAAACCGTTTTCCTTTTTTTGACACCAAGAAGTTTACAGATTTTATTCACCCAACATACTTTGTAAACAAAGACTATGACTTTTCACCGTACTATGGGTATACCCTGTAAACGGCTAATATGCCAGAAGTGACAACCCTATAGCCGTATTTGGGGTACTTCTATATATGGAAAACCGTTTTCCTTTTTTTGTCACCACAAAGTTTACAGATTTTATTCAGCCAACATACTTTGTATACAAGGACTATGACTTTTCAGCGTACTATGGGTATACCCTGTAAACGGCTAATATGCCAGAAGTGACAACCCTATAGCCGTATTTGAGGCACTTCTATAAATGGAAAACCGTTTTCCTTTTTTTGACACCACAAAGTTTACAGATTTTATTCAGCCAAAATACTTTGTTAACAAGGATTTAACATTTTTTTCACCGTTCTATGGGTATACCCTGTAAACGGCTAATATGCCAGAAGTTACAACCCTATAGCCGTATTTGGGGCACTTCTATATATGGAAAACCGTTTTCCTTTTTTTGACACCACAAAGTTTACAGATTTTATTCACCCAACATACTTTGTAAACAAAGACTATGACTTTTCACCGTACTATGGGTATACCCTGTAAACGGCTAATATGCCAGAAGTGACAATCCTATAGCCGTATTTGGGGCACTTCTATATATGAAAAACCGTTTTCCTTTTTTTGACACCAAGAAGTTTACAGATTTTATTCACCCAACATACTTTGTATACAAGGACTATGACTTTTCAGCGTACTATGGGTATACCCTGTAAACGGCTAATATGCCAGAAGTGACAACCCTATAGCCGTATTTGAGGCACTTCTATAAATGGAAAACCGTTTTCCTTTTTTTGACACCACAAAGTTTACAGATTTTATTCAGCCAACATTCTTTGTTAACAAGGATTTAACATTTTTTTCACCGTACTATGGGTATACCCTGTAAACGGCTAATATGCCAGAAGTGACAACCCTATAGCCGTATTTGGGCCACTTCTATATATGGAAAACCGTTTTCCTTTTTTTGACACCAAGAAGTTTACAGATTTTATTCACCCAACATACTTTGTAAACAAGGACTATGACTTTTCACCGTACTATGGGTATACCCTGTAAACGGCTAATATGCCAGAAGTGACAACCCTATAGCCGTATTTGGGGTACTTCTATATATGGAAAACCGTTTTCCTTTTTTTGTCACCACAAAGTTTACAGATTTTATTCAGCCAACATACTTTGTTAACAAGGATTTAACATTTTTTTCATCGTACTATGGGTATACCCTGTAAACGGCTAATATGCCAGAAGTGACAACCCTATAGCCGTATTTAGGGTACTTCTATATATGGAAAACCGTTTTCCTTTTTTTGACACCACAAAGTTTACAGATTTTATTCAGCCAACATACTTTGTTAACAAGGATTTAACTTTTTTTTCATCGTACTATGGGTATACCCTATAACGGCTAATATGCCAGAAGTGACAACCCTATAGCCGTATTTGGGCCACTTCTATATATGGAAAACCGTTTTCCTTTTTTTGACACCACACATTTTACAGATTTTATTCACCCAACATACTTTGTAAACAAGGACTATGACTTTTCACCGTACTATGGGTATACCCTGTAAACGGCTAATATGCCAGAAGTGACAACCCTATAGCCGTATTTGGGGCACTTCTATATATGGAAAACCGTTTTCCTTTTTTTGCCACCACAAAGTTTACAGATTTTATTCACCCAACATACTTTGTAAACAAGGACTATGACTTTTCACCGTACTATGGGTATACCCTGTAAACGGCTAATATGCCAGAAGTGACAACCCTATAGCCGTATTTGGGGCACTTCTATATATGGAAAACCGTTTTCCTTTTTTTGACACCACAAAGTTTACAGATTTTATTCACCCAACATACTTTGTAAACAAGGACTATGACTTTTCACCGTACTATGGGTATACCCTGTAAACGGCTAATATGCCAGAAGTGACAATCCCATAGCCGTATTTGGGGCACTTCTATATATGAAAAACCGTTTTCCTTTTTTTGACACCAAGAAGTTTACAGATTTTATTCACCCAACATACTTTGTAAACAAGGACTATGACTTTTCACGGTACTATGGGTATACCCTGTAAACGGCTAATATGCCAGAAGTGACAACCCTATAGCCGTATTTGGGGTACTTCTATATATGGAAAACCGTTTTCCTTTTTTTGACACAACAAAGTTTACAGATTTTATTCAGCCAACATACTTTGTTAACAAGGATTTAACATTTTTTTCATCGTACTATGGGTATACCCTGTAAACGGCTAATATGCCAGAAGTGACAACCCTATAGCCGTATTTGGGCCACTTCTATATATAGAAAACCGTTTTCCTTTTTTTGACACCAAGAAGTTTACAGATTTTATTCAGCCAACATACTTTGTAAACAAGGACTATGACTTTTCACCGTACTATGGGTATACCCTGTAAACGGCTAATATCCCAGAAGTGACAATCCTATAGCCGTATTTGGGACACTTCTATATATGGAAAACCGTTTTCCTTTTTTTGACACCAAGAAGTTTACAGATTTTATTCACCCAACATACTTTGTATACAAGGACTATGACTTTTCACCGTACTATGGGTATACCCTGTAAACGGCTAATATGCCAGAAGTGACAACCCTATAGCCGTATTTGGGGCACTTCTATATATGGAAAACCGTTTTCCTTTTTTTGACACCACAAAGTTTACAGATTTTATTCAGCCAACATACTTTGTTAACAAGGATTTAACATTTTTTTCACCGTACTATGGGTATACCCTGTAAACGGATAATATGCCAGAAGTGACAACCCTATAGCCGTATTTGGGACACTTCTATATATGGAAAACCTTTTTCCTTTTTTTGACACCAAGAAGTTTACAGATTTTATTCACCCAACATACTTTGTATACAAGGACTATGACTTTTCACCGTACTATGGGTATACCCTGTAAACGGCTAATATGCCAGAAGTGACAACCCTATAGCCGTATTTGGGGCACTTCTATATATGGAAAACCGTTTTCCTTTTTTTGACACCACAAAGTTTACAGATTTTATTCAGCCAACATACTCTGTTGACAAGGATTTAACATTTTTTTCACCGTACTATGGGTATACCCTGTAAACGGCTAATATGCCAGAAGTGACAACTCTATAGCCGTATTTGGGCCACTTCTATATATGGAAAACCGTTTTCCTTTTTTTGACACCACTTATTTTACAGATTTTATTCACCCAAAATACTTTGTAAACAAGGACTATGACGTTTCACCGTACTATGGGTATACCCTGTAAATGGCTAATATGCCAGAAGTGACAACCCTATAGCCGTATTTGGGCCACTTCTATATATGGAAAACCGTTTTCCTTTTTTTGACACCACTTATTTTACAGATTTTATTCACCCAACATACTTTGTAAACAAGGACTATGACGTTTCACCGTACTATGGGTATACCCTGTAAACGGCTAATATGCCAGAAGTGACAACCCTATAGCTGTATTTGGGGCACTTCTATATATGGAAAAGCGTTTTCCTTTTTTTGACACCACAAAGTTTACAGATTTTATTCACACAACATACTTTGTAAACAAGGACTATGACTTTTCACCGTACTATGGGTATACCCTGTAAACGGCTAATATGCCAGAAGTGACAACCGTATAGCCGTATTTGGGGCACTTCTATATATGGAAAACCGTTTTCCTTTTTTTGACACCACAAAGTTTACAGATTTTATTCACCCAACATACTTTGTAAACAAGAACTATGACTTTTCACCGTACTATGGGTATACCCTGTAAACGGCTAATATGCCAGAAGTGACAATCCTATAGCCGTATTTGGGGCACTTCTATATATGAAAAACCGTTTTCCTTTTTTTGACACCAAGAAGTTTACAGATTTTATTCACCCAACATACTTTGTAAACAAGGACTATGACTTTTCACCGTACTATGGGTATAGCCTGTAAACGGCTAATATGCCAGAAGTGACAACCCTATAGCCGTATTTGGGGCACTTCTATATATGGAAAACCGTTTTCCTTTTTTTGACACCACAAAGTTTACAGATTTTATTCAGCCAACATACTCTGTTAACAAGGATTTAACATTTTTTTCACCGTACTATGGGTATACCCTGTAAAAGGCTAATATGCCAGAAGTGACAACTCTATAGCCGTATTTGGGCCACTTCTATATATTGAAAACCGTTTTCCTTTTTTTGACACCAAGAAGTTTACAGATTTTATTCACCCAACATACTTTGTAAACAAGGACTATGACTTTTCACCGTACTATGGGTATAGCCTGTAAACGGCTAATATGCCAGAAGTGACAACCCTATAGCCGTATTTGGGGCACTTCTATATATGGAAAACCGTTTTCCTTTTTTTGACACCACAAAGTTTACAGATTTTATTCAGCCAACATACTCTGTTAACAAGGATTTAACATTTTTTTCACCGTACTATGGGTATACCCTGTAAACGGCTAATATGCCAGAAGTGACAACTCTATAGCCGTATTTGGGCCACTTCTATATATTGAAAACCGTTTTCCTTTTTTTGACACCAAGAAGTTTACAGATTTTATTCACCCAACATACTTTGTAAACAAGGACTATGACTTTTCACCGTACTATGGGTATAGCCTGTAAACGGCTAATATGCCAGAAGTGACAACCCTATAGCCGTATTTGGGACACTTCTATATATGGAAAACCGTTTTCCTTTTTTTGACACCAAGAAGTTTACAGATTTTATTCACCCAACATACTTTGTATACAAGGACTATGACTTTTCACCGTACTATGGGTATACCCTGTAAACGGCTAATATGCCAGAAGTGACAACCCTATAGCCGTATTTGGGGCACTTCTATATATGGAAAACCGTTTTCCTTTTTTTGACACCACAAAGTTTACAGATTTTATTCAGCCAACATACTCTGTTAACAAGGATTTAACATTTTTTTCACCGTACTATGGGTATACCCTGTAAACGGCTAATATGCCAGAAGTGACAACTCTATAGCCGTATTTGGGCCACTTCTATATATGGAAAACCGTTTTCCTTTTTTTGACACCACTTATTTTACAGATTTTATTCACCCAACATACTTTGTAAACAAGGACTATGACGTTTCACCGTACTATGGGTATACCCTGTAAACGGCTAATATGCCAGAAGTGACAACCCTATAGCCGTATTTGGGCCACTTCTATATATGGAAAACCGTTTTCCTTTTTTTGACACCACTTATTTTACAGATTTTATTCACCCAACATACTTTGTAAACAAGGACTATGA
Source organism: Dexiosoma caninum (assembly GCA_963924685.1). Lineage (NCBI taxonomy): Eukaryota > Metazoa > Arthropoda > Insecta > Diptera > Tachinidae > Dexiosoma > Dexiosoma caninum. Next base: position 52,105,276 of record OZ004729.1, read on the forward strand.
CGTTTCACCGTACTATGGGTATACCCTGTAAACGGCTTATATGCCAGAAGTGACAACCCTATAGCTGTATTTGGGGCACTTCTATATATGGAATACCGTTTTCCTTTTTTTGACACCACAAAGTTTACAGATTTTATTCACACAACATACTTTGTAAACAAGGACTATGACTTTTCACCGTACTATGGGTATACCCTGTAAACGGCTAATATGCCAGAAGTGACAACCGTATAGCCGTATTTGGGGCACTTCTATATATGGAAAACCGTTTTCCTTTTTTTGACACCACAAAGTTTACAGATTTTATTCACCCAACATACTTTGTAAACAAGAACTATGACTTTTCACCGTACTATGGGTATACCCTGTAAACGGCTAATATGCCAGAAGTGACAATCCTATAGCCGTATTTGGGGCACTTCTATATATGAAAAACCGTTTTCCTTTTTTTGACACCAAGAAGTTTACAGATTTTATTCACCCAACATACTTTGTAAACAAGGACTATGACTTTTCACCGTACTATGGGTATAGCCTGTAAACGGCTAATATGCCAGAAGTGACAACCCTATAGCCGTATTTGGGGCACTTCTATATATGGAAAACCGTTTTCCTTTTTTTGACACCACAAAGTTTACAGATTTTATTCAGCCAACATACTCTGTTAACAAGGATTTAACATTTTTTTCACCGTACTATGGGTATACCCTGTAAACGGCTAATATGCCAGAAGTGAAAACTCTATAGCCGTATTTGGGCCACTTCTATATATTGAAAACCGTTTTCCTTTTTTTGACACCACAAAGTTTACAGATTTTATTCAGCCAACATACTTTGTTAACAAGGATTTAACATTTTTTTCATCGTACTATGGGTATACCCTGTAAACGGCTAATATGCCAGAAGTGACAACCCTATAGCCGTATTTGGGCCACTTCTATATATAGAAAACCGTTTTCCTTTTTTTGACACCAAGAAGTTTACAGATTTTATTCAGCCAACATACTTTGTAAACAAGGACTATGACTTTTCACCGTACTATGGGTATACCCTGTAAACGGCTAATATCCCAGAAGTGACAATCCTATAGCCGTATTTGGGACACTTCTATATATGGAAAACCGTTTTCCTTTTTTTGACACCAAGAAGTTTACAGATTTTATTCACCCAACATACTTTGTATACAAGGACTATGACTTTTCACCGTACTATGGGTATACCCTGTAAACGGCTAATATGCCAGAAGTGACAACCCTATAGCCGTATTTGGGGCACTTCTATATATGGAAAACCGTTTTCCTTTTTTTGACACCACAAAGTTTACAGATTTTATTCAGCCAACATACTCTGTTAACAAGGATTTAACTTTTTTTTCACCGTACTATGGGTATACCCTGTAAACGGCTAATATGCCAGAAGTGACAACTCTATAGCCGTATTTGGGCCACTTCTATATATTGAAAACCGTTTTCCTTTTTTTGACACCACAAAGTTTACAGATTTTATTCAGCCAACATACTTTGTTAACAAGGATTTAACATTTTTTTCATCGTACTATGGGTATACCCTGTAAACGGCTAATATGCCAGAAGTGACAACCCTATAGCCGTATTTGGGCCACTTCTATATATGGAAAACCGTTTTCCTTTTTTTGACACCACTTATTTTACAGATTTTATTCACCCAACATACTTTGTAAACAAGGACTATGACGTTTCACCGTACTATGGGTATACCCTGTAAACGGCTAATATGCCAGAAGTGACAACCCTATAGCTGTATTTGGGGCACTTCTATATATGGAAAACCGTTTTCCTTTTTTTGACACCACAAAGTTTACAGATTTTATTCACACAACATACTTTGTAAACAAGGACTATGACTTTTCACCGTACTATGGGTATACCCTGTAAACGGCTAATATGCCAGAAGTGACAACCGTATAGCCGTATTTGGGGCACTTCTATATATGGAAAACCGTTTTCCTTTTTTTGACACCACAAAGTTTACAGATTTTATTCACCCAACATACTTTGTAAACAAGAACTATGACTTTTCACCGTACTATGGGTATACCCTGTAAACGGCTAATATGCCAGAAGTGACAACCCTATAGCCGTATTTGGGGCACTTCTATATATGGAAAACCGTTTTCCTTTTTTTGACACCACAAAGTTTACAGATTTTATTCAGCCAACATACTCTGTTAACAAGGATTTAACATTTTTTTCATCGTACTATGGGTATACCCTGTAAACGGCTAATATGCCAGAAGTGACAACCCTATAGCCGTATTTGGGCCACTTCTATATATGGAAAACCGTTTTCCTTTTTTTGACACCACTTATTTTACAGATTTTATTCAGCCAACATACTTTGTTAACAAGGATTTAACATTTTTTTCATCGTACTATGGGTATACCCTGTAAACGGCTAATATGCCAGAAGTGACAACTCTATAGCCGTATTTGGGCCACTTCTATATATTGAAAACCGTTTTCCTTTTTTTGACACCACAAAGTTTACAGATTTTATTCAGCCAACATACTTTGTTAACAAGGATTTAACATTTTTTTCATCGTACTATGGGTATACCCTTTAAACGGCTAATATGCCAGAAGTGACAATCCTATAGCCGTATTTGGGCCACTTCTATATATGGAAAACCGTTTTCCTTTTTTTGACACCACTTATTTTACAGATTTTATTCACCCAACATACTTTGTAAACAAGGACTATGACGTTTCACCGTACTATGGGTATACCCTGTAAACGGCTAATATGCCAGAAGTGACAACCCTATAGCTGTATTTGGGGCACTTCTATATATGGAAAACCGTTTTCCTTTTTTTGACACCACAAAGTTTACAGATTTTATTCACACAACATACTTTGTAAACAAGGACTATGACTTTTCACCGTACTATGGGTATACCCTGTAAACGGCTAATATGCCAGAAGTGACAACCGTATAGCCGTATTTGGGGCACTTCTATATATGGAAAACCGTTTTCCTTTTTTTGACACCACAAAGTTTACAGATTTTATTCACCCAACATACTTTGTAAACAAGAACTATGACTTTTCACCGTACTATGGGTATACCCTGTAAACGGCTAATATGCCAGAAGTGACAATCCTGTAGCCGTATTTGGGGCACTTCTATATATGAAAAACCGTTTTCCTTTTTTTGACACCAAGAAGTTTACAGATTTTATTCACCCAACATACTTTGTAAACAAGGACTATGACTTTTCACCGTACTATGGGTATAGCCTGTAAACGGCTAATATGCCAGAAGTGACAACCCTATAGCCGTATTTGGGGTACTTCTATATATGGAAAACCGATTTCCTTTTTTTTGACACCACAAAGTTTACAGATTTTATTCAGCCAACATACTTTGTTAACAAGGATTTAACATTTTTTTCATCGTACTATGGGTATACCCTGTAAACGGCTAATATGCCAGAAGTGACAACCCTATAGCCGTATTTGGGCCACTTCTATATATGGAAAACCGTTTTCGTTTTTTTGACACCAAGAAGTTTACAGATTTTATTCACCCAACATACTTTGTAAACAAGGACTATGACTTTTCACCGTACTATGGGTATACCCTGTAAACGGCTAATATGCCAGAAGTGACAGCCCTATAGCCGTATTTGGGGCACTTCTATATATGAAAAACCGTTTTCCTTTTTTTGACACCAAGAAGTTTACAGATTTTATTCACCCAACATACTTTGTAAACAAAGACTATGACTTTTCACCGTACTATGGGTATACCCTGTAAACGGCTAATATGCCAGAAGTGACAGCCCTATAGCCGTATTTGGGGTACTTCTATATATGGAAAACCGTTTTCCTTTTTTTGACACCACAAAGTTTACAGATTTTATTCACCCAACATACTTCGTTAACAAGGATTTAACATTTTTTTCATCGTACTATGGGTATACCCTGTAAACGGCTAATTTGCCAGAAGTGACAACCCTATAGCCGTATTTAGGGTACTTCTATATATGGAAAACCGTTTTCCTTTTTTTGACACCACAAAGTTTACAGATTTTATTTAGCCAACATACTTTGTTAACAAGGATTTAACATTTTTTTCATCGTACTATGGGTATACCCTGTAAACGGCTAATATGCCAGAAGTGACAACCCTATAGCCGTATTTGGGCCACTTCTATATATGGAAAACCGTTTTCCTTTTTTTGACACCACATATTTTACAGATTTTATTCACCCAACATACTTTGTAAACAAGGACTATGACTTTTCACCGTACTATGGGTATACCATGTAAACGGCTAATATGCCAGAAGTTACAACCCTATAGCCGTATTTGGGGCACTTCTATATATGGAAAACCGTTTTCCTTTTTTTGACACCACAAAGTTTACAGATTTTATTCACCCAACATACTTTGTAAACAAGGAATATGACTTTTCACCGTACTATGGGTATACCCTGTAAACGGCTAATATGCCAGAAGTGACAATCCTATAGCCGTATTTGGGGCACTTCTATATATGAAAAACCGTTTTCCTTTTTTTGACACCAAGAAGTTTACAGATTTTATTCACCCAACATACTTTGTAAACAAAGACTATGACTTTTCACCGTACTATGGGTATACCCTGTAAACGGCTAATATGCCAGAAGTGACAGCCCTATAGCCGTATTTGGGGTACTTCTATATATGGAAAACCGTTTTCCTTTTTTGACACCACAAAGTTTACAGATTTTATTCAGCCAACATACTTTGTTAACAAGGATTTAACATTTTTTTCATCGTACTATGGGTATACCCTGTAAACGGCTAATATGCCAGAAGTGACAACCCTATAGCCGTATTTGGGGTACTTCTATATATGGAAAACCGTTTTCCTTTTTTTGACACCACTTATTTTACAGATTTTATTCAGCCAACATACTTTGTTAACAAGGATTTAACATTTTTTTCATCGTACTATGGGTATACCCTGTAAACGGCTAATATGCCAGAAGTGACAACCCTATAGCCGTATTTGGGCCACTTCTATATATGGAAAACCGTTTTCCTTTTTTTGACACCACATATTTTACAGATTTTATTCACCCAACATACTTTGTAAACAAGGACTATGACTTTTCGCCGTACTATGGGTATACCCTGTAAACGGCTAATATGCCAGAAGTTACAACCCTATAGCCGTATTTGGGGCACTTCTATATATGGAAAACCGTTTTCCTTTTTTTGACACCACAAAGTTTACAGATTTTATTCACCCAACATACTTTGTAAACAAGGACTATGACTTTTCACCGTACTATGGGTATACCCTGTAAACGGCTAATATGCCAGAAGTGACAATCCTATAGCCGTATTTGGGGCACTTCTATATATGAAAAACCGTTTTCCTTTTTTTGACACCAAGAAGTTTACAGATTTTATTCACCCAACATACTTTGTAAACAAAGACTATGACTTTTCACCGTACTATGGGTATACCCTGTAAACGGCTAATATGCCAGAAGTGACAACCCTATAGCCGTATTTGGGGTACTTCTATATATGGAAAACCGTTTTCCTTTTTTTGACACCACTTATTTTACAGATTTTATTCAGCCAACATACTTTGTTAACAAGGATTTAACATTTTTTTCATCGTACTATGGGTATACCCTGTAAACGGCTAATATGCCAGAAGTGACAACCCTATAGCCGTATTTGGGCCACTTCTATATATGGAAAACCGTTTTCCTTTTTTTGACACCACATATTTTACAGATTTTATTCACCCAACATACTTTGTAAACAAGGACTATGACTTTTCGCCGTACTATGGGTATACCCTGTAAACGGCTAATATGCCAGAAGTTACAACCCTATAGCCGTATTTGGGGCACTTCTATATATGGAAAACCGTTTTCGTTTTTTTGACACCAAGAAGTTTACAGATTTTATTCACCCAACATACTTTGTAAACAAGGACTATGACTTTTCACCGTACTATGGGTATACCCTGTAAACGGCTAATATGCCAGAAGTGACAATCCTATAGCCGTATTTGGGGCACTTCTATATATGAAAAACCGTTTTCCTTTTTTTGACACCAAGAAGTTTACAGATTTTATTCACCCAACATACTTTGTAAACAAAGACTATGACTTTTCACCGTACTATGGGTATACCCTGTAAACGGCTAATATGCCAGAAGTGACAGCCCTATAGCCGTATTTGGGGTACTTCTATATATGGAAAACCGTTTTCCTTTTTTTGACACCACAAAGTTTACAGATTTTATTCACCCAACATACTTCGTTAACAAGGATTTAACATTTTTTTCATCGTACTATGGGTATACCCTGTAAACGGCTAATTTGCCAGAAGTGACAACCCTATAGCCGTATTTAGGGTACTTCTATATATGGAAAACCGTTTTCCTTTTTTTGACACCACAAAGTTTACAGATTTTATTCACCCAACATACTTTGTAAACAAGGACTATGACTTTTCACCGTACTATGGGTATACCATGTAAACGGCTAATATGCCAGAAGTTACAACCCTATAGCCGTATTTGGGGCACTTCTATATATGGAAAACCGTTTTCCTTTTTTTGACACCACATATTTTACAGATTTTATTCACCCAACATACTTTGTAAACAAGGACTATGACTTTTCACCGTACTATGGGTATACCATGTAAACGGCTAATATGCCAGAAGTTACAACCCTATAGCCGTATTTGGGGCACTTCTATATATGGAAAACCGTTTTCCTTTTTTTGACACCACAAAGTTTACAGATTTTATTCACCCAACATACTTTGTAAACAAGGAATATGACTTTTCACCGTACTATGGGTATACCCTGTAAACGGCTAATATGCCAGAAGTGACAATCCTATAGCCGTATTTGGGGCACTTCTATATATGAAAAACCGTTTTCCTTTTTTTGACACCAAGAAGTTTACAGATTTTATTCACCCAACATACTTTGTAAACAAAGACTATGACTTTTCACCGTACTATGGGTATACCCTGTAAACGGCTAATATGCCAGAAGTGACAGCCCTATAGCCGTATTTGGGGTACTTCTATATATGGAAAACCGTTTTCCTTTTTTGACACCACAAAGTTTACAGATTTTATTCAGCCAACATACTTTGTTAACAAGGATTTAACATTTTTTTCATCGTACTATGGGTATACCCTGTAAACGGCTAATATGCCAGAAGTGACAACCCTATAGCCGTATTTGGGGTACTTCTATATATGGAAAACCGTTTTCCTTTTTTTGACACCACTTATTTTACAGATTTTATTCAGCCAACATACTTTGTTAACAAGGATTTAACATTTTTTTCATCGTACTATGGGTATACCCTGTAAACGGCTAATATGCCAGAAGTGACAACCCTATAGCCGTATTTGGGCCACTTCTATATATGGAAAACCGTTTTCCTTTTTTTGACACCACATATTTTACAGATTTTATTCACCCAACATACTTTGTAAACAAGGACTATGACTTTTCACCGTACTATGGGTATACCCTGTAAACGGCTAATATACCAGAAGTTACAACCCTATAGCCGTATTTGGGGCACTTCTATATATGGAAAACCGTTTTCCTTTTTTTGACACCACAAAGTTTACAGATTTTATTCACCCAACATACTTTGTAAACAAGGACTATGACTTTTCACCGTACTATGGGTATACCCTGTAAACGGCTAATATGCCAGAAGTGACAATCCTATAGCCGTATTTGGGGCACTTCTATATATGAAAAACCGTTTTCCTTTTTTTGACACCAAGAAGTTTACAGATTTTATTCACCCAACATACTTTGTAAACAAAGACTATGACTTTTCACCGTACTATGGGTATACCCTGTAAACGGCTAATATGCCAGAAGTGACAGCCCCATAGCCGTATTTGGGGTACTTCTATATATGGAAAACCGTTTTCCTTTTTTTGACACCACAAAGTTTACAGATTTTATTCAGCCAACATACTTCGTTAACAAGGATTTAACATTTTTTTCATCGTACTATGGGTATACCCTGTAAACGGCTAATATGCCAGAAATGACAATCCTATAGCCGTATTTGGGCCACTTCTATATATGGAAAACCGTTTTCCTTTTTTTGACACCAAGAAGTTTACAGATTTTATTCAGCCAACATACTTTGTAAACAAGGACTATGACTTTTCACCGTACTATGGGTATACCCTGTAAACGGCTAATATGCCAGAAGTGACAACCCTATAGCCGTATTTGGGGCACTTCTATATATGGAAAACCGTTTTCCTTTTTTTGACACCACAAAGTTTACAGATTTTATTCAGCCAACATACTCTGTTAACAAGGATTTAACTTTTTTTTCACCGTACTATGGGTATACCCTGTAAACGGCTAATATGCCAGAAGTGACAACTCTATAGCCGTATTTGGGCCACTTCTATATATTGAAAACCGTTTTCCTTTTTTTGACACCACAAAGTTTACAGATTTTATTCAGCCAACATACTTTGTTAACAAGGATTTAACATTTTTTTCATCGTACTATGGGTATACCCTGTAAACGGCTAATATGCCAGAAGTGACAACCCTATAGCCGTATTTGGGCCACTTCTATATATGGAAAACCGTTTTCCTTTTTTTGACACCACTTATTTTACAGATTTTATTCACCCAACATACTTTGTAAACAAGGACTATGACGTTTCACCGTACTATGGGTATACCCTGTAAACGGCTAATATGCCAGAAGTGACAACCCTATAGCTGTATTTGGGGCACTTCTATATATGGAAAACCGTTTTCCTTTTTTTGACACCACAAAGTTTACAGATTTTATTCACACAACATACTTTGTAAACAAGGACTATGACTTTTCACCGTTCTATGGGTATACCCTGTAAACGGCTAATATGCCAGAAGTGACAACCGTATAGCCGTATTTGGGGCACTTCTATATATGGAAAACCGTTTTCCTTTTTTTGACACCACAAAGTTTACAGATTTTATTCACCCAACATACTTTGTAAACAAGAACTATGACTTTTCACCGTACTATGGGTATACCCTGTAAACGGCTAATATGCCAGAAGTGACAATCCTGTAGCCGTATTTGGGGCACTTCTATATATGAAAAACCGTTTTCCTTTTTTTGACACCAAGAAGTTTACAGATTTTATTCACCCAACATACTTTGTAAACAAGGACTATGACTTTTCACCGTACTATGGGTATAGCCTGTAAACGGCTAATATGCCAGAAGTGACAACCCTATAGCCGTATTTGGGGTACTTCTATATATGGAAAACCGATTTCCTTTTTTTTGACACCACAAAGTTTACAGATTTTATTCAGCCAACATACTTTGTTAACAAGGATTTAACATTTTTTTCATCGTACTATGGGTATACCCTGTAAACGGCTAATATGCCAGAAGTGACAACCCTATAGCCGTATTTGGGCCACTTCTATATATGGAAAACCGTTTTCGTTTTTTTGACACCAAGAAGTTTACAGATTTTATTCACCCAACATACTTTGTAAACAAGGACTATGACTTTTCACCGTACTATGGGTATACCCTGTAAACGGCTAATATGCCAGAAGTGACAATCCTATAGCCGTATTTGGGGCACTTCTATATATGAAAAACCGTTTTCCTTTTTTTGACACCAAGAAGTTTACAGATTTTATTCACCCAACATACTTTGTAAACAAAGACTATGACTTTTCACCGTACTATGGGTATACCCTGTAAACGGCTAATATGCCAGAAGTGACAGCCCTATAGCCGTATTTGGGGTACTTCTATATATGGAAAACCGTTTTCCTTTTTTTGACACCACAAAGTTTACAGATTTTATTCACCCAACATACTTCGTTAACAAGGATTTAACATTTTTTTCATCGTACTATGGGTATACCCTGTAAACGGCTAATTTGCCAGAAGTGACAACCCTATAGCCGTATTTAGGGTACTTCTATATATGGAAAACCGTTTTCCTTTTTTTGACACCACAAAGTTTACAGATTTTATTCACCCAACATACTTTGTAAACAAGGACTATGACTTTTCACCGTACTATGGGTATACCATGTAAACGGCTAATATGCCAGAAGTTACAACCCTATAGCCGTATTTGGGGCACTTCTATATATGGAAAACCGTTTTCCTTTTTTTGACACCACATATTTTACAGATTTTATTCACCCAACATACTTTGTAAACAAGGACTATGACTTTTCACCGTACTATGGGTATACCATGTAAACGGCTAATATGCCAGAAGTTACAACCCTATAGCCGTATTTGGGGCACTTCTATATATGGAAAACCGTTTTCCTTTTTTTGACACCACAAAGTTTACAGATTTTATTCACCCAACATACTTTGTAAACAAGGAATATGACTTTTCACCGTACTATGGGTATACCCTGTAAACGGCTAATATGCCAGAAGTGACAATCCTATAGCCGTATTTGGGGCACTTCTATATATGAAAAACCGTTTTCCTTTTTTTGACACCAAGAAGTTTACAGATTTTATTCACCCAACATACTTTGTAAACAAAGACTATGACTTTTCACCGTACTATGGGTATACCCTGTAAACGGCTAATATGCCAGAAGTGACAGCCCTATAGCCGTATTTGGGGTACTTCTATATATGGAAAACCGTTTTCCTTTTTTGACACCACAAAGTTTACAGATTTTATTCAGCCAACATACTTTGTTAACAAGGATTTAACATTTTTTTCATCGTACTATGGGTATACCCTGTAAACGGCTAATATGCCAGAAGTGACAACCCTATAGCCGTATTTGGGGTACTTCTATATATGGAAAACCGTTTTCCTTTTTTTGACACCACTTATTTTACAGATTTTATTCAGCCAACATACTTTGTTAACAAGGATTTAACATTTTTTTCATCGTACTATGGGTATACCCTGTAAACGGCTAATATGCCAGAAGTGACAACCCTATAGCCGTATTTGGGCCACTTCTATATATGGAAAACCGTTTTCCTTTTTTTGACACCACATATTTTACAGATTTTATTCACCCAACATACTTTGTAAACAAGGACTATGACTTTTCACCGTACTATGGGTATACCCTGTAAACGGCTAATATACCAGAAGTTACAACCCTATAGCCGTATTTGGGGCACTTCTATATATGGAAAACCGTTTTCCTTTTTTTGACACCACAAAGTTTACAGATTTTATTCACCCAACATACTTTGTAAACAAGGACTATGACTTTTCACCGTACTATGGGTATACCCTGTAAACGGCTAATATGCCAGAAGTGACAATCCTATAGCCGTATTTGGGGCACTTCTATATATGAAAAACCGTTTTCCTTTTTTTGACACCAAGAAGTTTACAGATTTTATTCACCCAACATACTTTGTAAACAAAGACTATGACTTTTCACCGTACTATGGGTATACCCTGTAAACGGCTAATATGCCAGAAGTGACAGCCCCATAGCCGTATTTGGGGTACTTCTATATATGGAAAACCGTTTTCCTTTTTTTGACACCACAAAGTTTACAGATTTTATTCAGCCAACATACTTCGTTAACAAGGATTTAACATTTTTTTCATCGTACTATGGGTATACCCTGTAAACGGCTAATATGCCAGAAATGACAATCCTATAGCCGTATTTGGGCCACTTCTATATATGGAAAACCGTTTTCCTTTTTTTGACACCAAGAAGTTTACAGATTTTATTCAGCCAACATACTTTGTAAACAAGGACTATGACTTTTCACCGTACTATGGGTATACCCTGTAAACGGCTAATATGCCAGAAGTGACAACCCTATAGCCGTATTTGGGGCACTTCTATATATGGAAAACCGTTTTCCTTTTTTTGACACCACAAAGTTTACAGATTTTATTCAGCCAACATACTCTGTTAACAAGGATTTAACTTTTTTTTCACCGTACTATGGGTATACCCTGTAAACGGCTAATATGCCAGAAGTGACAACTCTATAGCCGTATTTGGGCCACTTCTATATATTGAAAACCGTTTTCCTTTTTTGGACACCACAAAGTTTACAGATTTTATTCAGCCAACATACTTTGTTAACAAGGATTTAACATTTTTTTCATCGTACTATGGGTATACCCTGTAAACGGCTAATATGCCAGAAGTGACAACCCTATAGCCGTATTTGGGCCACTTCTATATATGGAAAACCGTTTTCCTTTTTTTGACACCACTTATTTTACAGATTTTATTCACCCAACATACTTTGTAAACAAGGACTATGACGTTTCACCGTACTATGGGTATACCCTGTAAACGGCTAATATGCCAGAAGTGACAACCCTATAGCTGTATTTGGGGCACTTCTATATATGGAAAACCGTTTTCCTTTTTTTGACACCACAAAGTTTACAGATTTTATTCACACAACATACTTTGTAAACAAGGACTATGACTTTTCACCGTTCTATGGGTATACCCTGTAAACGGCTAATATGCCAGAAGTGACAACCGTATAGCCGTATTTGGGGCACTTCTATATATGGAAAACCGTTTTCCTTTTTTTGACACCACAAAGTTTACAGATTTTATTCACCCAACATACTTTGTAAACAAGAACTATGACTTTTCACCGTACTATGGGTATACCCTGTAAACGGCTAATATGCCAGAAGTGACAACCCTATAGCCGTATTTGGGGCACTTCTATATATGGAAAACCGTTTTCCTTTTTTTGACACCACAAAGTTTACAGATTTTATTCAGCCAACATACTCTGTTAACAAGGATTTAACATTTTTTTCACCGTACTATGGGTATACCCTGTAAACGGCTAATATGCCAGAAGTGACAACTCTATAGCCGTATTTGGGCCACTTCTATATATTGAAAACCGTTTTCCTTTTTTTGACACCACAAAGTTTACAGATTTTATTCAGCCAACATACTTTGTTAACAAGGATTTAACATTTTTTTCATCGTACTATGGGTATACCCTGTAAACGGCTAATATGCCAGAAGTGACAACCCTATAGCCGTATTTGGGCCACTTCTATATATGGAAAACCGTTTTCCTTTTTTTGACACCACTTATTTTACAGATTTTATTCACCCAACATACTTTGTAAACAAGGACTATGACGTTTCACCGTACTATGGGTATACCCTGTAAACGGCTAATATGCCAGAAGTGACAACCCTATAGCTGTATTTGGGGCACTTCTATATATGGAAAACCGTTTTCCTTTTTTTGACACCACAAAGTTTACAGATTTTATTCAGCCAACATACTTTGTTAACAAGGATTTAACATTTTTTTCATCGTACTATGGGTATACCCTGTAAACGGCTAATATGCCAGAAGTGACAACTCTATAGCCGTATTTGGGCCACTTCTATATATTGAAAACCGTTTTCCTTTTTTTGACACCACAAAGTTTACAGATTTTATTCAGCCAACATACTTTGTTAACAAGGATTTAACATTTTTTTCATCGTACTATGGGTATACCCTGTAAACGGCTAATATGCCAGAAGTGACAACCCTATAGCCGTATTTGGGCCACTTCTATATATGGAAAACCGTTTTCCTTTTTTTGACACCACTTATTTTACAGATTTTATTCACCCAACATACTTTGTAAACAAGGACTATGACGTTTCACCGTACTATGGGTATACCCTGTAAACGGCTAATATGCCAGAAGTGACAACCCTATAGCTGTATTTGGGGCACTTCTATATATGGAAAACCGTTTTCCTTTTTTTAACACCACAAAGTTTACAGATTTTATTCACACAACATACTTTGTAAACAAGGACTATGACTTTTCACCGTACTATGGGTATACCCTGTAAACGGCTAATATGCCAGAAGTGACAACCGTATAGCCGTATTTGGGGCACTTCTATATATGGAAAACCGTTTTCCTTTTTTTGACACCACAAAGTTTACAGATTTTATTCACCCAACATACTTTGTAAACAAGAACTATGACTTTTCACCGTACTATGGGTATACCCTGTAAACGGCTAATATGCCAGAAGTGACAATCCTATAGCCGTATTTGGGGCACTTCTATATATGAAAAACCGTTTTCCTTTTTTTGACACCAAGAAGTTTACAGATTTTATTCACCCAACATACTTTGTAAACAAGGACTATGACTTTTCACCGTACTATGGGTAGAGCCTGTAAACGGCTAATATGCCAGAAGTGACAACCCTATAGCCGTATTTGGGGTACTTCTATATATGGAAAACCGTTTTCCTTTTTTTTGACACCACAAAGTTTACAGATTTTATTCAGCCAACATACTTTGTTAACAAGGATTTAACATTTTTTTCATCGTACTATGGGTATACCCTGTAAACGGCTAATATGCCAGAAGTGACAACCCTATAGCCGTATTTGGGCCACTTCTATATATGGAAAACCGTTTTCGTTTTTTTGACACCAAGAAGTTTACAGATTTTATTCACCCAACATACTTTGTAAACAAGGACTATGACTTTTCACCGTACTATGGGTATACCCTGTAAACGGCTAATATGCCAGAAGTGACAATCCTATAGCCGTATTTGGGGCACTTCTATATATGAAAAACCGTTTTCCTTTTTTTGACACCAAGAAGTTTACAGATTTTATTCACCCAACATACTTTGTAAACAAAGACTATGACTTTTCACCGTACTATGGGTATACCCTGTAAACGGCTAATATGCCAGAAGTGACAGCCCTATAGCCGTATTTGGGGTACTTCTATATATGGAAAACCGTTTTCCTTTTTTTGACACCACAAAGTTTACAGATTTTATTCAGCCAACATACTTCGTTAACAAGGATTTAACATTTTTTTCATCGTACTATGGGTATACCCTGTAAACGGCTAATTTGCCAGAAGTGACAACCCTATAGCCGTATTTAGGGTACTTCTATATATGGAAAACCGTTTTCCTTTTTTTGACACCACAAAGTTTACAGATTTTATTTAGCCAACATACTTTCTTAACAAGGATTTAACATTTTTTTCATCGTACTATGGGTATACCCTGTAAACGGCTAATATGCCAGAAGTGACAACCCTATAGCCGTATTTGGGCCACTTCTATATATGGAAAACCGTTTTCCTTTTTTTGACACCACATATTTTACAGATTTTATTCACCCAACATACTTTGTAAACAAGGACTATGACTTTTCACCGTACTATGGGTATACCATGTAAACGGCTAATATGCCAGAAGTTACAACCCTATAGCCGTATTTGGGGCACTTCTATATATGGAAAACCGTTTTCCTTTTTTTGACACCACAAAGTTTACAGATTTTATTCACCCAACATACTTTGTAAACAAGGACTATGACTTTTCACCGTACTATGGGTATACCCTGTAAACGGCTAATATGCCAGAAGTGACAATCCTATAGCCGTATTTGGGGCACTTCTATATATGAAAAACCGTTTTCCTTTTTTTGACACCAAGAAGTTTACAGATTTTATTCACCCAACATACTTTGTAAACAAAGACTATGACTTTTCACCGTACTATGGGTATACCCTGTAAACGGCTAATATGCCAGAAGTGACAGCCCTATAGCCGTATTTGGGGTACTTCTATATATGGAAAACCGTTTTCCTTTTTTTGACACCACAAAGTTTACAGATTTTATTCAGCCAACATACTTTGTTAACAAGGATTTAACATTTTTTTCATCGTACTATGGGTATACCCTGTAAACGGCTAATATGCCAGAAGTGACAACCCTATAGCCGTATTTGGGGTACTTCTATATATGGAAAACCGTTTTCCTTTTTTTGACACCACAAAGTTTACAGATTTTATTCAGCCAACATACTTTGTTAACAAGGATTTAACATTTTTTTCATCGTACTATGGGTATACCCTGTAAACGGCTAATATGCCAGAAGTGACAACCCTATAGCCGTATTTGGGCCACTTCTATATATGGAAAACCGTTTTCCTTTTTTTGACACCACATATTTTACAGATTTTATTCACCCAACATACTTTGTAAACAAGGACTATGACTTTTCACCGTACTATGGGTATACCCTGTAAACGGCTAATATGCCAGAAGTTACAACCCTATGGCCGTATTTGGGGCACTTCTATATATGGAAAACCGTTTTCCTTTTTTTGACACCACAAAGTTTACAGATTTTATTCACCCAACATACTTTGTAAACAAGGACTATGACTTTTCACCGTACTATGGGTATACCCTGTAAACGGCTAATATGCCAGAAGTGACAATCCTATAGCCGTATTTGGGGCACTTCTATATATGAAAAACCGTTTTCCTTTTTTTGACACCAAGAAGTTTACAGATTTTATTCACCCAACATACTTTGTAAACAAAGACTATGACTTTTCACCGTACTATGGGTATACCCTGTAAACGGCTAATATGCCAGAAGTGACAGCCCTATAGCCGTATTTGGGGTACTTCTATATATGGAAAACCGTTTTCCTTTTTTTGACACCACAAAGTTTACAGATTTTATTCAGCCAACATACTTCGTTAACAAGGATTTAACATTTTTTTCATCGTACTATGGGTATACCCTGTAAACGGCTAATATGCCAGAAATGACAATCCTATAGCCGCATTTGGGCCACTTCTATATATGGAAAACCGTTTTCCTTTTTTTGACACCAAGAAGTTTACAGATTTTATTCAGCCAACATACTTTGTAAACAAGGACTATGACTTTTCACCGTACTATGGGTATACCCTGTAAACGGCTAATATGCCAGAAGTGACAGCCCTATAGCCGTATTTGGGGTACTTCTATATATGGAAAACCGTTTTCCTTTTTTTGACACCACAAAGTTTACAGATTTTATTCAGCCAACATACTTTGTTAACAAGGATTTAACATTTTTTTCATCGTACTATGGGTATACCCTGTAAACGGCTAATATGCCAGAAGTGACAACCCTATAGCCGTATTTGGGCCACTTCTATATATGGAAAACCGTTTTCCTTTTTTTGACACCACATATTTTACAGATTTTATTCACCCAACATACTTTGTAAACAAGGACTATGACTTTTCACCGTACTATGGGTATACCCTGTAAACGGCTAATATGCCAGAAGTGACAACCCTATAGCCGTATTTGGGGCACTTCTATATATGGAAAACCGTTTTCCTTTTTTTGACACCACAAAGTTTACAGATTTTATTCACCCAACATACTTCGTTAACAAGGATTTAACATTTTTTTCATCGTACTATGGGTATACCCTGTAAACGGCTAATATGCCAGAAATGACAATCCTATAGCCGTATTTGGGCCACTTCTATATATGGAAAACCGTTTTCCTTTTTTTGACACCAAGAAGTTTACAGATTTTATTCAGCCAACATACTTCGTTAACAAGGATTTAACATTTTTTTCATCGTACTATGGGTATACCCTGTAAACGGCTAATATGCCAGAAATGACAATCCTATAGCCGTATTTGGGCCACTTCTATATATGGAAAACCGTTTTCCTTTTTTTGACACCAAGAAGTTTACAGATTTTATTCAGCCAACATACTCTGTTAACAAGGATTTAACTTTTTTTTCACCGTACTATGGGTATACCCTGTAAACGGCTAATATGCCAGAAGTGACAACTCTATAGCCGTATTTGGGCCACTTCTATATATTGAAAACCGTTTTCCTTTTTTTGACACCACAAAGTTTACAGATTTTATTCAGCCAACATACTTTGTTAACAAGGATTTAACATTTTTTTCATCGTACTATGGGTATACCCTGTAAACGGCTAATATGCCAGAAGTGACAACCCTATAGCCGTATTTGGGCCACTTCTATATATGGAAAACCGTTTTCCTTTTTTTGACACCACTTATTTTACAGATTTTATTCACCCAACATACTTTGTAAACAAGGACTATGACGTTTCACCGTACTATGGGTATACCCTGTAAACGGCTAATATGCCAGAAGTGACAACCCTATAGCTGTATTTGGGGCACTTCTATATATGGAAAACCGTTTTCCTTTTTTTGACACCACAAAGTTTACAGATTTTATTCACACAACATACTTTGTAAACAAGGACTATGACTTTTCACCGTACTATGGGTATACCCTGTAAACGGCTAATATGCCAGAAGTGACAACCGTATAGCCGTATTTGGGGCACTTCTATATATGGAAAACCGTTTTCCTTTTTTTGACACCACAAAGTTTACAGATTTTATTCACCCAACATACTTTGTAAACAAGAACTATGACTTTTCACCGTACTATGGGTATACCCTGTAAACGGCGAATATGCCAGAAGTGACAACCCTATAGCCGTATTTGGGGCACTTCTATATATGGAAAACCGTTTTCCTTTTTTTGACACCACAAAGTTTACAGATTTTATTCAGCCAACATACTCTGTTAACAAGGATTTAACATTTTTTTCACCGTACTATGGGTATACCCTGTAAACGGCTAATATGCCAGAAGTGACAACTCTATAGCCGTATTTGAGGCACTTCTATATATTGAAAACCGTTTTCCTTTTTTTGACACCACAAAGTTTACAGATTTTATTCAGCCAACATACTTTGTTAACAAGGATTTAACATTTTTTTCATCGTACTATGGGTATACCCTGTAAACGGCTAATATGCCAGAAGTGACAACCCTATAGCCGTATTTGGGCCACTTCTATATATGGAAAACCGTTTTCCTTTTTTTGACACCACTTATTTTACAGATTTTATTCACCCAACATACTTTGTAAACAAGGACTATGACGTTTCACCGTACTATGGGTATACCCTGTAAACGGCTAATATGCCAGAAGTGACAACCCTATAGCTGTATTTGGGGCACTTCTATATATGGAAAACCGGTTTCCTTTTTTTGACACCACAAAGTTTACAGATTTTATTCAGCCAACATACTTTGTTAACAAGGATTTAACATTTTTTTCATCGTACTATGGGTATACCCTGTAAACGGCTAATTAGCCAGAAGTGACAACTCTATAGCCGTATTTGGGCCACTTCTATATATTGAAAACCGTTTTCCTTTTTTTGACACCACAAAGTTTACAGATTTTATTCAGCCAACATACTTTGTTAACAAGGATTTAACATTTTTTTCATCGTACTATGGGTATACCCTGTAAACGGCTAATATGCCAGAAGTGACAACCCTATAGCCGTATTTGGGCCACTTCTATATATGGAAAACCGTTTTCCTTTTTTTGACACCACTTATTTTACAGATTTTATTCACCCAACATACTTTGTAAACAAGGACTATGACGTTTCACCGTACTATGGGTATACCCTGTAAACGGCTAATATGCCAGAAGTGACAACCCTATAGCTGTATTTGGGGCACTTCTATATATGGAAAACCGTTTTCCTTTTTTTGACACCACAAAGTTTACAGATTTTATTCACACAACATACTTTGTAAACAAGGACTATGACTTTTTACCGTACTATGGGTATACCCTGTAAACGGCTAATATGCCAGAAGTGACAACCGTATAGCCGTATTTGGGGCACTTCTATATATGGAAAACCGTTTTCCTTTTTTTGACACCACAAAGTTTACAGATTTTATTCACCCAACATACTTTGTAAACAAGAACTATGACTTTTCACCGTACTATGGGTATACCCTGTAAACGGCTAATATGCCAGAAGTGACGATCCTATAGCCGTATTTGGGGCACTTCTATATATGAAAAACCGTTTTCCTTTTTTTGACACCAAGAAGTTTACAGATTTTATTCACCCAACATACTTTGTAAACAAGGACTATGACTTTTCACCGTACTATGGGTATAGCCTGTAAACGGCTAATATGCCAGAAGTGACAACCCTATAGCCGTATTTGGGGTACTTCTATATATGGAAAACCGTTTTCCTTTTTTTTGACACCACAAAGTTTACAGATTTTATTCAGCCAACATACTTTGTTAACAAGGATTTAACATTTTTTTCATCGTACTATGGGTATACCCTGTAAACGGCTAATATGCCAGAAGTGACAACCCTATAGCCGTATTTGGGCCACTTCTATATATGGAAAACCGTTTTCGTTTTTTTGACACCAAGAAGTTTACAGATTTTATTCACCCAACATACTTTGTAAACAAGGACTATGACTTTTCACCGTACTATGGGTATAGCCTGTAAACGGCTAATATGCCAGAAGTGACAACCCTATAGCCGTATTTGGGGTACTTCTATATATGGAAAACCGTTTTCCTTTTTTTTGACACCACAAAGTTTACAGATTTTATTCAGCCAACATACTTTGTTAACAAGGATTTAACATTTTTTTCACCGTACTATGGGTATAGCCTGTAAACGGCTAATATGCCAGAAGTGACAACCCTATAGCCGTATTTGGGGTACTTCTATATATGGAAAACCGTTTTCCTTTTTTTTGACACCACAAAGTTTACAGATTTTATTCAGCCAACATACTTTGTTAACAAGGATTTAACATTTTTTTCATCGTACTATGGGTATACCCTGTAAACGGCTAATATGCCAGAAGTGACAACCCTATAGCCGTATTTGGGGTACTTCTATATATGGAAAACCGTTTTCCTTTTTTTGACACCACAAAGTTTACAGATTTTATTCAGCCAACATACTTTGTTAACAAGGATTTAACATTTTTTTCATCGTACTATGGGTATACCCTGTAAACGGCTAATATGCCAGAAGTGACAACCCTATAGCCGTATTTGGGCCACTTCTATATATGGAAAACCGTTTTCCTTTTTTTGACACCACATATTTTACAGATTTTATTCACCCAACATACTTTGTAAACAAGGACTATGACTTTTCACCGTACTATGGGTATACCCTGTAAACGGCTAATATGCCAGAAGTTACAACCCTATAGCCGTATTTGGGGCACTTCTATATATGGAAAACCGTTTTCCTTTTTTTGACACCACAAAGTTTACAGATTTTATTCACCCAACATACTTTGTAAACAAGGACTATGACGTTTCACCGTACTATGGGTATACCCTGTAAACGGCTAATATGCCAGAAGTGACAACCCTATAGCTGTATTTGGGGCACTTCTATATATGGAAAACCGTTTTCCTTTTTTTGACACCACAAAGTTTACAGATTTTATTCACACAACATACTTTGTAAACAAGGACTATGACTTTTCACCGTACTATGGGTATACCCTGTAAACGGCTAATATGCCAGAAGTGACAACCGTATAGCCGTATTTGGGGCACTTCTATATATGGAAAACCGTTTTCCTTTTTTTGACACCACAAAGTTTACAGATTTTATTCACCCAACATACTTTGTAAACAAGAACTATGACTTTTCACCGTACTATGGGTATACCCTGTAAACGGCGAATATGCCAGAAGTGACAACCCTATAGCCGTATTTGGGGCACTTCTATATATGGAAAACCGTTTTCCTTTTTTTGACACCACAAAGTTTACAGATTTTATTCAGCCAACATACTCTGTTAACAAGGATTTAACATTTTTTTCACCGTACTATGGGTATACCCTGTAAACGGCTAATATGCCAGAAGTGACAACTCTATAGCCGTATTTGAGGCACTTCTATATATTGAAAACCGTTTTCCTTTTTTTGACACCACAAAGTTTACAGATTTTATTCAGCCAACATACTTTGTTAACAAGGATTTAACATTTTTTTCATCGTACTATGGGTATACCCTGTAAACGGCTAATATGCCAGAAGTGACAACCCTATAGCCGTATTTGGGCCACTTCTATATATGGAAAACCGTTTTCCTTTTTTTGACACCACTTATTTTACAGATTTTATTCACCCAACATACTTTGTAAACAAGGACTATGACGTTTCACCGTACTATGGGTATACCCTGTAAACGGCTAATATGCCAGAA
The DNA here is from genome assembly GCA_963924685.1 of Dexiosoma caninum. Classification (NCBI taxonomy): domain Eukaryota; kingdom Metazoa; phylum Arthropoda; class Insecta; order Diptera; family Tachinidae; genus Dexiosoma; species Dexiosoma caninum. The sequence continues at coordinate 52,127,241 of OZ004729.1, forward strand.
GTGACAACCCTATAGCTGTATTTGGGGCACTTCTATATATGGAAAACCGGTTTCCTTTTTTTGACACCACAAAGTTTACAGATTTTATTCAGCCAACATACTTTGTTAACAAGGATTTAACATTTTTTTCATCGTACTATGGGTATACCCTGTAAACGGCTAATTAGCCAGAAGTGACAACTCTATAGCCGTATTTGGGCCACTTCTATATATTGAAAACCGTTTTCCTTTTTTTGACACCACAAAGTTTACAGATTTTATTCAGCCAACATACTTTGTTAACAAGGATTTAACATTTTTTTCATCGTACTATGGGTATACCCTGTAAACGGCTAATATGCCAGAAGTGACAACCCTATAGCCGTATTTGGGCCACTTCTATATATGGAAAACCGTTTTCCTTTTTTTGACACCACTTATTTTACAGATTTTATTCACCCAACATACTTTGTAAACAAGGACTATGACGTTTCACCGTACTATGGGTATACCCTGTAAACGGCTAATATGCCAGAAGTGACAACCCTATAGCTGTATTTGGGGCACTTCTATATATGGAAAACCGTTTTCCTTTTTTTGACACCACAAAGTTTACAGATTTTATTCACACAACATACTTTGTAAACAAGGACTATGACTTTTTACCGTACTATGGGTATACCCTGTAAACGGCTAATATGCCAGAAGTGACAACCGTATAGCCGTATTTGGGGCACTTCTATATATGGAAAACCGTTTTCCTTTTTTTGACACCACAAAGTTTACAGATTTTATTCACCCAACATACTTTGTAAACAAGAACTATGACTTTTCACCGTACTATGGGTATACCCTGTAAACGGCTAATATGCCAGAAGTGACGATCCTATAGCCGTATTTGGGGCACTTCTATATATGAAAAACCGTTTTCCTTTTTTTGACACCAAGAAGTTTACAGATTTTATTCACCCAACATACTTTGTAAACAAGGACTATGACTTTTCACCGTACTATGGGTATAGCCTGTAAACGGCTAATATGCCAGAAGTGACAACCCTATAGCCGTATTTGGGGTACTTCTATATATGGAAAACCGTTTTCCTTTTTTTTGACACCACAAAGTTTACAGATTTTATTCAGCCAACATACTTTGTTAACAAGGATTTAACATTTTTTTCATCGTACTATGGGTATACCCTGTAAACGGCTAATATGCCAGAAGTGACAACCCTATAGCCGTATTTGGGCCACTTCTATATATGGAAAACCGTTTTCGTTTTTTTGACACCAAGAAGTTTACAGATTTTATTCACCCAACATACTTTGTAAACAAGGACTATGACTTTTCACCGTACTATGGGTATAGCCTGTAAACGGCTAATATGCCAGAAGTGACAACCCTATAGCCGTATTTGGGGTACTTCTATATATGGAAAACCGTTTTCCTTTTTTTTGACACCACAAAGTTTACAGATTTTATTCAGCCAACATACTTTGTTAACAAGGATTTAACATTTTTTTCACCGTACTATGGGTATAGCCTGTAAACGGCTAATATGCCAGAAGTGACAACCCTATAGCCGTATTTGGGGTACTTCTATATATGGAAAACCGTTTTCCTTTTTTTTGACACCACAAAGTTTACAGATTTTATTCAGCCAACATACTTTGTTAACAAGGATTTAACATTTTTTTCATCGTACTATGGGTATACCCTGTAAACGGCTAATATGCCAGAAGTGACAACCCTATAGCCGTATTTGGGGTACTTCTATATATGGAAAACCGTTTTCCTTTTTTTGACACCACAAAGTTTACAGATTTTATTCAGCCAACATACTTTGTTAACAAGGATTTAACATTTTTTTCATCGTACTATGGGTATACCCTGTAAACGGCTAATATGCCAGAAGTGACAACCCTATAGCCGTATTTGGGCCACTTCTATATATGGAAAACCGTTTTCCTTTTTTTGACACCACATATTTTACAGATTTTATTCACCCAACATACTTTGTAAACAAGGACTATGACTTTTCACCGTACTATGGGTATACCCTGTAAACGGCTAATATGCCAGAAGTTACAACCCTATAGCCGTATTTGGGGCACTTCTATATATGGAAAACCGTTTTCCTTTTTTTGACACCACAAAGTTTACAGATTTTATTCACCCAACATACTTTGTAAACAAGGACTATGACTTTTCACCGTACTATGGGTATACCCTGTAAACGGCTAATATGCCAGAAGTGACAATCCTATAGCCGTATTTGGGGCACTTCTATATATGAAAAACCGTTTTCCTTTTTTTGACACCAAGAAGTTTACAGATTTTATTCACCCAACATACTTTGTAAACAAAGACTATGACTTTTCACCGTACTATGGGTATACCCTGTAAACGGCTAATATGCCAGAAGTGACAGCCCTATAGCCGTATTTGGGGTACTTCTATATATGGAAAACCGTTTTCCTTTTTTTGACACCACAAAGTTTACAGATTTTATTCAGCCAACATACTTCGTTAACAAGGATTTAACATTTTTTTCATCGTACTATGGGTATACCCTGTAAACGGCTAATATGCCAGAAATGACAATCCTATAGCCGTATTTGGGCCACTTCTATATATGGAAAACCGTTTTCCTTTTTTTGACACCAAGAAGTTTACAGATTTTATTCAGCCAACATACTTTGTAAACAAGGACTATGACTTTTCACCGTACTATGGGTATACCCTGTAAACGGCTAATATGCCAGAAGTGACAGCCCTATAGCCGTATTTGGGGTACTTCTATATATGGAAAACCGTTTTCCTTTTTTTGACACCACAAAGTTTACAGATTTTATTCAGCCAACATACTTTGTTAACAAGGATTTAACATTTTTTTCATCGTACTATGGGTATACCCTGTAAACGGCTAATATGCCAGAAGTGACAACCCTATAGCCGTATTTGGGGTACTTCTATATATGGAAAACCGTTTTCCTTTTTTTGACACCACAAAGTTTACAGATTTTATTCAGCCAACATACTTTGTTAACAAGGATTTAACATTTTTTTCATCGTACTATGGGTATACCCTGTAAACGGCTAATATGCCAGAAGTGACAACCCTATAGCCGTATTTGGGCCACTTCTATATATGGAAAACCGTTTTCCTTTTTTTGACACCACATATTTTACAGATTTTATTCACCCAACATACTTTGTAAACAAGGACTATGACTTTTCACCGTACTATGGGTATACCCTGTAAACGGCTAATATGCCAGAAGTTACAACCCTATACCCGTATTTGGGGCACTTCTATATATGGAAAACCGTTTTCCTTTTTTTGACACCACACAGTTTACAGATTTTATTCACCCAACATACTTCGTTAACAAGGATTTAACATTTTTTTCATCGTACTATGGGTATACCCTGTAAACGGCTAATATGCCATAAATGACAATCCTATAGCCGTATTTGGGCCACTTCTATATATGGAAAACCGTTTTCCTTTTTTTGACACCAAGAAGTTTACAGATTTTATTCACCCAACATACTTTGTAAACAAAGACTATGACTTTTCACCGTACTATGGGTATACCCTGTAAACGGCTAATATGCCAGAAGTGACAGCCCTATAGCCGTATTTGGGGTACTTCTATATATGGAAAACCGTTTTCCTTTTTTTGACACCACAAAGTTTACAGATTTTATTCAGCCAACATACTTTGTTAACAAGGATTTAACATTTTTTTCATCGTACTATGGGTATACCCTGTAAACGGCTAATATGCCAGAAGTGACAACCCTATAGCCGTATTTGGGGTACTTCTATATATGGAAAACCGTTTTCCTTTTTTTGACACCACAAAGTTTACAGATTTTATTCAGCCAACATACTTTGTTAACAAGGATTTAACATTTTTTTCACCGTACTATGGGTATACCCTGTAAACGGCTAATATGCCAGAAGTGACAACCCTATAGCCGTATTTGGGCCACTTCTATATATGGGAAACCGTTTTCCTTTTTTTGACACCACATATTTTACAGATTTTATTCACCCAACATACTTTGTAAACAAGGACTATGACTTTTCACCGTACTATGGGTATACCCTGTAAACGGCTAATATGCCAGAAGTTACAACCCTATAGCCGTATTTGGGGCACTTCTATATATGGAAAACCGTTTTCCTTTTTTTGACACTACAAAGTTTACAGATTTTATTCACCCAACATACTTTGTAAACAAGGACTATGACTTTTCACCGTACTATGGGTATACCCTGTAAACGGCTAATATGCCAGAAGTGACAATCCTATAGCCGTATTTGGGGCACTTCTATATATGAAAAACCGTTTTACTTTTTTTGACACCAAGAAGTTTACAGATTTTATTCACCCAACATACTTTGTAAACAAAGACTATGACTTTTCACCGTACTATGGGTATACCCTGTAAACGGCTAATATGCCAGAAGTGACAGCCCTATAGCCGTATTTGGGGTACTTCTATATATGGAAAACCGTTTTCCTTTTTTTGACACCACAAAGTTTACAGATTTTATTCAGCCAACATACTTCGTTAACAAGGATTTAACATTTTTTTCATCGTACTATGGGTATACCCTGTAAACGGCTAATATGCCAGAAATGACAATCCTATAGCCGTATTTGGGCCACTTCTATATATGGAAAACCGTTTTCCTTTTTTTGACACCAAGAAGTTTACAGATTTTATTCAGCCAACATACTTTGTAAACAAGGACTATGACTTTTCACCGTACTATGGGTATACCCTGTAAACGGCTAATATCCCAGAAGTGACAATCCTATAGCCGTATTTGGGACACTTCTATATATGGAAAAACGTTTTCTTTTTTTTTACACCAAGAAGTTTACAGATTTTATTCACCCAACATACTTTGTATACAAGGACTATGACTTTTCAGCGTACTATGGGTATACCCTGTAAACGGCTAATATGCCAGAAGTGACAACCCTATAGCCGTATTTGAGGCACTTCTATGTATGGAAAACCGTTTTCCTTTTTTTGACACCACAAAGTGTACAGATTTTATTCAGCCAACATACTTTGTTAACAAGGATTTAACATTTTTTTCACCGTACTGTGGGTATACCCTGTAAACGGCTAATATGCCAGAAGTGACAACCCTATAGCCGTATTTGGGCCACTTCTATATATGGAAAACCGTTTTCCTTTTTTTGACACCAAGAATTTTACAGATTTTATTCACCCAACATACTTTGTAAACAAGGACTATGACTTTTCACCGTACTATGGGTATACCCTGTAAACGGCTAATATGCCAGAAGTAACAACCCTATAGCCGTATTTGGGGTACTTTTATATATGGAAAACCGTTTTCCTTTTTTTTCACCACAAAGTTTACAGATTTTATTCAGCCAACATACTTTGTTAACAAGGATTTAACATTTTTTTCATCGTACTATGGGTATACCCTGTAAACGGCTAATATGCCAGAAGTGACAACCCTATAGCCATATTTGGGGTACTTCTATATATGGAAAACCGTTTTCCTTTTTTTGACACCACAAAGTTTACAGATTTTATTCAGCCAACATACTTTGTTAACAAGGATTTAACTTTTTTTTCATCGTACTATGGGTATACCCTATAACGGCTAATATGCCAGAAGTGACAACCCTATAGCCGTATTTGGGCCACTTCTATATATGGAAAACCGTTTTCCTTTTTTTGACACCACATATTTTACAGATTTTATTCACCCAACATACTTTGTAAACAAGGACTATGACTTTTCACCGTACTATGGGTATACCCTGTAAACGGCTAATATGCCAAAGTTACAACCCTATAGCCGTATTTGGGGCACTTCTATATATGGAAAACCGTTTTCCTTTTTTTGACACCAAGAAGTTTACAGATTTTATTCAGCCAACATAATTTGCAAACAAGGACTATGACTTTTCACCGTACTATGGGTATACCCTGTAAACGGCTAATATCCCAGAAGTGACAATCCTATAGCCGTATTTGGGACACTTCTATATATGGAAAACCGTTTTCCTTTTTTTGACACCAAGAAGTTTACAGATTTTATTCACCCAACATACTTTGTATACAAGGACTATGACTTTTCACCGTACTATGGGTATACCCTGTAAACGGCTAATATGCCTGAAGTGACAATCCTATAGCCGTATTTGGGGCACTTCTATATATGTAAAACCGTTTTCCTTTTTTTGACACCAAGAAGTTTACAGATTTTATTCACCCAACATTCTTTGTAAACAAGGACTATGACTTTTCACCGTACTATGGGTATACCCTGTAAACGGCTAATATGCCAGAAGTGACAACCCTATAGCCGTATTTGGGGTACTTCTATATATGGAAAACCGTTTTCCTTTTTTTGACACCACAAAGTTTACAGATTTTATTCAGCCAACATACTTTGTAAACAAGGACTATGACTTTTCACCGTACTATGGGTATACCCTGTAAACGGCTAATATCCCAGAAGTGACAATCCTATAGCCGTATTTGGGACACTTCTATATATGGAAAACCGTTTTCCTTTTTTTGACACCAAGAAGTTTACAGATTTTATTCACCCAACATACTTTGTATACAAGGACTATGACTTTTCACCGTACTATAGGTATACCCTGTAAACGGCTAATATGCCAGAAGTGACAACCCTATAGCCGTATTTGGGCCACTTCTATATATGGAAAACCGTTTTCCTTTTTTTGACACCAAGAAGTTTACAGATTTTATTCAGCCAACATACTTTGTAAACAAGGACTATGACTTTTCACCGTACTATGGGTATACCCTGTAAACGGCTAATATGCCAGAAGTGACAACCCTATAGCCGTATTTGGGCCACTTCTATATATGGAAAACCGTTTTCCTTTTTTTGTCACCACAAAGTTTACAGATTTTATTCAGCCAACATACTTTGTTAACAAGGATTTAACATTTTTTTCATCGTACTATGGGTATACCCTGTAAACGGCTAATATGCCAGAAGTGACAACCCTATAGCCGTATTTGGGGTACTTCTATATATGGAAAACCGTTTTCCTTTTTTTGACACCACAAAGTTTACAGATTTTATTCAGCCAACATACTTTGTTAACAAGGATTTAACTTTTTTTTCATCGTACTATGGGTATACCCTATAACGGCTAATATGCCAGAAGTGACAACCCTATAGCCGTATTTGGGCCACTTCTATATATGGAAAACCGTTTTCCTTTTTTTGACACCAAGAAGTTTACAGATTTTATTCACCCAACATACTTTGTATACAAGGACTATGACTTTTCACCGTACTATGGGTATACCCTGTAAACGGCTAATATGCCTGAAGTGACAATCCTATAGCCGTATTTGGGGCACTTCTATATATGAAAAACCGTTTTCCTTTTTTGACACCAAGAAGTTTACAGATTTTATTCACCCAACATACTTTGTAAACAAGGACTATGACTTTTCACCGTACTATGGGTATACCCTGTAAACGGCTAATATGCCAGAAGTGACAACCCTATAGCCGTATTTGGGGTACTTCTATATATGGAAAACCGTTTTCCTTTTTTTGACACCACAAAGTTTACAGATTTTATTCAGCCAACATACTTTGTAAACAAGGACTATGACTTTTCACCGTACTATGGGTATACCCTGTAAACGGCTAATATCCCAGAAGTGACAATCCTATAGCCGTATTTGGGACACTTCTATATATGGAAGACCGTTTTCCTTTTTTTGACAACAAGAAGTTTACAGATTTTATTCAGCCAACATACTTTGTAAACAAGGACTATGACTTTTCACCGTACTATGGGTATACCCTGTAAACGGCTAATATCCCAGAAGTGACAATCCTATAGCCATATTTGGGACACTTCTGTATTTAGAAAACCGTTTTCCTTTTTTTGACACCAAGAAGTTTACAGATTTTATTCACCCAACATACTTTGTATACAAGGACTATGACTTTTTACCGTACTATGGGTATACCCTGTAAACGGCTAATATGCCAGAAGTGACAACCCTATAGCCGTATTTGGGGCACTTCTATATATGGAAAACCGTTTTCCTTTTTTTAACACCACAAAGTTTACAGATTTTATTCAGCCAACATACTTTGTTAACAAGGATTTAACATTTTTTTCACCGTACTATGGGTATACCCTGTAAACGGCTAATATGCCAGAAGTGACAACCCTATTGCCGTATTTGGGCCACTTCTATATATCGAAAACCGTTTTCCTTTTTTTGACTCCAAGAAGTTTACAGATTTTATTCACCCAACATACTTTGTAAACAAGGACTATGACTTTTCACCGTACTATGGGTATACCCTGTAAACGGCTAATATGCCAGAAGTGACAACCCTATAGCCGTATTTGGGGTACTTCTATATATGGAAAACCGTTTTCCTTTTTTTGACACCACAAAGTTTACAGATTTTATTCAGCCAACATACTTTGTTAACAAGGATTTAACATTTTTTTCATCGTACTATGGGTATACCCTGTAAACGGCTAATATGCCAGAAGTGACAACCCTATAGCCGTATTTGGGCCACTTCTATATATGGAAAACCGTTTTCCTTTTTTTGTCACCACAAAGTTTACAGATTTTATTCAGCCAACATACTTTGTTAACAAGGATTTAACATTTTTTTCATCGTACTATGGGTATACCCTGTAAACGGCTAATATGCCAGAAGTGACAACCCTATAGCCGTATTTGGGGTACTTCTATATATGGAAAACCGTTTTCCTTTTTTTGACACCACAAAGTTTACAGATTTTATTCAGCCAACATACTTTGTTAACAAGGATTTAACTTTTTTTTCATCGTACTATGGGTATACCCTATAACGGCTAATATGCCAGAAGTGACAACCCTATAGCCGTATTTGGGGCACTTCTATATATGGAAAACCGTTTTCCTTTTTTTGACACCACAAAGTTTACAGATTTTATTCAGCCAACATACTTCGTTAACAAGGATTTAACATTTTTTTCATCGTACTATGGGTATACCCTGTAAACGGCTAATATGCCAGAAATGACAATCCTATAGCCGTATTTGGGCCACTTCTATATATGGAAAACCGTTTTCCTTTTTTTGACACCAAGAAGTTTACAGATTTTATTCAGCCAACATACTTTGTAAACAAGGACTATGACTTTTCACCGTACTATGGGTATACCCTGTAAACGGCTAATATCCCAGAAGTGACAATCCTATAGCCGTATTTGGGACACTTCTATATATGGAAAAACGTTTTCTTTTTTTTTACACCAAGAAGTTTACAGATTTTATTCACCCAACATACTTTGTATACAAGGACTATGACTTTTCAGCGTACTATGGGTATACCCTGTAAACGGCTAATATGCCAGAAGTGACAACCCTATAGCCGTATTTGAGGCACTTCTATATATGGAAAACCGTTTTCCTTTTTTTGACACCACAAAGTTTACAGATTTTATTCAGCCAACATACTTTGTTAACAAGGATTTAACATTTTTTTCACCGTACTGTGGGTATACCCTGTAAACGGCTAATATGCCAGAAGTGACAACCCTATAGCCGTATTTGGGCCACCTCTATATATGGAAAACCGTTTTCCTTTTTTTGACACCAAGAATTTTACAGATTTTATTCACCCAACATACTTTGTAAACAAGGACTATGACTTTTCACCGTACTATGGGTATACCCTGTAAACGGCTAATATGCCAGAAGTAACAACCCTATAGCCGTATTTGGGGTACTTCTATATATGGAAAACCGTTTTCCTTTTTTTTTCAACACAAAGTTTACAGATTTTATTCAGCCAACATACTTTGTTAACAAGGATTTAACATTTTTTTCATCGTACTATGGGTATACCCTGTAAACGGCTAATATGCCAGAAGTGACAACCCTATAGCCATATTTGGGGTACTTCTATATATGGAAAACCGTTTTCCTTTTTTTGACACCACAAAGTTTACAGATTTTATTCAGCCAACATACTTTGTAAACAAGGACTATGACTTTTCACCGTACTATGGGTATACCCTGTAAACGGCTAATATCCCAGAAGTGACAATCCTATAGCCGTATTTGGGACACTTCTATATATGGAAAACCGTTTTCCTTTTTTTGACACCAAGAAGTTTACAGATTTTATTCACCCAACATACTTTGTATACAAGGACTATGACTTTTCACCGTACTATGGGTATACCCTGTAAACGGCTAATATGCCAGAAGTGACAACCCTATAGCCGTATTTGGGCCACTTCTATATATGGAAAACCGTTTTCCTTTTTTTGACACCAAGAAGTTTACAGATTTTATTCAGCCAACATACTTTGTAAACAAGGACTATGACTTTTCACCGTACTATGGGTATACCCTGTAAACGGCTAATATGCCAGAAGTGACAACCCTATAGCCGTATTTGGGGCACTTCTATATATGGAAAACCGTTTTCCTTTTTTTGACACCACAAAGTTTACAGATTTTATTCAGCCAACATACTTCGTTAACAAGGATTTAACATTTTTTTCATCGTACTATGGGTATACCCTGTAAACGGCTAATATGCCAGAAATGACAATCCTATAGCCGTATTTGGGCCACTTCTATATATGGAAAACCGTTTTCCTTTTTTTGACACCAAGAAGTTTACAGATTTTATTCAGCCAACATACTTTGTAAACAAGGACTATGACTTTTCACCGTACTATGGGTATACCCTGTAAACGGCTAATATCCCAGAAGTGACAATCCTATAGCCGTATTTGGGACACTTCTATATATGGAAAAACGTTTTCTTTTTTTTTACACCAAGAAGTTTACAGATTTTATTCACCCAACATACTTTGTATACAAGGACTATGACTTTTCAGCGTACTATGGGTATACCCTGTAAACGGCTAATATGCCAGAAGTGACAACCCTATAGCCGTATTTGAGGCACTTCTATATATGGAAAACCGTTTTCCTTTTTTTGACACCACAAAGTTTACAGATTTTATTCAGCCAACATACTTTGTTAACAAGGATTTAACATTTTTTTCACCGTACTGTGGGTATACCCTGTAAACGGCTAATATGCCAGAAGTGACAACCCTATAGCCGTATTTGGGCCACTTCTATATATGGAAAACCGTTTTCCTTTTTTTGACACCAAGAATTTTACAGATTTTATTCACCCAACATACTTTGTAAACAAGGACTATGACTTTTCACCGTACTATGGGTATACCCTGTAAACGGCTAATATGCCAGAAGTAACAACCCTATAGCCGTATTTGGGGTACTTCTATATATGGAAAACCGTTTTCCTTTTTTTTTCACCACAAAGTTTACAGATTTTATTCAGCCAACATACTTTGTTAACAAGGATTTAACATTTTTTTCATCGTACTATGGGTATACCCTGTAAACGGCTAATATGCCAGAAGTGACAACCCTATAGCCATATTTGGGGTACTTCTATATATGGAAAACCGTTTTCCTTTTTTTGACACCACAAAGTTTACAGATTTTATTCAGCCAACATACTTTGTAAACAAGGACTATGACTTTTCACCGTACTATGGGTATACCCTGTAAACGGCTAATATCCCAGAAGTGACAATCCTATAGCCGTATTTGGGACACTTCTATATATGGAAAACCGTTTTCCTTTTTTTGACACCACAAAGTTTACAGACTTTATTCAGCCAACATACTTCGTTAACAAGGATTTAACATTTTTTTCATCGTACTATGGGTATACCCTGTAAACGGCTAATATGCCAGAAATGACAATCCTATAGCCGTATTTGGGCCACTTCTATATATGGAAAACCGTTTTCCTTTTTTTGACACCACAAAGTTTACAGATTTTATTCAGCCAACATACTTTGTAAACAAGGACTATGACTTTTCACCGTACTATGGGTATACCCTGTAAACGGCTAATATCCCAGAAGTGACAATCCTATAGCCGTATTTGGGACACTTCTATATATGGAAAACCGTTTTCCTTTTTTTGACACCACAAAGTTTACAGATTTTATTCAGCCAACATACTTTGTTAACAAGGATTTAACTTTTTTTTCATCGTACTATGGGTATACCCTATAACGGCTAATATGCCAGAAGTGACAACCCTATAGCCGTATTTGGGGCACTTCTATATATGGAAAACCGTTTTCCTTTTTTTGACACCACAAAGTTTACAGATTTTATTCAGCCAACATACTTCGTTAACAAGGATTTAACATTTTTTTCATCGTACTATGGGTATACCCTGTAAACGGCTAATATGCCAGAAATGACAATCCTATAGCCGTATTTGGGCCACTTCTATATATGGAAAACCGTTTTCCTTTTTTTGACACCAAGAAGTTTACAGATTTTATTCAGCCAACATACTTTGTAAACAAGGACTATGACTTTTCACCGTACTATGGGTATACCCTGTAAACGGCTAATATCCCAGAAGTGACAATCCTATAGCCGTATTTGGGACACTTCTATATATGGAAAAACGTTTTCTTTTTTTTTACACCAAGAAGTTTACAGATTTTATTCACCCAACATACTTTGTATACAAGGACTATGACTTTTCAGCGTACTATGGGTATACCCTGTAAACGGCTAATATGCCAGAAGTGACAACCCTATAGCCGTATTTGAGGCACTTCTATATATGGAAAACCGTTTTCCTTTTTTTGACACCACAAAGTTTACAGATTTTATTCAGCCAACATACTTTGTTAACAAGGATTTAACATTTTTTTCACCGTACTGTGGGTATACCCTGTAAACGGCTAATATGCCAGAAGTGACAACCCTATAGCCGTATTTGGGCCACTTCTATATATGGAAAACCGTTTTCCTTTTTTTGACACCAAGAATTTTACAGATTTTATTCACCCAACATACTTTGTAAACAAGGACTATGACTTTTCACCGTACTATGGGTATACCCTGTAAACGGCTAATATGCCAGAAGTAACAACCCTATAGCCGTATTTGGGGTACTTCTATATATGGAAAACCGTTTTCCTTTTTTTTTCACCACAAAGTTTACAGATTTTATTCAGCCAACATACTTTGTTAACAAGGATTTAACATTTTTTTCATCGTACTATGGGTATACCCTGTAAACGGCTAATATGCCAGAAGTGACAACCCTATAGCCATATTTGGGGTACTTCTATATATGGAAAACCGTTTTCCTTTTTTTGACACCACAAAGTTTACAGATTTTATTCAGCCAACATACTTTGTAAACAAGGACTATGACTTTTCACCGTACTATGGGTATACCCTGTAAACGGCTAATATCCCAGAAGTGACAATCCTATAGCCGTATTTGGGACACTTCTATATATGGAAAACCGTTTTCCTTTTTTTGACACCAAGAAGTTTACAGATTTTATTCACCCAACATACTTTGTATACAAGGACTATGACTTTTCACCGTACTATGGGTATACCCTGTAAACGGCTAATATGCCAGAAGTGACAACCCTATAGCCGTATTTGGGCCACTTCTATATATGGAAAACCGTTTTCCTTTTTTTGACACCAAGAAGTTTACAGATTTTATTCAGCCAACATACTTTGTAAACAAGGACTATGACTTTTCACCGTACTATGGGTATACCCTGTAAACGGCTAATATGCCAGAAGTGACAACCCTATAGCCGTATTTGGGCCACTTCTATATATGGAAAACCGTTTTCCTTTTTTTGTCACCACAAAGTTTACAGATTTTATTCAGCCAACATACTTTGTTAACAAGGATTTAACATTTTTTTCATCGTACTATGGGTATACCCTGTAAACGGCTAATATGCCAGAAGTGACAACCCTATAGCCGTATTTGGGGTACTTCTATATATGGAAAACCGTTTTCCTTTTTTTGACACCACAAAGTTTACAGATTTTATTCAGCCAACATACTTTGTTAACAAGGATTTAACTTTTTTTTCATCGTACTATGGGTATACCCTATAACGGCTAATATGCCAGAAGTGACAACCCTATAGCCGTATTTGGGCCACTTCTATATATGGAAAACCGTTTTCCTTTTTTTGACACCAAGAAGTTTACAGATTTTATTCACCCAACATACTTTGTATACAAGGACTATGACTTTTCACCGTACTATGGGTATACCCTGTAAACGGCTAATATGCCTGCAGTGACAATCCTATAGCCGTATTTGGGGCACTTCTATATATGAAAAACCGTTTTCCTTTTTTGACACCAAGAAGTTTACAGATTTTATTCACCCAACATACTTTGTAAACAAGGACTATGACTTTTCACCGTACTATGGGTATACCCTGTAAACGGCTAATATGCCAGAAGTGACAACCCTATAGCCGTATTTGGGGTACTTCTATATATGGAAAACCGTTTTCCTTTTTTTGACACCACAAAGTTTACAGATTTTATTCAGCCAACATACTTTGTAAACAAGGACTATGACTTTTCACCGTACTATGGGTATACCCTGTAAACGGCTAATATCCCAGAAGTGACAATCCTATAGCCGTATTTGGGACACTTCTATATATGGAAAACCGTTTTCCTTTTTTTGACAACAAGAAGTTTACAGATTTTATTCAGCCAACATACTTTGTAAACAAGGACTATGACTTTTCACCGTACTATGGGTATACCCTGTAAACGGCTAATATCCCAGAAGTGACAATCCTATAGCCATATTTGGGACACTTCTGTATTTAGAAAACCGTTTTCCTTTTTTTGACACCAAGAAGTTTACAGATTTTATTCACCCAACATACTTTGTATACAAGGACTATGACTTTTTACCGTACTATGGGTATACCCTGTAAACGGCTAATATGCCAGAAGTGACAACCCTATAGCCGTATTTGGGGCACTTCTATATATGGAAAACCGTTTTCCTTTTTTTAACACCACAAAGTTTACAGATTTTATTCAGCCAACATACTTTGTTAACAAGGATTTAACATTTTTTTCACCGTACTATGGGTATACCCTGTAAACGGCTAATATGCCAGAAGTGACAACCCTATAGCCGTATTTGGGCCACTTCTATATATCGAAAACCGTTTTCCTTTTTTTGACTCCAAGAAGTTTACAGATTTTATTCACCCAACATACTTTGTAAACAAGGACTATGACTTTTCACCGTACTATGGGTATACCCTGTAAACGGCTAATATGCCAGAAGTGACAACCCTATAGCCGTATTTGGGGTACTTCTATATATGGAAAACCGTTTTCCTTTTTTTGACACCACAAAGTTTACAGATTTTATTCAGCCAACATACTTTGTTAACAAGGATTTAACATTTTTTTCATCGTACTATGGGTATACCCTGTAAACGGCTAATATGCCAGAAGTGACAACCCTATAGCCGTATTTGGGCCACTTCTATATATGGAAAACCGTTTTCCTTTTTTTGTCACCACAAAGTTTACAGATTTTATTCAGCCAACATACTTTGTTAACAAGGATTTAACATTTTTTTCATCGTACTATGGGTATACCCTGTAAACGGCTAATATGCCAGAAGTGACAACCCTATAGCCGTATTTGGGGTACTTCTATATATGGAAAACCGTTTTCCTTTTTTTGACACCACAAAGTTTACAGATTTTATTCAGCCAACATACTTTGTTAACAAGGATTTAACTTTTTTTTCATCGTACTATGGGTATACCCTATAACGGCTAATATGCCAGAAGTGACAACCCTATAGCCGTATTTGGGGCACTTCTATATATGGAAAACCGTTTTCCTTTTTTTGACACCACAAAGTTTACAGATTTTATTCAGCCAACATACTTCGTTAACAAGGATTTAACATTTTTTTCATCGTACTATGGGTATACCCTGTAAACGGCTAATATGCCAGAAATGACAATCCTATAGCCGTATTTGGGCCACTTCTATATATGGAAAACCGTTTTCCTTTTTTTGACACCAAGAAGTTTACAGATTTTATTCAGCCAACATACTTTGTAAACAAGGACTATGACTTTTCACCGTACTATGGGTATACCCTGTAAACGGCTAATATCCCAGAAGTGACAATCCTATAGCCGTATTTGGGACACTTCTATATATGGAAAAACGTTTTCTTTTTTTTTACACCAAGAAGTTTACAGATTTTATTCACCCAACATACTTTGTATACAAGGACTATGACTTTTCAGCGTACTATGGGTATACCCTGTAAACGGCTAATATGCCAGAAGTGACAACCCTATAGCCGTATTTGAGGCACTTCTATATATGGAAAACCGTTTTCCTTTTTTTGACACCACAAAGTTTACAGATTTTATTCAGCCAACATACTTTGTTAACAAGGATTTAACATTTTTTTCACCGTACTGTGGGTATACCCTGTAAACGGCTAATATGCCAGAAGTGACAACCCTATAGCCGTATTTGGGCCACTTCTATATATGGAAAACCGTTTTCCTTTTTTTGACACCAAGAATTTTACAGATTTTATTCACCCAACATACTTTGTAAACAAGGACTATGACTTTTCACCGTACTATGGGTATACCCTGTAAACGGCTAATATGCCAGAAGTAACAACCCTATAGCCGTATTTGGGGTACTTCTATATATGGAAAACCGTTTTCCTTTTTTTTTCACCACAAAGTTTACAGATTTTATTCAGCCAACATACTTTGTTAACAAGGATTTAACATTTTTTTCATCGTACTATGGGTATACCCTGTAAACGGCTAATATGCCAGAAGTGACAACCCTATAGCCATATTTGGGGTACTTCTATATATGGAAAACCGTTTTCCTTTTTTTGACACCACAAAGTTTACAGATTTTATTCAGCCAACATACTTTGTTAACAAGGATTTAACTTTTTTTTCATCGTACTATGGGTATACCCTATAACGGCTAATATGCCAGAAGTGACAACCCTATAGCCGTATTTGGGCCACTTCTATATATGGAAAACCGTTTTCCTTTTTTTGACACCACATATTTTACAGATTTTATTCACCCAACATACTTTGTAAACAAGGACTATGACTTTTCACCGTACTATGGGTATACCCTGTAAACGGCTAATATGCCAGAAGTTACAACCCTATAGCCGTATTTGGGGCACTTCTATATATGGAAAACCGTTTTCCTTTTTTTGACACCAAGAAGTTTACAGATTTTATTCAGCCAACATAATTTGCAAACAAGGACTATGACTTTTCACCGTACTATGGGTATACCCTGTAAACGGCTAATATCCCAGAAGTGACAATCCTATAGCCGTATTTGGGACACTTCTATATATGGAAAACCGTTTTCCTTTTTTTGACACCAAGAAGTTTACAGATTTTATTCACCCAACATACTTTGTATACAAGGACTATGACTTTTCACCGTACTATGGGTATACCCTGTAAACGGCTAATATGCCTGAAGTGACAATCCTATAGCCGTATTTGGGGCACTTCTATATATGTAAAACCGTTTTCCTTTTTTTGACACCAAGAAGTTTACAGATTTTATTCACCCAACATTCTTTGTAAACAAGGACTATGACTTTTCACCGTACTATGGGTATACCCTGTAAACGGCTAATATGCCAGAAGTGACAACCCTATAGCCGTATTTGGGGTACTTCTATATATGGAAAACCGTTTTCCTTTTTTTGACACCACAAAGTTTACAGATTTTATTCAGCCAACATACTTTGTAAACAAGGACTATGACTTTTCACCGTACTATGGGTATACCCTGTAAACGGCTAATATCCCAGAAGTGACAATCCTATAGCCGTATTTGGGACACTTCTATATATGGAAAACCGTTTTCCTTTTTTTGACACCAAGAAGTTTACAGATTTTATTCACCCAACATACTTTGTATACAAGGACTATGACTTTTCACCGTACTATGGGTATACCCTGTAAACGGCTAATATGCCAGAAGTGACAACCCTATAGCCGTATTTGGGCCACTTCTATATATGGAAAACCGTTTTCCTTTTTTTGACACCAAGAAGTTTACAGATTTTATTCAGCCAACATACTTTGTAAACAAGGACTATGACTTTTCACCGTACTATGGGTATACCCTGTAAACGGCTAATATGCCAGAAGTGACAACCCTATAGCCGTATTTGGGCCACTTCTATATATGGAAAACCGTTTTCCTTTTTTTGTCACCACAAAGTTTACAGATTTTATTCAGCCAACATACTTTGTTAACAAGGATTTAACATTTTTTTCATCGTACTATGGGTATACCCTGTAAACGGCTAATATGCCAGAAGTGACAACCCTATAGCCGTATTTGGGGTACTTCTATATATGGAAAACCGTTTTCCTTTTTTTGACACCACAAAGTTTACAGATTTTATTCAGCCAACATACTTTGTTAACAAGGATTTAACTTTTTTTTCATCGTACTATGGGTATACCCTATAACGGCTAATATGCCAGAAGTGACAACCCTATAGCCGTATTTGGGCCACTTCTATATATGGAAAACCGTTTTCCTTTTTTTGACACCAAGAAGTTTACAGATTTTATTCACCCAACATACTTTGTATACAAGGACTATGACTTTTCACCGTACTATGGGTATACCCTGTAAACGGCTAATATGCCTGAAGTGACAATCCTATAGCCGTATTTGGGGCACTTCTATATATGAAAAACCGTTTTCCTTTTTTGACACCAAGAAGTTTACAGATTTTATTCACCCAACATACTTTGTAAACAAGGACTATGACTTTTCACCGTACTATGGGTATACCCTGTAAACGGCTAATATGCCAGAAGTGACAACCCTATAGCCGTATTTGGGGTACTTCTATATATGGAAAACCGTTTTCTTTTTTTGACACCACAAAGTTTACAGATTTTATTCAGCCAACATACTTTGTAAACAAGGACTATGACTTTTCACCGTACTATGGGTATACCCTGTAAACGGCTAATATCCCAGAAGTGACAATCCTATAGCCGTATTTGGGACACTTCTATATATGGAAAACCGTTTTCCTTTTTTTGACAACAAGAAGTTTACAGATTTTATTCAGCCAACATACTTTGTAAACAAGGACTATGACTTTTCACCGTACTATGGGTATACCCTGTAAACGGCTAATATCCCAGAAGTGACAATCCTATAGCCATATTTGGGACACTTCTGTATTTAGAAAACCGTTTTCCTTTTTTTGACACCAAGAAGTTTACAGATTTTATTCACCCAACATACTTTGTATACAAGGACTATGACTTTTTACCGTACTATGGGTATACCCTGTAAACGGCTAATATGCCAGAAGTGACAACCCTATAGCCGTATTTGGGGCACTTCTATATATGGAAAACCGTTTTCCTTTTTTTAACACCACAAAGTTTACAGATTTTATTCAGCCAACATACTTTGTTAACAAGGATTTAACATTTTTTTCACCGTACTATGGGTATACCCTGTAAACGGCTAATATGCCAGAAGTGACAACCCTATAGCCGTATTTGGGCCACTTCTATATATCGAAAACCGTTTTCCTTTTTTTGACACCAAGAAGTTTACAGATTTTATTCACCCAACATACTTTGTAAACAAGGACTATGACTTTTCACCGTACTATGGGTATACCCTGTAAACGGCTAATATGCCAGAAGTGACAACCCTATAGCCGTATTTGGGGTACTTCTATATATGGAAAACCGTTTTCCTTTTTTTGACACCACAAAGTTTACAGATTTTATTCAGCCAACATACTTTGTTAACAAGGATTTAACATTTTTTTCATCGTACTATGGGTATACCCTGTAAACGGCTAATATGCCAGAAGTGACAACCCTATAGCCGTATTTGGGCCACTTCTATATATGGAAAACCGTTTTCCTTTTTTTGTCACCACAAAGTTTACAGATTTTATTCAGCCAACATACTTTGTTAACAAGGATTTAACATTTTTTTCATCGTACTATGGGTATACCCTGTAAACGGCTAATATGCCAGAAGTGACAACCCTATAGCCGTATTTGGGGTACTTCTATATATGGAAAACCGTTTTCCTTTTTTTGACACCACAAAGTTTACAGATTTTATTCAGCCAACATACTTTGTTAACAAGGATTTAACTTTTTTTTCATCGTACTATGGGTATACCCTATAACGGCTAATATGCCAGAAGTGACAACCCTATAGCCGTATTTGGGCCACTTCTATATATGGAAAACCGTTTTCCTTTTTTTGACACCACATATTTTACAGATTTTATTCACCCAACATACTTTGTAAACAAGGACTATGACTTTTCACCGTACTATGGGTATACCCTGTAAACGGCTAATATGCCAGAAGTTACAACCCTATAGCCGTATTTGGGGCACTTCTATATATGGAAAACCGTTTTCCTTTTTTTGACACCAAGAAGTTTACAGATTTTATTCAGCCAACATAATTTGTAAACAAGGACTATGACTTTTCACCGTACTATGGGTATACCCTGTAAACGGCTAATATGCCAGAAGTGACAATCCTATAGCCGTATTTGGGACACTTCTATATATGGAAAACCGTTTTTCTTTTTTTGACACCAAGAAGTTTACAGATTTTATTCACCCAACATACTTTGTATACAAGGACTATGACTTTTCACCGTACTATGGGTATACCCTGTAAACGGCTAATATGCCTGAAGTGACAATCCTATAGCCGTATTTGGGGCACTTCTATATATGAAAAACCGTTTTCCTTTTTTGACACCAAGAAGTTTACAGATTTTATTCACCCAACATACTTTGTAAACAAGGACTATGACTTTTCACCGTACTATGGGTATACCCTGTAAACGGCTAATATGCCAGAAGTGACAGCCCTATAGCCGTATTTGGGGTACTTCTATATATGGAAAACCGTTTTCCTTTTTTTGACACCACAAAGTTTACAGATTTTATTCAGCCAACATACTTTGTAAACAAGGACTATGACTTTTCACCGTACTATGGGTATACCCTGTAAACGGCTAATATCCCAGAAGTGACAATCCTATAGCCGTATTTGGGACACTTCTATATATGGAAAACCGTTTTCCTTTTTTTGACAACAAGAAGTTTACAGATTTTATTCAGCCAACATACTTTGTAAACAAGGACTATGACTTTTCACCGTACTATGGGTATACCCTGTAAACGGCTAATATCCCAGAAGTGACAATCCTATAGCCGTATTTGGGACACTTCTATATTTAGAAAACCGTTTTCCTTTTTTTGACACCAAGAAGTTTACAGATTTTATTCACCCAACATACTTTGTATACAAGGACTATGACTTTTTACCGTACTATGGGTATACCCTGTAAACGGCTAATAAGCCAGAAGTGACAACCCTATAGCCGTATTTGGGGCACTTCTATATATGGAAAACCGTTTTCCTTTTTTTAACACCACAAAGTTTACAGATTTTATTCAGCCAACATACTTTGTTAACAAGGATTTAACATTTTTTTCACCGTACTATGGGTATACCCTGTAAACGGCTAATATGCCAGAAGTGACAACCCTATAGCCGTATTTGGGCCACTTCTATATATCGAAAACCGTTTTCCTTTTTTTGACACCAAGAAGTTTACAGATTTTATTCACCCAACATACTTTGTAAACAAGGACTATGACTTTTCACCGTACTATGGGTATACCCTGTAAACGGCTAATATGCCAGAAGTGACAACCCTATAGCCGTATTTGGGGTACTTCTATATATGGAAAACCGTTTTCCTTTTTTTGACACCACAAAGTTTACAGATTTTATTCAGCCAACATACTTTGTTAACAAGGATTTAACATTTTTTTCATCGTACTATGGGTATACCCTGTAAACGGCTAATATGCCAGAAGTGACAACCCTATAGCCGTATTTGGGCCACTTCTATATATGGAAAACCGTTTTCCTTTTTTTGTCACCACAAAGTTTACAGATTTTATTCAGCCAACATACTTTGTTAACAAGGATTTAACATTTTTTTCATCGTACTATGGGTATACCCTGTAAACGGCTAATATGCCAGAAGTGACAACCCTATAGCCGTATTTGGGGTACTTCTATATATGGAAAACTGTTTTCCTTTTTTTGACACCACAAAGTTTACAGATTTTATTCAGCCAACATACTTTGTTAACAAGGATTTAACTTTTTTTTCATCGTACTATGGGTATACCCTATAACGGCTAATATGCCAGAAGTGACAACCCTATAGCCGTATTTGGGCCACTTCTATATATGGAAAACCGTTTTCCTTTTTTTGACACCACATATTTTACAGATTTTATTCACCCAACATACTTTGTAAACAAGGACTATGACTTTTCACCGTACTATGGGTATACCCTGTAAACGGCTAATATGCCAGAAGTTACAACCCTATAGCCGTATTTGGGGCACTTCTATATATGGAAAACCGTTTTCCTTTTTTTGACACCAAGAAGTTTACAGATTTTATTCAGCCAACATAATTTGTAAACAAGGACTATGACTTTTCACCGTACTATGGGTATACCCTGTAAACGGCTAATATGCCAGAAGTGACAATCCTATAGCCGTATTTGGGACACTTCTATATATGGAAAACCGTTTTTCTTTTTTTGACACCAAGAAGTTTACAGATTTTATTCACCCAACATACTTTGTATACAAGGACTATGACTTTTCACCGTACTATGGGTATACCCTGTAAACGGCTAATATGCCTGAAGTGACAATCCTATAGCCGTATTTGGGGCACTTCTATATATGAAAAACCGTTTTCCTTTTTTGACACCAAGAAGTTTACAGATTTTATTCACCCAACATACTTTGTAAACAAGGACTATGACTTTTCACCGTACTATGGGTATACCCTGTAAACGGCTAATATGCCAGAAGTGACAACCCTATAGCCGTATTTGGGGTACTTCTATATATGGAAAACCGTTTTCCTTTTTTTGACACCACAAAGTTTACAGATTTTATTCAGCCAACATACTTTGTTAACAAGGATTTAACTTTTTTTTCATCGTACTATGGGTATACCCTATAACGGCTAATATGCCAGAAGTGACAACCCTATAGCCGTATTTGGGCCACTTCTATATATGGAAAACCGTTTTCCTTTTTTTGACACCACATATTTTACAGATTTTATTCACCCAACATACTTTGTAAACAAGGACTATGACTTTTCACCGTACTATGGGTATACCCTGTAAACGGCTAATATGCCAGAAGTTACAACCCTATAGCCGTATTTGGGGCACTTCTATATATGGAAAACCGTTTTCCTTTTTTTGACACCACAAAGTTTACAGATTTTATTCAGCCAACATACTTTGTTAACAAGGATTTAACATTTTTTTCATCGTACTATGGGTATACCCTGTAAACGGCTAATATGCCAGAAGTCACAACCCTATAGCCGTATTTGGGCCACTTCTATATATGGAAAACCGTTTTCCTTTTTTTGACACCACTTATTTTACAGATTTTATTCACCCAACATACTTTGTAAACAAGGACTATGACGTTTCACCGTACTATGGGTATACCCTGTAAACGGCTAATATGCCAGAAGTGACAACCCTATAGCTGTATTTGGGGCACTTCTATATATGGAAAACCGTTTTCCTTTTTTTGACACCACAAAGTTTACAGATTTTATTCACACAACATACTTTGTAAACAAGGACTATGACTTTTCACCGTACTATGGGTATACCCTGTAAACGGCTAATATGCCAGAAGTGACAGCCCTATAGCCGTATTTGGGGTACTTCTATATATGGAAAACCGTTTTCCTTTTTTTGACACCACAAAGTTTACAGATTTTATTCAGCCAACATACTTTGTTAACAAGGATTTAACATTTTTTTCATCGTACTATGGGTATACCCTGTAAACGGCTAATATGCCAGAAGTGACAACCCTATAGCCGTATTTGGGGTACTTCTATATATGGAAAACCGTTTTCCTTTTTTTGACACCACAAAGTTTACAGATTTTATTCAGCCAACATACTTTGTTAACAAGGATTTAACATTTTTTTCATCGTACTATGGGTATACCCTGTAAACGGCTAATATGCCAGAAGTGACAACCCTATAGCCGTATTTGGGCCACTTCTATATATGGAAAACCGTTTTCCTTTTTTTGACACCACATATTTTACAGATTTTATTCACCCAACATACTTTGTAAACAAGGACTATGACTTTTCACCGTACTATGGGTATACCCTGTAAACGGCTAATATGCCAGAAGTTACAACCCTATAGCCGTATTTGGGGCACTTCTATATATGGAAAACCGTTTTCCTTTTTTTGACACCACAAAGTTTACAGATTTTATTCACCCAACATACTTCGTTAACAAGGATTTAACATTTTTTTCATCGTACTATGGGTATACCCTGTAAACGGCTAATATGCCAGAAATGACAATCCTATAGCCGTATTTGGGCCACTTCTATATATGGAAAACCGTTTTCCTTTTTTTGACACCAAGAAGTTTACAGATTTTATTCACCCAACATACTTTGTAAACAAAGACTATGACTTTTCACCGTACTATGGGTATACCCTGTAAACGGCTAATATGCCAGAAGTGACAGCCCTATAGCCGTATTTGGGGTACTTCTATATATGGAAAACCGTTTTCCTTTTTTTGACACCACAAAGTTTACAGATTTTATTCAGCCAACATACTTTGTTAACAAGGATTTAACATTTTTTTCATCGTACTATGGGTATACCCTGTAAACGGCTAATATGCCAGAAGTGACAACCCTATAGCCGTATTTGGGGTACTTCTATATATGGAAAACCGTTTTCCTTTTTTTGACACCACAAAGTTTACAGATTTTATTCAGCCAACATACTTTGTTAACAAGGATTTATCATTTTTTTCATCGTACTATGGGTATACCCTGTAAACGGCTAATATGCCAGAAGTGACAACCCTATAGCCGTATTTGGGGTACTTCTATATATGGAAAACCGTTTTCCTTTTTTTGACACCACAAAGTTTACAGATTTTATTCAGCCAACATACTTTGTTAACAAGGATTTAACTTTTTTTTCATCGTACTATGGGTATACCCTGTAAACGGCTAATATGCCAGAAGTGACAACCCTATAGCCGTATTTGGGACACTTCTATATATGGAAAACCGTTTTCCTTTTTTTGACACCAAGAAGTTTACAGATTTTATTCACCCAACATACTTTGTATACAAGGACTATGACTTTTCACCGTACTATGCGTATACCCTGTAAACGGCTAATATGCCAGAAGTGACAACCTTATAGCCGTATTTGGGGCACTTCTATATATGGAAAACCGTTTTCCTTTTTTTGACACCACAAAGTTTACAGATTTTATTCAGCCAACATACTCTGTTAACAAGGATTTAACATTTTTTTCACCGTACTATGGGTATACCCTGTAAACGGCTAATATGCCAGAAGTGACAACTCTATAGCCGTATTTGGGCCACTTCTATATATTGAAAACCGTTTTCCTTTTTTTGACACCACAAAGTTTACAGATTTTATTCAGCCAACATACTTTGTTAACAAGGATTTAACATTTTTTTCATCGTACTATGGGTATACCCTGTAAACGGCTAATAAGCCAGAAGTGACAACCCTATAGCCGTATTTGGGCCACTTCTATATATGGAAAACCGTTTTCCTTTTTTTGACACCACTTATTTTACAGATTTTATTCACCCAACATACTTTGTAAACAAGGACTATGACGTTTCACCGTACTATGGGTATACCCTGTAAACGGCTAATATGCCAGAAGTGACAACCCTATAGCTGTATTTGGGGCACTTCTATATATGGAAAACCGTTTTCCTTTTTTTGACACCACAAAGTTTACAGATTTTATTCACACAACATACTTTGTAAACAAGGACTATGACTTTTCACCGTACTATGGGTATACCCTGTAAACGGCTAATATGCCACAAGTGACAACCGTATAGCCGTATTTGGGGCACTTCTATATATGGAAAACCGTTTTCCTTTTTTTGACACCACAAAGTTTACAGATTTTATTCACCCAACATACTTTGTAAACAAGAACTATGACTTTTCACCGTACTATGGGTATACCCTGTAAACGGCTAATATGCCAGAAGTGACAATCCTATAGCCGTATTTGGGGCACTTCTATATATGAAAAACCGTTTTCCTTTTTTTGACACCAAGAAGTTTACAGATTTTATTCACCCAACATACTTTGTAAACAAGGACTATGACTTTTCACCGTACTATGGGTATAGCCTGTAAACGGCTAATATGCCAGAAGTGACAACCCTATAGCCGTATTTGGGGTACTTCTATATATGGAAAACCGTTTTCCTTTTTTTTGACACCACAAAGTTTACAGATTTTATTCAGCCAACATACTTTGTTAACAAGGATTTAACATTTTTTTCATCGTACTATGGGTATACCCTGTAAACGGCTAATATGCCAGAAGTGACAACCCTATAGCCGTATTTGGGCCACTTCTATATATGGAAAACCGTTTTGTTTTTTTGACACCAAGAAGTTTACAGATTTTATTCACCCAACATACTTTGTAAACAAGGACTATGACTTTTCACCGTACTATGGGTATACCCTGTAAACGGCTAATATGCCAGAAGTGACAATCCTATAGCCGTATTTGGGGCACTTCTATATATGAAAAACCGTTTTCCTTTTTTTGACACCAAGAAGTTTACAGATTTTATTCACCCAACATACTTTGTAAACAAAGACTATGACTTTTCACCGTACTATGGGTATACCCTGTAAACGGCTAATATGCCAGAAGTGACAGCCCTATAGCCGTATTTGGGGTACTTCTATATATGGAAAACCGTTTTCCTTTTTTTGACACCACAAAGTTTACAGATTTTATTCAGCCAACATACTTCGTTAACAAGGATTTAACATTTTTTTCATCGTACTATGGGTATACCCTGTAAACGGCTAATTTGCCAGAAGTGACAACCCTATAGCCGTATTTAGGGTACTTCTATATATGGAAAACCGTTTTCCTTTTTTTGACACCACAAAGTTTACAGATTTTATTTAGCCAACATACTTTGTTAACAAGGATTTAACATTTTTTTCATCGTACTATGGGTATACCCTGTAAACGGCTAATATGCCAGAAGTGACAACCCTATAGCCGTATTTGGGCCACTTCTATATATGGAAAACCGTTTTCCTTTTTTTGACACCACATATTTTACAGATTTTATTCACCCAACATACTTTGTAAACAAGGACTATGACTTTTCACCGTACTATGGGTATACCCTGTAAACGGCTAATATGCCAGAAGTTACAACCCTATAGCCGTATTTGGGGCACTTCTATATATGGAAAACCGTTTTCCTTTTTTTGACACCACAAAGTTTACAGATTTTATTCACCCAACATACTTTGTAAACAAGGACTATGACTTTTCACCGTACTATGGGTATACCCTGTAAACGGCTAATATGCCAGAAGTGACAATCCTATAGCCGTATTTGGGGCACTTCTATATATGAAAAACCGTTTTCCTTTTTTTGACACCAAGAAGTTTACAGATTTTATTCACCCAACATACTTTGTAAACAAAGACTATGACTTTTCACCGTACTATGGGTATACCCTGTAAACGGCTAATATGCCAGAAGTGACAGCCCTATAGCCGTATTTGGGGTACTTCTATATATGGAAAACCGTTTTCCTTTTTTTGACACCACAAAGTTTACAGATTTTATTCAGCCAACATACTTTGTTAACAAGGATTTAACATTTTTTTCATCGTACTATGGGTATACCCTGTAAACGGCTAATATGCCAGAAGTGACAACCCTATAGCCGTATTTGGGGCACTTCTATATATGGAAAACCGTTTTCCTTTTTTTTACACCACAAAGTTTACAGATTTTATTCACCCAACATACTTTGTAAACAAGGACTATGACTTTTCACCGTACTATGGGTATACCCTGTAAACGGCTAATATGCCAGAAGTGACAATCCTATAGCCGTATTTGGGGCACTTCTATATATGAAAAACCGTTTTCCTTTTTTTGACACCAAGAAGTTTACAGATTTTATTCACCCAACATACTTTGTAAACAAAGACTATGACTTTTCACCGTACTATGGGTATACCCTGTAAACGGCTAATATGCCAGAAGTGACAGCCCAATAGCCGTATTTGGGGTACTTCTATATATGGAAAACCGTTTTCCTTTTTTTGACACCACAAAGTTTACAGATTTTATTCAGCCAACATACTTCGTTAACAAGGATTTAACATTTTTTTCATCGTACTATGGGTATACCCTGTAAACGGCTAATATGCCAGAAATGACAATCCTATAGCCGTATTTGGGCCACTTCTATATATGGAAAACCGTTTTCCTTTTTTTGACACCAAGAAGTTTACAGATTTTATTCACCCAACATACTTTGTAAACAAAGACTATGACTTTTCACCGTACTATGGGTATACCCTGTAAACGGCTAATATGCCAGAAGTGACAGCCCTATAGCCGTATTTGGGGTACTTCTATATATGGAAAACCGTTTTCCTTTTTTTGACACCACAAAGTTTACAGATTTTATTCAGCCAACATACTTTGTTAACAAGGA
This sequence comes from Dexiosoma caninum, assembly GCA_963924685.1. NCBI lineage: Eukaryota > Metazoa > Arthropoda > Insecta > Diptera > Tachinidae > Dexiosoma > Dexiosoma caninum. Next base: position 52,155,934 of record OZ004729.1, read on the forward strand.
TTTAACATTTTTTTCATCGTACTATGGGTATACCCTGTAAACGGCTAATATGCCAGAAGTGACAACCCTATAGCCGTATTTGGGGTACTTCTATATATGGAAAACCGTTTTCCTTTTTTTGACACCACATATTTTACAGATTTTATTCACCCAACATACTTTGTAAACAAGGACTATGACTTTTCACCGTACTATGGGTATACCCTGTAAACGGCTAATATGCCAGAAGTTACAACCCTATAGCCGTATTTGGGGCACTTCTATATATGGAAAACCGTTTTCCTTTTTTTGACACCACAAAGTTTACAGATTTTATTCACCCAACATACTTTGTAAACAAGGACTATGACTTTTCACCGTACTATGGGTATACCCTGTAAACGGCTAATATGCCAGAAGTGACAATCCTATAGCCGTATTTGGGGCACTTCTATATATGAAAAACCGTTTTCCTTTTTTTGACACCAAGAAGTTTACAGATTTTATTCACCCAACATACTTTGTAAACAAAGACTATGACTTTTCACCGTACTATGGGTATACCCTGTAAACGGCTAATATGCCAGAAGTGACAGCCCTATAGCCGTATTTGGGGTACTTCTATATATGGAAAACCGTTTTCCTTTTTTTGACACCACAAAGTTTACAGATTTTATTCAGCCAACATACTTCGTTAACAAGGATTTAACATTTTTTTCATCGTACTATGGGTATACCCTGTAAACGGCTAATATGCCAGAAATGACAATCCTATAGCCGTATTTGGGCCACTTCTATATATGGAAAACCGTTTTCCTTTTTTTGACACCAAGAAGTTTACAGATTTTATTCAGCCAACATACTTTGTAAACAAGGACTATGACTTTTCACCGTACTATGGGTATACCCTGTAAACGGCTAATATGCCAGAAGTGACAGCCCTATAGCCGTATTTGGGGTACTTCTATATATGGAAACCGTTTTCCTTTTTTTGACACCACAAAGTTTACAGATTTTATTCAGCCAACATACTTTGTTAACAAGGATTTAACATTTTTTTCATCGTACTATGGGTATACCCTGTAAACGGCTAATATGCCAGAAGTGACAACCCTATAGCCGTATTTGGGGTACTTCTATATATGGAAAACCGTTTTCCTTTTTTTGACACCACAAAGTTTACAGATTTTATTCAGCCAACATACTTTGTTAACAAGGATTTAACATTTTTTTCATCGTACTATGGGTATACCCTGTAAACGGCTAATATGCCAGAAGTGACAACCCTATAGCCGTATTTGGGGTACTTCTATATATGGAAAACCGTTTTCCTTTTTTTGACACCACATATTTTACAGATTTTATTCACCCAACATACTTTGTAAACTAGGACTATGACTTTTCACCGTACTATGGGTATACCCTGTAAACGGCTAATATACCAGAAGTTACAACCCTATAGCCGTATTTGGGGCACTTCTATATATGGAAAACCGTTTTCCTTTTTTTGACACCACAAAGTTTACAGATTTTATTCAGCCAACATACTTTGTTAACAAGGATTTAACATTTTTTTCATCGTACTATGGGTATACCCTGTAAACGGCTAATATGCCAGAAGTGACAACCCTATAGCCGTATTTGGGCCACTTCTATATATGGAAAACCGTTTTCCTTTTTTTGACACCACATATTTTACAGATTTTATTCACCCAACATACTTTGTAAACAAGGACTATGACTTTTCACCGTACTATGGGTATACCCTGTAAACGGCTAATATGCCAGAAGTTACAACCCTATAGCCGTATTTGGGGCACTTCTATATATGGAAAACCGTTTTCCTTTTTTTGACACCACAAAGTTTACAGATTTTATTCACCCAACATACTTCGTTAACAAGGATTTAACATTTTTTTCATCGTAGTATGGGTATACCCTGTAAACGGCTAATATGCCAGAAGTGACAACCCTATAGCCGTATTTGGGACACTTCTATATATGGAAAACCATTTTCCTTTTTTTGACACCAAGAAGTTTACAGATTTTATTCACCCAACATACTTTGTATACAAGGACTATGACTTTTCACCGTACTATGGGTATACCCTGTAAACGGCTAATATGCCAGAAGTGACAACCCTATAGCCGTATTTGGGGCACTTCTATATATGGAAAACCGTTTTCCTTTTTTTGACACCACAAAGTTTACAGATTTTATTCAGCCAACATACTCTGTTAACAAGGATTTAACATTTTTTTCACCGTACTATGGGTATACCCTGTAAACGGCTAATATGCCAGAAGTGACAACTCTATAGCCGTATTTGGGCCACATCTATATATTGAAAACCGTTTTCCTTTTTTTGACACCACAAAGTTTACAGATTTTATTCAGCCAACATTCTTTGTTAACAAGGATTTATCATTTTTTTCATCGTACTATGGGTATACCCTGTAAACGGCTAATATGCCAGAAGTGACAACCCTATAGCCGTATTTGGGCCACTTCTATATATGGAAAACCGTTTTCCTTTTTTTGACACCACTTATTTTACAGATTTTATTCACCCAACATACTTTGTAAACAAGGACTATGACGTTTCACCGTACTATGGGTATACCCTGTAAACGGCTAATATGCCAGAAGTGACAACCCTATAGCTGTATTTGGGGCACTTCTATATATGGAAAACCGTTTTCCTTTTTTTGACACCACAAAGTTTACAGATTTTATTCACACAACATACTTTGTAAACAAGGACTATGACTTTTCACCGTACTATGGGTATACCCTGTAAACGGCTAATATGCCAGAAGTGACAACCGTATAGCCGTATTTGGGGCACTTCTATATATGGAAAACCGATTTCCTTTTTTTGACACCACAAAGTTTACAGATTTTATTCACCCAACATACTTTGTAAACAAGAACTATGACTTTTCACCGTACTATGGGTATACCCTGTAAACGGCTAATATGCCAGAAGTGACAATCCTATAGCCGTATTTGGGGCACTTCTATATATGAAAAACCGTTTTCCTTTTTTTGACACCAAGAAGTTTACAGATTTTATTCACCCAACATACTTTGTAAACAAGGACTATGACTTTTCACCGTACTATGGGTATAGCCTGTAAACGGCTAATATGCCAGAAGTGACAACCCTATAGCCGTATTTGGGGTACTTCTATATATGGAAAACCGTTTTCCTTTTTTTTGACACCACAAAGTTTACAGATTTTATTCAGCCAACATACTTTGTTAACAAGGATTTAACATTTTTTTCATCGTACTATGGGTATACCCTGTAAACGGCTAATATGCCAGAAGTGACAACCCTATAGCCGTATTTGGGCCACTTCTATATATGGAAAACCGTTTTCGTTTTTTTGACACCAAGAAGTTTACAGATTTTATTCACCCAACATACTTTGTAAACAAGGACTATGACTTTTCACCGTACTATGGGTATACCCTGTAAACGGCTAATATGCCAGAAGTGACAATCCTATAGCCGTATTTGGGGCACTTCTATATATGAAAAACCGTTTTCCTTTTTTTGACACCAAGAAGTTTACAGATTTTATTCACCCAACATACTTTGTAAACAAAGACTATGACTTTTCACCGTACTATGGGTATACCCTGTAAACGGCTAATATGCCAGAAGTGACAGCCCTATAGCCGTATTTGGGGTACTTCTATATATGGAAAACCGTTTTCCTTTTTTTGACACCACAAAGTTTACAGATTTTATTCAGCCAACATACTTTGTTAACAAGGATTTAACATTTTTTTCACCGTACTATGGGTATACCCTGTAAACGGATAATATGCCAGAAGTGACAACCCTATAGCCGTATTTGGGACACTTCTATATATGGAAAACCGTTTTCCTTTTTTTGACACCAAGAAGTTTACAGATTTTATTCACCCAACATACTTTGTAAACAAAGACTATGACTTTTCACCGTACTATGGGTATACCCTGTAAACGGCTAATATGCCAGAAGTGACAGCCCTATAGCCGTATTTGGGGTACTTCTATATATGGAAAACCGTTTTCCTTTTTTTGACACCACAAAGTTTACAGATTTTATTCAGCCAACATACTTTGTTAACAAGGATTTAACATTTTTTTCACCGTACTATGGGTATACCCTGTAAACGGATAATATGCCAGAAGTGACAACCCTATAGCCGTATTTGGGACACTTCTATATATGGAAAACCGTTTTCCTTTTTTTGACACCACAAAGTTTACAGATTTTATTCAGCCAACATACTTTGTTAACAAGGATTTAACATTTTTTTCATCGTACTATGGGTATACCCTGTAAACGGCTAATATGCCAGAAGTGACAACCCTATAGCCGTATTTGGGGTACTTCTATATATGGAAAACCGTTTTCGTTTTTTTGACACCACAAAGTTTACAGATTTTATTCAGCCAACATACTTTGTTAACAAGGATTTAACATTTTTTTCATCGTACTATGGGTATACCCTGTAAACGGCTAATATGCCAGAAGTGACAACCCTATAGCCGTATTTGGGCCACTTCTATATATGGAAAACCGTTTTCCTTTTTTTGACACCACATATTTTACAGATTTTGTTCACCCAACATACTTTGTAAACAAGGACTATGACTTTTCACCGTACTATGGGTATACCCTGTAAACGGCTAATATGCCAGAAGTTACAACCCTATAGCCGTATTTGGGGCACTTCTATATATGGAAAACCGTTTTCCTTTTTTTGACACCACAAAGTTTACAGATTTTATTCACCCAACATACTTCGTTAACAAGGATTTAACATTTTTTTCATCGTACTATGGGTATACCCTGTAAACGGCTAATATGCCAGAAATGACAATCCTATAGCCGTATTTGGGCCACTTCTATATATGGAAAACCGTTTTCCTTTTTTTGACACCAAGAAGTTTACAGATTTTATTCACCCAACATACTTTGTAAACAAAGACTATGACTTTTCACGGTACTATGGGTATACCCTGTAAACGGCTAATATGCCAGAAGTGACAGCCCTATAGCCGTATTTGGGGTACTTCTATATATGGAAAACCGTTTTCCTTTTTTTGACACCACAAAGTTTACAGATTTTATTCAGCCAACATACTTTGTTAACAAGGATTTAACATTTTTTTCATCGTACTATGGGTATACCCTGTAAACGGCTAATATGCCAGAAGTGACAACCCTATAGCCGTATTTGGGGTACTTCTATATATGGAAAACCGTTTTCCTTTTTTTGACACCACAAAGTTTACAGATTTTATTCAGCCAACATACTTTGTTAACAAGGATTTAAAATTTTTTTCATCGTACTATGGGTATACCCTGTAAACGGCTAATATGCCAGAAGTGACAACCCTATAGCCGTATTTGGGCCACTTCTATATATGGAAAACCGTTTTCCTTTTTTTGACACCACATATTTTACAGATTTTATTCACCCAACATACTTTGTAAACAAGGACTATGACTTTTCACCGTACTATGGGTATACCCTGTAAACGGCTAATATGCCAGAAGTTACAACCCTATAGCCGTATTTGGGGCACTTCTATATATGGAAAACCGTTTTCCTTTTTTTGACACTACAAAGTTTACAGATTTTATTCACCCAACATACTTTGTAAACAAGGACTATGACTTTTCACCGTACTATGGGTATACCCTGTAAACGGCTAATATGCCAGAAGTGACAATCCTATAGCCGTATTTGGGGCACTTCTATATATGAAAAACCGTTTTCCTTTTTTTGACACCAAGAAGTTTACAGATTTTATTCACCCAACATACTTTGTAAACAAAGACTATGACTTTTCACCGTACTATGGGTATACCGTGTAAACGGCTAATATGCCAGAAGTGACAGCCCTATAGCCGTATTTGGGGTACTTCTATATATGGAAAACCGTTTTCCTTTTTTTGACACCACAAAGTTTACAGATTTTATTCAGCCAACATACTTTGTTAACAAGGATTTAACATTTTTTTCACCGTACTATGGGTATACCCTGTAAACGGATAATATGCCAGAAGTGACAACCCTATAGCCGTATTTGGGACACTTCTATATATGGAAAACCGTTTTCCTTTTTTTGACACCAAGAAGTTTACAGATTTTATTCACCCAACATACTTTGTAAACAAAGACTATGACTTTTCACCGTACTATGGGTATACCCTGTAAACGGCTAATATGCCAGAAGTGACAACCCTATAGCCGTATTTGGGGTACTTCTATATATGGAAAACCGTTTTCCTTTTTTTGACACCACAAAGTTTACAGATTTTATTCACCCAACATACTTCGTTAACAAGGATTTAACATTTTTTTCATCGTAGTATGGGTATACCCTGTAAACGGCTAATATGCCAGAAGTGACAACCCTATAGCCGTATTTGGGACACTTCTATATATGGAAAACCATTTTCCTTTTTTTGACACCAAGAAGTTTACAGATTTTATTCACCCAACATACTTTGTATACAAGGACTATGACTTTTCACCGTACTATGGGTATACCCTGTAAACGGCTAATATGCCAGAAGTGACAACCCTATAGCCGTATTTGGGGCACTTCTATATATGGAAAACCGTTTTCCTTTTTTTGACACCACAAAGTTTACAGATTTTATTCAGCCAACATACTCTGTTAACAAGGATTTAACATTTTTTTCACCGTACTATGGGTATACCCTGTAAACGGCTAATATGCCAGAAGTGACAACTCTATAGCCGTATTTGGGCCACATCTATATATTGAAAACCGTTTTCCTTTTTTTGACACCACAAAGTTTACAGATTTTATTCAGCCAACATTCTTTGTTAACAAGGATTTATCATTTTTTTCATCGTACTATGGGTATACCCTGTAAACGGCTAATATGCCAGAAGTGACAACCCTATAGCCGTATTTGGGCCACTTCTATATATGGAAAACCGTTTTCCTTTTTTTGACACCACTTATTTTACAGATTTTATTCACCCAACATACTTTGTAAACAAGGACTATGACGTTTCACCGTACTATGGGTATACCCTGTAAACGGCTAATATGCCAGAAGTGACAACCCTATAGCTGTATTTGGGGCACTTCTATATATGGAAAACCGTTTTCCTTTTTTTGACACCACAAAGTTTACAGATTTTATTCACACAACATACTTTGTAAACAAGGACTATGACTTTTCACCGTACTATGGGTATACCCTGTAAACGGCTAATATGCCAGAAGTGACAACCGTATAGCCGTATTTGGGGCACTTCTATATATGGAAAACCGATTTCCTTTTTTTGACACCACAAAGTTTACAGATTTTATTCACCCAACATACTTTGTAAACAAGAACTATGACTTTTCACCGTACTATGGGTATACCCTGTAAACGGCTAATATGCCAGAAGTGACAATCCTATAGCCGTATTTGGGGCACTTCTATATATGAAAAACCGTTTTCCTTTTTTTGACACCAAGAAGTTTACAGATTTTATTCACCCAACATACTTTGTAAACAAGGACTATGACTTTTCACCGTACTATGGGTATAGCCTGTAAACGGCTAATATGCCAGAAGTGACAACCCTATAGCCGTATTTGGGGTACTTCTATATATGGAAAACCGTTTTCCTTTTTTTTGACACCACAAAGTTTACAGATTTTATTCAGCCAACATACTTTGTTAACAAGGATTTAACATTTTTTTCATCGTACTATGGGTATACCCTGTAAACGGCTAATATGCCAGAAGTGACAACCCTATAGCCGTATTTGGGCCACTTCTATATATGGAAAACCGTTTTCGTTTTTTTGACACCAAGAAGTTTACAGATTTTATTCACCCAACATACTTTGTAAACAAGGACTATGACTTTTCACCGTACTATGGGTATACCCTGTAAACGGCTAATATGCCAGAAGTGACAATCCTATAGCCGTATTTGGGGCACTTCTATATATGAAAAACCGTTTTCCTTTTTTTGACACCAAGAAGTTTACAGATTTTATTCACCCAACATACTTTGTAAACAAAGACTATGACTTTTCACCGTACTATGGGTATACCCTGTAAACGGCTAATATGCCAGAAGTGACAGCCCTATAGCCGTATTTGGGGTACTTCTATATATGGAAAACCGTTTTCCTTTTTTTGACACCACAAAGTTTACAGATTTTATTCAGCCAACATACTTTGTTAACAAGGATTTAACATTTTTTTCACCGTACTATGGGTATACCCTGTAAACGGATAATATGCCAGAAGTGACAACCCTATAGCCGTATTTGGGACACTTCTATATATGGAAAACCGTTTTCCTTTTTTTGACACCAAGAAGTTTACAGATTTTATTCACCCAACATACTTTGTAAACAAAGACTATGACTTTTCACCGTACTATGGGTATACCCTGTAAACGGCTAATATGCCAGAAGTGACAGCCCTATAGCCGTATTTGGGGTACTTCTATATATGGAAAACCGTTTTCCTTTTTTTGACACCACAAAGTTTACAGATTTTATTCAGCCAACATACTTTGTTAACAAGGATTTAACATTTTTTTCACCGTACTATGGGTATACCCTGTAAACGGATAATATGCCAGAAGTGACAACCCTATAGCCGTATTTGGGACACTTCTATATATGGAAAACCGTTTTCCTTTTTTTGACACCACAAAGTTTACAGATTTTATTCAGCCAACATACTTTGTTAACAAGGATTTAACATTTTTTTCATCGTACTATGGGTATACCCTGTAAACGGCTAATATGCCAGAAGTGACAACCCTATAGCCGTATTTGGGGTACTTCTATATATGGAAAACCGTTTTCCTTTTTTTGACACCACAAAGTTTACAGATTTTATTCAGCCAACATACTTTGTTAACAAGGATTTAACATTTTTTTCATCGTACTATGGGTATACCCTGTAAACGGCTAATATGCCAGAAGTGACAACCCTATAGCCGTATTTGGGCCACTTCTATATATGGAAAACCGTTTTCCTTTTTTTGACACCACATATTTTACAGATTTTGTTCACCCAACATACTTTGTAAACAAGGACTATGACTTTTCACCGTACTATGGGTATACCCTGTAAACGGCTAATATGCCAGAAGTTACAACCCTATAGCCGTATTTGGGGCACTTCTATATATGGAAAACCGTTTTCCTTTTTTTGACACCACAAAGTTTACAGATTTTATTCACCCAACATACTTCGTTAACAAGGATTTAACATTTTTTTCATCGTACTATGGGTATACCCTGTAAACGGCTAATATGCCAGAAATGACAATCCTATAGCCGTATTTGGGCCACTTCTATATATGGAAAACCGTTTTCCTTTTTTTGACACCAAGAAGTTTACAGATTTTATTCACCCAACATACTTTGTAAACAAAGACTATGACTTTTCACGGTACTATGGGTATACCCTGTAAACGGCTAATATGCCAGAAGTGACAGCCCTATAGCCGTATTTGGGGTACTTCTATATATGGAAAACCGTTTTCCTTTTTTTGACACCACAAAGTTTACAGATTTTATTCAGCCAACATACTTTGTTAACAAGGATTTAACATTTTTTTCATCGTACTATGGGTATACCCTGTAAACGGCTAATATGCCAGAAGTGACAACCCTATAGCCGTATTTGGGGTACTTCTATATATGGAAAACCGTTTTCCTTTTTTTGACACCACAAAGTTTACAGATTTTATTCAGCCAACATACTTTGTTAACAAGGATTTAAAATTTTTTTCATCGTACTATGGGTATACCCTGTAAACGGCTAATATGCCAGAAGTGACAACCCTATAGCCGTATTTGGGCCACTTCTATATATGGAAAACCGTTTTCCTTTTTTTGACACCACATATTTTACAGATTTTATTCACCCAACATACTTTGTAAACAAGGACTATGACTTTTCACCGTACTATGGGTATACCCTGTAAACGGCTAATATGCCAGAAGTTACAACCCTATAGCCGTATTTGGGGCACTTCTATATATGGAAAACCGTTTTCCTTTTTTTGACACTACAAAGTTTACAGATTTTATTCACCCAACATACTTTGTAAACAAGGACTATGACTTTTCACCGTACTATGGGTATACCCTGTAAACGGCTAATATGCCAGAAGTGACAATCCTATAGCCGTATTTGGGGCACTTCTATATATGAAAAACCGTTTTCCTTTTTTTGACACCAAGAAGTTTACAGATTTTATTCACCCAACATACTTTGTAAACAAAGACTATGACTTTTCACCGTACTATGGGTATACCGTGTAAACGGCTAATATGCCAGAAGTGACAGCCCTATAGCCGTATTTGGGGTACTTCTATATATGGAAAACCGTTTTCCTTTTTTTGACACCACAAAGTTTACAGATTTTATTCAGCCAACATACTTCGTTAACAAGGATTTAACATTTTTTTCATCGTACTATGGGTATACCCTGTAAACGGCTAATATGCCAGAAATGACAATCCTATAGCCGTATTTGGGCCACTTCTATATATGGAAAACCGTTTTCCTTTTTTTGACACCAAGAAGTTTACAGATTTTATTCAGCCAACATACTTTGTAAACAAGGACTATGACTTTTCACCGTACTATGGGTATACCCTGTAAACGGCTAATATGCCAGAAATGACAATCCTATAGCCGTATTTGGGCCACTTCTATATATGGAAAACCGTTTTCCTTTTTTTGACACCAAGAAGTTTACAGATTTTATTCACCCAACATACTTTGTAAACAAAGACTATGACTTTTCACGGTACTATGGGTATACCCTGTAAACGGCTAATATGCCAGAAGTGACAGCCCTATAGCCGTATTTGGGGTACTTCTATATATGGAAAACCGTTTTCCTTTTTTTGACACCACAAAGTTTACAGATTTTATTCAGCCAACATACTTTGTTAACAAGGATTTAACATTTTTTTCATCGTACTATGGGTATACCCTGTAAACGGCTAATATGCCAGAAGTGACAACCCTATAGCCGTATTTGGGGTACTTCTATATATGGAAAACCGTTTTCCTTTTTTTGACACCACAAAGTTTACAGATTTTATTCAGCCAACATACTTTGTTAACAAGGATTTAAAATTTTTTTCATCGTACTATGGGTATACCCTGTAAACGGCTAATATGCCAGAAGTGACAACCCTATAGCCGTATTTGGGCCACTTCTATATATGGAAAACCGTTTTCCTTTTTTTGACACCACATATTTTACAGATTTTATTCACCCAACATACTTTGTAAACAAGGACTATGACTTTTCACCGTACTATGGGTATACCCTGTAAACGGCTAATATGCCAGAAGTTACAACCCTATAGCCGTATTTGGGGCACTTCTATATATGGAAAACCGTTTTCCTTTTTTTGACACTACAAAGTTTACAGATTTTATTCACCCAACATACTTTGTAAACAAGGACTATGACTTTTCACCGTACTATGGGTATACCCTGTAAACGGCTAATATGCCAGAAGTGACAATCCTATAGCCGTATTTGGGGCACTTCTATATATGAAAAACCGTTTTCCTTTTTTTGACACCAAGAAGTTTACAGATTTTATTCACCCAACATACTTTGTAAACAAAGACTATGACTTTTCACCGTACTATGGGTATACCGTGTAAACGGCTAATATGCCAGAAGTGACAGCCCTATAGCCGTATTTGGGGTACTTCTATATATGGAAAACCGTTTTCCTTTTTTTGACACCACAAAGTTTACAGATTTTATTCAGCCAACATACTTCGTTAACAAGGATTTAACATTTTTTTCATCGTACTATGGGTATACCCTGTAAACGGCTAATATGCCAGAAATGACAATCCTATAGCCGTATTTGGGCCACTTCTATATATGGAAAACCGTTTTCCTTTTTTTGACACCAAGAAGTTTACAGATTTTATTCAGCCAACATACTTTGTAAACAAGGACTATGACTTTTCACCGTACTATGGGTATACCCTGTAAACGGCTAATATCCCAGAAGTGACAATCCTATAGCCGTATTTGGGACACTTCTATATATGGAAAAACGTTTTCTTTTTTTTGACACCAAGAAGTTTACAGATTTTATTCACCCAACATACTTTGTATACAAGGACTATGACTTTTCAGCGTACTATGGGTATACCCTGTAAACGGCTAATATGCCAGAAGTGACAACCCTATAGCCGTATTTGAGGCACTTCTATATATGGAAAACCGTTTTCCTTTTTTTGACACCACAAAGTTTACAGATTTTATTCCGCCAACATACTTTGTTAACAAGGATTTAACATTTTTTTCACCGTACTGTGGGTATACCCTGTAAACGGCTAATATGCCAGAAGTGACAACCCTATAGCCGTATTTGGGCCACTTCTATATATGGAAAACCGTTTTCCTTTTTTTGACACCAAGAATTTTACAGATTTTATTCACCCAACATACTTTGTTAACAAGGATTTAACATTTTTTTCATCGTACTATGCGTACACCCTGTAAACGGCTAATATGCCAGAAGTGACAACCCTATAGCCGTATTTGGGGTACTTCTATATATGGAAAACCGTTTTCCTTTTTTTGACACCACAAAGTTTACAGATTTTATTCAGCCAACATACCTTGTTAACAAGGATTTAACTTTTTTTTCATCGTACTATGGGTATACCCTATAACGGCTAATATGCCAGAAGTGACAACCCTATAGCCGTATTTGGGCCACTTCTATATATGGAAAACCGTTTTCCTTTTTTTGACACCACATATTTTACAGATTTTATTCACCCAACATACTTTGTAAACAAGGACTATGACTTTTCACCGTACTATGGGTATACCCTGTAAACGGCTAATATGCCAGAAGTTACAACCCTATAGCCGTATTTGGGACACTTCTATATATGGAAAACCGTTTTCCTTTTTTTGACACCACAAAGTTTACAGATTTTATTCAGCCAACATACTTTGTTAACAAGGATTTAACATTTTTTTCATCGTACTATGGGTATACCCTGTAAACGGCTAATATGCCAGAAGTGACAACCCTATAGCCGTATTTGGGGTACTTCTATATATGGAAAACCGTTTTCCTTTTTTTGACACCACAAAGTTTACAGATTTTATTCAGCCAACATACTTTGTTAACAAGGATTTAACATTTTTTTCATCGTACTATGGGTATACCCTGTAAACGGCTAATATGCCAGAAGTTACAACCCTATAGCCGTATTTGGGACACTTCTATATATGGAAAACCGTTTTCCTTTTTTTGACACCACAAAGTTTACAGATTTTATTCAGCCAACATACTTTGTTAACAAGGATTTAACATTTTTTTCATCGTACTATGGGTATACCCTGTAAACGGCTAATATGCCAGAAGTGACAACCCTATAGCCGTATTTGGGCCACTTCTATATATGGAAAACCGTTTTCCTTTTTTTGACACCACATATTTTACAGATTTTATTCACCCAACATACTTTGTAAACAAGGACTATGACTTTTCACCGTACTATGGGTATACCCTGTAAACGGCTAATATGCCAGAAGTTACAACCCTATAGCCGTATTTGGGGCACTTCTATATATGGAAAACCGTTTTCCTTTTTTTGACACTACAAAGTTTACAGATTTTATTCACCCAACATACTTTGTAAACAAGGACTATGACTTTTCACCGTACTATGGGTATACCCTGTAAACGGCTAATATGCCAGAAGTGACAATCCTATAGCCGTATTTGGGGCACTTCTATATATGAAAAACCGTTTTCCTTTTTTTGACACCAAGAAGTTTACAGATTTTATTCACCCAACATACTTTGTAAACAAAGACTATGACTTTTCACCGTACTATGGGTATACCGTGTAAACGGCTAATATGCCAGAAGTGACAGCCCTATAGCCGTATTTGGGGTACTTCTATATATGGAAAACCGTTTTCCTTTTTTTGACACCACAAAGTTTACAGATTTTATTCAGCCAACATACTTCGTTAACAAGGATTTAACATTTTTTTCATCGTACTATGGGTATACCCTGTAAACGGCTAATATGCCAGAAATGACAATCCTATAGCCGTATTTGGGCCACTTCTATATATGGAAAACCGTTTTCCTTTTTTTGACACCAAGAAGTTTACAGATTTTATTCAGCCAACATACTTTGTAAACAAGGACTATGACTTTTCACCGTACTATGGGTATACCCTGTAAACGGCTAATATGCCAGAAATGACAATCCTATAGCCGTATTTGGGCCACTTCTATATATGGAAAACCGTTTTCCTTTTTTTGACACCAAGAAGTTTACAGATTTTATTCACCCAACATACTTTGTAAACAAAGACTATGACTTTTCACGGTACTATGGGTATACCCTGTAAACGGCTAATATGCCAGAAGTGACAGCCCTATAGCCGTATTTGGGGTACTTCTATATATGGAAAACCGTTTTCCTTTTTTTGACACCACAAAGTTTACAGATTTTATTCAGCCAACATACTTTGTTAACAAGGATTTAACATTTTTTTCATCGTACTATGGGTATACCCTGTAAACGGCTAATATGCCAGAAGTGACAACCCTATAGCCGTATTTGGGGTACTTCTATATATGGAAAACCGTTTTCCTTTTTTTGACACCACAAAGTTTACAGATTTTATTCAGCCAACATACTTTGTTAACAAGGATTTAAAATTTTTTTCATCGTACTATGGGTATACCCTGTAAACGGCTAATATGCCAGAAGTGACAACCCTATAGCCGTATTTGGGCCACTTCTATATATGGAAAACCGTTTTCCTTTTTTTGACACCACATATTTTACAGATTTTATTCACCCAACATACTTTGTAAACAAGGACTATGACTTTTCACCGTACTATGGGTATACCCTGTAAACGGCTAATATGCCAGAAGTTACAACCCTATAGCCGTATTTGGGGCACTTCTATATATGGAAAACCGTTTTCCTTTTTTTGACACTACAAAGTTTACAGATTTTATTCACCCAACATACTTTGTAAACAAGGACTATGACTTTTCACCGTACTATGGGTATACCCTGTAAACGGCTAATATGCCAGAAGTGACAATCCTATAGCCGTATTTGGGGCACTTCTATATATGAAAAACCGTTTTCCTTTTTTTGACACCAAGAAGTTTACAGATTTTATTCACCCAACATACTTTGTAAACAAAGACTATGACTTTTCACCGTACTATGGGTATACCGTGTAAACGGCTAATATGCCAGAAGTGACAGCCCTATAGCCGTATTTGGGGTACTTCTATATATGGAAAACCGTTTTCCTTTTTTTGACACCACAAAGTTTACAGATTTTATTCAGCCAACATACTTCGTTAACAAGGATTTAACATTTTTTTCATCGTACTATGGGTATACCCTGTAAACGGCTAATATGCCAGAAATGACAATCCTATAGCCGTATTTGGGCCACTTCTATATATGGAAAACCGTTTTCCTTTTTTTGACACCAAGAAGTTTACAGATTTTATTCAGCCAACATACTTTGTAAACAAGGACTATGACTTTTCACCGTACTATGGGTATACCCTGTAAACGGCTAATATCCCAGAAGTGACAATCCTATAGCCGTATTTGGGACACTTCTATATATGGAAAAACGTTTTCTTTTTTTTGACACCAAGAAGTTTACAGATTTTATTCACCCAACATACTTTGTATACAAGGACTATGACTTTTCAGCGTACTATGGGTATACCCTGTAAACGGCTAATATGCCAGAAGTGACAACCCTATAGCCGTATTTGAGGCACTTCTATATATGGAAAACCGTTTTCCTTTTTTTGACACCACAAAGTTTACAGATTTTATTCCGCCAACATACTTTGTTAACAAGGATTTAACATTTTTTTCACCGTACTGTGGGTATACCCTGTAAACGGCTAATATGCCAGAAGTGACAACCCTATAGCCGTATTTGGGCCACTTCTATATATGGAAAACCGTTTTCCTTTTTTTGACACCAAGAATTTTACAGATTTTATTCACCCAACATACTTTGTTAACAAGGATTTAACATTTTTTTCATCGTACTATGCGTACACCCTGTAAACGGCTAATATGCCAGAAGTGACAACCCTATAGCCGTATTTGGGGTACTTCTATATATGGAAAACCGTTTTCCTTTTTTTGACACCACAAAGTTTACAGATTTTATTCAGCCAACATACCTTGTTAACAAGGATTTAACTTTTTTTTCATCGTACTATGGGTATACCCTATAACGGCTAATATGCCAGAAGTGACAACCCTATAGCCGTATTTGGGCCACTTCTATATATGGAAAACCGTTTTCCTTTTTTTGACACCACATATTTTACAGATTTTATTCACCCAACATACTTTGTAAACAAGGACTATGACTTTTCACCGTACTATGGGTATACCCTGTAAACGGCTAATATGCCAGAAGTTACAACCCTATAGCCGTATTTGGGGCACTTCTATATATGGAAAACCGTTTTCCTTTTTTTGACACCAAGAAGTTTACAGATTTTATTCAGCCAACATAATTTGTAAACAAGGACTATGACTTTTCACCGTACTATGGGTATACCCTGTAAACGGCTAATATCCCAGAAGTGACAATCCTAGAGCCGTATTTGGGACACTTCTATATATGGAAAACCGTTTTCCTTTTTTTGACACCAAGAAGTTTACAGATTTTATTCACCCAACATACTTTGTATACAAGGACTATGACTTTTCACCGTACTATGGGTATACCCTGTAAACGGCTAATATGCCTGAAGTGACAATCCTATAGCCGTATTTGGGGCACTTCTATATATGAAAAACCGTTTTCCTTTTTTTGACACCAAGAAGTTTACAGATTTTATTCACCCAACATTCTTTGTAAACAAGGACTATGACTTTTCACCGTACTATGGGTATACCCTGTAAACGGCTAATATGCCAGAAGTGACAGCCCTATAGCCGTATTTGGGGTACTTCTATATATGGAAAACCGTTTTCCTTTTTTTGACACCACAAAGTTTACAGATTTTATTCAGCCAACATACTTTGTTAACAAGGATTTAACATTTTTTTCATCGTACTATGGGTATACCCTGTAAACGGCTAATATGCCAGAAGTGACAACCCTATAGCCGTATTTGGGGTACTTCTATATATGGAAAACCGTTTTCCTTTTTTTGACACCACAAAGTTTACAGATTTTATTCAGCCAACATACTTTG
The DNA here is from genome assembly GCA_963924685.1 of Dexiosoma caninum. Classification (NCBI taxonomy): domain Eukaryota; kingdom Metazoa; phylum Arthropoda; class Insecta; order Diptera; family Tachinidae; genus Dexiosoma; species Dexiosoma caninum. Next base: position 52,173,231 of record OZ004729.1, read on the forward strand.
TTAACAAGGATTTAACATTTTTTTCATCGTACTATGGGTATACCCTGTAAACGGCTAATATGCCAGAAGTGACAACCCTATAGCCGTATTTGGGCCACTTCTATATATGGAAAACCGTTTTCCTTTTTTTGACACCACATATTTTACAGATTTTGTTCACCCAACATACTTTGTAAACAAGGACTATGACTTTTCACCGTAATATGGGTATACCCTGTAAACGGCTAATATGCCAGAAGTTACAACCCCATAGCCGTATTTGGGGCACTTCTATATATGGAAAACCGTTTTCCTTTTTTTGACACCACAAAGTTTACAGATTTTATTCACCCAACATACTTCGTTAACAAGGATTTAACATTTTTTTCATCGTAGTATGGGTATACCCTGTAAACGGCTAATATGCCAGAAGTGACAACCCTATAGCCGTATTTGGGGTACTTCTATATATGGAAAACCGTTTTCCTTTTTTTGACACCACATATTTTACAGATTTTATTCACCCAACATACTTTGTAAACTAGGACTATGACTTTTCACCGTACTATGGGTATACCCTGTAAACGGCTAATATGCCAGAAGTTACAACCCTATAGCCGTATTTGGGGCACTTCTATATATGGAAAACCGTTTTCCTTTTTTTGACACCACAAAGTTTACAGATTTTATTCAGCCAACATACTTTGTTAACAAGGATTTAACATTTTTTTCATCGTACTATGGGTATACCCTGTAAACGGCTAATATGCCAGAAGTGACAACCCTATAGCCGTATTTGGGCCACTTCTATATATGGAAAACCGTTTTCCTTTTTTTGACACCACATATTTTACAGATTTTATTCACCCAACATACTTTGTAAACAAGGACTATGACTTTTCACCGTACTATGGGTATACCCTGTAAACGGCTAATATGCCAGAAGTTACAACCCTATAGCCGTATTTGGGGCACTTCTATATATGGAAAACCGTTTTCCTTTTTTTGACACCACAAAGTTTACAGATTTTATTCACCCAACATACTTCGTTAACAAGGATTTAACATTTTTTTCATCGTAGTATGGGTATACCCTGTAAACGGCTAATATGCCAGAAGTGACAACCCTATAGCCGTATTTGGGACACTTCTATATATGGAAAACCATTTTCCTTTTTTTGACACCAAGAAGTTTACAGATTTTATTCACCCAACATACTTTGTATACAAGGACTATGACTTTTCACCGTACTATGGGTATACCCTGTAAACGGCTAATATGCCAGAAGTGACAACCCTATAGCCGTATTTGGGGCACTTCTATATATGGAAAACCGTTTTCCTTTTTTTGACACCACAAAGTTTACAGATTTTATTCCGCCAACATACTTTGTTAACAAGGATTTAACATTTTTTTCACCGTACTGTGGGTATACCCTGTAAACGGCTAATATGCCAGAAGTGACAACCCTATAGCCGTATTTGGGCCACTTCTATATATGGAAAACCGTTTTCCTTTTTTTGACACCAAGAATTTTACAGATTTTATTCACCCAACATACTTTGTTAACAAGGATTTAACATTTTTTTCATCGTACTATGCGTACACCCTGTAAACGGCTAATATGCCAGAAGTGACAACCCTATAGCCGTATTTGGGGTACTTCTATATATGGAAAACCGTTTTCCTTTTTTTGACACCACAAAGTTTACAGATTTTATTCAGCCAACATACCTTGTTAACAAGGATTTAACTTTTTTTTCATCGTACTATGGGTATACCCTATAACGGCTAATATGCCAGAAGTGACAACCCTATAGCCGTATTTGGGCCACTTCTATATATGGAAAACCGTTTTCCTTTTTTTGACACCACATATTTTACAGATTTTATTCACCCAACATACTTTGTAAACAAGGACTATGACTTTTCACCGTACTATGGGTATACCCTGTAAACGGCTAATATGCCAGAAGTTACAACCCTATAGCCGTATTTGGGGCACTTCTATATATGGAAAACCGTTTTCCTTTTTTTGACACCAAGAAGTTTACAGATTTTATTCAGCCAACATAATTTGTAAACAAGGACTATGACTTTTCACCGTACTATGGGTATACCCTGTAAACGGCTAATATCCCAGAAGTGACAATCCTAGAGCCGTATTTGGGACACTTCTATATATGGAAAACCGTTTTCCTTTTTTTGACACCAAGAAGTTTACAGATTTTATTCACCCAACATACTTTGTATACAAGGACTATGACTTTTCACCGTACTATGGGTATACCCTGTAAACGGCTAATATGCCTGAAGTGACAATCCTATAGCCGTATTTGGGGCACTTCTATATATGAAAAACCGTTTTCCTTTTTTTGACACCAAGAAGTTTACAGATTTTATTCACCCAACATTCTTTGTAAACAAGGACTATGACTTTTCACCGTACTATGGGTATACCCTGTAAACGGCTAATATGCCAGAAGTGACAGCCCTATAGCCGTATTTGGGGTACTTCTATATATGGAAAACCGTTTTCCTTTTTTTGACACCACAAAGTTTACAGATTTTATTCAGCCAACATACTTTGTTAACAAGGATTTAACATTTTTTTCATCGTACTATGGGTATACCCTGTAAACGGCTAATATGCCAGAAGTGACAACCCTATAGCCGTATTTGGGGTACTTCTATATATGGAAAACCGTTTTCCTTTTTTTGACACCACAAAGTTTACAGATTTTATTCAGCCAACATACTTTGTTAACAAGGATTTAACATTTTTTTCATCGTACTATGGGTATACCCTGTAAACGGCTAATATGCCAGAAGTGACAACCCTATAGCCGTATTTGGGCCACTTCTATATATGGAAAACCGTTTTCCTTTTTTTGACACCACATATTTTACAGATTTTGTTCACCCAACATACTTTGTAAACAAGGACTATGACTTTTCACCGTAATATGGGTATACCCTGTAAACGGCTAATATGCCAGAAGTTACAACCCCATAGCCGTATTTGGGGCACTTCTATATATGGAAAACCGTTTTCCTTTTTTTGACACCACAAAGTTTACAGATTTTATTCACCCAACATACTTCGTTAACAAGGATTTAACATTTTTTTCATCGTAGTATGGGTATACCCTGTAAACGGCTAATATGCCAGAAGTGACAACCCTATAGCCGTATTTGGGGTACTTCTATATATGGAAAACCGTTTTCCTTTTTTTGACACCACATATTTTACAGATTTTATTCACCCAACATACTTTGTAAACTAGGACTATGACTTTTCACCGTACTATGGGTATACCCTGTAAACGGCTAATATGCCAGAAGTTACAACCCTATAGCCGTATTTGGGGCACTTCTATATATGGAAAACCGTTTTCCTTTTTTTGACACCACAAAGTTTACAGATTTTATTCAGCCAACATACTTTGTTAACAAGGATTTAACATTTTTTTCATCGTACTATGGGTATACCCTGTAAACGGCTAATATGCCAGAAGTGACAACCCTATAGCCGTATTTGGGCCACTTCTATATATGGAAAACCGTTTTCCTTTTTTTGACACCACATATTTTACAGATTTTATTCACCCAACATACTTTGTAAACAAGGACTATGACTTTTCACCGTACTATGGGTATACCCTGTAAACGGCTAATATGCCAGAAGTTACAACCCTATAGCCGTATTTGGGGCACTTCTATATATGGAAAACCGTTTTCCTTTTTTTGACACCACAAAGTTTACAGATTTTATTCACCCAACATACTTCGTTAACAAGGATTTAACATTTTTTTCATCGTAGTATGGGTATACCCTGTAAACGGCTAATATGCCAGAAGTGACAACCCTATAGCCGTATTTGGGACACTTCTATATATGGAAAACCATTTTCCTTTTTTTGACACCAAGAAGTTTACAGATTTTATTCACCCAACATACTTTGTATACAAGGACTATGACTTTTCACCGTACTATGGGTATACCCTGTAAACGGCTAATATGCCAGAAGTGACAACCCTATAGCCGTATTTGGGGCACTTCTATATATGGAAAACCGTTTTCCTTTTTTTGACACCACAAAGTTTACAGATTTTATTCAGCCAACATACTCTGTTAACAAGGATTTAACATTTTTTTCACCGTACTATGGGTATACCCTGTAAACGGCTAATATGCCAGAAGTGACAACTCTATAGCCGTATTTGGGCCACATCTATATATTGAAAACCGTTTTCCTTTTTTTGACACCACAAAGTTTACAGATTTTATTCAGCCAACATTCTTTGTTAACAAGGATTTATCATTTTTTTCATCGTACTATGGGTATACCCTGTAAACGGCTAATATGCCAGAAGTGACAACCCTATAGCCGTATTTGGGGCACTTCTATATATGGAAAACCGTTTTCCTTTTTTTGACACCACAAAGTTTACAGATTTTATTCACCCAACATACTTTGTAAACAAGGACTATGACTTTTCACCGTACTATGGGTATACCCTGTAAACGGCTAATATGCCAGAAGTGACAATCCTATAGCCGTATTTGGGGCACTTCTATATATGAAAAACCGTTTTCCTTTTTTTGACACCAAGAAGTTTACAGATTTTATTCACCCAACATACTTTGTAAACAAAGACTATGACTTTTCACCGTACTATGGGTATACCCTGTAAACGGCTAATATGCCAGAAGTGACAGCCCTATAGCCGTATTTGGGGTACTTCTATATATGGAAAACCGTTTTCCTTTTTTTGACACCACAAAGTTTACAGATTTTATTCACCCAACATACTTTGTAAACAAGGACTATGACTTTTCACCGTACTATGGGTATACCCTGTAAACGGCTAATATGCCAGAAGTTACAACCCTATAGCCGTATTTGGGGCACTTCTATATATGAAAAACCGTTTTCCTTTTTTTGACACCAAGAAGTTTACAGATTTTATTCACCCAACATACTTTGTAAACAAAGACTATGACTTTTCACCGTACTATGGGTATACCCTGTAAACGGCTAATATGCCAGAAGTGACAGCCCTATAGCCGTATTTGGGGTACTTCTATATATGGAAAACCGTTTTCCTTTTTTTGACACCACAAAGTTTACAGATTTTATTCAGCCAACATACTTTGTTAACAAGGATTTAACATTTTTTTCATCGTACTATGGGTATACCCTGTAAACGGCTAATATGCCAGAAGTGACAACCCTATAGCCGTATTTGGGGCACTTCTATATATGGAAAACCGTTTTCCTTTTTTTGACACCACAAAGTTTACAGATTTTATTCACCCAACATACTTTGTAAACAAGGACTATGACTTTTCACCGTACTATGGGTATACCCTGTAAACGGCTAATATGCCAGAAGTGACAATCCTATAGCCGTATTTGGGGCACTTCTATATATGAAAAACCGTTTTCCTTTTTTTGACACCAAGAAGTTTACAGATTTTATTCACCCAACATACTTTGTAAACAAGGACTATGACTTTTCACCGTACTATGGGTATACCCTGTAAACGGCTAATATGCCAGAAGTGACAATCCTATAGCCGTATTTGGGGCACTTCTATATATGGAAAACCGTTTTCCTTTTTTTGACACCACATATTTTACAGATTTTATTCACCCAACATACTTTGTAAACAAGGACTATGACTTTTCACCGTACTATGGGTATACCCTGTAAACGGCTAATATGCCAGAAGTTACAACCCTATAGCCGTATTTGGGGCACTTCTATATATGGAAAACCGTTTTCCTTTTTTTGACACCACAAAGTTTACAGATTTTATTCACCCAACATACTTTGTAAACAAGGACTATGACTTTTCACCGTACTATGGGTATACCCTGTAAACGGCTAATATGCCAGAAGTGACAATCCTATAGCCGTATTTGGGGCACTTCTATATATGAAAAACCGTTTTCCTTTTTTTGACACCAAGAAGTTTACAGATTTTATTCACCCAACATACTTTGTAAACAAAGACTATGACTTTTCACCGTACTATGGGTATACCCTGTAAACGGCTAATATGCCAGAAGTGACAGCCCTATAGCCGTATTTGGGGTACTTCTATATATGGAAAACCGTTTTCCTTTTTTTGACACCACAAAGTTTACAGATTTTATTCAGCCAACATACTTTGTTAACAAGGATTTAACATTTTTTTCATCGTACTATGGGTATACCCTGTAAACGGCTAATATGCCAGAAGTGACAACCCTATAGCCGTATTTGGGGCACTTCTATATATGGAAAACCGTTTTCCTTTTTTTGACACCACAAAGTTTACAGATTTTATTCACCCAACATACTTTGTAAACAAGGACTATGACTTTTCACCGTACTATGGGTATACCCTGTAAACGGCTAATATGCCAGAAGTGACAATCCTATAGCCGTATTTGGGGCACTTCTATATATGAAAAACCGTTTTCCTTTTTTTGACACCAAGAAGTTTACAGATTTTATTCACCCAACATACTTTGTAAACAAAGACTATGACTTTTCACCGTACTATGGGTATACCCTGTAAACGGCTAATATGCCAGAAGTGACAGCCCTATAGCCGTATTTGGGGTACTTCTATATATGGAAAACCGTTTTCCTTTTTTTGACACCACAAAGTTTACAGATTTTATTCAGCCAACATACTTCGTTAACAAGGATTTAACATTTTTTTCATCGTACTATGGGTATACCCTGTAAACGGCTAATATGCCAGAAATGACAATCCTATAGCCGTATTTGGGCCACTTCTATATATGGAAAACCGTTTTCCTTTTTTTGACACCAAGAAGTTTACAGATTTTATTCACCCAACATACTTTGTAAACAAAGACTATGACTTTTCACCGTACTATGGGTATACCCTGTAAACGGCTAATATGCCAGAAGTGACAGCCCTATAGCCGTATTTGGGGTACTTCTATATATGGAAAACCGTTTTCCTTTTTTTGACACCACAAAGTTTACAGATTTTATTCAGCCAACATACTTTGTTAACAAGGATTTAACATTTTTTTCATCGTACTATGGGTATACCCTGTAAACGGCTAATATGCCAGAAGTGACAACCCTATAGCCGTATTTGGGGTACTTCTATATATGGAAAACCGTTTTCCTTTTTTTGACACCACATATTTTACAGATTTTATTCACCCAACATACTTTGTAAACAAGGACTATGACTTTTCACCGTACTATGGGTATACCCTGTAAACGGCTAATATGCCAGAAGTTACAACCCTATAGCCGTATTTGGGGCACTTCTATATATGGAAAACCGTTTTCCTTTTTTTGACACCACAAAGTTTACAGATTTTATTCACCCAACATACTTTGTAAACAAGGACTATGACTTTTCACCGTACTATGGGTATACCCTGTAAACGGCTAATATGCCAGAAGTGACAATCCTATAGCCGTATTTGGGGCACTTCTATATATGAAAAACCGTTTTCCTTTTTTTGACACCAAGAAGTTTACAGATTTTATTCACCCAACATTCTTTGTAAACAAGGACTATGACTTTTCACCGTACTATGGGTATACCCTGTAAACGGCTAATATGCCAGAAGTGACAGCCCTATAGCCGTATTTGGGGTACTTCTATATATGGAAAACCGTTTTCCTTTTTTTGACACCACAAAGTTTACAGATTTTATTCAGCCAACATACTTCGTTAACAAGGATTTAACATTTTTTTCATCGTACTATGGGTATACCCTGTAAACGGCTAATATGCCAGAAATGGCAATCCTATAGCCGTATTTGGGCCACTTCTATATATGGAAAACCGTTTTCCTTTTTTTGACACCAAGAAGTTTACAGATTTTATTCAGCCAACATACTTTGTAAACAAGGACTATGACTTTTCACCGTACTATGGGTATACCCTGTAAACGGCTAATATGCCAAAAGTGACAGCCCTATAGCCGTATTTGGGGTACTTCTATATATGGAAACCGTTTTCCTTTTTTTGACACCACAAAGTTTACAGATTTTATTCAGCCAACATACTTTGTTAACAAGGATTTAACATTTTTTTCATCGTACTATGGGTATACCCTGTAAACGGCTAATATGCCAGAAGTGACAACCCTATAGCCGTATTTGGGGTACTTCTATATATGGAAAACCGTTTTCCTTTTTTTGACACCACAAAGTTTACAGATTTTATTCAGCCAACATACTTTGTTAACAAGGATTTAACATTTTTTTCATCGTACTATGGGTATACCCTGTAAACGGCTAATATGCCAGAAGTGACAACCCTATAGCCGTATTTGGGGTACTTCTATATATGGAAAACCGTTTTCCTTTTTTTGACACCACATATTTTACAGATTTTATTCACCCAACATACTTTGTAAACTAGGACTATGACTTTTCACCGTACTATGGGTATACCCTGTAAACGGCTAATATGCCAGAAGTTACAACCCTATAGTCGTATTTGGGGCACTTCTATATATGGAAAACCGTTTTCCTTTTTTTGACACCACAAAGTTTACAGATTTTATTCAGCCAACATACTTTGTTAACAAGGATTTAACATTTTTTTCATCGTACTATGGGTATACCCTGTAAACGGCTAATATGCCAGAAGTGACAACCCTATAGCCGTATTTGGGCCACTTCTATATATGGAAAACCGTTTTCCTTTTTTTGACACCACATATTTTACAGATTTTATTCACCCAACATACTTTGTAAACAAGGACTATGACTTTTCACCGTACTATGGGTATACCCTGTAAACGGCTAATATGCCAGAAGTTACAACCCTATAGCCGTATTTGGGGCACTTCTATATATAGAAAACCGTTTTCCTTTTTTTGACACCACAAAGTTTACAGATTTTATTCACCCAACATACTTCGTTAACAAGGATTTAACATTTTTTTCATCGTAGTATGGGTATACCCTGTAAACGGCTAATATGCCAGAAGTGACAACCCTATAGCCGTATTTGGGACACTTCTATATATGGAAAACCATTTTCCTTTTTTTGACACCAAGAAGTTTACAGATTTTATTCACCCAACATACTTTGTATACAAGGACTATGACTTTTCACCGTACTATGGGTATACCCTGTAAACGGCTAATATGCCAGAAGTGACAACCCTATAGCCGTATTTGGGGCACTTCTATATATGGAAAACCGTTTTCCTTTTTTTGACACCACAAAGTTTACAGATTTTATTCAGCCAACATACTCTGTTAACAAGGATTTAACATTTTTTTCACCGTACTATGGGTATACCCTGTAAACGGCTAATATGCCAGAAGTGACAACTCTATAGCCGTATTTGGGCCACATCTATATATTGAAAACCGTTTTCCTTTTTTTGACACCACAAAGTTTACAGATTTTATTCAGCCAACATTCTTTGTTAACAAGGATTTATCATTTTTTTCATCGTACTATGGGTATACCCTGTAAACGGCTAATATGCCAGAAGTGACAACCCTATAGCCGTATTTGGGCCACTTCTATATATGGAAAACCGTTTTCCTTTTTTTGACACCACTTATTTTACAGATTTTATTCACCCAACATACTTTGTAAACAAGGACTATGACGTTTCACCGTACTATGGGTATACCCTGTAAACGGCTAATATGCCAGAAGTGACAACCCTATAGCTGTATTTGGGGCACTTCTATATATGGAAAACCGTTTTCCTTTTTTTGACACCACAAAGTTTACAGATTTTATTCACACAACATACTTTGTAAACAAGGACTATGACTTTTCACCGTACTATGGGTATACCCTGTAAACGGCTAATATGCCAGAAGTGACAACCGTATAGCCGTATTTGGGGCACTTCTATATATGGAAAACCGATTTCCTTTTTTTGACACCACAAAGTTTACAGATTTTATTCACCCAACATACTTTGTAAACAAGAACTATGACTTTTCACCGTACTATGGGTATACCCTGTAAACGGCTAATATGCCAGAAGTGACAATCCTATAGCCGTATTTGGGGCACTTCTATATATGAAAAACCGTTTTCCTTTTTTTGACACCAAGAAGTTTACAGATTTTATTCACCCAACATACTTTGTAAACAAGGACTATGACTTTTCACCGGACTATGGGTATAGCCTGTAAACGGCTAATATGCCAGAAGTGACAACCCTATAGCCGTATTTGGGGTACTTCTATATATGGAAAACCGTTTTCCTTTTTTTTGACACCACAAAGTTTACAGATTTTATTCAGCCAACATACTTTGTTAACAAGGATTTAACATTTTTTTCATCGTACTATGGGTATACCCTGTAAACGGCTAATATGCCAGAAGTGACAACCCTATAGCCGTATTTGGGCCACTTCTATATATGGAAAACCGTTTTCGTTTTTTTGACACCAAGAAGTTTACAGATTTTATTCACCCAACATACTTTGTAAACAAGGACTATGACTTTTCACCGTACTATGGGTATACCCTGTAAACGGCTAATATGCCAGAAGTGACAATCCTATAGCCGAATTTGGGGCACTTCTATATATGAAAAACCGTTTTCCTTTTTTTGACACCAAGAAGTTTACAGATTTTATTCACCCAACATACTTTGTAAACAAAGACTATGACTTTTCACCGTACTATGGGTATACCCTGTAAACGGCTAATATGCCAGAAGTGACAGCCCTATAGCCGTATTTGGGGTACTTCTATATATGGAAAACCGTTTTCCTTTTTTTGACACCACAAAGTTTACAGATTTTATTCAGCCAACATACTTTGTTAACAAGGATTTAACATTTTTTTCACCGTACTATGGGTATACCCTGTAAACGGATAATATGCCAGAAGTGACAACCCTATAGCCGTATTTGGGACACTTCTATATATGGAAAACCGTTTTCCTTTTTTTGACACCAAGAAGTTTACAGATTTTATTCACCCAACATACTTTGTAAACAAAGACTATGACTTTTCACCGTACTATGGGTATACCCTGTAAACGGCTAATATGCCAGAAGTGACAGCCCTATAGCCGTATTTGGGGTACTTCTATATATGGAAAACCGTTTTCCTTTTTTTGACACCACAAAGTTTACAGATTTTATTCAGCCAACATACTTTGTTAACAAGGATTTAACATTTTTTTCACCGTACTATGGGTATACCCTGTAAACGGCTAATATGCCAGAAGTGACAACCCTATAGCCGTATTTGGGACACTTCTATATATGGAAAACCGTTTTCCTTTTTTTGACACCACATATTTTACAGATTTTGTTCACCCAACATACTTTGTAAACAAGGACTATGACTTTTCACCGTACTATGGGTATACCCTGTAAACGGCTAATATGCCAGAAGTGACAGCCCTATAGCCGTATTTGGGGTACTTCTATATATGGAAAACCGTTTTCCTTTTTTTGACACCACAAAGTTTACAGATTTTATTCAGCCAACATACTTTGTTAACAAGGATTTAACATTTTTTTCATCGTACTATGGGTATACCCTGTAAACGGCTAATATGCCAGAAGTGACAACCCTATAGCCGTATTTGGGGTACTTCTATATATGGAAAACCGTTTTCCTTTTTTTGACACCACAAAGTTTACAGATTTTATTCAGCCAACATACTTTGTTAACAAGGATTTAACATTTTTTTCATCGTACTATGGGTATACCCTGTAAACGGCTAATATGCCAGAAGTGACAACCCTATAGCCGTATTTGGGGTACTTCTATATATGGAAAACCGTTTTCCTTTTTTTGACACCACAAAGTTTACAGATTTTATTCAGCCAACATACTTTGTTAACAAGGATTTAACATTTTTTTCATCGTACTATGGGTATACCCTGTAAACGGCTAATATGCCAGAAGTGACAACCCTATAGCCGTATTTGGGGTACTTCTATATATGGAAAACCGTTTTCCTTTTTTTTGACACCACAAAGTTTACAGATTTTATTCAGCCAACATACTTTGTTAACAAGGATTTAACATTTTTTTCATCGTACTATGGGTATACCCTGTAAACGGCTAATATGCCAGAAGTGACAACCCTATAGCCGTATTTGGGCCACTTCTATATATGGAAAACCGTTTTCGTTTTTTTGACACCAAGAAGTTTACAGATTTTATTCACCCAACATACTTTGTAAACAAGGACTATGACTTTTCACCGTACTATGGGTATACCCTGTAAACGGCTAATATGCCAGAAGTGACAATCCTATAGCCGAATTTGGGGCACTTCTATATATGAAAAACCGTTTTCCTTTTTTTGACACCAAGAAGTTTACAGATTTTATTCACCCAACATACTTTGTAAACAAAGACTATGACTTTTCACCGTACTATGGGTATACCCTGTAAACGGCTAATATGCCAGAAGTGACAGCCCTATAGCCGTATTTGGGGTACTTCTATATATGGAAAACCGTTTTCCTTTTTTTGACACCACAAAGTTTACAGATTTTATTCAGCCAACATACTTTGTTAACAAGGATTTAACATTTTTTTCACCGTACTATGGGTATACCCTGTAAACGGATAATATGCCAGAAGTGACAACCCTATAGCCGTATTTGGGACACTTCTATATATGGAAAACCGTTTTCCTTTTTTTGACACCAAGAAGTTTACAGATTTTATTCACCCAACATACTTTGTAAACAAAGACTATGACTTTTCACCGTACTATGGGTATACCCTGTAAACGGCTAATATGCCAGAAGTGACAGCCCTATAGCCGTATTTGGGGTACTTCTATATATGGAAAACCGTTTTCCTTTTTTTGACACCACAAAGTTTACAGATTTTATTCAGCCAACATACTTTGTTAACAAGGATTTAACATTTTTTTCACCGTACTATGGGTATACCCTGTAAACGGCTAATATGCCAGAAGTGACAACCCTATAGCCGTATTTGGGACACTTCTATATATGGAAAACCGTTTTCCTTTTTTTGACACCACATATTTTACAGATTTTGTTCACCCAACATACTTTGTAAACAAGGACTATGACTTTTCACCGTACTATGGGTATACCCTGTAAACGGCTAATATGCCAGAAGTGACAGCCCTATAGCCGTATTTGGGGTACTTCTATATATGGAAAACCGTTTTCCTTTTTTTGACACCACAAAGTTTACAGATTTTATTCAGCCAACATACTTTGTTAACAAGGATTTAACATTTTTTTCATCGTACTATGGGTATACCCTGTAAACGGCTAATATGCCAGAAGTGACAACCCTATAGCCGTATTTGGGGTACTTCTATATATGGAAAACCGTTTTCCTTTTTTTGACACCACAAAGTTTACAGATTTTATTCAGCCAACATACTTTGTTAACAAGGATTTAACATTTTTTTCATCGTACTATGGGTATACCCTGTAAACGGCTAATATGCCAGAAGTGACAACCCTATAGCCGTATTTGGGGTACTTCTATATATGGAAAACCGTTTTCCTTTTTTTGACACCACAAAGTTTACAGATTTTATTCAGCCAACATACTTTGTTAACAAGGATTTAACATTTTTTTCATCGTACTATGGGTATACCCTGTAAACGGCTAATATGCCAGAAGTGACAACCCTATAGCCGTATTTGGGCCACTTCTATATATGGAAAACCGTTTTCCTTTTTTTGACACCACATATTTTACAGATTTTGTTCACCCAACATACTTTGTAAACAAGGACTATGACTTTTCACCGTACTATGGGTATACCCTGTAAACGGCTAATATGCCAGAAGTTACAACCCTATAGCCGTATTTGGGGCACTTCTATATATGGAAAACCGTTTTCCTTTTTTTGACACCACAAAGTTTACAGATTTTATTCACCCAACATACTTCGTTAACAAGGATTTAACATTTTTTTCATCGTACTATGGGTATACCCTGTAAACGGCTAATATGCCAGAAATGACAATCCTATAGCCGTATTTGGGCCACTTCTATATATGGAAAACCGTTTTCCTTTTTTTGACACCAAGAAGTTTACAGATTTTATTCACCCAACATACTTTGTAAACAAAGACTATGACTTTTCACGGTACTATGGGTATACCCTGTAAACGGCTAATATGCCAGAAGTGACAGCCCTATAGCCGTATTTGGGGTACTTCTATATATGGAAAACCGTTTTCCTTTTTTTGACACCACAAAGTTTACAGATTTTATTCAGCCAACATACTTTGTTAACAAGGATTTAACATTTTTTTCATCGTACTATGGGTATACCCTGTAAACGGCTAATATGCCAGAAGTGACAACCCTATAGCCGTATTTGGGACACTTCTATATATGGAAAACCGTTTTCCTTTTTTTGACACCACATATTTTACAGATTTTGTTCACCCAACATACTTTGTAAACAAGGACTATGACTTTTCACCGTACTATGGGTATACCCTGTAAACGGCTAATATGCCAGAAGTGACAGCCCTATAGCCGTATTTGGGGTACTTCTATATATGGAAAACCGTTTTCCTTTTTTTGACACCACAAAGTTTACAGATTTTATTCACCCAACATACTTTGTAAACAAAGACTATGACTTTTCACCGTACTATGGGTATACCCTGTAAACGGCTAATATGCCAGAAGTGACAGCCCTATAGCCGTATTTGGGGTACTTCTATATATGGAAAACCGTTTTCCTTTTTTTGACACCACAAAGTTTACAGATTTTATTCAGCCAACATACTTTGTTAACAAGGATTTAACATTTTTTTCATCGTACTATGGGTATACCCTGTAAACGGCTAATATGCCAGAAGTGACAACCCTATAGCCGTATTTGGGGTACTTCTATATATGGAAAACCGTTTTCCTTTTTTTGACACCACAAAGTTTACAGATTTTATTCAGCCAACATACTTTGTTAACAAGGATTTAACATTTTTTTCATCGTACTATGGGTATACCCTGTAAACGGCTAATATGCCAGAAGTGACAACCCTATAGCCGTATTTGGGCCACTTCTATATATGGAAAACCGTTTTCCTTTTTTTGACACCACATATTTTACAGATTTTGTTCACCCAACATACTTTGTAAACAAGGACTATGACTTTTCACCGTACTATGGGTATACCCTGTAAACGGCTAATATGCCAGAAGTTACAACCCTATAGCCGTATTTGGGGCACTTCTATATATGGAAAACCGTTTTCCTTTTTTTGACACCACAAAGTTTACAGATTTTATTCACCCAACATACTTCGTTAACAAGGATTTAACATTTTTTTCATCGTACTATGGGTATACCCTGTAAACGGCTAATATGCCAGAAATGACAATCCTATAGCCGTATTTGGGCCACTTCTATATATGGAAAACCGTTTTCCTTTTTTTGACACCAAGAAGTTTACAGATTTTATTCACCCAACATACTTTGTAAACAAAGACTATGACTTTTCACGGTACTATGGGTATACCCTGTAAACGGCTAATATGCCAGAAGTGACAGCCCTATAGCCGTATTTGGGGTACTTCTATATATGGAAAACCGTTTTCCTTTTTTTGACACCACAAAGTTTACAGATTTTATTCAGCCAACATACTTTGTTAACAAGGATTTAACATTTTTTTCATCGTACTATGGGTATACCCTGTAAACGGCTAATATGCCAGAAGTGACAACCCTATAGCCGTATTTGGGGTACTTCTATATATGGAAAACCGTTTTCCTTTTTTTGACACCACAAAGTTTACAGATTTTATTCAGCCAACATACTTTGTTAACAAGGATTTAAAATTTTTTTCATCGTACTATGGGTATACCCTGTAAACGGCTAATATGCCAGAAGTGACAACCCTATAGCCGTATTTGGACCACTTCTATATATGGAAAACCGTTTTCCTTTTTTTGACACCACATATTTTACAGATTTTATTCACCCAACATACTTTGTAAACAAGGACTATGACTTTTCACCGTACTATGGGTATACCCTGTAAACGGCTAATATGCCAGAAGTTACAACCCTATAGCCGTATTTGGGGCACTTCTATATATGGAAAACCGTTTTCCTTTTTTTGACACTACAAAGTTTACAGATTTTATTCACCCAACATACTTTGTAAACAAGGACTATGACTTTTCACCGTACTATGGGTATACCCTGTAAACGGCTAATATGCCAGAAGTGACAATCCTATAGCCGTATTTGGGGCACTTCTATATATGAAAAACCGTTTTCCTTTTTTTGACACCAAGAAGTTTACAGATTTTATTCACCCAACATACTTTGTAAACAAAGACTATGACTTTTCACCGTACTATGGGTATACCCTGTAAACGGCTAATATGCCAGAAGTGACAGCCCTATAGCCGTATTTGGGGTACTTCTATATATGGAAAACCGTTTTCCTTTTTTTGACACCACAAAGTTTACAGATTTTATTCAGCCAACATACTTCGTTAACAAGGATTTAACATTTTTTTCATCGTACTATGGGTATACCCTGTAAACGGCTAATATGCCAGAAATGACAATCCTATAGCCGTATTTGGGCCACTTCTATATATGGAAAACCGTTTTCCTTTTTTTGACACCAAGAAGTTTACAGATTTTATTCAGCCAACATACTTTGTAAACAAGGACTATGACTTTTCACCGTACTATGGGTATACCCTGTAAACGGCTAATATCCCAGAAGTGACAATCCTATAGCCGTATTTGGGACACTTCTATATATGGAAAAACGTTTTCTTTTTTTTGACACCAAGAAGTTTACAGATTTTATTCACCCAACATACTTTGTATACAAGGACTATGACTTTTCAGCGTACTATGGGTATACCCTGTAAACGGCTAATATGCCAGAAGTGACAACCCTATAGCCGTATTTGAGGCACTTCTATATATGGAAAACCGTTTTCCTTTTTTTGACACCACAAAGTTTACAGATTTTATTCCGCCAACATACTTTGTTAACAAGGATTTAACATTTTTTTCACCGTACTGTGGGTATACCCTGTAAACGGCTAATATGCCAGAAGTGACAACCCTATAGCCGTATTTGGGCCACTTCTATATATGGAAAACCGTTTTCCTTTTTTTGACACCAAGAATTTTACAGATTTTATTCACCCAACATACTTTGTAAACAAGGACTATGACTTTTCACCGTACTATGGGTATACCCTGTAAACGGCTAATATGCCAGAAGTAACAACCCTATAGCCGTATTTGGGGTACTTCTATATATGGAAAACCGTTTTCCTTTTTTTGTCACCACAAAGTTTACAGATTTTATTCAGCCAACATACTTTGTTAACAAGGATTTAACATTTTTTTCATCGTACTATGGGTACACCCTGTAAACGGCTAATATGCCAGAAGTGACAACCCTATAGCCGTATTTGGGGTACTTCTATATATGGAAAACCGTTTTCCTTTTTTTGACACCACAAAGTTTACAGATTTTATTCAGCCAACATACCTTGTTAACAAGGATTTAACTTTTTTTTCATCGTACTATGGGTATACCCTATAACGGCTAATATGCCAGAAGTGACAACCCTATAGCCGTATTTGGGCCACTTCTATATATGGAAAACCGTTTTCCTTTTTTTGACACCACATATTTTACAGATTTTATTCACCCAACATACTTTGTAAACAAGGACTATGACTTTTCACCGTACTATGGGTATACCCTGTAAACGGCTAATATGCCAGAAGTTACAACCCTATAGCCGTATTTGGGGCACTTCTATATATGGAAAACCGTTTTCCTTTTTTTGACACCAAGAAGTTTACAGATTTTATTCAGCCAACATAATTTGTAAACAAGGACTATGACTTTTCACCGTACTATGGGTATACCCTGTAAACGGCTAATATCCCAGAAGTGACAATCCTAGAGCCGTATTTGGGACACTTCTATATATGGAAAACCGTTTTCCTTTTTTTGACACCAAGAAGTTTACAGATTTTATTCACCCAACATACTTTGTATACAAGGACTATGACTTTTCACCGTACTATGGGTATACCCTGTAAACGGCTAATATGCCTGAAGTGACAATCCTATAGCCGTATTTGGGGCACTTCTATATATGAAAAACCGTTTTCCTTTTTTTGACACCAAGAAGTTTACAGATTTTATTCACCCAACATTCTTTGTAAACAAGGACTATGACTTTTCACCGTACTATGGGTATACCCTGTAAACGGCTAATATGCCAGAAGTGACAGCCCTATAGCCGTATTTGGGGTACTTCTATATATGGAAAACCGTTTTCCTTTTTTTGACACCACAAAGTTTACAGATTTTATTCAGCCAACATACTTTGTTAACAAGGATTTAACATTTTTTTCATCGTACTATGGGTATACCCTGTAAACGGCTAATATGCCAGAAGTGACAACCCTATAGCCGTATTTGGGGTACTTCTATATATGGAAAACCGTTTTCCTTTTTTTGACACCACAAAGTTTACAGATTTTATTCAGCCAACATACTTTGTTAACAAGGATTTAACATTTTTTTCATCGTACTATGGGTATACCCTGTAAACGGCTAATATGCCAGAAGTGACAACCCTATAGCCGTATTTGGGCCACTTCTATATATGGAAAACCGTTTTCCTTTTTTTGACACCACATATTTTACAGATTTTGTTCACCCAACATACTTTGTAAACAAGGACTATGACTTTTCACCGTAATATGGGTATACCCTGTAAACGGCTAATATGCCAGAAGTTACAACCCTATAGCCGTATTTGGGGCACTTCTATATATGGAAAACCGTTTTCCTTTTTTTGACACCACAAAGTTTACAGATTTTATTCACCCAACATACTTCGTTAACAAGGATTTAACATTTTTTTCATCGTACTATGGGTATACCCTGTAAACGGCTAATATGCCAGAAATGACAATCCTATAGCCGTATTTGGGCCACTTCTATATATGGAAAACCGTTTTCCTTTTTTTGACACCAAGAAGTTTACAGATTTTATTCACCCAACATACTTTGTAAACAAAGACTATGACTTTTCACCGTACTATGGGTATACCCTGTAAACGGCTAATATGCCAGAAGTGACAGCCCTATAGCCGTATTTGGGGTACTTCTATATATGGAAAACCGTTTTCCTTTTTTTGACACCACAAAGTTTACAGATTTTATTCAGCCAACATACTTTGTTAACAAGGATTTAACATTTTTTTCATCGTACTATGGGTATACCCTGTAAACGGCTAATATGCCAGAAGTGACAACCCTATAGCCGTATTTGGGGTACTTCTATATATGGAAAACCGTTTTCCTTTTTTTGACACCACAAAGTTTACAGATTTTATTCAGCCAACATACTTTGTATACAAGGACTATGACTTTTCACCGTACTATGGGTATACCCTGTAAACGGCTAATATGCCAGAAGTTACAACCCTATAGCCGTATTTGGGGCACTTCTATATATGGAAAACCGTTTTCCTTTTTTTGACACCAAGAAGTTTACAGATTTTATTCAGCCAACATAATTTGTAAACAAGGACTATGACTTTTCACCGTACTATGGGTATACCCTGTAAACGGCTAATATCCCAGAAGTGACAATCCTAGAGCCGTATTTGGGACACTTCTATATATGGAAAACCGTTTTCCTTTTTTTGACACCAAGAAGTTTACAGATTTTATTCACCCAACATACTTTGTATACAAGGACTATGACTTTTCACCGTACTATGGGTATACCCTGTAAACGGCTAATATGCCAGAAGTTACAACCCTATAGCCGTATTTGGGGCACTTCTATATATGGAAAACCGTTTTCCTTTTTTTGACACCAAGAAGTTTACAGATTTTATTCAGCCAACATAATTTGTATACAAGGACTATGACTTTTCACCGTACTATGGGTATACCCTGTAAACGGCTAATATCCCAGAAGTGACAATCCTAGAGCCGTATTTGGGACACTTCTATATATGGAAAACCGTTTTCCTTTTTTTGACACCAAGAAGTTTACAGATTTTATTCAGCCAACATAATTTGTAAACAAGGACTATGACTTTTCACCGTACTATGGGTATACCCTGTAAACGGCTAATATCCCAGAAGTGACAATCCTAGAGCCGTATTTGGGACACTTCTATATATGGAAAACCGTTTTCCTTTTTTTGACACCAAGAAGTTTACAGATTTTATTCACCCAACATACTTTGTATACAAGGACTATGACTTTTCACCGTACTATGGGTATACCCTGTAAACGGCTAATATGCCTGAAGTGACAATCCTATAGCCGTATTTGGGGCACTTCTATATATGAAAAACCGTTTTCCTTTTTTTGACACCAAGAAGTTTACAGATTTTATTCACCCAACATTCTTTGTAAACAAGGACTATGACTTTTCACCGTACTATGGGTATACCCTGTAAACGGCTAATATGCCAGAAGTGACAGCCCTATAGCCGTATTTGGGGTACTTCTATATATGGAAAACCGTTTTCCTTTTTTTGACACCACAAAGTTTACAGATTTTATTCAGCCAACATACTTTGTTAACAAGGATTTAACATTTTTTTCATCGTACTATGGGTATACCCTGTAAACGGCTAATATGCCAGAAGTGACAACCCTATAGCCGTATTTGGGGTACTTCTATATATGGAAAACCGTTTTCCTTTTTTTGACACCACAAAGTTTACAGATTTTATTCAGCCAACATACTTTGTTAACAAGGATTTAACATTTTTTTCATCGTACTATGGGTATACCCTGTAAACGGCTAATATGCCAGAAGTGACAACCCTATAGCCGTATTTGGGCCACTTCTATATATGGAAAACCGTTTTCCTTTTTTTGACACCACATATTTTACAGATTTTGTTCACCCAACATACTTTGTAAACAAGGACTATGACTTTTCACCGTAATATGGGTATACCCTGTAAACGGCTAATATGCCAGAAGTTACAACCCTATAGCCGTATTTGGGGCACTTCTATATATGGAAAACCGTTTTCCTTTTTTTGACACCACAAAGTTTACAGATTTTATTCACCCAACATACTTCGTTAACAAGGATTTAACATTTTTTTCATCGTACTATGGGTATACCCTGTAAACGGCTAATATGCCAGAAATGACAATCCTATAGCCGTATTTGGGCCACTTCTATATATGGAAAACCGTTTTCCTTTTTTTGACACCAAGAAGTTTACAGATTTTATTCACCCAACATACTTTGTAAACAAAGACTATGACTTTTCACCGTACTATGGGTATACCCTGTAAACGGCTAATATGCCAGAAGTGACAGCCCTATAGCCGTATTTGGGGTACTTCTATATATGGAAAACCGTTTTCCTTTTTTTGACACCACAAAGTTTACAGATTTTATTCAGCCAACATACTTTGTTAACAAGGATTTAACATTTTTTTCATCGTACTATGGGTATACCCTGTAAACGGCTAATATGCCAGAAGTGACAACCCTATAGCCGTATTTGGGGTACTTCTATATATGGAAAACCGTTTTCCTTTTTTTGACACCACAAAGTTTACAGATTTTATTCAGCCAACATACTTTGTATACAAGGACTATGACTTTTCACCGTACTATGGGTATACCCTGTAAACGGCTAATATGCCAGAAGTTACAACCCTATAGCCGTATTTGGGGCACTTCTATATATGGAAAACCGTTTTCCTTTTTTTGACACTACAAAGTTTACAGATTTTATTCACCCAACATACTTTGTAAACAAGGACTATGACTTTTCACCGTACTATGGGTATACCCTGTAAACGGCTAATATGCCAGAAGTGACAATCCTATAGCCGTATTTGGGGCACTTCTATATATGAAAAACCGTTTTCCTTTTTTTGACACCAAGAAGTTTACAGATTTTATTCACCCAACATACTTTGTAAACAAAGACTATGACTTTTCACCGTACTATGGGTATACCCTGTAAACGGCTAATATGCCAGAAGTGACAGCCCTATAGCCGTATTTGGGGTACTTCTATATATGGAAAACCGTTTTCCTTTTTTTGACACCACAAAGTTTACAGATTTTATTCAGCCAACATACTTCGTTAACAAGGATTTAACATTTTTTTCATCGTACTATGGGTATACCCTGTAAACGGCTAATATGCCAGAAATGACAATCCTATAGCCGTATTTGGGCCACTTCTATATATGGAAAACCGTTTTCCTTTTTTTGACACCAAGAAGTTTACAGATTTTATTCAGCCAACATACTTTGTAAACAAGGACTATGACTTTTCACCGTACTATGGGTATACCCTGTAAACGGCTAATATCCCAGAAGTGACAATCCTATAGCCGTATTTGGGACACTTCTATATATGGAAAAACGTTTTCTTTTTTTTGACACCAAGAAGTTTACAGATTTTATTCACCCAACATACTTTGTATACAAGGACTATGACTTTTCAGCGTACTATGGGTATACCCTGTAAACGGCTAATATGCCAGAAGTGACAACCCTATAGCCGTATTTGAGGCACTTCTATATATGGAAAACCGTTTTCCTTTTTTTGACACCACAAAGTTTACAGATTTTATTCCGCCAACATACTTTGTTAACAAGGATTTAACATTTTTTTCACCGTACTGTGGGTATACCCTGTAAACGGCTAATATGCCAGAAGTGACAACCCTATAGCCGTATTTGGGCCACTTCTATATATGGAAAACCGTTTTCCTTTTTTTGACACCAAGAATTTTACAGATTTTATTCACCCAACATACTTTGTAAACAAGGACTATGACTTTTCACCGTACTATGGGTATACCCTGTAAACGGCTAATATGCCAGAAGTAACAACCCTATAGCCGTATTTGGGGTACTTCTATATATGGAAAACCGTTTTCCTTTTTTTGTCACCACAAAGTTTACAGATTTTATTCAGCCAACATACTTTGTTAACAAGGATTTAACATTTTTTTCATCGTACTATGGGTATACCCTGTAAACGGCTAAATAGCCAGAAGTGACAACCCTATAGCCGTATTTGGGGTACTTCTATATATGGAAAACCGTTTTCCTTTTTTTGACACCACAAAGTTTACAGATTTTATTCAGCCAACATACTTTGTTAACAAGGATTTAACTTTTTTTTCATCGTACTATGGGTATACCCTATAACGGCTAATATGCCAGAAGTGACAACCCTATAGCCGTATTTGGGCCACTTCTATATATGGAAAACCGTTTTCCTTTTTTTGACACCACATATTTTACAGATTTTATTCACCCTACATACTTTGTAAACAAGGACTATGACTTTTCACCGTACTATGGGTATACCCTGTAAACGGCTAATATCCCAGAAGTTACAACCCTATAGCCGTATTTGGGGCACTTCTATATATGGAAAACCGTTTTCCTTTTTTTGACACCAAGAAGTTTACAGATTTTATTCAGCCAACATAATTTGTAAACAAGGACTATGACTTTTCACCGTACTATGGGTATACCCTGTAAACGGCTAATATCCCAGAAGTGACAATCCTAGAGCCGTTTTTGGGACACTTCTATATATGGAAAACCGTTTTCCTTTTTTTGACACCAAGAAGTTTACAGATTTTATTCACCCAACATACTTTGTATACAAGGACTATGACTTTTCACCGTACTATGGGTATACCCTGTAAACGGCTAATATGCCTGAAGTGACAATCCTATAGCCGTATTTGGGGCACTTCTATATATGAAAAACCGTTTTCCTTTTTTTGACACCAAGAAGTTTACAGATTTTATTCACCCAACATTCTTTGTAAACAAGGACTATGACTTTTCACCGTACTATGGGTATACCCTGTAAACGGCTAATATGCCAGAAGTGACAACCCTATAGCCGTATTTGGGGTACTTCTATATATGGAAAACCGTTTTCCTTTTTTTGACACCACAAAGTTTACAGATTTTATTCAGCCAACATACTTTGTAAACAAGGACTATGACTTTTCACCGTACTATGGGTATACCCTGTAAACGGCTAATATCCCAGAAGTGACAATCCTATAGCCGTATTTGGGACACTTCTATATATGGAAAACCGTTTTCCTTTTTTTGACACCAAGAAGTTTACAGATTTTATTCACCCAACATACTTTGTATACAAGGACTATGACTTTTCACCGTACTATGGGTATACCCTGTAAACGGCTAATATGCCAGAAGTGACAACCCTATAGCCGTATTTGGGGCACTTCTATATATGAAAAACCGTTTTCCTTTTTTTGACACCAAGAAGTTTACTG